>CM021102.1:1941916-2174176 GCA_007115665.2 Sequoiadendron giganteum
CTTTATCACTTCCACCTTTCATGGACATATCATACCTCTCCACCTTTTGTGGGTGATCCACCATTTGTGGTGATTATCACATTATCACTTTTCCACTTTAGGTGGAGTGATAGCTTTTCATGGTTGTCTCATTTCATAAGATTATGACACTTGTCATAATCTTATGCCCTTCTATGTTCTCGCCTTGTCTATATAACCAAGGGGTCTCCTATGTACATACATACATTCTATTTGCATCATTGGCAGAATACAGCTTATTCTTGTCATATTATTTATATCTCTCTTATGCTTGTGCTTTCTATTAGGCCTCTTCATCTTGGGTGGCTACCTTCATAGCCAATTCTTACACACTCTCCTTGATTTCCCTCCCCTTGTTGTAGTGAGAATATCCTATCATATTCATCTTTCCTTCTTTTTCTTTCCTCCTCAGCCTAGACATTAAACTCCTCTTCTTGTTGAGGATTTGGCTGGAAGTTAAGGATATTATTTAGATTGTTTCTCCTAGGTGGTGTTTTTGGATTTCTATTATCAGTGTGAAAACGAGAGTTAAAAGTTGTGAAGGGTTGCTCTGATGTGTTCACATTATCCTTTCGGTGCTTAGATGTTGTTTCACCTTTATTTGTGTTGCCTTTTCCATTGGGAGACCCATGCTTGTCTACCCACCTAACATTGTTCTTCTTGGGACTCTCCTAATGTAAAGATATTCTTCCATTCATTTTGGATGATATGAAATATCTTTGATGTCTTTTATCTATTCTTACTTATCTGATACTTATTTTATCAGTCATACAATTCCTTCAGAGTCGCCACCTACCTTTTGTAAGTAGGAGAATTAGTGTGTTCTTTCCCACCAAAGTCTTCAATTTATCATGATATTTTGGAATGACTCTATAGTGGAAGGCTACGGTTCAGAATTGGCTTTCTCCCCAATAGAGTCACCAATCTGTTAGATCTCAAAAATTCAAGTTACAAATCCTAAGAGGATGCCAGGCTCTATGATCAAAATTGCAACATTATTGAATGAATGAATGGAGATAACCTATTCAGTTGATGACTCCCTGCACTTCAGGCTCTGCTAGACCTAGGCGGGTAGACCTTTATAATGGAGTAGATTAGATGAATGTATGATTTGGTTGAATTGATGGATCTATCCACAATGGCACAAAGTGAGATAGATGAAATCTTGTTAATTACTCCTACTCCTAGTACCGAATTTGAAATGTGAATGTTTGAATAATATTTTATAGAACTCTAGAATGAAATGGGTAAGACTAGTGCCTACTTTTGTTGGGCTAATGGAGTCAAGAGATGAAACATATGTGACTTACTTACTGGCTACAATTCTAATTGTTTGGCACTAATACTTGTTTATACTTTGTATAAACATGCAAGAATGTGACTAGCAGACTCTTCTTATTGATTTATTAAAAGGATTTTAATCCTTCCTTGAAGGAACCAATTAAAATAATCACACAATAACAACAAATGTGTATTGAAAAAAAAATTAGATACTTAATTTGAATAACATGACAACATCAATGTGGAGATAGCTTGACAATCTTATCAATTACCTAACCCTTCTTACTTATCTAAATTTTATCTCCAAACTACTATAACTAGTCTAAAGGATTTTAATTTTTTAATAGAAACCAATCAACTTGATCACACAAAGATAGCAAATGTGTTCTGATGAACTTGAAATATCAACTTGGATACATAGATTCAAATAGCACAGAAATAAAAATATGGAGAGAGCTAGATAATTATTTCAATTTCAACAAATAATAGACACCAGATATTAGCCACCAAATTTAAATCTTCTTCTCCATTATATATCTCTTCAAATAGTATGCATTATGACAAAATTCTTGAATATATGAGCAAGATTTTGCAATCTATCTTCTTACAATGCCTACTCTAAAATAAAAAATGTAGTGATGATCCTTTCAATCATCATGAGTTCAACATAAATATCAATATCTTGAAGGGGACCCACCCCTTCATAGAAAGTCTTTTGAAATTAAAAACAATTAATCATAAAAGATAAAGCTCTACTGAGCCATAAATGGACTTTTGTCATGTGATCCATGTAATCGTGCCTCTCATGAGTGTCAGCATCTTCTACAGCATTCCTTGCAGCTATCTCCATGATCACCATTTTCTCCATGTGTTCACATGTCTCATCTAACATTGAGTCCTCATTTTTGGTTGCCTCCAAGGCTCTATGCAACACTGATCTACACTATTCTATCCATCCATTCATGTCTTTCAATTCTCCACCATCCTTGAACAATGCAGGCATTCCCTCCTTTGCAACATCAATGAGTCCCTTCATATCTACCTGAAGCTCATTATAATATTCTTTGTGTTTCCTTGAAATATCTTCAACAATTGTGATGGCTCCACTGTCAGAAGGATCTTTCTTTTGTGCTTCCTGGATCTTTTCCTAAATTCGATCACTCACCCTTTTATGCTCTTGAACTATAGCATAACTCTTGGAATGATTCCCCCACAACTTGTTCATCCAAACCATCAAATTGGTATGCCTTTTCTAGAATACTGCAAAGAGTGCATCATATTTCGCCTTGGCCACTTGTGATTCCTCATGATTTCCTTTTGACTAAGAACTTTCCCCTTGTCTTAACAACTTAGTATCCCCCGGAAATTCATTTTCTCTCAACATTCTTTCATTTGTACATGTCCCTTTCTTTTATTAGCATCAAAATTTGTGCTTTATTTAACTTGGCTACATTGATGTCAATGTCAGTAGTGGCTATAGGGTCAGTTTCTCCTACCTTCACTGTCATAACATGGCCAAATTCCTTCTTAGTGTAAATGATTACAGATTTCCTGTGTGGTGAATATAGGGCCTGAATCATGAGAGAATTCTCATCAGGATTATATTTTGATCATGTGTATACTTTTGTGACTCCTTTGGGACTAATTTTGTGAGTGGCACTATTATCATGCAAAAAACTATCAAAAACAAGAGTTGAGTTCAAATCCAAACCAGGGAAGATCATTACACTAGATTCTTCCAACAATTCCCTTCCTCTTTTTGGGGTCATACTCTTCATCTCATTTTCCACATCTAGCTTCAAGGTGTTCAACAATTGGGCCTCATTGCTAGGTGTAATACTTGAGACAAATTCTCTTATTGCTTTCCATTTTCATTTATATAGGAATGATCTAAATTCAGGTGATTTTATAAATTCATTGTCAGAAACAAAAGATTTATAGGCCAGCTGCCTTGTATCTATATCATAACCTTCATCAATTTCTTTCTCTCTAATGGGAGGTTGGTACTCTTCAATTCTTAACTTAGAGATCTTGTCAGTTCTACCTTGATGTTCTTTCTCACCAGCTGATTCTTCACGTCCAGAAGACAACATTTATGTGTTTTCTATTTCTCTCATTTTTTGCTCCATCTTCCTGTTATATTCATCAATGGTCAATTCAGCTTCCTTTTCTTCCATATTTTTTATTATGTCATCCTTCAGGTAGGGTATATGAACATATCCACCCAAATTCACTTTCTTTCTAGCAGCATCAATGTGTCCTTCAGGATCAAATCCATTTCTTGGTAGAGCCCTTTTCAAATTGAAATGTGATAATTTATTTAGAATTAGATCATATCCTTCTTTTGACAACACGGTAAAATCCCCGAAGCTTAATGTACTTGGCATGAATGATTGTTTCTCATAGGAACCTAGATTCATAACACTTGAGTAATCCATCTGCCTAACAATTTCCAGGTATGCAATTCTATTCGGCATTGTCTTTGGTAGGAGAAAAGGTGTATCCTCAAAACTTTATACTCTAATCATAGTGGCATCAAGGTAATAGTACCACTCGCTCCAATTATGTCCAACAGTTGTGGGTCCACCAAAATCTTTAGGCCTCAGAAATATCTTGGTCTCATCAGTTAAGGAATAATCACAAGAGTGATTAAAAAATCTATACAATATCTTAACAAAGTACTCCTCAAAAAGAACACAGTTAGAATTTGCAAATCTTCTATCCCAAATAGCGGTCCATAGTTGTATGGGTAACGGATGACCTTCCTTATCAAATTGTGTAATTTTCAATTCTTTTGGCCATGTCCCCATCTCCTAACCATAATATAATATCAAATGCATGAGGATAGAGTAGTGTTTGAAATGCAATGTGGGAGATCCATTTTTTATTGCCATCAACCCTGAGTCAATCTCCTTGGCAATGTAAGAGGCATAATCATATAGTCTAGAATTGTGGCACTAGATATCTATTGCAACCACCATTGGTCATATCAACATGAATTAAGAGGCTTCATTCCCCAATGCTTGACACACTGAGAGATATGTGTGTTTCAGGTAGGGTTCAAATAAGTTGACATGAAAAGGAGGCCCATAGTCACATTCAAGTGGGACAAGGTTTCCATCCCTTCTGGGTCTATGCAATAGAAATCTCCACCCTTTGTAGGTTGTGTCCAATCTCTAGTATTCCCCTTCAAAATCCTCGTGTATAATTGGCTCATCACATGTGCCACTCAAGTTAAAAACTTTTGAGATTGCAGTCTTGGACACATATATAAATGGCTTTCCTTACAAATCACAGATAGCCTTTAGGTCAGGGTTGTAATGCTTAGCCAAGATTTTTACCAGTTCCACATTTACAAATACATTTGGGATGACAAGTTTTCCCAAATCAAAGTTACAAGGATTGCACACCAGCTCAAATCTATTTCTCTTATAATGATGGAACATAAATAACTCATATCCTCTAACAGAGGTCCATGTATCTCCTATATGCCTACATTTGTCTTCAAATTTTTCCACATCGGCTTTGAGTTGTGCAGACCTCCTGGCCTTCATCCCTAAACCAGGTAATTAATCTATAAGGTCTTGGTTGAATTTCCTTTCCTTTGATTTCGACTCATCCCCTATTTCAGTTCTTTTTTTTTTTATCCTGTTTTGACTACCCTCACCCTATTGCTTCCTACTTTTGGCTTTCACGAAACTCAAACCCTCCATTTTCAATTTTCCAAGGAACAAAATTGAATTGTGATTTGTCAATTACAAAAGAGTTTGTGGGCTTAGCTGTGAATTTTTGGATGCATTGTACTCCTCGAATTTTGCTCGACCTCTTGTCTTCGCTTGGTGCAACTTTTGAAAATTCATTTCATATCAATCTCTGTTGGTCATGAATTTTCATATGGAATTCATTCGTGTGGCCATTAATGTCTGCCACTAGAATTGAATGCTTCTCGAAATTTGAAATTTTAGAGCGACACAAAATATTGCATCGATGAAACCTTCTTAACCTCAGGTCGAGTTGTGTTTCTAATTATCTTCATTTATACAGTTATGATCGATCGCCAATAAATAACCAAATGTCTCTTCAATTTGAAGTGTCCCTTTAGTTCTTTTATTAAATCGGTAAGACCATTCAATACTTTTATCGATGTTGTGAAATGGCTCTCTTTATTGTTCAACTTATATTACTTTGGGAGAAAATTGAAAAGTTTCCCTGATGTCAAAATGGTCTAGTTTTCTATAAGTCCCATTAGCCATTGCCCAATGTCTTTCTGATGAATAAGTGTCATTCAACATCACCATCAGGTTGACATGAACCATCACTGAGAAAATAGAAGGCCCTTCCAATGTACTTAGTCTTCCTGATTTGTTTCCTTTATATGCTTTGTTCACTAAGAAAGGTTGGTTAGACTTTCCCTGAGATTATTCTCATAGGTGTGACCTTCATCATCGGAGAGACCTAAGGGATTCAATCTAATCATACATGTCTCTCTGATATGTCTCTTCCATTGCTTTATCCATTCAGATGGATTGAAAAGACTCTCCTTGAAGCTTCCTTCATCGGTGTGACCCATAAGGTCAGTGAGATCTGAGGCATTCCAGTCGATGATATATGTCTCCCTGACATAGCAGTCCTTTAGTTTTATCGATAAGAGTATGTGTATTACTCGTCAATGGAGTCTTCGTCAATGTGACTTTTGAGCTTGGCATGACATGAAAATTTTTCTCCAACTGCTTTGCTCATGCTGATGGACCTATATCAGTGCAACGATAGGCTTTGTCCTACCGATTATGTAGTCTTGTTATTTCTGGGGTCTTTTGGTCACTGTGACCTGGCTCATGTCTCCCCGATATTGTAGAAAACATTAAAATGAAAGATTCCATGATATTGTTCCAAACATACATTAAACATTCATGACATGAGAAGCAACTTTGCTATATTTTGGCTCAGCCGGAAGTGACAATGGAGTTGGATGATGAAATGACAAATGGAAATGAAGCAAAGGAATTTCAAAGAGAATTCCAAAATAAATAGGGATCGGTTGCCTTGTATTTTTTCTTGATTGTGACCAAGGAAGTATTTGTATGCAAGAGGCCACATATATGTGTTAGAATATGGATCTGGTCACACAAATCTCATCGATTTGTATTGATCACAAAATTAATGTGGGGAAAATTTATGTGATATGTGGGAGGTGAGTGGGTGGAGACCAATGAAAATATGAGATTTTTTTCAATTCTAACACACAGCAACTGCAACAACTTCCATACACATAACACTTTCCATCAGTCCAAATAGAAAGTGCAGACACACATAGTAGCTCTGGAACAAGTCTTTCGGGGCACCAAACCATGAACACTTTTTCTAGGACATAAATAATACCATTATTAACCTTATTCCAAATCTGCAAGATCTGAGGCAAACCATCAGAGGACTACAGAGAAGAAACATTTCTCCCTGTCAACCAATAAACAACTCTACCAAACTAGTTCACAAACTGGTGAACACAACTTTCACTCTTCATCAACCCATAAGCTATAACTCAGGATATATCACCCAACGATTCCCATAAACAACACTACAGATCTACACAAGCTAGGATCAACACAAAATAAATGCAAAGCACATTCAAAACACACACACAATTTTTTCTTTGTTGTTTATTAATTTTCTCAAAAGTACTTGATAACTCATCATATCAGCACACCTGCAACATCATAAAGATAGCTCCATGTACTCGCATCTCTACAGTATCTCAACCATACATGTACCACCTGCAATCACTTGATTCATTTCACTGCAACAACCTATATTGTGTTGACATCAATGACAACATTAATGAAAACACCACCATACTCATTCATACTTGCAACAAGTTTCATTTTTCAGGGACCGGATTTTTTTCTAGCATGAGGAATATTCTTGGAATATTTCATTGACATCAACAATATAGACTATTGGCAGGCCCCTCCAACCCCCTTTGTTCCCTAAAGGAGTAGGTTTTTTTTTTGGCTATAACTTGGTAATATGATATCAAAATTGGATGAAAAAGATATCATCAAAAATCTGGTTTTACATAATTTCCAGTGGTGTGGGTCTCATCACCATATTTTTCTACTAGTTCATTCTATAGCCTATCAAAGTTAGATGTGTTATTTCACTACCAAGATCATAAATTTTGAACACTTTCTCCATTTTTCATGATTCTAGAGACAATAGAAATGTATTTTAGAGCTCTTTATACCTATCCATGCACTTTTTCCATATTTTTCTCTAAGTACATATTATTTAGTTTTTTTTTCACATTCTGGTGAATTACTTGGATGTTTTAGCTCCTAGAAACTTTTTTTACATGAGATGACTTTTTTTTGGTTGTTATGCATGTATTTTGAGTATTTTTTCCTATTTGGGCATTATATACATTTTTGTAATCACTGTATTCTCTATTGTAGATGAATTAAAATAAAGTACCACTATTATGAATTTTTTTTAGATTTTGTGCATCATGTTGTGCCCTTTTATACTTGCACTATTTATGAAGTGTCATGGGGGGTTGTGTAGTGCCTTTTCTTTTCCATCACACCCTTGTCAAGTGATTTTCCCCTCCATAACAATATCAAAACCTAGTGATTCTTGCCCCATGTGTGTGTGCCTTGGTTTGCACACCATTTTTTAGTTATAGGTAATTCAAGTGCATGTTCATATGTTCTTGATTCTCCTTCATGCACTTCTTGGTGAACATAGTTATAGTGGAACTATCATGGTTCTCCATTTTTTTCATTATGGGGTAGTTTCTATTGTTGGTGCTAATGCTTCCTTGGTTTGTTTTGGAGTGAGCTACATATCTAGTTATTGTTCCTATGTACTAGGCAGATGCAATCGCTAGTTACTCATGCATTTTGGTGAGATGGATAATTTACCATATGGAAACTCTTGGATTCCTATTTTTTAGAAGTGACCTTCCATTTTCACTTGATCAATGTTTTGTAGACTATTGATACTTGTATTTTCAACTTACATCTTCCATGGTTGAGTAGTGTTGTTGGGGTCACTTATGCAGATACATGTGCCATCTATATCTTTGACTGTCAAATATTTTCTTTTATTTCCATCTTATTCGAGTAGTTCCATTGGATACATTCATGTAGATTCTTGTCTTCTTGATCCTGGTCATCATCTATTTTTGTTGGTTGACATATTTTTCCTTTAAAAAATAATATAAATTGACTCCATTTTACCCAAAAAGAGGAATAATCTATCAACAACAGTTGGAGAGATCACTATTTTATTGGTGATCTTCCTCCGAATTTTAGCTGAGGTACAACTCTCTCTTCTGGTATAAATTTTGATTTTTTAAATTTAAATAAAACGGGGGTATTCTTTTAACCAAAAAGCAAGAAAGGAAGACTAACATCTATCCATAGCCATGAAAATAGATGTGATTGGAAGTGATTTGAAACTAATAACTAATGTTATAAATTAAATTGGCAAACATTCAATATCATATCTCACAAACTAGATTATCCAAGCTTGCTGACTCGACCCACTGCAATTTCAATCATTTTTACAAATAAATGAATAAAATACCAAAGAAAAACACATCCTCATAGGGAAGGAATATTCAAATTCTTATCAAATCTCATAGACTCATGAACATTTGTATTTCATTCATAATTCATTGCACATAGAAAACAAACATCTACAACCAAATATTAAAATTACAAAATTGATCCTTAAATTAAGATTGATTCTCTCTCGTGTATCACAGTGCAACGAGGATCAAAATTTTAGACCCTTGCAAAATCTGAATGATGGATATTTAAAATATTACATCATAACAGTCGGGATTTCTTGAAAAACTAATTCTTGAATAATAACCATCATTTTTTTGAATAAGTAGTTGGCCAAAAACCAACCAATTTCTATCATATTATGACAATGCAGTCATTAATAGCTATTTTAAGGGTGGTTATGATTGCATCACCATTTCTGATTGACAAGATAGAGGAAGGAATCGATGCTTGCTATAAGTAGACCCCATGGCATATGCTCATGTGAAACTCCTGTCACTTCTCACTTCTAGTGGTTGTTGGCATGCCACCTAAGATTGCTTCCATGAAAATTATTTAAATGCAGAAGATCTCATCGATTCTTGAATCCAACTTATTAAATTCTATCACATCACCTTGATGAATTCATTGAGCTTAAGGAAATTTGAATGTACTTCCAACATTAATTTCCTTCAAGTGAATTCCACTAGTTTTCTCTCACCATTCTATAAATTAGCTACATCACTCCTTATTTTGCATAATACTAATCTCAGTTTAAAGAATGTCGAGTTCCTCCAGTGATGCAACTTCTGAGACCAGGAGTGATTTACTAACTCTTGAGGGTGTTGAGTGCAGTGTCATGTGAAGGCTAGTTGCAGACCAGCTTTGGGAGGTCTTCCTCATTTGCAGTGATGTGGAGGAGGGGGTCATCTGAAAGATTATCGGTGAACACTTCCTGTCTCGATGCGCATTCAAAACTTTGGCCTGCTAGAACGCTTTCTCTACAATGTTGAGTGCACCTCTAAAAATTTCGAGTGGGAAATTCATGTTGTTGAGTGCTTGGTAAGGCCAATATATGTATTGTGTGTTCAAGATGCTCTAAGAGGTTTATCTATGCTTCAAAGGAGGTTCTTCATTTCAACACTATAACATTCATTATTCGACATTTGTCTATGACCTTTTCATGCTTCAAAAATGTTCTTCATGTTCCTATTCTTTTTGGGACATTGTTTTAGAGCAGTGATAACTTTAAGAAACCTCCTCAAAAAAGATATAAAATCCTAGTGAATCTTTCATTTTTTGGGGAAAAATTATTAATTTCTAATGGAAATCTTTCGTTTTTCAAAAAAAAAAAATTATTCTAGCAATTTTTTTACATCAATAAAAAATTTGTAGAAAATATTGGTGAATCTTAGAAAATAATAAGAAAATTCATTAATTATGATGGTGAATCTTCAAATCTAAAAAAATAATTCTAATGAAAAAGTAGGGGCCTAAAGGTGGAAATTATCAATGGGTTTAAGGGGTAGAATATAATAATTACTTGCCTCGATTGATTTAAAATATAATCTAATGGACCTCATTGTATTCTTTGAGGTAAAATATACCCATGATCTTTAATGCTCATGGGGCCTGAAATTGCTTTTGGATCGTTGACCCTAGAACATCAACAATACAAAAGCAATTTTGGGCCCCATGAGCATTATAGATCATGGGTACATTTTACCTTGCGGAATACAATGAGGTTCATTAGATTATATTGTAAATCAATGGTGGAAACTAAAGATTGGAAATGTGTCCCTAAAGAAACTAATAATTATGATATACTATTGGTGAATGAATATAGATTTCTATTGTAACTTATAAAATTTAGGTGAATGTAATCTAATCATGTATCAAATATTATGGTAAATTTTTGAGTTAAAAATTTCAATAAAATAAATAATTTGTTGAATTAAATATGACTATAATACTTTTTGTAAAAATTTGGTGATTCGGGTCATGTAAAAGCTCAAGCTATAAGCTATTTTTTTATTCCCAAATTTCAACTATTATCCAATTGGTGAATATTAGCCACTAAAAAAATCACTATTTTGGAGGCTTCTTAGTCCTTCATTGGCATTTTCTCTCTTTTGGAGACAAGTTTTTCCCATGAAATTTTCTCCTTTTCTCTAGTTTTGAGAGATTAGATTGTTTGTACATGGGTACCTCATTAGGCCTTTTTAGTCGAGACTCATTCATGCATTCTTTTATTTTTATACATTTATTTTTTAGGGTTTTTAGATACTTCCTAAGTTACAATTAAGGGGGGTTGTTGGATTAATAATTCATTAGCTAATAATTAAATAATCTTTAATTGATTATTAGGCTAATTTCACTTTATGCACTTAAGACAAACTTAGGAGTGTTTTTTTCTTTTATTAGTTTGAGCTATTATTAAATCATTCTATCTCATCACATGTGATTTTGACACTTTTCATGATCAAATCCATTTCTCATTCAGGTTTTTCTATTATAAGAACTCTCCTTCATTGTATTATCTCTCTTATGTTCAATTTTGTAAGTTCTTTCTTTTTGAGGAAAGATGGAAGGTTTTTGTGTTGTTTGATCCTGCGTCGTGTGTGCTTTTCACAAATCTAACATTATTCCCCTTCAATACTGGAGCCCCCATGCTCATCTAGCCTCCACTTTCCACTCATCATATACTCCTTGCTTGAGATATCCCAAGCATTCTTATCCTTTAATCTTTCAAGATAATCCTAGACATCCATCCTTTAAGCCAAAAATCTATAAATTAACCTTCAACCCAAGCCATTTTAACAAAATCTTTGAATGCAATTTTATGTTACTAAATTGTGAGCACACATATAATCTACATCATTGGGCAAAACCAATTATGTGAAACTATGAAGTCTTAATATAATTTACTATATGGTATATTATTATTTTTGTTAGATTTCCTAATGCCTAATATAAGTGTTTTCTTGTCATTGTGTTAATCAATTTAGTTGTTTAGGTTTTTCACTTGAATCACAATTTCACTATACATAATATTACTTGAGTCTATTTGGTGATGGGACACACCAAATTGTTCATGCTTGGTAGTGGGTTTTCCTTGCTAGTTAGTGTACTACTCTTTTAACTTAAATGGTGATCCCAAGAATATCAATAGGAAAATAAAAGAAGGTGAAATTTAATATTAGTTGTTCATCTTTAATATTATGCCTTGTTGGAGGGAACACTATGATTCGTGGGGGAGTAACCAATAACCATTGGTTTCCACTTCTATTAATCTCAAGGTCCTTAACACATCACTACCTAACATGTTAGGAGATTCACAAATATATGAAATTTAGTCTTAGAGATAGTGGTAGGCAACTTTGGTAGTTGTAAAAAATATTATTTCTAGTGTTTTTGGATTCAACTATGTAAGTGTTTTCTATCAATATTTTAGATTACACTTCATAATCTATCATCAAGAAAAAGCACAATAAAATGAATTAGATTATAGAACTTATATTTTAAAAAATAGAAAGAAATAATGAAAGCATGTAAAGAATGAAAACTTTAATGAGATAAAAAATTGATTCATAAAAAATGAATTATAAATTAAATAAATTTTAACAAATAATACTACAAATCTATGAATACATCTTTCGAACAACTTCTTATAGACTATTTAAAATAGATTACTAGTCCAAGAAGAAATATATTTGATCATCTAAGAGTTCCTAAAATTTATTAATAGATCCAAGAAATTGAAAAATCGTAGGACCATAATAAACATGTAAATTCTAGAAATAAATGTACAAAAAGAGATAGGACACTTTCATTCATCCTTGATTTTTCTCCTTTTTCTTCTTGTTCTATCATTTTCTTCTTTCAAAAGGTCATATGAACCTATTTTCACCTACCTACCCTCTTGAGGGGGCATCACCTCCTAATAATTTTTCCCCTCTTCCACATTGGGGCATCTATTTTTCTATGTTCTTCTTATTGGGATTTATATTTTTTCTTTCTTTCAACTAACATTACTTTAATACCATTTAAAATAGGGAAAAAATATAGAAACCTAAAATTCATCATTTGCATTTGATCAGTTTATATTTATTTACCCATTTCTGAGTCATATATTAATTAAATAATGTGTCATTTAATTAATATTCCTTTAGCAATCCTATTATCCAACTCTTCATCCAAAAATCACCCTTCCACTTATCCTAAAGTCTAATCCTTGGAAAATAATTATCTCATAATTATTTACCTAAACTAATGTCCCCCTTCCATCAAAAATTAAATAAATATTTTTACTTATTTAAATTTTTCTCTTTAGGATTTTTCCATAATCCATCCCTAATCCTTCATTATCTTCCTAATCATTTGCACATGGGTTAATCAATAATTAAAACTTGGATTTGTCCATCCCAAATCTCCATCAAATCCACTTGTCCTCCCAAGTACCCACAATTGGTACTCCAAGACATGGTCCAATCTTCTATTTCCTAATTTTTAATTTACCCATGTACCTTGGAAGCATGGAAAATCCTCCTTATTTTTATGAAAGGGAATTTTAAATTCCCCTATATAACCCAAGACATGGGTGGTGAAAAAATCCACCTTTATGGAGATCCTTCCATGGTACTTAGAGGTACTCCATTAAATCTCACCCATCTAGTGACTCTCATGCACAATCCTATCCACTGATTTGTTAGAGTAATCATTCATTAGCTAATAATTAATTAATCACTTATTTATTATTAGGCTAATTCCACTTTATGCACTTAAGCTAAATTTAGGATTTTTTAGTTTATTTTATTAACTTGATCTATTATTAGATCATTTTGTCTCATCACATGTGATTTTTACACTTGTCATGATCTAATCCATTTCTCATTTAGGTTTTTCTCTTATAAGCACTCTCCACTGATTTATCTCTCTTGAGGTCCATTTTGTAAATTCTTTATTGTTGAGGAAATATAAAATATTTGTTTCCAACTCTCATGTGTGGAAGGTGTTCTCATTTTCTATTTGTTCATGTGTCATGTATTTTTCACAAACCTAGCATGGTATTAAAGTGTTCTTTCAACAAACCCCTTCTTAATTTTTTGATTGTTTTCTTCAACTAAGGTTTTATGGGCTTCAAATTTGGAATACTTATTATTTTTGTAAATTTTGGAGTTGGATGATTTTTTGGTGCATTTTGGAGCAGAAAGGACCTCACCATTGTGCTCAGGAGGTCGAACAAATGAATTTTAATATAAATTCACCCAATTTTGGTCTCAAGAGTCTAGGAGGCAAAAAAATCCTCAACGACCTATATGACCCTTATATAAATTTTTCAAAAAAAGAACTTTATAGTTCCCAACGCTATACATAGCCCTGGTTGGTGCCCTGGTCCACCAGCGGTAACCTTTGCAAGTTTCTCGATGAACATAACATTTTCCCGACCACCATTGATTCGAACACCAATGACCAAATCTTTTCCAAGCAATCCATTTCACTTTTTTGACAGTGGCAGTGACCTCGAATATTCCAAATTCTTCCATCATAAACCAGTAGAGCCAGAGGAATATTCCAATGAGTTTCATTTTCTAGGGATTGGTTGTTTTGGCACAGAGAATATTCTTAGAATATTTGATTGATGTCAGCATGATGTCATGCTGATGTCAATAGTACGCATTGTTGGTAGGCCCCTCTAGACCCCTTTGTTCCCTAAAGGAGCATTTTTTATCTTTTGGCCATAACTTCGGCATATGATATCAAAATTGGGTGAATGATATATCATCAAAAATTTGGTTCCACATAATTTCTAGTGGTGTGGGTCTCATCACCATATTTTTTATTAGTACATTCTATAACCTATCAATTTTAGATGTGTTGTTTCTATTGGAAGTCTGAGGAGAGTATCATTGGTATGTTTGTTGGCGACGTGAGCATGAGCATGAGTATAGATAGTGCATGAGCATGAGAATATATAGTGTTGTCATTGATGTCAACATTGTGGTTTGATGTGAAGATTGATGTATATCTGGTTGGTGAAGCATACGTGATTGAGGTGATGAGAATATAGTATACAAATACAAGACTTTTTCTTTGGTATTAAATAGATGTGTTGAATATTTGACTGTCTAGAATACAAGTTTTTAGAGCATAGAGTATTAGTTTTTAGATCCACATTAATTCGCCTTGAATAATTTTGGTTTGTGGTTCTAAGGTAATTTTGGCGTATGTTAGAATAATCTAAATCCAAATGTTCATGTCTTTATGTCCTCTAGTATCAAAGATAATGATGACAATGTATCGGGTCTGCTAGGGACAATGTTGTCAATACATAGTACATGTTAGAATTGGTTTACATTCCACCACAAAAGAATATTTGCTTATGCAGATTTGAGGGAGTGTTTACAGGTGTCATTTTTACTCGTGGTCCAAGTGGTGAGTGTTTTTGAGGTCTAAGTATCAGTTTTTGGATTAACAGTTGGTGTATTTTGTTGTCACTTCACCTACGGTGTTGACCTAATATGTTTGGGGTCACGTGGAGTTAAAGGAAGTGTTGATTGGTCTTATGGGAGTTATTATAGGTCCCCTCTAGCCTATTTTGATGTGTTACAAGTTTTGAATTAAGGAAGAAAGTGTTTCTGATTGAATCTTGAGCCAACAAGCTATTGTATTATATGTTTCATCTAATTAGGTCGACCTAATTGATGATGTAGGTTTTTGTGAATGTAATGGGTATAAATGTAAGATAATTTTTGGCGTTGATGTGTATATGTATGCAATATGATGCAAAGTATGTAAATATAGTGTGAATGAGAAGAGTTTATAAGTGGTGTAGTATGAAGTGTGTTGATTTGATATTTTGAGCTCTAGTGGAACTGTATCTCCTACATATTGTAGATGCATTATTAGCAGTTCAAGCCTTGGCAATGAACCCCCCCTCCTTTCTATTTCTCTTATTCTCTAGATAGTGATTCTTTCAGATAGTGAGTCCAAAATGCAGTGAGCCATTATGTAATATGTTATGACTGATTATAATATATTGTGAGCTAATCCTCACTGTGGTTTTTCCCTTTTGGGTTTTCCACGTAAAAAATTTTGTGTTCATGTGTTATGTTCTTTGATGATTGATTTCATGGTTTCTTTCCTTACTACAAATTGAATATGATGTTTCAAATGCATGTTTAAATGTTTAAGTGGTTTTAGAGAATACTGATTCACCCCCTCTCTCAGTATTTCGTGTGTTCAATAGTTTCACTCTCAAGCTCACAATTTTTGACCAGTTTCTCCATTTTTCATGATTCTAGCAGTGTAGGAAAGGTATTTAAGATCTCTTTACAGCTATCAATGCACTTTTTCCATATTTTTCTCTAGGTACATGTTATTCATTCTTTTATGTTTTCACATTCTAGTGAATTTCTTGGATGTTTCAACTCTTGGAAACTTTTTTTGTGTGGGATGACTTTTTTTTTGGCTATTCTACATGTATTTCAAGTTTTTTTCCTATTTGGGTATTGTATACATGTGTGTAAGCACTTTCTCTTTTGTAGACACATTGAGATAATGTGCCACTATTGTACATGTTTTTTGCGGATTTTGCACATCATGTTGTGGATTTTTGTACTTGAACTATGTTATCAAATGTCATGGGGGGTTGTCTAGTGTCTTTGTTTTTCAATCACACTTTTGTCAAGTGAGTGTCCCCTCCATGACAACATCAAAACCTAGTGATTCTTGCCTCGTGTGTGTGTGTCTTGTTTTGCACACCCTTTTTTAATTGTAGGTACTTCATGTGCACATTCATATATTCTTGATTCTCCTTCATGCAATTCTTGGTGACACACAATTTCAATGGGATTGTCATGGTTCTCCCTTTTCTACATTATGCATGGTTTCTATTGTTGGTGCTAATGCTTCCTTGGTTTGTTTTGGAGTTATTTGTGTATCTAGTTATTATTCCTATGTACTAGGTGGATGCAATGGTTGGTTACCATGCATTTTGGTGAGATGGAGGATTTACCATATGGAAACTCTTGGATTCCTATTTTTTTAGGTGACCTTCCATTTTCACTTGATCAATTTTTTGCATACTATTGGTACTTTTATTTTCAACTTGCATCTTTTGTGGTTGAGTAGTGTTGTTGTGGTCACTTATAAATATTCATGTGCCATCTATATCTTTGACTTTCAAATATTTTCCTTTGTTTTCCATCTTATTTGAGTAGTTCTATTAGAGGCATTCATGTATATTCTTGTCTTCTTGATCCTAATCATCATCTGTTTTTATTTGTTGACAGATTTTTCCTTTAATAACTAATATAAATTGACTCCATTTTACCCAAAAAGAGGACTAATCTATCAACAGCGGTTGGAGAGATCACCATTGCATTGGTGATCTTCCTCTGAATTTTAGTTGAGGTACAACTCCCTCTTTTGGTATAAATTTTGATTTTTGAAATTTAAATAAAACAGGGGTATTCTTTTAACGAGAAAGTAGGAAAGAAAGACTACCATCTATCCATAGCCATGAAAATAGATGTGATTGGAAGTGATTTAAAACTAATAACTAATGTTGGAAATTAAATTGGAAAATATTCAATATCATAGCTCACAAACCACTTTTTAGCTGTAGGTAATTCAAGTGCATGTTCATATGTTCTTGATTCCCCTTCATTCACTTCTTGGTGACACACAATTACAGTGGAACTATCATGGTTCTCCCTTTTCTGTATTGTGGGGCAGTTTCTATTATTGGTGCTAATGCTTCCTTGGTTTGTTTTGGAGTGATCTATGTATCTATTTATTGTTCCTATGTACTAGGCGGATGTAATGGTTGGTTACCCATGCATTTTGGTGAGATGGAGCATTTACCATATGGACACTCTTAAATTCCTATATTTGGAGGTGACCTTCCATTTTCACTTGGTCAATGTTCTTCAAACTATTGGTACTTGTATTTTCTACTTGCATCTTGCATGGTTGAGTAGTTTTGTTGGGGTCGCTCATGCATATCCATGTGTCATCTATATCTTTGAATATCGGATATTTTCCTTTGTTTTCCATCTGATTTGAGTAGTTTCATTGGGGGAACTCATGCAAATTCTTGTCTTCTCGACCCTCATCATCAAGATTTGTTTTAGAGGTTATTCATTTCAACACTATAGCAATCAGCATTCAATAGTTTTCTACAGGTTTTTTGTGCTTCAACGATGTCCTTCATGTTACTAGTCTTTTTGGGACATTGTTTTGGAGGCTTCATAGTCCTTCATTCGCATTTTCTCTCTTTTGGAGAGGAGTTTTTCCCATGAGTTTTTCTCCTTTTCTCCAGTTTTGAGAGATTAGATTATTTGTACATGGGTACCTCATCAAGCCTTATTTGTTGGGACTCATTCATGCATTTTTTATTTTTATGCATTTACTTTTTAGGGTTCTTAGATACTCCCTAAGTTACACTTAAGGGGGGTTGTTAGAGTAATCATTCATTAGCTAACAATTAATTACTTTAATTGACTGTTAGGCTAATTTCACTTTATGCAGTTAAGTTAAATTTAGGAGTCCTTTTCCATTTTATTAGTTTGAGCTATTATTAAATCATTCTATCTCATCACATATGATGTTGACACTTGTCATGATCTAATCCATTTCTCATTTAGGGTTTTCTCTTATAATCACTCTCCTTCATTGTATTATCTCTCTTGAGGTCCATTCTATATGTTCTTTCTTTTTGACGAAATAGAAAATCTGTGTTTGCAACTTGAATGCATGGAAGGTGTTTGTGTTTGTGTTTGTTGTTTGATCCTACATCTTGTGTTTTTTTCGAAAATCTAACATAATTCCCCTTCAATATTGGATCCCCCATCCTCATCCAACCTCCACTTTCCACTCATCATATCCTCCTTGCTTAAGATATCTCAAGCATTCTTAGCTTTCAACCTTTCAAGATAATCCTAGACATCCATCCTTCAAGCTAAAAATCTATAAATTAACCTTTAACTTAAGCCATTTTAACATAATCTTTGAATGTTATGCTACTAAATTGTGACCACACATATAATCTACATCATTGGGCAAAACCAATAATGTCCAACTAGGGAGTCTTAATATAATTTACTTAATGATATTATTCTTTTGTTGGATTTCCTAATGCCTAATATAAGAGTTTTCTTATGATGCAAGAGCATCCCTGGTTGTCAAACAATCTTGTATCTACCAAAAATAGTTATTTTCTTGCATTGCATTTAGTAGCAGTTTCAGTAGTTCATTTCACATGTTACTATATCATTGTTTCTCAACTTGAGCAAGATACAGCATCTACACATTTACATCTATCACATATCTATATTTCACATCATTTTCATTTGCCTACCAAAAGTTATCGCTCTCAAAATTTCACTGTGATTACCAATCAGAGCATTTGGGGCTGACCCGGTCTATATTTCTTAGTGCGGACCTATTCCACATCATGCGAAGCTTAATGGGACACCTTAAAAGCATCTTGGGCTCATTGGGACCTATCTTGGAGATTCATACGTTGTTTCTTTTTGTGTGGATTCTTTCTATATTTTGAGGCCAACCTTCATATATGTTCATTCATCGGGTTATTAATCATTGTGGTTGATGCAGACCTTTATTGGGGCTAAATTCATTGTAGTTCATTGTAGAGTGATCAGTTAGCATTTAGTAGTTTATGATTAGATAGATTCATTATATTTTCACATTAACCCTTTAGGGGCATGTAATAAGGCAAATTGGCCAGTTGTATTGTTGAATGCCCTTGTAGTAGGCTTGTGAGCCATGGATTTTCACCCTTGAGACTTGTGTTGCATGTAAGATTCTCAATTTAATAAAGTTTCATGTTCACATATCAATTTGTGGTTTTCTTTGCACTATGTTGACTCATTGTTGCACAGTTCAGACTGTTCCTTCTAGAACCCTCCTACTATGGCTGCACCAAGTGGTATTAGGGAAATTTTTTTATTCTTAAAGGCATTCCTTGAGTAAAACAGATCATCGACCTGAGGTAGACTACATTTTTTTCATCGATCGCCAATTGTGAGGTAGTTGAAACCCGTGTAACCAGATCACCAAATTGAGGCAGTTGCACTGAATTCGAGGGGAGATATGTTGTCAAGGATACCACTTGATATGGTTATTTTTCTGGAAGAATGGATGAAATGTTAGAAATGATGCACGAGATGCAAGTTCGATTAGATGTTGTTGAAGAAGATTGAAGATGAGGTCTAAACCCTGCATAGAATGATGAAGCAAAACATGCGAATAAATTTGTAGAAGCCCTAGGCAAAGAAGAAGAAGAATCAAATCGAGTAATGATGTTGAAAGAGATCTCAAAGATTGGGAAAAGACCTAGAGTTGAAATTCAAAACTACGCAAGAAATTTGAATCTTGAAGAATTGATAGATTGGATCAATGAAATGGAAGAATACTTCAAATATGAAGAAATTGAAGATCTAAAAAGAGTCAGATTTGTGAAAATAAAGTTGAAGGGACATGTTGCATTATGGTGGAAAGAAGTTCAATTGCACCAAAATAGGAGAGGAAAATAAAGAATCATCAAATGGGATAGAATGGTGACAAAGTTGAAGAACCAATTCATACCAGCAGATTATGAACTTGAACTATTGAAGCGATTGCAAAACCTAAGGCAAAAGGAAAGATTTGTGAAGGAGTGCATTGAAGAATTCTACAAAATAATAAATAGAACTAGTCATAGTGAAGCAAGCAAAGAGAAGGTTGAAAGATATATCAATGGACTAAGAACAAACATTCAAGAAGAATTGAGCCTAGTAAAGATGACATATGTTGAGGAAGCACATCGATTCACATTGGAAGTGGAAGAGAAGTTGAACAAGAAGTTTGATCAAAGACAAAGAAATGCAAAGGAAGATTCTTGAGGAGTGGGTCCCACAGTTCAGAGAAATAAAACCCTATACAGAGCAAAACAAAGATGCAAACCCTATCGAAGTGAAGAAAAGGATGTTAAATCATACCAAAAAGGAAAAAAAGATCATTTTTTTTACCGTAGTGACAAAGGAGGTCATAATTATTACTACAATAATGGATACCAGAGAGATGAAGGAAGATTTAAGAGAAGACCATTCAGAGGAACCTGTTTCAATTGTGGAGGTGAAGGACAGAGCATTTGAGTGTCATGAAGGAAGTATTGGAAAGAAACCTAAGCATATCGGAAGAGTAGCCTATGCGGATGAAGAACATGTTGGATCCCCTAATTCAGCTGGGAAACCAAAGAAAGGTGAAACATTAGTGATGAGGAGAGATTTGATGCATGAAGAAGTGACTGAAGAACCACCACAAAGAAAGATCCTATTCAAAACTAGATGTAATTTCGGAGGAAAGGTATATAAATTTATCATTGATAGTGGTAGCACTGATAATCTAGTTTTAGAGGAGATGGTAACCAAGTTGAATTTCGAGAGATTGAAACATCCAAACCCTTATAGGATACCATGGATTCAAGATGATCATAAGATATTAGTAAATGAGTAATATTTGGTGAATTTTCATATTGGATCGTATAGAGATGAAGTATTATGTGATATTATGCCTATGGATGTTTGTCATTTACTGTTAGGAAGACCATGGAAATATGATAATAAATCTATTCATGATAGGAGAAGGAATACAAGTTATACTGTCACATCAAATGGAAAGAGAATTAAGTTGATACCTATAGAGGAAGAGGAAAAGACTGAATTTTGTCACACTGCCAAACTTTTTTTGGTAGATGGAAGGGAATTCTTGGAGCGATTGAGGCATGAGAACATGTGTTTTGCATTAATTTCAATGACTGGTGATAAACCAGAGGTAGAGAGCCCTACTATAGAGAGTGAGGAAGTAGCTAAATTATTGACAAAGTATGAGGATATAATGTCAGAAAATGTACCAGAGGGATTACCCCCAATCTGGATTATTAGTCATCATATAGATATTATACTTAGAGCAAGTTTTCCAAAAAAAAAAGCACATAAAATGACATCAGCAGAGAATGCAGAGTTGAACCTGTAGATTCAAGAGTTGTTGAGGAAAGGGTTAATCAAAGAAAGTTTGAGCCCATGTGTGGTACCTATTGTACTTTCACTAAAGAATGATGGAGAATGGAGAATGTGTACCAATTCAAGAGCAATTAATAAGATTGGTATCAAGTATAGATTCCCATTGCCAAGGATGGATGACATTATGAACTGTTTGAGTGGAAAAAAGTATTTTACAAAGATCAACCTAAAGAGTAGATATCATCAAATCAGGATTAGAGCAGATGAATGGAAGACCACATTTAAGACAAGTGAAGGATTGTATGAGTGGTTAGTAATGCCTTTTGGATTGACCAATGGACCAAGCACTTTTATGAGATTGATGAACGAGGTATTGAAGAAATTATTGGGTAAGTTTTTCATCGTTTACTTGGATGATATTCAAATTTTTCAGTAAGACTAGAGAAGAACATTTGTGGCACATCTATCAAGTATTGCAGAGGCTGAGAGAAGAGAAGTTTCTAATTAATGTCAAGAAGTGTAGTTTCATGAAGATAGAGCTGATATACTTGGGATTTTTTAATTTTTTTGAAGGATTGATGATGGACCCTAAGAAAGTGAAAGAAATTATTAAGTGGCCTACATCGATAAACATTGGAGAAGTAAGATCATTCCATGGATTAGCTAGTTTCTACCAAAATTTTATCAAAAGTTTCAGTAGAATTTGTAACCCCATGATAGAGACAATGAGAGGAAATAAGAAATACTTAAGTGGACATATAGAGCCCAAAGAAGTTTTGAATTATTGAAGCAAAAGGTGACAAAACAACTAGTGTTAGCATTATCGGATTTTGACAAGGTATTTCAAGTTGACTGTGATGCAAGTGGGAATGCAATTAGAGAAGTATTGAGTAAAGAAGGAAGACCTAGAGCCTATTTAAATGAGAAGTTAAATGATTCTAGAAAAAGATATTTAGTTTATGATTAGGAATTCTATGCCATAATTCAAGCCTTGAAGAAGTGGAAACATTACTTGTTGCCTAAGGAATTTGTGTTGTATATAGATCATCAAGCTTTGTAGTATTTGAACAGTCAAGAAAAGTTGAATCAAAGACATATGAGATGGGTTGAGTTCTTGTAAAATTATACATTTGTGTTGAAGCATAGGAGTGGTAAGTCAAACAAAGTTGCAGATGCATTAAGTAGAAGAATAAATTTGTTGACAGAAATGAGGATAGAAGTATTGGGATTTGAAGAGTTGACACACATGTATGAAGAGGATACAGATTTTGGTGAAGCATGGAGAGCATGTAAAGAACCAGTAGTGACAAATCGGAGCCAATGGCTGGATTATTTCATTTAAGAAGGTATATTATTCAAAGGAAATCATTTGTGTATATCGAGAAGTTCAATGAGGGATAATTTTATCAAGGAAAAGCATAGTGGAGGTTTAGCAAGACATTTTGGGGTGGATAAGATAGTAGCTTTGGTGAGTGAACACTATTTCCGATCGTAGATATATAAGGATGTAAGGAAGTATGTTCAAAGTTGCAAAATTTGTCAAGTTGTAAAATGGAGTAGTCAAAACACTGGATTGTACAAGCCTTTGACACTACCGGAGAGACCTTGGGAAGATATAAGCATGGATTTCATATTGGGATTGCCAAGAACACAGAGGGGATATGATTCTATAATGGTAGTAGTGGAATTTTTTTCTAAAATGGCACATTTCATTCCTTGTAAGAAGACTAATGATGTTGTACATGTTGCTGATTTATTTTTTAAGGAGATTGTGAGATTGCATGGATTACCTAGGAGTATTGTTTTAGGCAGAGACACCAAATTCATTGGATACATTTGGAGGATGTCAAGTGGAAGAAGATGAAGATAGATTTGAAGTTCGGTTCAACATATCACCCACAGATGGATGGAAAAATAGAGGTTGTGAACAAAATTTTGGGTAACCTATTAAGATGTTTGGTTGGAGATAAGGTAGGAATATGGGATATAGTTTTAGCACAAGCAGAGTTTGCATACGATAATTTAGTCAACCGAAGTATAGGGAAGACACCATTTCAGATTGTTACTGGAGTAAACCCTACATGAGTTCCAGAATTAAGAGACATTAGTATGGAGAATAAAAGGAGTGCAGAGGTAGAAGAGTTTGTAGATTTTATGGAGTAATTACATAATCAAGTTTGGAAGCATTTGGAAGACATAAACACTAAGTATAAGGAGAACGTAGATGAGCACCAAAGACATAAGGAATTTGCTATTGGAGATGAAGTAATGGTATATTTTGAGGAAGAAGAGATTTCCAGTTGGTACATACAATAAGTTGAAGATGAGGAAGTTTGGATTGTGTAAGATTCTAAGAAAGTTTGATTTTGGAAATGCATATGAAGTGGAGTTATTGGAGACACTAGGTACATCACCTATTTTCAATGTTGCAAACATATATGAATTTCATGAAGGGCAGTCAAGTGGTAGTAGTACTAAATAGGATCTGAAGGAGTTGTTACCACATCAAGAACTAGAGGAGATTGAGCAGATTTTGGATACCAGAAATGGAAGGAGCACTAGGAACAAGCAATACAAAGAATATCTTGTGAAGTGGAAAGTCAGACCAGTGGAGGATTCATCTTGGATTTCTCAGGCTAATGTGGACTATCTTGAGTTTCCTCTTAGCCCTGAAAAGTGAGAGACTAATGTTTTTTTCCAATCTTGAGTGTCTGATGTAGGAGCATCCCTGGTTGTAAAGCAATCCTGTATCAACCAAAAAAAAATATTTTCTTGCATTGCATTCAATAGCAGTTTCAGTAGTTCATTTTGCATGTTATCATACCGTTGTTTCTCAACTCGCAAAGTGGGATATAGCATCTACACATTGACATCTATCGCATATCCATATTTCACATCATTTGCATTTGCCTACTAGAAGTTATCGCTCTCAGAATTTCACTATGATTACCAGTCAAAGCATTTGGGGCCGACTTGATCTAGATTTCTTAGTGTAGACCTATTCCAGATCGTGCGGAGATTAATGGGACACCTTACAAGCATCTTGGGTTCATTGGGACCTATCTTGTAGATTCATAATTTATTTCTTTTCGTGTGGATTATCTTTCCATATTTTGAGGCCAACCTTCATATGTGTTCATTCATCGAATTATTAACCCTTGTGGCCAACGTAGGCCTTTATTAGGGCTTGAGAAGCGTATTTAAGATCATTGTAGTTCATTGTAGAGTGATCAATTAAGAGTTAGTAGTTCATGATTAGATAGATTCATTACATTTTCGTATAAACCCTTTGGGGGCATGTAATAACGCTAGTTGGCTAGTTATATTGTTGAATGCCCTTGTGGCAGGCCTGTGAGCCCTGGATGTTCTCCCTTGATGCCTATGTTGCATATAAGATTCTCAATTTAATAAAGTTTATGTTCACATATCAGTTTGTGGTGTTATTTCCGCTATGTTAACTCATTGTTGCACGGTTTGGATTGTTCCTTCTGGAACCCTCCTACTATGACTACACCATCTTGTCATTGTGTTAATTAAGTTGTTTATATTGTTCATTTGAATCACAATTTCACTATACACAATATTACTTTAGTCTATTTGGTAATGGGACACACCAACTTGCTCATGCTTTGTAGTGGGTTTTCTTTGCTAGATAGTGTACTACTCTTTCAACTTATGGTGATCCCGAGAATATCAATAGGAAAATAAAAGAAGGTGAAATTTAATATTAGTGGTTCATCTTTAATAGTATGTTTTGTTGGAGGGCACACTATGATTCATGGGGGAGTAGCCAATAACCATTGGTTTCCACTTCTATTAATCTTGAGGTCCTTAACACATCACTACCTAACATGTTAGGAGATTCGCAAATGTATGAAAGTTATTCATAGAGATAGTGGTAGGCAACCTTGGTAGTCAAGTAACAAATATTATTTATAGTGCTTATGGATTCAACTATATAAGTGTTTTCTATCAATATTTCATACTACACTCCATAATCTATCATCAAGAAAAAACACAATAAAATAAATTAGATTATATAACTTAAGTTTTAATAACTAGAAAGAAAAAATAAAACATGTAAAGAATGAAAACTTTAACATAATATAGAAAAAAAAAATAGATTCATAAAAAAATGAATTATAAATTTTAACAAATAATACTACAAATCTGGCAGTTCCTAAAAAAAAATTATCAATAGATCCAAGAAATTGAAAAATCGTAGTCATAATAAACATGCAAATTCTAGAAATAAATGTACAAAAAGAGATAGGACACTTTAATCAAACTTCGGCCAACATTTAAGCATGTTTAATATTTGTTAATGATGGTGGCTTTTTCGTTTCTTATAAAATGTATTTTAAAACAATTTGTATTCGAAAACTAGGATTTCAAAATAGGATGCATCTCAAGTGAAGGAATGACCCTCAACTTTTAATATCAAATAGGCACGTGACGAAATTCTGTGGTAAGTAAAAATTGCAAGACAAGTTTATTCATAATTATATTTTGTGACCAAAGAAAGAAAGGGTTGAGTAAAATGATTGCATGGTATTCTTAAACATGGAGGCAAATTACATATTTGCAAGGGTGACCTAGCACATTTCATTATTTTAATTAGTCATTTTCTTTTAATTCAAAATTTGTCATTAGGGTTTTGCATAAAATGACAAAGTCTTAGTTCATTTTAATCATAAATTCATTTATTGCATATTATAACATCATATCATGTGAGTACTAGATTATTTGAGAGTATTGCATCAACATCTAAGATCATCAAGATAACATAGGCATTTGCATGATTGTTTGAAGTGTCTTCAATCATGTTCAATATTATTATTGATCCAAAGGTTCAATTAAAGCATAAGGTGGGAAACAAGTCACCTTCCTCTTCTAACACAACAAACTCTAATGGTGCCTATCAACATTGTCATTTTCAAAGAGCAAAGGTGAACATATTTCTTACGGCCAGAAGTCAAGAGATGAAGGCTACAAAAAGAGATCAAAACCATAGATCTAGTGTCGAAACCTATGACAACCTACACTTGACTTATGAGAAAAAAATATAATAAAAGTATACTATTTTGTATTTTGGTGTTTTTTATTAATAGAATTGTTCTAACAACGTTCTTTAAAAGATCTAGGTGCTAAGTGTATATTCTTCATTACCTAATATATTTCTATTGACTTGGATTGTGTATATTTGAAGTTGTTTGTAAGAGAAGGTATAAGATAGCTTTGTTGAATATTAACTTTCTTATCACATAAGTCTACCATACAAGTAGATTTGTCACTTCTCATACACACATGATTGATAAATAAACCATAATTCGACATCATTCATTCTTATTCTTTTTATAAGTATTTCCAAAAGCAAGGTGAGTCCATAATCATTTCATTCAATAATTTCAATAAATCCAACCTTTATGACATTAATCATAATATATCTAGTTAAGTTGTTGTACATGTTTTCTTTGATCAATATTTCCAAGTAAAATAATTCCACTCAATATAGATATATATATATATAACTCTAGCTATCATGCTTTTGTTTATTACAACATAATAGATATTAATCAAGAATATCACAAATATGCTCTCAATAGAGTTTCTATTAAACACATAACCCAAATTAGATTTCTTATATTGACCAAATATAAAATGTTAGCATCATAGTATGAATCTAATTATAGTATTTAAATCACCATCATGATTGATTTGAAAACTAAATCTTTTCTATGATTAGATAGTCAAATATTTCTCACTTAATCAAGGATAAACTAGTTCACTAGTTCCTTCATAAGTGATTGCGGTTTCCATAAAATGATGGGTTCTATGACGGATAGATTGTGCTATTTAGATTATTGCAACAACATATGACTTAGAAGTAGAACAGATGGATGTGAAGACAGTGTTCCTTCATGGTGACTTGGAAGAAGAGATTTACATGTCACAGCCAGAGCATTTCATTGAAAAAGGTAAAGAAAATTTGGTTTGCAAACTAAAGAAGTCTATTTATGGTTTGAAACAGTCTCCTAGAATGTGGTATCAAAAGTTTGATACTTATGTGTTGTCATTGGGATTTTAAAGATCTAAATCTAACCATTGTGTGTATTATAAATCTGATAATGGTCGCATTCTCATTATTGTTTTATACATAGATGATATGTTGTTTATTGGGAATGGTAAAAGTATGATTTCAAATTTGAAGTTTTAGTTGCCATCATAGTTTGAGATGAAAGCCTAGGTGCAGCTAGGTACATTTTGGGAATAGACATCATGAGAGACAGAGCTAACATAAATCTTTGGTAAGCCAGAGCAAGTATGTGAACTCAATGTTGGAGAGATTCAGCATGGCAGATTGCAGATAGTTAGTTGTTCCCGTGATGCAGGGGATGAAGCTTTCAATAAATGATTGTCCAAAATCTCCTACTGAGATGGAGGACATGACCAGAGTACCATATGCGAGTGCAGTTGGTAGTTTGATGTATGTTATGGCGTGTACGAGACCAAACATTACCCAAGTAGTGGGAGTCCTTAGTCGCTTTATGGCTAATCCTGGACAATTGCATTGGGATGCAGTTAAGAGAGTGTTCAGATATTTACAGGGCACTTCTGAGTATGCCTTGTGTTTTCATGGTTATCCTACTGGACCTCAGCATTATGTGAGTATTCATGGATATGTGGATTCAGATTGAGCAAGTGACATAGACAGTAGGAGATCTGCCAATGGTTATGTGTTTATGATGTTTGGTGGTGTTATCAGTTGGATGAGTAAGCGGCAAGTTGTAGTCACTTTGTCCATGATAGAAGCAGAGTACATGGCAACCACTCATGCTTCTAAGGATAGATTACAGCTTGTTGGGATAGTCAGAGTGTTATTTTCTTAGCAAAGAATCCTACCTTCCATGCCAAAACAAATGACATTGATGTTTAGTATCATTTTATTCATGATATGGTAGAAGATGGCAAAGTGAATTTAGAAAAGGTTGACACTTTAACGAATGTTGCAGATGCACTGACAAAACCAGTGAGCACAAAGAAGTTCAGATGGTGTTTTGATTTCATGGGCCTTGGAGCCCTAAGCAAATGATTATATATGACTCTCGGTAGGTCTTCGACAAGTGGGAGAATGTTGGGATTAAGGTGTCTCAACATTAGAGTCCTAATATTGATTGATTTAATGTATTATTGTATTTATTTTTATTATTTAATTTCCTATGGTGTCATGTCATAAATTGGGACCCACCAGCGGGGTGGCATCCCCATTAGAAGTGACTAGATGACACATCATCATCCCAAGTGGGCATAGGCATCCCTCTTTGGAACCTATGACTTATGACAGATTCTATGATGCATCATAAGGTATCTTTATGCATGGAGAAAGTTGGCGCCCAAGTTGGGTTATGATAGGTTGTAGGACAATCAGATATTTTGGTCGGTTATGATGGATTCTCTTACAAATTCTATGATGGATAGATTGTAGCAGATTTATGACATATTTTATGACATTTGTAAGGCATCTATCATAAGCTATTATGAGCATATTCTAGGCACCCAAGCTTGGAGAGAGAATATTGCATGCTATGACGGTTGTAAGGGGTGTAAGGGAATATCGTACAAGTGTCCAAATGCATGTCAATGGCGTGGGATATTGTGCCATGTATATTTGGATGCCTATCCTCTTCTAGATGCTTCTCTTGGCTTGTATTCTCTATATATTGTATGCCTTGCATTGTAGAATGCATAGTTTGTTTGCAGATAATGAAGTGTTGCCAGATTCACTTCAGAACAAGTGTTTGTTTCGAAACACTTGTTGAAGAAGCTTTGTACTTGGGGTTGCATTGTAATCTTTATTTCAAATAATACATTAGTACTATGCTTTTGGAGGGTGGGGTTTTTTTACCCGAAAGGGTTTTCCCCACGTATATCTGGTGTCATTGTTTTACGTGTTCTTGTTGTTCTACCTTCTTTTCTCCATATGTGTTTCTATTTTTGTAACTGAATAAGGTGTTTGAAGAAAATTTTGTAACTCTCTCCTACTTAGATTAGTGTAGGAAGTTGTTTTTGCTTACCCAACTTCCTTTCAGGAGCATGATCTTTTGAAAATAATATTCGATTCAAGTTTAATTAAGCTCTTATTACTTTTCAATGATATTTATACGTTTTGTTCAAACCATTTTTCTATTTTTCTTAGTTATTGTTACAATATAGAGATGAGGAATGCAGACAGCTCTTGATAGGGTTTTACCCTGGTTTAGAGTTTCTCCAAGTCATATATTGTTATAGTTATTGTCTCATTGTTTGTTGATGTTGTTTTCACATTTTCTATGCTTGTGACAATGTCTATGTTGTAAAATGCATTGTACAAATTGCACAAAGATATTTGATATTTTGTAGAGTTGTGGTACATTTATACGTGGGGCACCACTTTGGAAGATCACAATATTTTCTTAGCAAATTTTTGTATGTAAAAAAATTTAAAATAATAATAATAATGGGATATTGAGGAAGTACATTTAATATTTTAGGGTCCATAGATTAATGAGCACACGATTCATTGAGCACATTGGAGAAATGTGTTTAAGTATTGGGGGTCGTTGTAGAATATACTTAATATTATAAAAAAAACATGAAATGATCAGGTCGCGTGTACACATCAAACTTGGGTGACCACCATGGAAATGTTTGTGCATTTATTATTTATACATTGGGTGCATTGTTTATTAGTGATTGAGGATTTAAATAGTTTGGAAATAAAATAACTTTTCCCTTAGTTTTTCTCTCTTGTTTGTTCATTGATTATTCATATATTTTACTTTCTCATTGTGAGTGGAGCTTGGTGTAAGAATCTAAAGGTTTGAGTTGCTTATTAAAAATATCTTGAGGAGAATGGGGTGGAAAGAGTGTTTCTCGTTTTTTCTTAGACTAATCTCATGTAGATATGAATAATGGTTGTGTACTACTATAGAAGAAGTTAATTTGTTGCATGTGATTAGAGCTTGATATTGCATTACAACTATTTAATTTCTGCAAATACATTGGTTTTGATTCTTCAAAGAATTTTTTCTTGAAAGGGTTTTCTTAGGGTATATTAGTGTCTCTCTCTTGTGTTTATTTATTTTAATATTGTTGTGTTGTTTATGCTATAATTCTACTAGAATTAATAAAAATTAGACAATTTATCTCTTATCTTATCATAGGGTTAATGTAATTATTTGTACTTTATTTCAATTGGTATTAGACTCTAGTTTAGATCTAAAGGAGGGAAGACCTTCCTAGTGTTATTAATCCTTGTTCAAGTGGGAGTCTGGTTACATATGGTATTATTTTAGGGACATCAGTATAAGAATTTCTAAACATTTGATGCTTATGATAGAGGTTTCTCTTGATCATGAAAAGTGGATTGTGGAACATTTCCATAGTTTCCTTGTTCATAAGTACCAAAGTGATGACTACCACAAGCCAAGGGATTTCGCCAAGCACAACCGGCACCACTGAGAAATGTTAATAACTTAATATCAAATAAGAGTAGGCTCCTAACTTGACAACCTAGAGAATTGCACCCAAAGCTTGATTTCAGATTAGCAAAAGCCTTTGGTGCACATTGTAGACAATGGCATGAACCCAAATTCTTTATACTTATAATGATGTAAGGGAGGTCTCACACAACCCTCACACACAATATTTCAACACCAACAACAACAAATATGAAGTAACAATTTGCAAGAATAGTTTTAAACCCTCTATATTTAACTTGCAACAATGTTTCACAATTTCAAATAACTCTGATTACAGAAGTTTGTGCAGCCACTTAGGCTGAAGAAAGTCATTACAAAACATATTAGAATATGTTATATGATAGCTAACAACATCAAATCCAATCTACAGATGCTTCTCCTTCAAATCATCTTCTTACACTATGAAATTGACTCTCCAATTTGCCTTCTTCGATAACCAACTCTATTGATCTTCAACCATGGATATCATAATCCATTTGTTGCTGCAACACACTTTCAAAACCTGCAGCAAAAATGTCTTCTCTTCTTCTTCCCAAAAAAGCCACACCTACTTCTTCTTCTCCCCCAAAAATCTTGAAAATGATGTACTCCAAAATTGTCAAAATGACCTTCAATAATGCATCCACTACCTCCATTTCCTGTAACTCCCATCTCCCATGCCCAACCTAGAAAAATCCTCTTAAAATGCATTAAAATCATATATCAAGTGCCAAAAAAGCATCTTTAAACCCACTCCCAAGAAATTGCAAAAATCGGGTGACAACTTGGATTCCCACTCCTAGCAAATAGGTGCAATCTTGGAAAAATAAATGATCAACACAACATGGACACCCAAATTTTCCATGCTACAATTGAGGAGCTTTAATTAGTTGTCTCCACTTGTAATTCCCCAAAAATCCATGCCTACTTTGTCTTTTTCAATTTCACACTTCAAAATTGCCTCCTAAACTATCTCCCACACCAAGATTTTGCAATATTATAATAAGACCAATTATTTAGGCCTAATATTGCATTTATTCTCCACTTCAAAGTTACCAAACCTTAAGGAAATTAAAATGTTTTATTTTTTGTTGATGACGATTGCCCTTGATTGTGGATGCTCCTGCATCATATAACTACTACAACTACACCTCATCACTAGAGATTTGCAAAAAGTGCAAACACTCTTTCCTTTGACCTTCTGGTTTGATAACTGGTTTGACTTATCAAAAGTCATGAAAGCGTTGACACAATCTATATATTTTTGGGGCAAAGCTAATGTGATACACACCTAGTACAACCCTTTCATATAGTATATTGTAAACATGCCACGCTATTGTGCCAACTTGCCAATGTATTCAGCAGGTGAGCTCATTAAGGTTTTATTAGTTCTCAAAAGCCACAATGATCCATTATATGATTGATCTTTTGAGTATGATCTTGTAAGTCATCAAGTTAATTTTAAGTTTTTGTCATGCCCTAAAATTTTAATTGCGAACACTACTAAGGTGTTTTTTTTTTAGTTCCAAACGTTAGTCTAAAAATGTTGACATCACGTTTACAATCTTGCAAATAGATTTTTCCTGCCTTTTGGTTTTCGTGAAAGCAAAATACCACTATATTGCAGTTTAACTATGATCTGGTTGGATTTATTAAACCAGTTTAAACTAAGGTATCCGCACCCCTTAGACCATGCTCTACGTAAGAAATAAAACTGGGTTTACAATAAAATACAAATCACAACCAATTATAGGTTTTTTTATACTAATTTTTTTATTACTTCGTCTATTTTCTTTTTCCCTTTTCTCAATTCATAGGTTAATGCAATACTTCAGTATATAATTACAATAGCTCTTTTCAACTGAATGCAAGAACGTATAAACGAAGTTAACGACAGAGAATAATGCAATAACCTTTTTACTCATGTAATCTCTTCTTTTTTTCTCATGTAATCTCTTCTTTTTTTGAAACACAACTTAATGAATCATCTCTTAAAATACCATTAATGGCATCATTTGCCAATACTTTTACTTCTTTTTTAAATAAATGGACTACAACTCTAGCAAGGAATTACAAAATCTTGAAGTACAATTTACAAGACCAAATGAGAACATTTTTTTGTGTTCCAATACAACGATTCCTTTCTTTCCACAAGACTTGCACAAATTTTTGCAGCATCATCTGAACTCCCTCAAAGAGACCTGAAAGGAACAAGAGTGAAGAAAAACAACAAAATACCGATGGACTCTCCACCCAACCGTAGAGTTGTGTAACAACCGACCCCCGAACATGAAGTAATCACTTAGCCACAAGAAACAATTCAACTCAAGACTCAAGCGCATGTACAGCAACATTCCACATATACGTCAAACCCTCATACCAAGCCATTCACAAGAGCACAAACACATTTTTATCACATTGGTTCACCCCAAAGGTAAACCACTTAGAGAGAGTAGGGGCTGAACCATACATGGGGAATATATATATATATATATATATCAACAATAATGCTCCACATAATCTCCACAACAACACCACACTAATGCCACAAAACCACAACCAATCAACACCCTTATTCTTCCCAACATCTCTATAAAAATACAAGGGGATACTCCTATCCCATAGATACAAGGGTACTCATACCCTAGTAATGGCCATTACCCAAAAGGGGATACTCATATCCCAATAATGAAAGCCCCTATGTGTGGGAGCCGTGCCCACTCAAGACCCTTGCACATGGAGGACCAAAAACTCCTCTATACAAGAAGGGGTCAACTCCCCTAAAAAGGACACACAAACAATACAACACAACACACCCAAAAAGGCACCATGAAATACAACACATTGAAACCCTTCAATCAAAACTTTCACAAAACAAATTTACATAGATGTATTCTTGCAAGGAATCAAGAGAAAGAATACCTTAATATGCTATAATCCCAACAATGGTAGTCTCTTCCTCCTTCCAACAATCTCTTCCTCTTCTCCTCCCAAGAACTCCCAAGAACAAGATCAAAAATGCAAAAGACAAAATAAGCAAGGTAACCCTCTCTTCTCCATAAGGAAAGAGTTTTAAAGAGAAGGGAGAGAACTCCCTCACATAACCAACTCAACCACTTAACCACCCTCCCTTTTTCGTCACTCTTATGAGTGGAAACAAAAGATGAGTTAAAAACACTTCTTAAAAAATTACAAATAACAAAAATAACCTTCCCACCTATACCTTTAGGCCCTAAGCTAACTTTTAGCACATAAAACATACCCTGGACCCCTCAAAACACACTTAAAATTCTCTTTTTAAAAATTTGAAATTCAAAACTCGCATAAAACATAATAATATAACACATGACACTTAAATATCGCATTTTTCAACATCATAACCAATTAACCCCATAGGATCCCATGCCAAGGTCCTATTTCACACAAACAACACAAGGTGGATAAGTGTTCCCATTAATTCCATCGGCATTTAAATTTCCTGTTCACTCAATGAAAAGGTGTTAGTATAGTGTAATATATGTACCAACATAAACCATCATAATCACATATCATCACAAATCAACAAATCAATCATGGAGTAACATATACAATACATCATTTTGCAATGCATTAAGCACAATAACCATTTCAAAGATTATTACATGAACAATATAAAACATAACATCCATAATTACATCAATACCTTCCAAAATATGCACCAGTCCAATCATCAATCACGAAATCTAATAAATACCAACCTCAATAAATGAATATGCATCAACAAAATATTGAGTCTCGTAATCATCCAGAATCACCAAAAGATCACACTAGAGGATATCATATGAAACTGAATAATTAATCACAAAATATATCTTCCATAAGTAAGCCAATTGCCAATCACCAACAACCCTTATAACTTAATACATCTGATATACATAGTGCCACAACTAGCAATTAGATAATATTTAACTCATCATGGTTGAACATCTCTTCCAACACACACATGCAAAAACAACAAAAGCATACATCTGGTTATCATAGAGAAAACATAACACCCACTGAATAGGTAAAACTTCCTAGTTAACCTTATCCAAAATCCACCGAGCAAACGACCATCACTCCTAACTCAGGTATAACATCCAACATGGAGGCACCATGGAATATTGGACAAGAATCGTCCAAAAGCATAGAATCAACAGAATCACAGAAGATGGGGTCTCACAGTTTTCAATGAGAAACCATAGATTTTACATTCAGTATTGAAGTATATTACACCTTTTGCTTCATCCTTACAAAATTTTAGCAGCCAATGCAGATTCATTTAGTTTTTCTCAACATAAAGTTATAGCTCCCTTTCAGCCTCTACATCCTAATTTGAGTACATGTAAAGTCTTACAGACCATGCATTTCCATGCCTAGAAAACAACTGTTCTTCCAATCCTATGTTTGACATTTATTATGGCTAAACGATATGAATAAGAGATTCCAAATTCACTGTTTATAGTCAATCTTACCAATTGCAGGATAGTCCTATTGGGAGTTGAGCTGACCGTTTTTTCCAAAAGGCATACCTGTTCAAGAAATCGCTACCATCCCAATTAAGGCTCAACGGGAGGCTGTTAAACCATGTCATGAATCCCGAGGGGAGAAGCTGGACACGTTTCAACAATCTCCCCCTCAGCGTTACCCGAGGGGATTTGAACCCACAACCCCGCTCTGATACCACTTATTGGGAGTTGAGCTGACCGTTTTTCCCAAAAGGCGCACCTTTTCAAGAAATCGCTACCATCCCAATTAAGGATCAATGGGAGGATGTTAAACCATGTCACGAATCCCGAGGGAAGAAGCTGGACACGTTTCAACTAGTCCAAGCATGGAGAGATATTTTCTACTTCTAAATTATTGTGTCTAACAACCATCTTTAACCCACTGAACATCAGACAGCTGCTCCTTCAGAACTTATAGTAAATGGTATAATTAGTGTTTTCCAGATCATGCTCAAACTCGTTTGGCTAATAATGCTAGCACTGCACAAAAGGATTTCACACATCCTGAATTGCACTTATTATTTATCAGATCTGTAGCCAGAATGTTAGACTCTCTGAAGCCTGTGATTTTGGCATGAACTCTTATCATCTATGCCTATATCACTGCACCATATAGAACACATCCCTGAAGCAAAGGAAATGAGTCTCAGAGACCTGTTAAGTGTCTTAGGGACAGGAAAATGTGCAGGAGACCTACCTCTGCCCCAAGAGATGTCTCCAACAAGCAGGAGACATCCCCTAACATTTTCTGACAATACAGCAGATGTCTCCAGCTACAAAACTAAAAAAGGTAAATTGAACCCCCCCCCGGGCAATTTCTCACTCATTCAAACAAAAAAAAGGGAAATCTGAGAGCATGCAAAAAAATGTACACAGGTTACTACACAATACAACTTTTAATTAATTAAAAATTTCAAGTATTCAGTGATATCTTTCAAACTCAGGTTCTGAACTTCCGAGCATAGACAAACTGGTGAATACAGTGCATTGAGGAAGGCGCGTCTACAGGCCAAGCCCAGTTTTCATTGAATTGTGCATTAAATAAATGTTCAAAATGGAAAACCCCCTAGGGATATTAGGTACACTACAATCAATAAGGTTGCTTTTTCTGTAAAACTCCCAAAGGACATCAGTGTTGTTATTTTAAAACACGTTCAGTCAACAAAAAGGAGAATAAAATGTCTTCAGATTCTGTTTAAATTTTGAAAGGGAATATTTTGGGCCAAACAAATCTATTTAAATACATAGAAGGCATACAACCAAGATCCAAAAGACAAATTGGCATGTCTACATATCGGTCTCTTTGTCTCTTCCAATCTCTTCATCCCCATTTTAAAATTAGAGGATGAAAGCATAGCAGCAAAAATATTTTAGAGAAATAATTGGCAAACCAAATGATTAAGATTTTTTCAAAAAAACAGAATTTAATTGGGAAAAATCAGCTTTTCAAAAAATTATAAAAAGGCAAAAGAGAGAAAAACCTGCTGTTTTTTAAATTTAAGGCATTTCACGACCATTAAGATATATAAAACAAATAAAAATGAATGTTTAGCCCATGAATTGTGGAATATAGATTTTTTCATTTATGTTCATATTGTTGATTACATTGCATTGCACAATACATACTGCACAGTGCATAATGATAACTACATGCTAATAATTTTCAACTTTGCCTATAGAAATTTTGGAAAGAAAAATCAAAGACATAAAATGAAAAGAAAACGACAGTCATAGAAATAACACAAGTTGGCAATCTAAATGACTCAAAATAATAGCTTGCAAATAATTAAATAATTATAGCTTTAGCTCTCTCTCTCTGCACTTTGGCCAAACCTTCTCTCTGTTTGTCTGCACTCTACTTATTTCCTTCTCTTTACTTTTTCTGTCGTAGTGACTGACCAGAAATAACTACCCAATAAAAAGTTTGGAAAATAACCTTTTTGAGAGTAGTTTTAATTTCATCTTCCCTGCCTTTCCTCTACTGAAGGGTGTAGAAAAACTTATTATTGGGAATGACTTTTGACATGTCCCACTCTTTGCCCACATTATTCTTTCTATCATTTCCCCTATCTTCCTTCTTTCTCCTTCTAGGACTCTTTTGTTGCTTTCTTCTCAAGTGTTGTGTCATGTAGATCGATGTGACCACATCCTTAATAGAGAGACATGTGGCTCAAGGTGATCACATCCTTAATAGAGAGACATGTGGCTCAAGGTGATCACATCCTTAATAGAGTCACCCTTTTTAACTGCTTATTGACAACTCCAATTTTGATTTATTAATGTTTACAGTTTTGTCCTTTCCTCCTATGCTCTATTGATTTTAGTTTATCTTTTCCACGATCTTTTAATTTCATTTAATAATACATGGGCATTCCTTTCATAAATTTCTCATCTGCTTTCGTGGTATCATTAAATTTCATTGTCACTTCGCCAAGTTCTTTTTCAACCCATTCCTCTACTTCATATTTTGTCAAAATACCATGTATTCATGGTTAGTTGGCTTCATGCTGCATGGCAAATGAGTCAGAACTTTAAGTCTGAAAGAGCCGAAGGCATCTGAAAGAGCAGACAAAACTTGAAGTCGCTGTCACAAATTCCAACAAATGCAGACAAGGTAAAATGCATTAGAAACAAATGAAGAAAAAAAGGTATAATAAAACCCTATCCCAACAAAAAAAATGCCTATCAAAGTCAAAAGCACACAAAACTGGTAACCTGCAATTACAAGCAATTTGGCCAATTTTGTCACCATTTTATGACAAGTATTCAGGAAAACTTGGGGGAAAAATGTTGCAGGTGAGTTTTCGTTAAATTGAAATTCTTTGAGGGAAAAAAATGCGAATCCCAGCCGTTCATAATTAATCACAAACTTTTCCAGATTTCTGCTTCTATGGGTGAAAAAGAGCTTAAGAAAGAATGAGTTCCTTCAGCTACAGCGCTAAATTGTGGAGTTTCGCCTGCACCTTTATTAATGCACAAGAACTTCAACATTTTGTAGCGATTTATAAAAAAACAGCAATACAGCACAAGGTATCTACTTACTAAAGCATAATTATGGAACCAGTGCATGAATGTTCAGACCAAATTAAGAAAAGTAAAGTGCTCCACGATGTAAGCTATCAAAAGAAGAGTGTTTTCGTTTAGTTCAAATAGTTTCCATGTAAAATATACAAAAGAAGAAAATGTTACCACCCAAGAATACGCAAAAAATACATACAAAAGTAGGGAAGTTTAGTTCAAATAGTTTCCATATAAAATGTCTAAAAGAAAGAAATCAATCATTAAACCACCCAAGAATTCAAAGAATACATACAAAAGTAGGGGTTCATGCACACATAATGAAAACATTTCCAGCAAAAATTATTTAACAGAAACTTAAGTGCTCATTGTTCAGTGTAAAGAAACTCCAAAATAAACATGCAAACCTTAAACAATAAATCATTCGTAAATTTCTTCTCAAAAGTTGTATAAAACAATAAATCAACTATATGGTACAAGAATTTCATACCAGTTAGCTACAGGATTCCTATCTGATAGCATCAGAAAAAGCAAGGGCTCGAGATTCTGCAAGACTTGGACCAGACTGGAAATCATCTTTTATTTGTGAATTTTTTGGCTTTTTCAAACTAATTGACCCAGGTTGGCATGATCCTGAATTATCTAGATCAGAACAACTTCCCTTGCTCCTAAACATCCAAGTGTTACCAATTCCAGTGGCTGCCAAGCTATTCCATTAGTACAGGAACAATATTCTTCCATGGATCCTCTACCATGGATTGTTTAGCAAATAAATCTGGTCTTTCGCGGGCAGAAGCATGAACACGAGATCCCCGACCATACATGCCACCTTGTACTTGATTAGGGCTAGGAAATCCTCCTAAACCTCGGCCACCTCTTCCTGTGGAATTCATCCAAGCTTGTCCCCTCCGACCTGAGCTTCCCCTTGGCTCAGACCAGGAAACATTTCTTCCGCTAGAGCCGGAGCTAGAACTACCATTCCTATGGAGTTCTGAACTAGGGCTCCCTTTACCACCTTGGCTTCTTCGAGGATCGACCCATGAAGTCCCTGGGCCTGGAAACCCATTGTGGTGTCTACGTTGTGAACCACTCTGATATTGTTGATGCTGCTGCTGTAACGGAGGCAATGGCTGGGAATAAATTTCCGGTGACCCAAAGCTATCCATGTTGGGAGCAGGTTTTAATCTTTGAACACGGGTCACGGGCACAGGGCTTTCGGTACTCGAATTAGAATAATGCATGGGTTGTGAACCGCTTTGACTTTGCTGATGCTGTCGTTGTGAATGGGGCTGTTGCGACCAAAAATTATCATTACGTGGTGTGTTACTAAATCTTGGGTTAGAGGTCATGGACGCAGGGCTTTCATTGATTGAATTGTAAAACCGCCTAGGTTCTGTGCCACTTTGGGGTGGTGATGGCTGTGAATTGGATTGTTGTGACCAAGTATTGAATCTTAGGCCTGGCGTCATGGGCAAGGGACTCCCATTGTTAGAATTGAAGAAGCCCCTATGTTGGGGACTGCTCTGATTTTGCTGCTGCCGCAATAATGGGGGCGATGGGTGATTGAACCTTGGAACGGGGGACATGGGCAGAGGGCTTTCATTGCTTGAAGTAGAAAGCCCACAAGGGCTACTGTAGTACTGAGGGCCAGAAGAAAAGCTGTTTTTAGATATAGGTGACCCAAAAGGCACTCGAGCTGCAGGGCTTAATGCATTCCTTCCATTTTTCCTGTTAGCGGAGAAAGCAGAGAGTGGGTCAGTGTAATAATCAAACCTGGGAGAGTTGTGACATGTGGGTGTGCCCGAGGAGTCGATTAAAGGATTGGAGAGAAGCCCTGTAGCAGACTGCGAGCTTTCTTTGTCTTTTTCTGTACCTATGTTGCTCTGCACTGCTTCCATGCGCATTGCCTGAAGCCTTTCTTTTCTCTTTGCCGATTCTTCCTCCATCCCCGAATAAGCTTGATTACGGAAATCAGAAATATGCTTCTCGCGAATAAGTGTTGATAGGTATTTATTGATGGGGTGACATTTTGTAAGTATACAATGAATGACAAAGGATAATCTATCATTTTTAAGTTTTTTTCAATGTCAGCTTTTCTATTATGGATCTTGATCAAGAAGTCAACAGAAATAGATCTTGATCAAGAAGCCAACGGTCTTGAGAAGCCTTGCCTCCTTAAAAAGCTCATTTAGATTATCCACCTTCAAAGTGTTTTCATATTAGATATGAATATCTTCATAAATAGCACACTCAATGATGAAGTGTCATTCAGCTTCAACAACCCTTCTGGTGTAGAAAGTACAAGTTCTTTGTTCTCAATCTTCCTTGGGGATAGCCCACCTACCTGTCTCACATTTAAGATGATGAGACCCAGTCCTTAGCTGTGCAACTAGACGCCTAGCCTTTCCTTTAATTGTAACCCTTAGGTAGTCTTTTTCATCATTTTCCAATGTGGGGTTGAACCCTTTGATATAATGTGCCTTTTTACAACCAATTTCTTTTGTCCACATATCAATCCTAAATTTTTCTAACACAAACTTTTTTCTCTTCATTAGTGTTAGGACATTCGTGCAACTTAATGTCCCACTTGCTTGTCCACTTGCTATTTTGATCCATCCAAGTCTTTTTTCTACGATTTAACTCCTCCCCAACAACCATTGTGGACCAACGATGCGTATCCATGTTTTCAACTTTTTAAATAACTTATTAAGTGAATTATCACTGATGCCTCCATCGAGAACGTACTTCAGCCAAAAGAATCTTATAGGGAACCAAAGCTTTGACTTTGATACTAGTAGTGATTAAGTGTTTTTGAATTCTTTATAGTTGCCTACACTTGTGGTTTGACATACTACTCCCCCAAATTTCACAACCATAAAGGACAACTGGCACTACCAACAAACAAAAAAGAGTTTTCTTAGTTTTCCAATCCCATAACTATTTTCCTACATCTATTTTGCAGCAAGTAAGAAGCTCTCCAACCACCTTAAATCTTTTTCATTCTACATGTCTCCCAATTGAGCCTATTGTGAAAATCAATTCTCAAATACTTCTATTCTTCCACCATCTATAAAGAGCTCCCCTTAAAAATGAAATTAACTTGTTTCTTCCTTTTCAAAGAGGAAATCATGACTTTGGTTTTGTTGGTGTTCACTTGCATCCCAACCTCATGGCAAAAGAGCTCAAGAACCTTTAAACATTCTCTCAAACCAAGAGCAATTTTTGCAATTAGGATAAGATCATCCGCATATAAAAGTAACTTCACCACATAACTAGCAAGTTGAATACCCTCCCCAACGGTTTTGTTTAACCATTCTTCAAGTTTATCAATATATAAACAAAACAAAGTGGGAGATAAGGGACAACCTTGTTTGACTCCAATGTCACTACCAAAGCATCCAGACATACCATTTTTGGTTCTGATTTCAACTCTAACTTGCTCATAAAGTTTATGCACCACCACTCTAAGTTCATTAGGAATCCCAAGTTCCTCCATTCTATTCCAAAGTTTGTCCCTAGGCACAATGTCAAAGGCTTTTTTGAAATCAACAAAACAACGAAAAGCGTCTCCCACTTGAGTGACCCAAACTTTTTCAATGAAGTGTCTAAGCATGATGCAGTGATCTATGGTAGAGTGTCTTGGCCTAAAGCCAACCTGCCCTTTTGCCCTTTTCCCTTCTTTTTCAATCCAATTGTTGATTATGCGTTCTAACATACTCCATAAAGTTTTCTAAGAAGAGGATTGACCATGATAGTTTTATAGTTAGAAGGATTATTGATATCACCACTTTTATGTAAAGGAATGACCACAATGGTTGTCCACTTAGCTGAAAAGCCACTTTGAATGATGTTATTAAAAATAAATTTGATGTGAGGTGCAAGGAGCTCACTTCCCCACTTTAGAAATTCAACTTGCAGCTCATCCATGTCTTGGGCTTTATTGCTTGCAAGATTTTTTATACCTTGCTTGATATCTTCCTCTAAGAAGATCTCACCACTAAGGATCTCACTTGGAGCACCAATTATAATATGTAGTTAATTTTAAATGATCATGAAGACCACAATACACTTTTTACCGCCTTCATTGACCTCAACAGTCAATTTCAATTCAAGCTTCTCACCAATGCTAAACAAGCCTTGAATTTGATAGTCTATGTGATTGTCATTTCAATTTTAAATTGTATACTACAACTTTAAAATTTATTAGATTGTGTAATTTGATTTGTTATATTTTTATATGATCTAACACTTTAAATTATTATAAACCATAAAAAAATATTCTAGATAAATATAATATAATTTATAATATTAATATATATCAATTTATAATGTTTATTATAAAAATAAAAAACAATTTAGAATGTAATGGCTTTTAATTTTTAGAATATTTTTAATAAGATTATTTTGAATATTTTCTAATATGAATTTAGAAACTTAGTGTAAGAGTAAATTTTAGATTTTGGCATTTATTACTGTATATATTAATATATGATTTATAATATTTATTATAAAAATATATATTAATTTAAAATCTTTACAAAATAGAATATAATTGTTTATAACTTTTACATTTTTAATATGAATTTAGAAACTTTATGTTAATTTTGTTAATGTCACACAAATTGTTGATGGGGAACCTGTTAGGTGGCATGGAAGACACAACCATCATCACAAAACTGGGCATTGGGCTTCCTCGACCGAGGGATATGCACATAGCACAAGCTTTCTCTAGTTTTGGTGTTCTAGTCATAGCATCGGTGGTTTTGTGGTCCATTTTGGTCTAATGTTGCGTGCAAATGGGGTAGGTAAATGGCGCTGGTAAAGCATCTATGTTATTTTGGGCTAGGGTGGCAATGGCAAATTATGTAGTGTCTCAGTCTAAAGTCTTATGCAGCTTGTTTGTCGGTCAGTCTGGGATGATAGGGTGTCAATTGTTTTGATAGCAGTTCATATTGATCCTATGAGAGACAAATGGTGTATGTACAAAGAATGAAACCTCATTTTGATAATTAATATAAATCCTTATTTACGTACCAAAAAAAAATTAATCTTGCGAAATTTTATTTTTGGAAAAAAAAATCACCTTTTACAAATAATATGTAGTTAATTTAAATTATAAATAATAATATATTTAAAAATAATAATTAAATTATTTGCATTACTTTATTAAAGATAGAAATTTATATTGTTTTCATATTTATTATGTCTAATTAATAAAATGATAAAAATATTTTAATATAGAAGATTTTATATATAAAAATTCATAAATTAAACATTTTTTAATAATTTATATTTTTGTTCAAACATCAAATGAAAGGCACTGGAATGACCAAACCGTCATAAAATTTTCATATGATAGGTGAAGGTGACCGTCAAATTCCAAGCTTGTGCTAAGGTATGCCTCATTAGCTTTTACTTAATTCATTTTTGTTTTCAGGAGAAAAAAGATACCGGGCAACATTTAATTTTTTTTGCGAAATATGTTATTTTGGAAGAAATGTTTGAAATTATGATTCTCTAACTTGGAACAAGCATTGCTTGGCATCTAATATACATTCAATATTAGAATTTTAAGCCTACAAGTTAAAAAATACAAAAATCAAACACTATTTATAAGTATAAAATGTAATAGAAAAATAATAATAAATGATTGTTTGGCCATTTTAAAATCTATATCAATGGGAATCATGACATGTCATGGGAAAATGCCCAATATGGTTGTATTAGACCAAAAATAGGTTAAAAGGAACAATGGACTCCTAGTGGATGCAATTTGCAATCCCTATAGGACCACAACTCACATTAGAGCATGTGCCCAATTGTATTATGAAGAAATCCTAAGAGCTAGAGCTACAGACATCTAAAATTGAATGAAGGAGTGAGAAAGGGAAGAAATAAGGTACCATGTGGGAATGTTAACCAGAGATTTAGATGGAAACCATAGTAGCAAGAAAGACAAGTAGATGTTGATGGCATACCCTCCACCACTTGCTAATAAAGAGGCAGCCCCAAAATGTACACCCCCATCACCATCCCCAACAACACCATCATTCCCTTCATTGCCCCTTATCCACTTCCACTTCCCTTCCTAGTGTGACATACTCTTTGTTCTTTCTCACTTGCCACTTTATATCATTTACACTCCATATTTCAACCCACCGATTGTAAATAGATTGCCTTGCCTTAGGATCTCAATTAAATCATTCCCAACAATCCATTATTTTCATTTACAACATCTCAAATGCCATGGATGATATTCAAGGCACTCATCCAAAAAAGTAGAAGAGAAAATTAGAAATGGCACAAGCCTCAATCCAACAATTTAGCGCTCTTTTGAGGGCCTCATTGAACAACTCTAATTGAACTATTATCCAAGTATTCAAGAATAAGACATGTAAGGAGATCTAATGTAGCAACAACCATTTCTAAGGGATTTAAAACCACAACATTCCTAGTTACAGTGGCCCCTACTATTGGCTCTAAAGCCATATTTATAGATCACAAAAAACTAACTAGACATAAACACATATCCACCACCAATTTTGGGTTAATAATGGTTGAGCTAAAACAAGACTTACTGAAAGGGAAATTCCATGTAGAGAATATTTAAACTATACCAAGGGGCTTTAACCACAATATGCTATAAGTGACAAACAAAACTACCTCATAAAAATAACCAAAACTAATGATAGACATCCTCAAATTTGAATTCTATCCACACAAAAATTTCAAAATTCTACCATAATCTTATACCCTTGTGGGTGTCATCCACTTATGTTAGTATTTAAGAGAAAATATCAATGCTTTTTCTACAAGAGTAACCTACGACAAAAAGTTGTGAAACATTAACTTCATCAATATTTGTCCATTGATTTTATTGTCACTCAAATGTATAGTTAGAAGTAATAAAGTGTATATTTGTGAGCACACAAAAACTAAAATTAAAATATAATCTCATATTTGTATGCCTCAACTTGATTCTTGCTCAAATCAATATGAAGTCTATACAATATTTCTTCTCATTTTCAATAATTAATTGCTAATGGCTTGAAATTGATTTTTCTCCAATTCATGGACTAATTCTTTCGACCACTGAAATTATATTTTTATTTATAATAATTTTTTTTTGCAAATCCATGACTAATGGTTAGGGACAACTAATTCTACATCATACTCAACTAAATTGAAGAGTTGAAAGAGATCTCCATTTTTGTAGATTGGGATAGTAAATAGTTAGTGGAAGTACTAATAAATATGTTGAGTGAAACATGTTTCATTTTTTTAAATCATAATTTGGTTTGGAATATTAATCAAATAATACTTATGATCAAAGTAGATAAACAATACTTAAAGTAGGTAGGTATCTTCTTTAATTATGCAGTGTCTATTTTTAAAAAAATATATAGATTTGAGTGATGTGAGAAATGTGAGTTTTAGCACAGTCCGAGATTATAAAATGGCTATGTCCATTACCTTGTTGTTGAGATGGTCAACACTCACCTCAAGATTTGTGACAAGGGACTAACCATCTCCTATGTGATCCATGTCTCTACCGTTTGTAGTGGGCACTATTGATAGATCGATCTTTTGGCACAATGGCAAATGTGGGCCAACAATTGGTATCAAACATGGGTTGATAGATAGTGATTTCTCCAAGCATATGACTAGTGACAAGAGAAAATTCTTCCAACTCAAGAAATGCAAAGGAGGATCAATTAGTTTGGGTGACAACATTGCAATGAAGATTTGTGGTAAAGGAATATTGAGCTTAGATGGTAAAAATCCTACTAAATATGTTTTTTTATGTTGAAGGATTAAAGCACAACTTGCTAAGTGTAAGTCAGATGTGTGACAATGGTTAAAAGGTCATATTTAATTTAGAAGGATAGAAGATAAGGAAGAATGGTAAGACAATTGTATAAGGAGTTTGAACAGATAGCAACCTTTATAATCTTTGTGAAGTGAAAGGTCGAAGATGTCTGATAGGTCAAGTTGATGAGAGTTGGTTGTGACATCAAAAATTGGGGTATGCAAATTTTGATCATTTAGTGAAAGTAAGCTCAAGAGGTTTGGTACTTGACACATTCCTAAGATAACTAATCCTACAAATATCATTTGCAAAGAATGTTACCAAGGAAACAAAACAAGGGTTAAATTCCAAACAAAAGAATATTCAACCACCAAACCCTTAAAATTAGTTCATACTGATCTATGTGGTCCTACAAGGACAAGAAGATTGAAAGGTGAAAGATACTTCTGTAGTGTAGAAAAAAGTATCCCTTTTTCACACTTAATTTGGGAATAATTAATATTAAAATGAGCTTAATTATGCCTTAATTTAGTGTTGTAATGTGTTTCACACATTCACATTAATTTGAGGACCCTTATTAATAAAATGGACTTGATGGTGCCTTATTTAGGGTGTTGTAAAGTGTATCTTTACACTCTCATACTAATCTATGGATTTATTAATTAATTGAGGTTAATTTGAGCTTAATTGGTCCCTTTAAGTCAAATCCAAGCCTAATTAATTGTAATTATGAGGGATAAATCCCAACATTCATAAATAATATTACACAACATTTAATTTTACAAGGTACGTGTCCTAGGTTAGTGACCTAGGACCCATTCGCCCCCTGGAAAATAGGTCCTCACTAGGTCTTAGGACCCCCTTTTTACATAACATCTCACAATCCCCAAAGTGTGTCCTAGTTAAGTATGCTAGGACCCATTCACCACATGGAGAATGGATCCTCACTTAACCTTAGGAACCCCTTGGGATATGTTTTTGGCAATATTTTAATGATTTCAAATCCTAGATCTGATGTCAACTTGTGTTATTTGAATTTCAAGAATTAAGAATATGTTATGAATAAATATAAGGTTATTTCACATAGTTTCATCTAAGCTTTCAAGTATTCAAGTCCTAATAGAAAATTTATGAGATCAAGAGTTCACAAGAGCATTCAAGAAGGCATTCAAGGGTGGATTATTAAAGTTTATTGCAGCAATCAAAGATCCAATTTCATCACGTCAAAGTCATGCATGTTGTTGAGCTAATGTGATGATGTAGCATTGGTGATCAAGTTCAAGTGTTTGAAGCCATTATCTTATGTCAAGTTCATGATCAATATCTACACTCATTGAGGCCATTTCATGCTAAATTTCAGATTTGCAATCCAAGGTCAAATTGAGGATTGGTGAGTTGTGGCATATTATTCATTCATCTTTCCTTTTACGCATTGTTTTATTTCAAGGTTTAATTACCAAAATGGGGTTTGACCACGGCAAACTCCTATTCCCTAACAAATCAACATTTTTCATCTCCTTTGATGTGTGATTGTAGGTTTTAGGTTGAAGATCAAGCAGAGAGAAAAAGTTGCAAAAGTTGTCAAAGTTGTCATCTTTCTTGCAAGATCACGGAAATTCTTCTACAAAATTTATTTCTGACTTTCAGGAGTTGAACACCTAAGATCTGGGAGTGCAAACATTGAAGAATATAACCCCAAAATTGATTTTCTAGAACCCTAGCATGGACCCATTCACCACTGGGCGAATGGGTCCTTAGTGAGGCCCGAAAAAGAACTTTTTGCAATAGGTACACATCATTTAACCCTCTTAAAACTTTCCTTTTGATTAATAAATAGGTTAGGTTTGATTTATGATTGTCAATTACACATTATAGCCCTCATAATTGAATGAAATTAGAGAAATAGGTGAATCATTTTGTTCCATTTCAGGTAACCTATTTTTCTTTATCTCAACTTCATGTTGCTAATTGATGACCACTCTAGAATGACATGGGTAACCTTCCTAAAAGATAAGTCTCAAGCATTTGAAAGATTCAAGATATTTAGGAAAATGGTTGAGAAGGAGACTGGGAGAAGAATCAAGTGCCTAAGTTCGGATAAAGGAGGACAATTCGCATCAAGTGAATTCATTGACATCAAGTGAATTCATTGAGTATTGTGAAAACCATAGAATTAAGAGACAATATTTTACACCAAGAAATTCACAACAAAATGGAGTAGTTCAAAGAAAGAACGGGGTAGTTAAAGATATGGCTAGAATACTGTTGAATGAGGCCAAGTTTGCATATATGTTTTGGAGAGAGACAGTTCATACAATAGTATATATCTAAATAGAATTCAAATAAGAGAAAGCAGTGACAAGACACCATGTGAACTGTGGTACGTCAAACCAACATCTGTCAAGTATTTCAAAGTGTTTGGTAGCAAATGCTACATCAGAGAGAAGATGAAAACTTGGGAATTTTTTATTCTAGATGTGATGAAGAAATATTTTTAGGATATTCCACCCAAAGCAAAGCTTACAAGTGCTACAACAAGAGACTGCACAAGATTGTGGAAAGCATCAATGTCAAGATTGATGAGGATATAAAACTTGTCAAATCTAATAAGGATAACTTTGAAGAAGAATCAGATTGTGAAGAAGAAATAGTTGATGAAGAGGTAGAAGAAGAAGAAGTTGAAAAGGCAACTGCAAAATATGTACAAAGGATCACCCTACAAATCAGATAATTGGTGATAAGAATGAAGGTGTTCAGACAAGGAGAAGACTTGGAAAGAACAAGGAGTGAGTAAATTTTGCTATCTTATCACAAATTGAACCTAAGAGTTACATGGAAGCCAACAAGGATGAGAGCTAGATTAAGGCTATGGAAGAGGAATTAAATCATATTGAGAAGAAAACAAGACATGGGAATTGGTTCCTAGACCCTTAAGCAAAAATGTAATAGGTACTAAATGAGTGTTTAGAAATAAACTCAATGAGGATGGTGTTTTTGTGAGAAATAAGGCAAGATTGGTGTGCAAGGGGTATGCACAAGTTGAGGGGATAGAATTTAAAGAAACATTTGCACCTATTGCAAGGTTAGAAGCCATAAGAATGTTTCTTGCGTTTTCAGTCTACAAAGATTAAATTCTATCAAATGGATTTTAAATATATATTCTTGAATGGAAACCTTGAAGAAGAAGAAGTCTAGATAGAACAACCAAAAGGTTTTCAACTATCAAAAGAAGATTATGTTTGAAAATTGAGGAAAGCATTGTATGACCTAAAACAAGCACCTAGAGCATGGTATTCAAGATTGGATCAGTATCTACAAAAACAAGGATTTAAGAGAGGATGTGCAGACAATAACTTGTACTTTAAATATGAAAGTGAGCACATGCTTATTGTTGTGGTTTATGTGGATGACATCATATTTGGTGGCAGTAATGATAAGATGTGTAAAGTATTTGTTGCAGAAATGCAAGATGAATTTGAAATCTTTATGCTAGGAGAGTTGCCATTTTTCCTTGGTTTACAAATTGTACAAATTGATGATGGGATACTTATATCTTAAACTAAGTTTGCTAAGGAAATTCTTAAGAAATTTGTAATGGAAGATAGTAGACTAGTTAGTACCCCTATGATAACTAGATGTAAGCTGAGTAAGTCAGATAAGTCTTCGGATGCAAATTAGACAATAAATAGGTCAATGATTGGAAGCTTGTTTTACTTAACTACATCAAGGCCAGATATTATGCAAGCAGTATGTATGGTGGAAAAATTTTAGGCTACTCCAAAAGAGTCTCATGTCAATGCAATGAAGATAATCTTTAGATACATTAAAATCATTCTTGAGTATGGACTATGGTATCCCAAGAGCAAGGATTTTATTTATCAGCATACACAAATGTTGATTGGGCTGGTAGTGCAGATGATAGAAAAATCACTAGTGGTGGTGCATTTTTCTTGGGTCACAAGCTTGTGTCCTAGATGAGAAAAAATCAAGAGTCGGTCACCTTATCTACAACATAAGCAAAGTATGTAGCAGCAACACCATGTTGTACTCGAGTTTTATGGATGAGGCAAACACTTAAAGACATCAAGGTTGAGTACAATAAATCTATCTCTATTCTTTTTGATAATTCAAGTGCAATAAACATCTCAAAGAATCTAGTGATGCACTCTAGGACAAAGCACATATCAATCAGGTATCACTTCTTAGAGAGAAGGTTGCAAACAAAGAAGTCAACATGGAATATGTTCCCACCAAAGAACAAGTTGTTGATATATTCACAAAACCTCTTCCCAAGGAACAATTTCAATATCTGAGGGAGAAATTGGGAGTAATTGTTCCCACGTCATATCATTAAATTTTAGTGATAGGGAATTTGTCTAGGGGGAGATTCATTGTTATTATATTCATCCCTAGATATCAAGGAGAGATCAATTTATGTAAACATGATTTTACAAATTTCTAATGACTTGATGGTTGTAGATTCAAGAATCCACTCTCTCTTTGCATTGCTTGTCAAAGGAGGAGAATATTCACAAGGGGAGAAAATGTGTCAGTCTTGAGGATGACCCTTTGCCATTGATGTCAAAGGGGGAGAAAATTGTGCAAATTCTCATAAGCTCCTAAATTTGAGTAAGGGGGAGATTGCCAAATAACTGTTTGTGAACAATTGGTATCAAGCTACTATGTATGTGCATAATGTGTTTTATTCTATTTGGTACAGAGTCGTGAAATGGTTCAGTTAGCGTAGAGCATGAATTGAAACATCTATAATTAGTATCAGCTTGAGCATTTGGTTTTTCCATCAATGAAGGGGAAATTGTTGGCATAATATTGTCATTGTTATCAAAAGGGGATATTTGAGTGGTATCCCATGAGGGAGACTGTTGGCATGATGTCATGGAGATGAGAGGATCGGATTTTGGAAGATTTGGAGAAATTTGATGAAAATTTTGCAAAGTTGTCATGAAATGTTATCATGAGACTGTAGAAGTTTCTTCCAAATATGAGAAGATAAAATAAGATGCATATTTGATGTGGGTTTCTCGAGATATTTTCAAAGGTGTAATTTGTAGATCCAGATGATAAAGGTTGAGCTTAGAATTATTTTATGTTTTCTCTCAGACAAAATTATGGTTTGGAAAATAAACCCTAGGTCTTGTAGTCATGGTGATGAACAAAGCTTATAATTCGATTTTGACTGCTTATAAGCGGTTACAGATTGCTTAAGTTAACACTTAAGCCATTGAAGTCATTGGTGCGACTGACCCCCTATCCTAGTAATTACTGGCATGGAAAATATTTAATGACTTTAATACTTCCTAAGTCGCACATTAAATATTTTCTCTTATCTCAAGATCAATCGTGGTGATCAAGCTTGAAAGATCGAATGACCTCCCCACCATCTCACGGTATGCATGGTGGGTCCTTGTTTTGCCTGATGGTATTGCGAGCCCTGATGACAAGTGTATAGTGGAACCACATAAAGTGATGGGCGATGAAAGTAGATGATGACACATGGTGACAAGTGGCAATGATTGATTTCTCGATAAGACAATTCACATTGGTGTTGTGAATTGTTCTACAATGATGTAAGTGACATATGGCATTAGCCTGCTAGCCCGTTGAGAAATAGTGGGCCCACATCTCTACCTTGCAGGATTGTAAGCTTATGATGTGTGTCTTGGTGGGACCCTATGCTAAGTATAGCGTATGGGACAAAGATCGACGATGATTATTAAAAAGACTTTTATCCAACAATTGTTTTTTAAAGTTGAGCAATGAATGAGGATCGATAGATCATGGCGTGAAACAACAGATCAATGACTCATAATTAAAACTGGAGATTCTTAACAATTATGTATGTGTGAACAAGGGTTTCAACTATGAACCAACATTGCAAATGAGTTTAATTAGTTCATGAACTTCAGCGACAAATCTGATTGGTGACAAGATGTGAAGACTAGCAGTCTAGATTGTAAAGATGGTTTAAAATAGGATTAGATTGGATACACAAGGATATTGCATTAATAGTAATATCGAGGTCTAGGGTTTAGCTTGATGTTGTACTTGGAAAATTCAACGAAGTTGAATCTAATGTTGAATGTGTGTGGCTTGATAAAGGCGTGATGTTGGGAAAACCCTAACAGAGAACATATAGGTGTATGTGCAAATCTTGAGGTGATTGATGCAGAACGGTGTGAGATATACAAAAGTGAAAACCAGATTTTGATGTAGGTTGTTAACATCGTGAATACTGCAAGGAGTGCATATTCCTTAGCATTGTGCACTTTTTGCACACACACCCCATTGAAAGTAGGGACCCTCTTTCTTGCTCTTTTGTTTTCTTTCTTGGTGTTTTGGCCCTTTGATTTTGAGGATTTGGTTGCCTTGGCATGTTCCCAAATGGTTATCTTACTCATGCAGATGTCCCTTTCGAAGAAGTACTTTGAAAATCCTATGTTCTAGAATTCATTTCGGGTTTTTTCTGTGTTTTCGGGAAAATTCCCTCTGGGCGGATTTCCCTGAGCACCTTGAAAACCCGAGCGGAGGCTGTTTTATATCATTTTTTGGAAATTCCCAAACTTCGTAGAATTTCGTCTAGTCCGGATTTTCCCGAGATTCCATCATTCCTTCGGATTCCCGAGCTCGCTGTCTTGTCGACGCATTTATGTTTCTTGTACGATCTTTCAGTTTGCTTTTATTGATTCATTTGCATTTTATGAGGAGAGGTTTGTGTCATTTGCCTTGTTGTGATTTGAGGAGCTGGATTTTGAGTTGTTGTTGTTGGATTGTGCATTTCGGCTTGTGATCGAGCATTACAGTTGAGTTTTCTTGTGATCACTTGCATTCTGCTTCGATTTTCGGGGTTTCTTGCCGACTATTGCTATTTTGATTTCTTGGCTTTCATGGTATGTACATGCTGCCTTCCCTTTTTAATGAATGAACTGAGTTTTCTTTGGGGTTTGTGTGGGTGTATGTTTTGAGTTGGGACTTTGATGAGGTTTGGTTTGGTAATGGTGCTAGGGTTTTGTTTCTTGGCTTGATGCCCTTCCTCATGGTATGTGCCTCCATTCCTTCTGCATGACTATGATTCAATGAGGTTGACCATTGCTCTGCTTCATTTTGTTTGAATTTGTGCTCTCTTATGTCAAGCTCTAGTTTAACCTAGAAATCCCTGACTTGTAATGAAACCATGTCTTGGGCGAGGTGGAGCTTATTGCTCATTATTTGATTTGATTATTGTCCTATCTTAGTTGAGTCATGAGATAATTCGTGTGAGGAATGTTGAAATGAGAATGACGAATGGATCAAAACTGTGCTATCATGGTGTTTTCCTAGGGTTTCCCTTGTTGAAATCATTCCTCATATTGATTGGATCTCATTTATGATCAATTTGAAGCGTAGTTTGTTCATCGTGCATTTTGAATGAGCTGAATTCTAAGTTGAATCCCCAACTTCCTAATCATTTGATCAATCTTGGCAAAATCTTGACGAAGTCAAAGATTTCGGGTTTTCGAGCACTTTGTGGATTTCCTTTACTTCAGGATTTTCTCGATTTTTCCATCGCTTTATCGATTTCTTGAAAATATGCTTAAAATGTGAAGATTACACTGACTTCACGAAATTCCATGTCCTCAGGATTTTACTGATATTGCTTTGTCCCTTCATTTTCTCAGAATTTGTAAACTATTGCCATTTTTGCGGATTTTCAACCTTGGCAGATTTTCCCGAAATCTTGTTGAAAATGAAGAATTGGGAGATAGTATGATCTATTAGCTGATAACTGTGCATTTTATCGTTGATTTGAGTTATTATAGATGTGTCATGCTATTTCTTAGTTAATTTTGATTGATTAAATTATGGTTGGAAGTTTCTTTATGTTTGTTTCGCTAAATTTCGTCTGGTCCAGAATTTCTCGAAATTCCCCTCTGGCTCGAATTTCGTGAGAGGGCTAAAAAGCCGAAATTTGCAATGAGTAATTTTTATGAGATTCTGGGGATTTTGTTTTAAGGATGAATATATCATTTTATGATGGATTAAATTGAATCTCATGCTATAATGGATATTTACTATGGTCTTTTTATTGGATGCAGGCAGAATCAAGTCAAGTTGTTGCTGAAATGACCAAGGGCAAGGTAATGGATCTGAGTGTTGAAGGCTCTGCTATCTCCGAGGAAAAAAGGATTAAAATGGACTCAAAGAAAAATTTGAGAGAGCAAGTTGTCTTCCATTTGGTTAGAGGTCACAGATACAAATGTTGGAATGTGGGATTATGAGGAATTTAAGGCAAGGATGGCAACGAAGAACCTCCGTCCGTTGGCCAGAAGAATATTGGAATCAGGGTTGGCACATGTGGCTGGATTCCCTCCTACAATTCAATGTTACGAGTTGGTGCTTGAATGTGCCAAGCATTATGGCAGGGGCACCCAAAGGATAGTTGGTCCTCAAGGAAGAATTGTGGCAAATCTTAACCCTGTGTCCATTGCTCAGACCTTTGACATGCCTGATAGGTCTCATATAGTGGGTTTTGATATGGATGTAGCCAAGAAGTATTATGATGAAAATGTCATCAAATCCTAGCAGGTCATCAATTCCTAGCTGGAGAAACCCAAGTCCCACTTTTCCAAGCTACCCAAGCAACTAGTCAGAGCTAAGTTCAGGAAGGAATACTGTGATGTTATCACACTCCTTAGTAGGGTAGTAGGATTGAAAAGTGTGAGAATGTTTGAAAATTGGATGTTCCATGTTATTCTGAGGATGGAGCAAGGTATTGACTACCATTGGGCAAGCATTATAATTGCAATGATACATGAACAAATGTGCAATGTCTTGCGGACAAAGACCTTCACCATGACCTCCTAATTGGTTTATGCACTTGCAAGGTCCCATCCATACAAAGGGCTAAGCACAAGGGGTGTGTTTGGATAGGATGTTATTTATGAAGTGTACCCACAATTGCACTTGGGTAGCACAAGTTATAGAAGGGTGAATGATGCATTCACCATGTACATCACTAGGCTATTGCAAGGTACATAGCATGTTCGGATTTCAAACAGTGCTAAGGAGTTAATCAAGAGGTTTGGAGCTTGGTTTATCTAGTTCCCTACCTTTTCATACATCAAAATTGATGGTTGTTAGATGGCTCCATACAAACTCCCTAGATATCCCACATATCATGTTGTACTTCTGGAGGTCACAAGGCAGATCTGTGATTTTGATGCAATTGTGAAGAAGGAGAAACATAAGACAAGATTTGTTGGTGATTTTCCTTTGAGGATAGGCAATAATGAGGCTTGTCCTTCTATTAACTCAGCCCATGCTTCTAAAGAAGAAATGAGTACTCTAGGTATTTCTTTCCACTCCAAGAGATCCATATTTGATAGGACTGGTGAAGCATAGAGAAAGGCCAACAAGGAATACAGTCACAAGGATGATATAGAGGATTATTGGGCCAACATTAGTGATGAATTTGAGATCAGAAAGAAAAATTTCTCAAGGCTACCAGTAAACTCAGTCCGGCTATATAACATAAACGCCATTCTAGATCAGGTTGAAGATGATGGAAATTTGATTCAGGGCCATACCTATGAAGCTATGAAGGATAAACCAATTTGAGAACTCCATTGGCTGGAGGAAGAGAAGACAAAATTGGAACAAATCATGACTCCAGTGATTAGGTACACTAAAATGTGGCTCAAGCACAAGATGTTGGAGTTGGAAAGTGAAGGTGTGCAATGCACCTATGACCTAATGGGTAACTTAGAGTCTCACTCCACTTTTGAGGAATCACCTGAGTAGGATCCTAAGGGTAAGTCTAAGGTTAGCTCCACTTTTAAGATAAAGATTAAAGATGATCAAGAGGTAGGGGAGGCAAAGAAACAAAGAAATCCCATTGCTAAGAAGAGGAAACACATTTCAAAGAAGAAGAAAGCTGAGAAGGATGAGGCTGAAAAGGAAGAAAAAGAGGCTAGTGTTCTTGTGCCTAAGAGAAGAAGGATAGTAAGATTATTATTGGAAAATTCTAAGGTAGGAGATGAAGCCAACCCACCAGTGGTAGATGTGGAAAGTTTTGGAGAAAGGACACAGGTGTACACAAGAAGATCAAGAACTCCATCTCCTAAGGATGGTGTACCACAAAAAAGTGTTCCTATAGCTGCTCCTGCAACTGAGCACGAGAATATTCCTCCTTCTCACAAGACTCACAATGTACCAGGTGAATCCAAGGATGTTGAGGATCACAAAGATGAAGAAGAAGAGGAGCTACAAGAGGGCGTTCTCTATAATGTTGAGGCAGAAATGGAGAAGGTATTATAGTCTCCTCTGGTGACTTATGAGGATTCACCTATAGGGGATGAAGATGATAGACCTCCTTAGAGTGAGGGAGTGTCGATTAGGACTCCTTCTCCAGTGCTTGAAAAAGAAGAACATGATAAGGAAAAGGAGGATATCATTGAGGAGATTCCTGAAAGGAAAGGTTTAAATGAAGATGCACCCAAGGTTCACCAGGTTGTAGTTGGATAGGATCGTGTATAGTCGGATTCCACAGTTCCAGGTTGGTTGGACAGAGAATTAAAGAGCAAGCAGATTGTGGTAGATGATACTCCTCCCAATTGGGATGACTTGCTGGCAAACATAGGAAAATAAAAAGCAAAGAAGAAGGCTAGGGTTATCTCCAGGATCGAGAGGGATGAAGAAAATAATAGGGTGGTCCACATTGCTACTCTTGCTCCTGATAAGAATAAGGATGATGTGACTGGTGGTGACTATAGTGTGCACACTGTCAACTTAGGGCCTACTTCCATGGAGTAGGATATTGAAGAATATGAGGGCTCTATTGTTGTGATCTTGGGAAGATTGAGGAAGGAAGTGCAGAACAAGCAAGAACTAAAGAAGGAGAATGATTAACTTAGGAGGTATCTGCAAGACTTGATAAAACCCTTGCAATACATCAACTCCTCATCATTTGCTACAGGTTTTCTACCACAAGAAATAATAACTGAGTTGGAGAAGATGAAAGCTACGACTCATGCCACGACGAGGTGGTTGCAGAGAGTGCAAGCCAAGGGAGATAGTTCCATCAAGGAAATTCTTTCAACCGGTGAAAATGCTATGAGATCAATAGATTGGTTGAAGAATGTATTAGCCTAGGATAAGGAGGATGTGGATATCTTGTTGCAGAAGACTATAGCCATCTTGGATTACACTGAAGAAAAATTGGTGAGTGATGGAATTCTTCCTTCATCCAAGGCTGCAAAACCTTGGGAATGGTTTGAGGTTTTGCAAATAAAGCTAAGGGTTTTGAAGAGAGTGCATAAGTAGGGGCAACAAATTGAGGACACCTTGACTGAGATCTACAATAAGTGCATTTCCTTCTTTCAGGTTATGATAGGAAGGAAAAGGTTTGCGCCAAAACATCTGAGCTTGGAGCAGTTGAGAAAATGGTGGAGAGATGTGTATTCTCTAGTCAATGAGGACCAGGTTACTGAGCACCAGTTAGATGATGTAGCCACATACATTGTGGTGATTGATAAATACCAAACCATGAGGGTGGATTGGGATAAGGTGGTAAAGCAATCAAGAGAGGACGTTAATCCATTGAAAGGAGGATGAAAGTGTTAGTTATGCCACCTTTGGCCAACTTGGAGAAGATATTTTCGATGGTTCAGGATGGGGCAAGGCGAGATAAAGACTAAGGGGAGAGGAGTTAATACAAGGCCTCATCAAAATTTGTGCTTCCCATTATTCCTCGTCCTCCTTCACATGCATTGGACCGTGCTATGTTGGAGATCCCAGGCCGATCTGGCTGGAGTGCATGCATTTAATTCATAATTTATCTTATTTTGAGTTCCTCTTGGCCGACTTGTGGCCGACTTGTTTTGGTGGCCTTTATTATTGTAAACCTAATTGGGCTGACCTATCTTGGGGGGGTTTCTATAAATTTGGCATTATGCTTCATTTGTAAGGGCTAGATAGTTTTACATGAGAGTGAATTAAGATATAGCAAGAATTAGAGTTAGGAGTTAGTCTCATTTTTCAAGCAGGCGATGTAACAAAATACTGGAATTGTTGCTACTTTGGGTAATTTAATGCAAGTAAAGACATTGTGATTTGGTGCCTTTCTTGTGTCGAATTTTGATTTGGCATGGTTCATGAGATTCTATCTTTTGAAATTGCTTAAGTTTATTTAATATATGATAAGTTTGATGTTAGATGACTTGATGATGTTTAGGGTTTGATGCTTGAAGTGTTTGCAACAATCTCTAGTCCATAATTTTTGTAGCGAGCTGATTGTTAGTTGCTTTGCAAAGTTAGCTTGGACTTAAAATTGTGCTTAGTTCAATTATGGATGCTTGGCCATTTAAATTGAAATTGGGTTGTTTTGAATGAATATGCATAATATAAAAATATTTAACTCTTTGGAAGATTGCACTATTTCTGTAAGATTGTAGATTTATTTGGGTCAAACAGGAATTAGCTTTTGAGGGATTGGTCCATTTCAAGTATCTCATCATTTGCATTGTTAATCTTAGAATTAGAATTAATTTTAGAAATCTCTCTGAAACCCTTATCCCTTTTGCTATTTATTTTGAATTTGGGTTAGTTTTAGGATTTGAAGCATCGCCATATTGCTAGATCTAATAAATTTGAATTTAGTATTTGTTTTTTGTAAGGTCCCTTTGTGATTACCAGCATTTTTCAAATTATCTCTAAGTTGTTTTATTACATTGTCAAGACCTGGCATTAGAGACCTTGGGGTTATCTCTTGAGGCTTGCTGATAGAGATTTACCTTTCAAGAGAGATAGGATATCATATTCTATCTGAGTTATTGTGCAGAAAACACCATCAATAAATTGGCGCTAGAAGGAGGGACTGAATAAGAAGGCTGGATCGATTTTTGTCTACCATTTCTCTTGAGCGATTCAAAGAAGAACCAAATCTACTCCAGGGGAAGAGAGATTGCAAGAATTGCAAGCTCCTACTAGGGCGAGAAGGACTAGAAGAGGGGTAGAATCATCATCCACCCAACCACTCCCATCATCCCCATCATCCTCATCTTCATCAAATTCTGAAGCCATTCCTATTCCACAACCATAAATCAGCCATTACTGCCTCCACCTCCACCAATGGCTTTTCTTGCCAATAATCCATCTCCCTTGATCTTCAATAATTACAATGTCATGCCCAAGAACCCTGAGCACTTTTTCTCTAAGTTCCATACCAATGACCCCAATAGGATGGCAAAGGAGCATATCAGGATTTTCCAGACCTATCTAAGAGATAGAGGAATCAACCATGAGGATTTTGCATGCAATATTTTCCCTTATTCGCTGGGGGAAGAGGCCTTTTATTGGTACAATCACCTACCTACTACTTCTATCCATAATTGGACTGAACTTGAGACTGCATTTCTACAAAAGTTTAAAATCCCCATTAGTGATAATGAGCTCTACATGCAGTTTACCGGAGTTAAGAGGGAAATTAATGAGCCTATGGGGTCATTCAATAATAGGTTCCATCGAGCATACACTAGACTTAAAGCACCTTATGCTGTAGACAATGCCACTGCCCTAGAGGTCTACTTTGAAGCCCTTGACAACCTTACATCCACCTTCCTTAAGTGGAGGACTAATCCCCCAACTACCTTGCTCACTGCATATACAAAGCTTGTTAAGGTCAACATAGATTTGAGGCAACATTTATCAGGACCTTTCCCATCTTTGGGACCTGCTGCTCACCCTGGACAAGTCTAGGCTCTCAACCAGGCTTTGACTAATCATACTCCCATTATGAATCCAGTACCACCATTACCTTTGGTCCCACACCCAAGTCCTCCACTAAATGAAGCCCAACCAATGACCACTTACCCTCATGTGCCAACACAGTACTTTGCGAAGGGAGGACAACTTGATATATCAAAGGGAAACAATGTTGAAGTATCAAAGGACAAATAGACTAGTTGTTGCAAGGAAAACCATGTTGATATGAACATGGAGCAATTGGGTGAATATGTGACTGAGGAATTCAAAAAAGTAAAGGTAAGTCTTTCTGCTTTTGAATTATTAAGAGTCCCTGCTATTAGGATTGCTTTCTTGGGGTCCTTCAATTCAAACACAGCACCATAGGGAGTAACTGCCAATGAAGCAATTGTCAGATCCTTTAGTTCATAAGCACCCAAAGGCCAAGGCCAGGCACAACCTGGGGATAGAGGGAAAGATAAGGATAAGGGTGCACAAGATGACACCTGGTTGATTCTATTCCAAGGCAAGATGGAAACCTCTCCCTTTCTAATTTTTGTTCGTATCTTTGGGAAGAATCTGCATAATTGTCTATTGGATTCGGGAGCATCTACAAATGTTATGCCTTTTTCTATCTCTAAAGCATTAGGCATTACCCCTATAGCCTCTCAATAGGTCACTCAATTAGACAAGACAAAGGTGAGTGTATTAGGAGAACTGAACATGATCCCCACGCAAGTTGCATAAGATCCTAGGGTGCAACAGGTGATCAACATTTAGGTTGCTGATATTCCTGACACCTATGGTTTGATTTTGGGTCAGGATTTCACTAAGGCATTAAATGGGCATACATCTACAGACCATTCTCACATGTGGCTACCATGGAAAGGAGTCCCAAATCAGATCAAAATTGAAAGAGATCCTAGAATGAAGTATGTAATCACTGAATACCAAAATACTTCAAATTAGATATTAGTATCAGAGGTCAACATGGGGAACTATGTGTTGGCTGCCTCAGTCTCGGATACAAAAGAGGTTTTTATGTTGCAGGGGCCCTTTTATGAATCTACATCAGAATCCGATGGTTATGAGGAAATATTTATGATGCAAGATGAGTCTATGTCGAAGATCAGTGGTTCTGAAACACTGAGTGAGAAAAAAAATGAAACTAATGACCAATTGGATAAGCAGCTTAGTTTGTCAGATAACTTCCAGGATTTCATCTAGAGGTGTATGGAGAATCAGATACAGCTTGGCAGGAATATGAATTTTGAAGAATTATTGCTCCCTAATTGGTGTCGAGTCCATGATGCCCCTCACTCTGAGTTGGAATGTGGCTTGTGTCAGACTACGGTGGAGCAAGTACAAAAGTGCATTAACCCAATCCCAACTGTTAGGCTGAATATACAGGGAGAACGAAATAACGACAAGGGTAAAAATCCAATGCTTCCTGAAGAGCCTCCTAGCTACAACAAGATGAAAGATGAATCGGAGCGATCAGGGACTGATGGTTGTTCGATGTTAGGATTCGATGGATCCAAATCTAAACAAGGTGTTGGAGTAGGGTTTGAATTGATCAGTCCTAAAGGTAAGAGTTATTTTGCTGCTCATAGACTCCAATTCCAATGTACAAATAATGTGGCCGAATATGAAGCTTTAATCCATGGGTTGGTAATGGCATCATGGCAGAAAGTTAAGATATTACAAGTTTTTGGGGATTCTGAGTTGGTAGTCAGGCAAGCGAGGAAACAATATTCATGTCGTGACAGAAGGATGACTAATTATAGACATAAAGTGTGGGATCTTATTGAGGGATTTGATGCTTTCAATGTCCAATTGATCCCTTGAAGTAAGAACCAAGTTGCAGATTCTCTAGCACAAGCGGCTAGTACATTGCAACCTTTATCACTTTCAGGATTGAAGAAGTTTACTATGAAACTAACTCCAGTACCTTCAGTACTCGACAATGTCAACAATTTCCACGTATTTGAAGACGATAAGCATATTCTGATTTCATTACAAGTTGTGATGTGTTTGCTTCTCAAGTAATTGATGAGGTAGAGCCTTAAGAGGTAGAAATGGACTTGGGAGGGGTCATCGACCTGAAAACCAACACCATCCCAAGAGGTATGGTGCAGTTAGAATGAATTTTTGATTTAGATAAGATAAAGGACTAGGAACAACAAGTCAAAAGGGAGTCTCTCAGTAGTCAATGTGAAAAATACAATATGGGGACATAGGATGACATGAAGAACATTTTCATTGGTAAGGTATGTACTCCATAAGAAAGAAAAGGGATTATTGATGCTTTACACACATATCAAGATGCGATAGCCTGGAGTTATGAAGACTTAAAACATATGATAATTCAATCATTACACACACCATTCCCTAAAATTCAAATGTCAAACCATTCAGACAAAGACAAACACCAATCAATGTTCTGTTGGAACCCATCATTCAGAAAGAAGTGCAGAAGCTACTTTCAACACAAATCATATTTTCAATGAGGCATTCAACCTGGGTTGCAAATCTAGTTCCTGTGAGGAAAAAGAATGGGAAAATCAGACTGTGTGTGGACTTTAGGAATCTTAACAAGGAAATCTTAACAGGGCATCGAAGAAAGATAATTATCTGGTTCCTTCATTGGATGAGGTACTTCAGATTGTCAATGGATCTCAGATGATGTATTTTCTGGATGGGTATTCTGGATACAACCAAGTCATGGTACAATATGAAGATAGACATAAAACTGCCTTCACTACAAAATGGGGAAATTTTTCTTACAGAAGAATGCCTTTTGGGTTGATCAATGCTGGAGCTACATTCCAGAGAGCTATGGATATTGCTTTTAAGGACATAATTGGTAAATGCATCATTATTTATATGGATGATTTGACAGTCTTCTCTAAGAAGCGAGGTAATCATATAGTAGATTTATGCAAGGTATTCCAAAGGTGCAGAGAGTTTGGCATCTCACTTAATCCAAAGAAGTGCATTTTTGGGGTTACAAAGGGAAAATTGCTAGGAAATGTTATTTCATAATAGGGTATTGCCATTGATCCTGAGTGAATAGAGGCTATTTTGAAGATTTAGCCTCCTGCAAGCAAAAAAGAAATGAAGTCATTCTTTGGGAAGATTAACTTCGTTAGAAATTTTATCATTGGATTTTTGGAGATAGTGAAGCCCTTGAATGCTATGCTGAAATAGGAGGCAAAAGTGGAATGGAGTGCAGAGGCCAAGGAGGCATTTTCAGAAATTAAAAAAGCTATTGTTGAGGCTCCAGTGTTGGTAAGCCCGGATTACGCTAAGCCTTTTTATATATATTCATTTGCTTTTGATCACTCCTATGCTGGAATGTTAACTCAAAAGTTTGATCAAGACGATGAGAATTCTATTGCTTTCATGAGTACCCCTTTAAAAGATGCAGAGTTGAGATATCACAATGTAGAAAAGTAGGCCTATGCTTTGGTCAGAGCAGTGAAAAATTTCAGACACTATATTCTGAGGAATAAGGTCTTTGCCATAGTGCTTGATACCATGGTAAAGTTGTTGCTAATGCAGAATGAGTTAGGTGAATGAAGAGCTAAATGGGTGACCATGTTGCAGGAATATGATATTGAGATTCAACCCATGAAATTAGTGAGAGGGCAAGGACTAATGAGGACAATGGCTGAGATAGGTCATGACCTCATAGCTCAACATTATCATCTCCAAGAGAGTGGTATGATGAAATCATTTATTATTTATTGAACCAACAATGTCCTGATCACTTTAGTACAGTTCAAAGGTGAGCTCTACATTTGAAGAGTGGTAGTTTTATAATGAAAGGGGCTGTCCCGTATAAGAAAAATCATGAGGGCATGTACTTAAGATGTCCGGGGAAGGAAGAAGCTACCGAAGTGATGATTGAATTCCATGAAAGATATGGCATGGGCCATGGTTCTTCACCATCCACTACCAATCAGATCCTAAGGGAAGGATATTATTGGCCTACTTTGTTTAAGGATGTGCACAACCATGTGAGGACTTGTCATGTATGTCAGATTGCAACAAGTAAGGAAAAATGCACAGCTTTTCCACTTCAGCTGGTCATAGAGGTGAAAACATTTGCATAGTGGGGAATGGAATTTATAGGTCCAATCAACCCACCTTCATTTGTAGGCCACCAGTATATTCTAATCATAACTGATTACTTTACTAGATGGATTGAAGCTCTTGTATGTAAATAATGTACTTCTGAGGTGGTAATCAATTTCCTTGAATCAAGTATTATTAATCATTTTGGTTGTCCATTGCCTTTAGTTTGTGATAATGGTCCTGCATTTGCATCACTAAAACTTTCTAATTGGGCTTTTGATCATGAAATCATCATAAAATTTGCATCCAATTACTACCCTCAGGGTAATGCTCTAGCTGAATCCTCCAATAAGAACCTTTTGGCAATCATTTGTGAGTTATTAGAGAAGAATCCTAAGGATTGGCACACCCAGCTTAGATTTTCTATCTGGGCAGACTGTACCAGACAGAAAGCATCCATAGGAACCTCTCTTTATCACCTAGTGTATGGTTTGGAACCTATAATCCCCATCCAGCTAAAGATCCCTACCCTGCAGTTCATTAATGAATACTATGACGAAGAGGATAAGTGTGAGGCCCGTCTGGCTAAATTGTTACACCTTGAAGAGAAGAGAGATGAAGCCTTAGAAAACTTTGCCAAACATCAGGCCATAGTGAAAAGATGGTTTGATAGGAGAGCAAAGGTGAAAGCCTTTAGAATCTCTGACTTAGTTCTCTACTGGGATAAAGCCCATGACCATAAGGGAGAGCATGGTAAATTTGACAAACTCTAGCTTGGCCCTTATCATATTTCAGAGATTCTGGGAGATAATGCTTTTCGCCTAAAAACCCTCACTGGAGAGGATATCTCGCTGCCTGTCAATGGGCAGTATTTGAAGCATTACTTCCAACATTGAGCTGTCTGTCGCTCTTTCTTGTACATAGTTAGAGTAGGTTTTGCTTTCTGCTTTGCTTTGCTTGATTTTTGTTCTTGGTTTGGTTATTGTAGGTTTGCTTTGGTTTGTGTAGGTTTGCTTCGGTTGGCTTTGCTTTCTACTTTATTTTTTACTTTTGGTTCCTTGCTTTCTTGGGGTCTGTTGCATCTGTGTAACGAGCTACTTGCTTAGGGTTGTTCTGGGGATTTGTTTTACAAACTATAGTCATCTTTTGGAGTCAAATGGTGGAATTCCTTTATCTAATGTCCCTTGTACTTAGAATTAGAGTTGCTTATTTCAGTGGAATTTTGGAATATATTTGGGTCTTACATTTTCACATAAATCTTAAGGGTTTTGAGGTTGCATATGGTTCTTGTGTAATTTGGCCAGGTGAAAAATATTATATTTTGCTTCAGTGCCACTGTGGTCCTCATCCCTGAGTGTGAGTTTCATTGCTTATAGGGTGAAAAGGAAGGTTTATAAAGAATGTCAAAAAAAGAAAAAAGTGAGAAAAGAGAAATTATGGAAAATCAAAACAAATCTTAACCTTATTAGGGGTATCCTAGTATCTCTACCGGGGCTATAGACGCCTGCCTGGCAGTAGAGCTATGCTTGGGAGGTTCACAATGATAACCTCGTCGGGGCTATGGATGCCCAACTAGCAGCGATACTCTATCTAGGTTGCTTTTGAAGTTAGAACTCTTATGTAGCCCGGTCAAACTAAATTTGGTTCCTACTGCAACTAAGGAATGGGAAATGAATGCATATACACACACTTTGACCTTGGTACAGGAAAAGGTTTCCTTGCTTGTGATTTTTGAAACTTTTTTCATAGGTGACCTGATCTAAGGGATGGAACAAAAGATTCTGGCTTCTTGAAATGCTCTGGAGCATTTCCCTAGCGGAGTTGCCATTTGTTGAGCACTTTTTGCACACACGCCCCATTGAAAGTAGGGACCCTCTTTCTTGCTCTTTTTCTTTCATTCTTGGTGTTTTGGCCCTTGGATTATGAGGATTTGGTTGCCTTGGAATGTTCCCAAATGGTTATCTTACTCGTGCAATTTTCCTTTCGAAGAAGTACTTTGAAAATCCTATATTTTGGAATTCATTTTGGGTTTTTTCTGTGTTTTCGGGAAAATTCCCTCTAGGTGGATTTCCCCGAGCGCCTTGAAAACCCGAATGGAGGCCATTTTATATCATTTTCAAAAATTCCCGGACTTTGTAGAATTTCATCTAGTTTGAATTTTCTCGAGATTTCTTCGTGCCTTCGGATTCCCGAGCTCGTTGTCTTGTTGACGCATTTATGTTTCCTGTATGGTCTTGCGGTTTGCTTTTATTGATTCATTTGTGTTTTATGAGGAGAGGTTTGTGTCATTTGCCTTGTTGTGATTTGAGGAGCTGGATTTTGAGTTATTGTTGCTGGATTGTGCGTTTGAGCTTGTGATCGAGCGTTATAGTCGAGTTTTATGGTGATCGCTTGCATTCTGCTTCGATTTTTTGAGGTTTCTTGTCAACTGTTGCTATTTTGATTTCTTGGCTTTCATGGTATGTACATGCTGCCTTCCCTTTTTAATGAATGAACTGAGTTTTCTTTGTGGTTTTTGTGGGTGTATGTTTTGAGTCGCGACTTCGATGAGGTTTGGTCTGGTAATTGTGTTAGGGTTTCGTTTGTTGGCTTGATGCCCTTCCTCATGGTATGCGCCTCATTTCCTTTTGCATGACTGTGGTTCGATGAGTTTGACCATTGATCTGCTTCATTTTGTTTGAATTTGTGCTCTCTTATGTCAAGCTCTGGTTTAACCTAGAAATCCCTGACTTGTAATGAAACCACGTCTTAGGTGAGGTGGAGCTTGTTGCTCATTATATGATTTAATTATTGTCCTATCTTAGTTGAGTCGTGGGAGAATTCGTGTGAGGAATGTTGAAATGAGAATGGCGAATGGATCCAAACTGTGCTATCATGGTGGTTTCCTAGGGTTTCCCTTGTTGAAATCATTCCTCATATTGATTGGATCTCATTTATGATCGATTTGAAGTGTAGTTTGTTCATCGTGCATTTTGAACGAGCTGAATTCTAAGTTGAATCCCCAACTTCCTAATCATTTGATCAATCTTGGAAAAATCCTGGCGAAGTCAAATATCTTAGATTTTCGAGCACTTCGCAGATTTCCTTTACTTTAGGATTTTCCCAATTTTTCCATCGCTTTATCGATTTCTCGAAAATATGCTTAAAATGTGAAGATTACACTAACTTTGAAAAATTTCGTGTCCTCGAGATTTTACCAATATTTCTTTGTCCCTTCATTTTCCCGAAATTCATAAACTATTGCCATTTTCACAGATTTCCGACCTTGGCGGATTTTCTCGAAATCTTGTTGAAAATGAAGAATTGGGAGATAGTATGATCTATTAGCTGATAACTATGCATTTTATGGTTGATTTGAGTTATTATAGATGTGTCATGCTATTTATTAGTTAATTTTGATTGAATAAATGGTGGTTGGAAGTTTCTTTATGTTTATTTCATTGAATTCCATCTGGTCCACAATTTCCCGAAATTCCCCTCTGGCCCGAATTCCACGAGAGGGCTAAAAACCCAAACTTTGAAATGAGTAATTTTTATGAGATTCTGGCGATTTTGTCCATCATGTATTTTGTTTTAATGATGAATATATCATTTTATGATGGATTAAATTGAATCTCATGCTATAATGGATCTTTACTATGGTCTTTTTATTGGATGCAGGCAGAATCAAGTCAAGCTGTTGATGAAATGACCGAGGGCAAGGTAATGGATCCGAGTGCTGAAGGCTTTGCTATCTCCAATGCATGAAGGATTAAAATGGACTTAAAGAGCAAAATCCCAGAGAGCAAGTTGTCTCCCATTTGGTCAGAGGTCTCAGATACAAATGTTGGAATGTGGGATTATGAGGAATTTAAGGCAAGGATGGTAGTGCAGAAACTCCCTCTATTGGCCAGAAGAATATTGGAATCAGGGTTGGCACATGCAGCTAGATTCCCTCCTACAGTTCTATGTTACGAGTTGGTGCTTGAATGTGCCAAGCATTATGATAGGGGCACCTAGAGGATAGTTGCTCCTCAAGGAAGAATTGTGGAAAATCTTAACCTTGTGTCCATTGCTCAGACCTTTGACATGCCTGATAGGTCTCATGTAGTGGATTTTGATATGGATGTAGCCAAGAAGTATTATGATGAAAATGTCATCAAATCCTAGCAGGTCATCAATTCCTGGCTAGAGAAACCCAATTCCCACTTTTCCAAGCTACCCAAGAAGCTAGTCAGAACTAAGTTCAGGAAGGAATACTATGATGTTATCATACTGCTCAATAGGGTAGTAGGATTAAAAAGTGTGGGAATGTTTGAAAACTGGATGTTCCATGTTATTTTGAGGATGGATCAAGGTATTGACTACCATTAGATAGGCATTATAAGTTCAATGATACATGAACAAATGTGCAATGTCTTGCGGACAAAGAACTTCACCATGGCCTCCTACTTGGTTTATGTGCTTGCAAGGTTCCATCATACAAAGGGCTAAGCACAAGGGGTGTGTTTGGATAGGATGTTATTTATGAAGTGTACCCACAATTGCACTTAGGTAGCACAAGCTATAGAAGGGTGAACGATGCATTCACCATGTACATCACTAGGCTATTGCAAGGTGCAGAGCATGTTCAGATCTCAAAGTGTGCTAAGGAGTTAATCAAGAGGTTTGGAGCTTAGTTTATCGAGTTCCCTACCTTTTCATACATCATAATTGATGGTTGTCAGACGACTCCATACAGACTCCCTAGATATCCCACAAAGATGAAGAAGAAGAGGAGATACAAGAGGGTGATCTCTATAATGCTGAGGCAGAAATGGAGAAGGTATTACAGTCTCCTCTGGTGACTTATGAGGATTCACCTGTAGGGGATGAAGAGGATAGACTTCCTCAAAGTGAGGGAGTGTCGATTAGGACTCCTTCTCCAGTGCTTGAAAAAGAAGAACATGATAAGGAAAAGGAGGATACCGTTGAGGAGAATCCTGAAAGGAAAGGTTTAAATGAAGATGCACCCAAGGTTCACTAGGTTGCAGTTGGATAGGATCGTGTACAGTTAGATTCCACAGTTCTAGGTTGGTTGGACAGAGAATTAAAGAGCAAGTAGATTGTGGTAGATGATACTCCTCCCAACTAGGATGACTTGATGGAAAACATAGGAAAAGAAAAAGAAAAGAAGAAGGCCAGGGTTATCTCCAAGGTCGAGAGGGATGAAGAAAATAATAGGGTGGTCCACATTGCTACTCCTACTCCTGATAAGAATAAGGATGATGTGACTGGTGGTGACTATAGTGTGCACACTATCAACTTAGGGCCTACTTCCATGGAGCAGGATATTGAAGAATATGAAGGCTCTACTATTGTGATCTTGGGTAGATTGAGGAAGGAAGTGCAAAAAAAGAAAGAACTAAAGAAGGAGAATGATTAACTTAGGAGGTATCTGCAAGACTTGATGAAACCCTTGCAATCCATCAACTCCTCATCATCTGCTGTAGGTTTTCTGCCACAAGAAACAATAACTGAGTTGGAGAAGATGAAAGCTACGACTCATGCCACGACGAGTTGGTTGCAGGGAGTGCAAGCCAAGGGAGATAGTTCCATCAAGGAAATTCTTTCAACTGGTGGAGATGCTATGAGATCAATAGACTGGTTGAAGAATGTATTAGCCCAGGATAAGGAGGATGTGGATCTCTTGTTGTAAAAGATTATAGCCATCTTGGATTACACTGAAGACAAATTGGTGAGTGATGGAATTCTTTCTTCATCCAAGGCTTCAAAACCTTGGGAGTGGTTTGAGGTTTTGCAGATAAAGCTAAGGGTTTTGAAGAGAGTGCATAAGCAGGGGAAACAAATTGAGGACACCTTGACTGAGATCTACAATAAGTGCATTTCCTTCTTTGAGGTTATGACAGGAAGGAAAAGGTTTGCGCGAAAACATATGAGCTTGGAGCAGTTGAGAAAATGGTGGAGAGATGTGTATTCTCTAGTCAATGAGGACCAGGTTACTGAGCACCAGTTAGATGATGCAACCACATACATTGCGGTGATTGATAAATACCAAACCACGAGGGTGGATTGGGATAAGGTGGTAAAGCAATCAAGAGAGGACGTTAAGTCCATTGAAAGGAGGATGTAAGTGTTAGTTATGCCACCTTTGGCCGACTTGAAGAAGATATTTTCGATGGTGCAGTATGGGGCAAGGCAAGATAAAGAAAAAGGGGAGAGCAATTAATACAAGGCCTCATCAAAATTTGTGCTTCCCATTATTCCTCTTCCTCCTTCGCATGTATTGGATCAGGCTATGTTGGAGATCCAAGGCCGACCTGGATGGAGTGCATGCATTTAATGCATAATTTATCTTATTTTGAGTTCCTCTTGGCCGACTTGTGGCCAACTTGTTTTGGTGGCCTTTATTACTGTAAACCTAATTGGGCTGACCTATCTTGGGGGTTTTCTATAAATTTGGTGTTATGCCTCATTTGTAAGGGTTAGATATTTTTACATGAGAGCGAATTAAGATATAGCAAGAATTAGAGTTAGGAGTTAGTCTCATTTTTCAAGCAGGTGCTATTGAATAGAATACTGGAATTGTTGGTACTTTGGGTGATTTAATGTAAGTAAAGAAATTATGATTTCATACCTTTCTTGTGTCAAATTTTGATCTGGCATGGTTGTTGAGATTCTATCTTTTGAAATTGCTTAAGTTTATTTAATGTATGAGAAGTTTGATATTAGATGACTTGATGATGTTTAGGGTTTGATGCTTGAAGTTTTTGTAACAATCTCTAGTCCATACTTTTTGCAGCTAGCTGATTGTTAGTTGCTTTGCAAAGTTAGTGTGTACTTAAAATTGTTCTTAGTTTTATTATGGATGCTTTTTCATTTCAATTGCAATTAGGTTGTTTGGAATGAATATGCATAATCTGAAAATCTTTAACTCCTTAGAAGATTGCACTATTTCCTTAAGATTGAAGATTTATCTGGGTCAAACAGGAATTAGTTTCTAAGGGATTGGTTTGTTTCAAGTATCTCATCATTTACATTATTAATCTTAGAATTAGAATTAATCTTAGAAATCTCTCTGAAATCCTTATCCCTTTTTCTGTTTATTTTGAATCTGGGTTAGTTTTAGGATTTGAAGCATCACCATATTGCTAGATCTGATAAATTTGAATTCAATATTTTCTTGTTGTAAGGTCCCTTTGTGATTACCAACATTTTCACATTACCTCTGAGTTGTTTTATTGTATTGTCAAGATCTGACATTAGAGACCTTGGGGTTATCTCTTGAGGCTTGCTGATAGAGATTTACCTTTCAAGAGAGATAGGATATCATATTCTGTCTGAGTTGTTGCTGTGCAAAAAACACCATCAACACTTAGGATATTTTGGGCTTATTAAGGAGGACAAAGAATGCACTAAAAGAAAAATGAGAGAGAATTGTAGAGTGTGTTCATGGATTCTTTAGGTAGATAGAGAATGCATTAATAGATAAAGGTGTATCAGTGTTGAGTAGTGTATCTGAGATTTCTTGAGGCAAACAAAGAATACAGAAAAAAAGAATAGGGGAAGTGCAAGGGTGTATCAGATGAGTAGAACCCAAACTAAATGTAGAAGAACTTAATTTGGGTTGGAATCTAGATGCAGAGTAGAGGGAGGTGCAAAATAGAGAATTGAGTTGCATAGACAACAACAAAGATTTGAACAGTTGCATACATGGTTACAACATTGAACTATGTTATTTGAAAGAAACTATAATTCTTTGTTTGTAAATATGATGGGTAGGTGCCATTAGATATCTGAGTGGGTGCTTAGGGTAGGGAGTTTGTGCTTCCTTGGAGTGGCTGATCCTAAAATAGGGGATTGGTTTCTCTTTAGGGTTGGTACCCTTAAACATTGTAATAAAAAAATATGCATTATGAGGTTGGATTAGGATAGTAGATCCTAGCAACTATTCTCACCATGGTTTTTCCCATCTTAGTTTTTCCACGTATATCTTGTGTTTATGAGTTGTGTATGTATGTTTACTTTTCTCCCTGTCATGAATTAATCTACTCACAAAAGGGTAAAATGTATTAAGAGTTGAATTTTAAGTGATCTACTGATTCACCCCCCCTCTTAGTAGATTGTTGTGTTCTAACACTTGCATGCTATCTTGGATGTTGGTATGGATTTTTTTTTATGGAAGAAACTTGAGGCTCAACATGGAGGTTGATTTATTTTAATAAAACCCTTGGTTTGCTTCTTGAATGATTGAAAATTTTTGTGAGGTATAGTTTGGATTTTTCATCACGATTGGATGAAGTTTTCTCTTCATGTTGACTAACTAAATTGTGATAATCACAAAGAGCCACACATAAATGTGTAAAGGATGGGAACTTCATCATTCTAAGCCTATCTCTTATGTCCTTTTATAAGTTATCAATGAACATTCTTTGAAGATCCACATTGGGGCTAGTTAATATTGATTTGTCAATAAAGCAATTGATAAAGTGCTATAAAATATGTGAATTTTTCTCCTTGTTGTTGGTTACACCTCATTAAGTTAGGTAGAGCCATCTTAAGACCAATGTGTACTTGGAAATGGTTAAGAAAGGCATCAACAAGCCCATTGAATGAGAAAATTGAATTATTTGGTAATGAACAAAACCATTCCAAGGTTGTGTATTTCAAGGACCTAGGAAAGAGTTTAGCCAAGAGCTTATCTTCAAAAATGAAGTCACTATCTAAGGCTATACATGTTGATACATGGTTTCTAGAGTCTCCTTTACCATGAAATTTCTCAAAGAAAGGTATCTCTATACCTTGTGGCACTTTTGTTTTCAATATCTCCAATGACAATGGGCTTCTTTTGACATATTGTGAAGGTTTTCCATTTTGGTTTTGATTCAATGTTGCTATTTTTTGTTGAAGGGATGTGACATTTTGGAAAATTTGGTTTATGATGGAATCATTGGTTGTGTTGTGGGATGGAGGTGAATATGGTGGAGGTGTATATGTGTTAGGTGGAATACTATATTGCAAGTTTATACTTGAGGTGATGAATTTGGAGAAATTATGTTTGAGCTCACAAAACTAAAAGGATTCCTAGTGTAAATACCCAAGGTTGGAGCCATACCATTGTTTGGTTGCATCTTGTGGTGGAAATTGAATTTGTATATGTAGGAATGGAGGTTATAGTTGTAGGGAGAGGGATTTACTTTCCTCCTTGGCTTTGAGTATATCCCAAAGCTCCAACACAACTAGCCATTTTTGAAACATGATCAACAATAATATGGTCTAGGCTACACACAACCTCTAATCCTTGGTCATTACCAAGCATTTTCCTCATGTTATCTATGAAAAGAATTGCAGTACCAACAATATGCTTCATACTCACATAGTCTTGAAGTTTTTGTAAAGCTTTGTCTAATTGTTTGAGTTTCTCTTGAGGAGCATGGGAAACCATGGTTTCAACATTAGTAATGGTGGTTAATGGTAAGGTGGTCATGGGAAATGTGGCCTTAGGGATGGATTCCAACATGGGTTGGCTATTGTCAACACATTTTGTGAAAGATTTGGAAAATCCAAGATCCACAGTGGATGTATCAACAACGTGGGATGCCATAAGTCTCAAACTATGTCTCACTAAATTATTTATAGTAGGACACCAGGTTGTGAAACTCATGCAAGTTTCACATGACCAAGAGTGCACCCAAGGTGAACACCAATAGACTAAACAAGATAATAAAAACCTAGAAATGGGAAGAAACGAGTGGGAACAAACAAAAAACACAATAACAAAGGTCTTAGAAAATTTTTGTTTGGCCAATACAAGTAGGACAAGGTCGCCCAAGGGCGAATGGGTCTTGCTCAAGGGTTCTGAGAAATGAAAGTTTAGCTCTGAACTAGACTGCTTAAGGATCGTAAATCTACTTGCAGACAGTTGAAACAATAAATGAATTTCAGAAATATGCTTAATGTATTCCAATTTGATGTGAAATGCAAGTATGCAAAAAATTTAATGCTATTTGAGAAAACTGAAATGCAATTTTTAGATCTGAAATATGATAATTGACTAATTGTAAAATGAAAAGACCTAAAAATGATGACTTTTTAATGAAATTTTTTATTCTAAATAATGCACTTTCTTTTTACCAAATGAATTAAATGTAAAATGTCTCAGAATATGCAATTTTTGAAATTGTAACAGAGATCTGCAAGTATAGGAAATCTGAGTAGACAAAGACATAAATGTGTGCAAAAATTTGAAAAAGCACTTGTACAAGGACTGGTTCGCCCAGGGGTGAATGGGTCTTTGCATAGGGTTCTGAAAAATTAAAAGCCAAGCGTTTGAGTTACTATTTATGATTACTCTTTCTGGTTGCAAAGTGATTCTATAGTGATTTTTTGTAAATTTTTTTTTGATGAAATGCAAGTGTGAATGTATGACACTGTATAAACAAAAGTGACAATTTTGAGTGCAATTTTGAATGAAATTATGATCTAAAGGGATGAAACACAAACTAATGCAAAGTATGATGCAAAATGTATGCAATATTTTTGGATTTTTATGAGCTTTTAATTATGCAAACATGCACTATGCAACCCTACATGAAGAGTGCAAAACAAAATGATGCAAAACCTAGATCTAGGGTTTGAAAGACTACCAAATCAAAAAGTTATGATGCAAATGTCAGGTTCACCAAAATGAAAAGGTGGGAAAAGGCGGTCCTAGGTCCTAAATGCAAAGAACTTAGGATTCAAGGGGCCTCTTCCTAAATTTTCATTATAATATCGACCGCGAAGCCAAGAGATTGACTTTCAACCTCAATCAAACTGGGTTGGTGGATTCTTCAGGGTCTTAGGATGATTAAGAGTGATTTAAAATGATTAAACTAATGAAACTAATTGCACTACATGAATTAATATATAAAATACAGATTCTCATATATAGTCAGACTATAACAACACTTTGCAAGCAGATATAGGAGATATAAGAGGGAATGTACCTATCACCAAAATCTCATTCAAACATGTGTAGAAGGATTGGTTTGCCCCTAGGAAAATGGGTCCTTGTTAGGGCTTCCAAAAATAATTTTTACAGTCCTTTGGTGCTAGATTTGAGATGTTGTTTTCCACCTACAAATTTGTCAGAATGTCAGAAATTAATTCTACAACTTAGTTTCCGTAGGTTGACAAAAATGATGACAACAAATGCAATAATGCAAAATTGATCTTCAAGATATCTTCAATCCTTTTTCAAATTGTAACTTGCACATACACAAAGAGGAAAAAATGTTTGTGCCATATAGGGGTTTTCCTTAGTCAAACCCCGTGAATAGTGTTCCCACTTTCACAATGGCAATGCCAATGATAAAAACCTTGAATAGAAAGGAAGGAAATGATGAATGAACAATAATTGATCCTTACCACCCTTCAATAGATTCCTTGAAGGACTGAAGACATACACATCAATTCAATGGAATTGGATCTTGATTGCTTGATTTGCTTGAATGCTTGGATGCATGAAGACCTACAACACTTGTTAGCCTTCACAAGACAACATGAACACACATACAATTTGACATGATGTTATGATATTAATTGTTGCTACAAATGAATAATAATGTTGCTCTTGACAATAATATTCTCTCTTGAAATTCACCTCTTGCTTCTTGTTAAGTGTTAGATTTCAAATGATTAAATGACTATGTATTTATAGGTGTTTATCCAATTTCTCAAAAAATTAGATTCCAAAAGCCAATACTTACAATTTGAATTTTGATCATTAAAATATCACCAAAAACATATTTTAATTTAGGCCCTAGCTCATAAAGGGGACCTATTCTCTCATGGGAAAGCGTGTCCTTGTTGGAAGAACAAGTAGATGTCATTGATGTTGTTGGCAATATTAGCATGTGAAATGAACACAAGGTACATACAGTTATGCATTATCGTGTTGTCATTGATGTCAACATCATATATTGCTTTAGATATATCATGGTGCAAATCATTTTGGTTGGCTCTAACATGTTTTAGGAAGTTGGTGCAAGAAAATTTTGCAAGAAGGGTTGATCTGGTGAAGGCATCTATAATGAAAAATGATTAAGTGTTTATACCAGTGTTTCTATATACATAGCATCTGGTTTTTGGGTCTACATTGGTTTGTTGTTTAGTGCTTTGCTCTGTGGTTATAGTATAATGTTTGTGGTTGATATAAGTATCTAATTCTATAATTGCATCTCATTTTGAATTTTGGTGTGAAATTTATGAGTAACAGAAGTTCAGCTTGATAGTTATAGGTGTTTTCCAATTTTGAGAATATGAGTTGGAGAATTTGCACTTCTTTGTAGATTGGTTTTTGGATTTATGGAGTTGTGGAAGTGTTCACGAATGTCAGATGAGTGTGTATTCTAGTTGACATGATGTTTTGAGGTACGTGTGTTTGAATATGAGTATATAGTTGGAGAATTTTTGTTTTAGGTCCTTTGTGGTGTTGACCTAAAAAGTTTGAAGGTATGCGAAGCTTAAATATGCATTGGAAACTTATGTAGGATCTATTATAGGTCCATGCTGATCTATTTCAATTTTTTTTGAGCTTTGAGTCTTGGTGTGAGGCATGTGTGGAAGGATTTTGATCTAACAAGTTATATTTTGTATATTTATAATAATACATCTAATTAGGCCGACGTAATTGATGTTATGAGTGAAGTGGCTATATATGCTAGATATTTTTCCATATTTTGTAAATGATGACATGCAAAATGTGTTATTGAATGTGAATTGTGTGAAGTTAGTGTGAATACAGAGCAAAGAAGAGTGTTGATTCAAATCAGTATGAAGAGTTTTGAGTCTGTATTCTGAGCTTTAATGGATTTGTATTCCAACATATGGTAGATGCATTTTATAATAGTTCAACACTTGGTTGTGTGCCACAATCTCTTCTATTTTTTTAAATTTTTTTTAATGGGTAGTGATTCCACTTGGATAGTGATTCCACCTATAGTGAGAATTTCTGTAATATACTATAACTGGGTATAATGTATTGTGAGCTAATCCTCACTATGGTTTTTCTCATTTTGATATTTCCATGTAAAAATATTGGTTTTCACATGTCATGTGATGTTTTTGGATATTTTCATGCTTTCTTTCATTACTACAATTGAATATGTTATAAGTATTAGATGTTTAAATGTTTAAGTGGTTTACAAGAATACTAATTCACCCCCCTCTTAGTATTTCAGGTGTTCAAAAATTTGTATCAAAGCTTAGTTCCTTGGAAGAAGCTTAATCGATTGGGGAAGATCTTGGAGGTTGAACACATGGCCATTAGAAGATTATCTACTCCTTCAAAAGAGATTCTTGTTGTTGGATCTATAGAAGATGATTGCATATTTGATATGAATGGATAAATAAAAGTTGCTCTTGAAGATATTGAAATAAATGAAGTTGAAAACAAAAGTCTGAAGGATAATGTCAAAGAAAAAACTGAATGCATCAAAAAATTGAGGGAGCAAATCAAGAAATTTAAAGAAAGGTTTAAGAAGGTTAGTGAGTAGTTGAAGCATGCAAATGAAACCATTACCTATCTAAAGTTGCAAGTTGAAGAAATAAAGAGAGTTGAAGAATGCTTGAATACAATGGTGAAAATAAAATCTAAAGAATGCACAAGGCTTGAACAAGAAGTTATGAATCTAAGATCAAATCTACAAAAAGTAAGGAGTCATGAAGACAAATTCAAGATAAGTTCTACAAAGCTTGATGAAATGATTGCAAATCAGAAAGGCTCTAAAGATAAAGAATGTTTAGAATTTAAAAAGGGTGAAAGTTTAAAATCAGATCAAACATCAAATATTGAAAAGAAGACCGAAGACAAGAAGAACAACGGCAAGTAGATCTACAATCAAAGGAATGTAGCTAGAAGACCACTAGTCAGACAAAAAAATGCATAAAGGTACCCTATTTTAATGGTTTATGTTATTCTTGCAATAAATTTGGACATAAGGCTATAGAATGTAGAAGCAGAATGAACTGAATGTTCACCTTTTTCTGGTCAATGTTTTTCATGTAAGAAATTTGGTCATAGAGCTAGTGATTGTAGAAGTCAAATGATGAATAAATATAAAAATAGTAGAATGGTTTAATCTTTCAATGGATACTGTTATATATGCTATGGATTTGGGCATAAAGCTAATCAATGTAGGTCTAGAATGAATGAAAATAAGATTGGTCAAAAGAATGGCATATGCTACAATTATAATTGGCCTAGACATATTTCTAAGTTTTGTAGAAGTAGAAATATGAAGAAGGATAATCCAATAAAGAAGATTGAACTAGTACAAAAGATTGATTTGATAGAAAAAAAAGGAGATGGATAATATTTGGAGAAAGAAGGAAGAGACTGAGGTTAAGGGTGAATCTGTACCATTATCTAGTGTAAATGTTTCCTCTAGAAACTAAGTTAAGAGCTTTGGCTCCGGGGGAGCTTTAATGAAAATATTTTATCCCCTATCAAAGAAAATGGTGTTGATACTTCAACGCAAGGATATGTGATGTAGGTCAACATTCTTGATCTTTTGGAGAAAACTCTAGTAGAAAATGTTGAAATGTGGAAGATTACAAAGCATTTGAAGGTAATTGTGCATGTGCGGTGAAGGTTTTGCCAACTTTATTGTTGTGAATCATTCAATATGAAACTAGGTCAGTTTCAAGAGTTATAAAGTGATCTAACTTAGCCAAATTCATTTACAACAAGTTTTGAGAAGGAGCAGAGCATCAAATAAAATATTTGGAGTGATCAAGGTGATTTGTAATTTTTTTCATTCAAACCCTAATCAAAAAAAGCATTGAAAACGTATTTACAATCTCCCTACTTTCATAGAGAACTTTTTTGAAAGCAATTTGAATTCATTTTGAAATGGCTACACTGAGGTTTATTGAAGTTACTAATAGGCCATGACAAGTAAGTTTTAAAAAAACATGTTAAATCCATGGAGGTCAACTTTGTAGGCGCATTTTCCAAGGTTTCATATGAAGTGTTGCATATGAAATACATACGGGTTTACATTCATTACAAATTGGAAGAAAATAATCATTCTAAGCTAGGAGAGATATGGGTGAATGAACTTATTGGAGATAACTTTACCCTAAAACTAGAATATCAAAACATAGTTGCAAAAAAAATTATGTGTGGGAAGGGTTTCCAAATTTTTGCTTTGATGATAAATGGGTTAGAATTGCATTAAGAAAAATTCATGATAGGTTTATTTGGATTGACATTCTTGGGTTAATCACAAAGGATGCGATCAAAGAAGTTAAAGTTTTGTGCTCCATCAGACTTGTCCCAGTACTCAAATAAGTGAAAAATGAAGTGGGCACATAATTAACTAGTGCCACATATGACAAGAGGGAATTGACAATGAATAACATTAAAAATCTAGCTGTGAAGTATGCAACTATGATGATAGGTTATGAAACATAGAAACATAGGGTAGGGGTTCAAAACACATAGGGTTTTATACTAAATTTGGAATGTTTCACCAAACTTACGATAAATAGAAAGGGAAAAATGGGGTGTAATGAACCTACCTATTTTATATTTTATTCAGGAAATGAGATCCTCTAAGATAGAATTCACTTTCAACCCTTAGGTGAGTTAATTCTATGGAAGATCTAACAATTTCCTTTATGTATGTGTGTGGACAGGGGGTACAATTCAAACAACACTTTTGGGAGATAACAATAAAATAGCAAATGATCTCAAATATGTAACCAAAGACCTAATTCATGTAGATGAACACTACAATAGAATAGGCAATTAGCGCCAGATTTTAGTGCATTTGAGTTCATGAATTGGACACTTCTTTCGGTGCAAAAATCGGTGTAAAATGGCGTGCTCACTTCGGCAACAGATTTAGCACCAGATTTAGCACCGGATTTAGCGCTGGATTTTGTTGCTTCTAGTTTGGCTTCCGATTTTCCTTCTGGTTTTGCTTCTTGTGTTGCTTCCAAGTTTGCTTCATGTTTTGCTTCTAGTTTTGCTTTGAGGTTTGCTTCCGGTTTTGCTTCCAATTTTGCTTCCATTTTTGCTTCCACTTTTACTTCTAGTTAATTGCTTCCGTTTTTGCTTCTTAGATAATGCCAAGTTTTGCTTTAAGATTGCTTCTGGTTTGCTTCTAGTTTGGCTTCCATTGTTGCTTCCTTTTTTTCTTCTAAAAATGCTTCTTGTTTTGCTTCCATTTATTAATTTAATATGTTTTATTTCAATTTAATTAGTTAAATATATCATGCCTCTTAAATAACTCATATGATTATAGAGTAAGTAAATTAAATAATATGTTTTATTTCAATTTAATTAGTTAAATATATCATGCCTCTTAAATAACTCATATGATTATAGAGTAAGTAATTTAATTATTTAACTCATATGATTAAATAACAAGATAATTATTGTTACCTGATTTTGCTTCCAACTAAATCAGGTAGACTTATGATTGTGTTTGCATTTAAACAATAAAAGGTACATGACATTTTCTGCTAAGTTTCATCCATGTGCATAAAAGAGAGTATAATAAAACTACATTATTTGATTAAGGGAATTGCATACAATAAAAAAGAGAGTCAAAATTTATTGCAAAGGTAGTCTTTATTGATAACCATAAGTGTATAGTGTCCCTCACAAGCCGAGGGACTGACTATTTTTATGCATATAAAGAAAAACTATACATTTATAGATAAAAGGAAATGCATATGTAAAGAAGGAGGACCCATCATTCTGAATGATGAATTCCGATTGAGTTTCCTTGTATCAGCTTCAGTCCTCCTACCCATCCAGCCTCCAGTTGTCACTTGCCCTTGCTACTCCAAGTTTCCCTACATTTGTGAGAAGAAGTTGATTAGAGTAATGAAGGATCACCAATCAGTACATAGGAAAACATCCGTAAACATATAATCTAATCCTTATAAACATTAAAATAGCTAGCATATCATAGATGTCCAAGAAAACAAAAGAGTTATCAAACACATCTATCATATGCTCTGTTTATCTAACATGTTTTCTCTTTGTGCAGATATAGGACAAAAATTTGTTACTATTTTGTTTTAGCTGATTACAGTATATGGAGTAAAATGTGGCTCCCACGAGGGTTGAGCCCAACATGTTTCCCTTGTGTTTTAAGAGGGATAGGAAATTGAGCAACTTGATAAAATCAATGATAAGCCTATTCTTGATGCATTAAATCAATATGGAATCATACCAGTTGATCAACTTTCATTATCAGATTCAAAAGATGTAACAAAATGATGTGAATTATCAAGAAAGTTACTCTACATCTTTCACAATGAATCAAACAATAGGCTGCTGGGAAATATTAATCTACTGGATATGTCTTTCAATCTTCTTAAGTTGGGTCCAAATTCCATTTTAATAATCATATGAGTTGTATTTCATTGTCAACATTTTCAAGGAGCCAGTAAAGAGGGGAACAAGAACAATGACAACAATCATTCAAAAATGAAACAGTTTGTCTCTTCCCAAGAAATAGATGATTTCTATGATAATATGAACACTAAAACATAGATGCATCAAGTTCAATTATGGATAATCATTATGGTTGAGTTACACAATGAGGTCTTACAGGTTATCAAGAGCTATTGAGAACTATCATGAGTTACATGGAGCAACACAAGATGAACAATTGAATGCAAGGCCAAAGTCATCATGTCAGTATGTTGTTCCAAAGAGAGATGCATGAGAAGGAAAGCACATTGATGTAGATGAGTAACTAACATGCATTGGTAATCATCTTGCTACTGATACAATGAGTATTCACAAACAACTACGTACAATGCACACTCTGATAAACAACCAATGCATGATGGTTTGAGGAGATACCAATGATTCTATAAATGAATGTAGGACAACCATGAAGGGCAACCTTTGAGAAGGATTTATTGGTAATCATGTCAAGGGAAGACTTGGTAAAGCAACTCATCAAATATGTCTTGAACTATGTGAAACAAACCCTCAAAAATAGAAAAATACCTAGAAATGAAGGAGCACTGTCATATTGCCTTTTAAGAAAATGCTTATGTAAATGAAAACTGAATGCAACCATGGCCACAACCATGATAAAGGTATTTCTTCCATTGTTGTACATAAAATACTATCTTCTCAAGAAAATACAAGTTCCATAGAGGGTTTTTCATTTTTCTTACAGAAAGACCAAAGACCGAGCATACAAGAATGAAGCATGAAAACATAGAAAAACAGAGCATTTTCACCATTGTGCTGAATGGAGAGAGCTTGAAATGATCTTTGATTCACATAAAACAAAAGAGAAAATCAAGGTATACATCGGTATAGAGCTTACCTAAGCTCAAGTTTGTTTGTTTTCATTGAATATGCAAGTTATTTTTCACCATGGGAAGCTTCAAAAAACTCAATCATGGCGGCCAAGAGCAAGCGAAGCTTCCACAAAAAAAATGAAGAGAAGAATTCATCAAAAAAATTAGAGAGGCCATGGCCAAGAAGCCTCAAAACCCTTCGAAAATGGAGTGAAAATGCTACAAAATACTCAAGAAGCAACTTACCATTCAGTTGCAGGAGGATTTTGACCCCAATCATGGAGGAATCAACTGAAAAATGCATGGAGAATGCTCAAACCCTCGTTCATCATGACGACTAAATACATAACTCTTTTCTTCCAAAGTTGCCAAGTAAAATGATTCACGGGTTTTCGAAAAACCCTAGATCAAAGACAAACCCATAATGCCATTGAATAGAGCCCCTAACCATAATCATGGAGCCATGAAGGAGGCTTAAAAATATAATAAAGAAAATTTTACACTCTGTTCTTTTTGGAAATAGAAAAAATATTCTAGAGAGGCCACGGCCAAGCTATCACCAGGAAAGACTGAAATCTTGCATGAGATGGCTCCAATGGATGTGGATCTTGATTCTTGAATCTTGATTTGAATCTTTGACTTGAATTCTTGGATTAGATCTTGAAACCTACATCACAATGTTAGCTGCAAAAATATGCATGAATGAACATAACTTTGACATGATGCTTGAGATCTTGAATACTACAATAAATCCTTGATAATTCTACTATTGAATGCTCTTGGAAATAATATTTTCTCTTGTAATTGATCTCATGAAAATCCCTAATTGATTTCATAAAATAACCTTGTATTTATAGACATTTATCCTTAATTTCCCAAAAATTAAACATTAGAAGCCAACATTTAAAATTTGAATTTGGGATGATAAAAATATCACCAAAACATGTTTTAAAAATGGGTTTCAAGGCTTAGGGAGGACCCATTCACCCATGGGTGAATGGGTCCCAAGTCCCTATTCTTGGAACACACATTGCTCAAGGTGTTTAATTATTGTCAGTTTTCCCCTTCGAAAAATGTAATTTATTAGGCTTGTAGATATAAAATAGGGCTTATTAAGGCATAATTAAGTCCAATTTAACTAGGAGGGCCCAAACAAATTATGAAAATGTAAAGGGATATATTTTTCTACACTACAGGTTACAAGCTTTACTTCACAAACAAACATAATTATGTATCTGGCACCACAATAAACAATGCCCATGAAATGGTGGAAAAAGGAGCTAACTATGATCTTTGTGAGTTGTTGAGACAATAACTAATGAAAAAATTGGAGAAGACCAAGGAAAAGAAACATCCATTTAAGTATGGTACTATGATTGTTTGTCTACTTTTCTACTTTTTGAGAGAACTTCCTGATACTAAAAGTGTGACATGGTTGAAAGGAAGACCTGGTGCACATCAGATTAGATATTTTTTGAGAGGTCTTGGTGATGCAGCGACACAAGACGAATCTCTAGAAGCTTTCTTTGTTGTGTTTCAAAAGAGAATGCATGAAAGAGAAAGAATCCCTAAGAAAATGGTTGAAAAATATAAGGATGAAATTATATTCATGGTGTGAGCAGATGAATGCATCATCCAAGCAATTGAACTAAGGATAGTGTGGATCCTAGCAATGGGATATGTGATTATTGAATAAGAGATCATTGCCTCAGCTAATTTTATGCTTAGAAATCCTAAGGATACCATAGAAGGAAGATATGACACCTATGAAGAAAAATCTATGGAGGTGCATATGGAGCAGAAGAAACTAGTAATAAATATGGTTGCACTATTTATGGAGGACATGGGCTTCACAAAAGAGCAAGTGGAGCAAGAAAGAGAAAGGGTTGGAGTTTCAGGAAGCTCATCAGGCACTAGAAGATCTGGTAGAACAACTACCACTCCCCCTTCTATTCAAAAGTCCTCTGGGACTAAGCCCCCTACAGGTGAGAAGAGGAAAACAACTGAAAGTCATCTAGTGAAGGAGAAGTCCCCTCTAATTGTGCAGAGTATAAAGCCTGAGAATAAGAAGGTTGCTTCAGTAGCACCACCTACAACCCCTACAAAGAAGAGAACAAAATAGAAATAAATAGGAGAAAAGGTCACACGTGTAAATGTTGAAGAGGATGATGAAGAAGAAGAGGAGTAAGAAGGACCATAGTTGGTCCACAAAAAGAAAAGTGAATCTTCACAAGGTGAAGCAAGTGTTAAGAGAAAGAAATTTGATATCATTGATACACAGTGAAGAATAATTAGAGAAGGAAAATAAATATTTTGTACTTCACATGTGATAGAAGAAGAAAGAAGCAACCAAGAAGGTGTCATTGGTAAAGAAAAAAAGAAAGAAAGATCCAATGATAACACACACTCCCATGAAGTTAGAAGCACTTTTTAATTGTATAGTATAAAATGAGATGTTAGAAGAAATTGCAACACTGTATAAAGAACTAGATGAGGTGGATAAGGCCACTATTGTAGAAGCTATCATTAAGTATATTTTTGTTCTTGAGGTTGGCATGTGAAACATAAAGAAATAAATACTTGCAGATTTATGGAATGTTTGGATGGAAAGAAGGAAAGAAGCTATAGATGAAGAGGTGAGGTTAAGAGACTATGCTTTGGAAAAGATAAGTGCTCTTCTCTCTGAGGAAAACAAATCCACTTTGGCTACAGTATTTATTAAGGAACTCAAAACTAAGAAAAGGGTGACAACCCTTATGGGCAGAGATAAAAATGATCCCGAGAGACTCAAGAAGGAGAGTGTTGAAAAAGAAGAAGAGATACCACAAAAGCTGAGAATGACCCTTGCTCCGAAAGAAAATATTGAAGGAGATGTGTAGATGGATGATGCTCAACATGAGCATGAGGCAAATGAAGAAGTTGCATAGGATAATATACCTCAGAAAGTGGAAGAAATGACAGAGAAGAATATTAAGGAAGACGTGATCAGAAAAGACATTGCAAAGGAGGATACTTATCTTGTGGTATCTAGAGAAAACGTTGAGAATACACAAGCAAATCCATAGACAATTACTCCTTCCGATAACACAAACTAGTCTGCTGGTGAAGAAAATGTAACTAAGGATAGTTGAAAGGAGAATGGTGATGCAGAGAAGAAGTATGACCAGAAAAATAAGAACAAAGATGAGCAAAAAGGTGAAGATACCTCTAGGAATGAGGAAAGGAAAGAAGTGACACTAATTAATACTGGTGATAATTAGAAAGAGAAGGTGTTGGGAGAAAAGAATGTAGAGAATGTGAAGGCTAGTGGTGAATCCTCTGACACCTCTAGAGATTCGTTGAAGAACTTAATAAGCATGTAACTCAATTTCCAACCTGTTGTATCAATACTACTACAATTACCTATGAAACAAGGGAATTTGGATCTTGATAAGATTTCCCCACTCCATAATTTACAATTGGGAGATGTATTCCATGCATCTGCCCAAAAAGAGATTATAGAGACCCACAAAAAGAGTGGAGATCTATTGGATGAAGCTATAAAGGCTCTTCAAGAGGCCATACTTGGTGTAAACATTGACACTTCACGTTTTGGTATGGATAATTTGAAATTATTAATTGATTCTTTTAAAGAATAAGTTGTTGCTCTTAAGGGGCAAGTTGAAAATGAGGTAGAAAAGAAGATAAATGACAAGAATATGTTGGAGATTACTGAGAAGTGTGCACTTGCACACAATAAGTTTCAAGAAAACCTGAAGGGTGCACAATATTGTGTGAATGAAGCGAAGGCCCTATTTTAGTTTTTTATGAAATGGATTGAAGCCACAAAAAGTGCATTAAAGATGAAATGGACTCAATTGAATCCCAAACAAAGAGAACTTCCAGGCATATGATCTTGGATAAGACCTAGATGGAAGCATAAGATCAACAATTGAGGATTTGCATGAGAAATACCTAACTACAAGGAAAAAAGGAAAATATTATCTTATATTTTGGGAACATCAAAGGCTTGGTGAACTCAAAGTTCACATCAGTTACCATTTTTCTAATGAGTGCTAAGAAGGCAACCAAGATCAATTCTATACCCAACACTTTGAAAGAAGGAGAACATATGCTGATGGAGCTAGAGACCCAATGTAGGATGCTTGGAATAGCCAAGAAGATTTGGGAAGAAGGTAAATAGGCTTGGAAAACTCATGTGCAAAAGCTTCAAGAGTTAACCTCCTCTGATTAACAGTATTTCTATTTCTCTATACATTTTTTAGTTTATTAATTTAGACTTTAGTGTACATATATCGATTATATAAAGTGGTTCCCAATATAAGTTTTTGGTTTTTCTCTGGTACATAACTTAGGTGGAATCGATTCAATTTTTAGTTTGTATATATGAGCATATATGTCAGGGGGAGATCTAGTGTACATGAAGAATCGATACATACGCTTTTTTCCCTTGATGTCAAAGGGGGATAATGATTTTGAGATGATTTTAGCATGTTTCCATTAATGACAAAGGGGAGTTTGTTGGAAGAATGGGATGTTATTGATGCTATTGTTGGCAACATGAACATGTAAAATAAGCATAAAGTACATATTGTTCACCTACAATTGTCGTTGCACCAAAAGATTGACCTATTAATGCCCGACACAACTACCAGAGTTAATGTGAACCCCTAAACCTGAAAATGCACAAGAACAACAAACAAGTCAAATTGTTAGATCAAATGCATACAAGCATGAGAGATTCCCCATGAAATCCATCTATTTAACTCAAACTAGGAAAATGAAGAACACAATATGGAAAAGCATATAAATCCTAATTAAGCAAATAAAATTAAGATCCCATGGGGGAATTGGTGTCAATTGAATGTTTGAAATTGGCCCTTTCCCAACTCCTAAATTGCAATGTGAGTGATTGTGAAATGGTCAAATCTCCCAAAGAGATTTGAGCATAACCTTGCTACAAATTGTAAAAGTGATGAAAGGTTGAGTGGAAATTGGCAAAATTAGCTCTCAATGTGAAGAGAGTAACTTTGCATGAGATTTTGGATGAATAATGAGGAGAGAAGTCTCCAATTTATAGATTTCAATTTGGAAGAGAAAAAAATATTTGAGCAATGTAGGACTAACTTTCAATCCAATGGTTGAATGCCACATGTCACCATGTGAATGGTTGATGGTTGTGCACATTTTGGCCAAAATGCCAATAAATGCAATTAGTTTGAATTTGAATTTGTGAAATGACTTGTTGAAGGGAGAATGGAAATGAAGTTAATGTCACTTGGCTCAAGGCAAAGGACTTGTAAGAGGCTTTAAATGCCTTGTTGGAAAGACCAAGTCCACTTGGCCTTTTTGAATTCAAATGAGGGAATATTCCCTTTTGATGCCATGTGAGGAAAAATAGAGAATTAAATAGATCAAAGTAATTGATTTATTGTGCAAGTTGCATTCTCTAGAGGATTTTAGTGAGAGGGATTAACTTAATCAAGGTTTTGATTAATTTAATGAAGAATTAGATGATTTGACAATTTTGACTTAAAATAGATGAATTTATTTAAGTCAGAATTGAGAGGAGATGATTAATTAAATAAATGATTTTGATTTATTTAACTAAGGAGGAATATGTTAGATTAAATCAAATAAGTTTTTAATTTATTTAATTTAATATTAATATGAGGACTTTAGAGAATTTAATTAAATAAAATGGTTTATTTAATTAACATAAATATAAGGTTAATTAAATTAATTGATTAATTTAATCACTGGAGGAGGAAGACTTAATTTAATGAATAATGATTCATTACATTAAGAGATAGAATATGATGAAATGTTGAGAGTATGATTTGGGAAGAAATGTTGTTAGTAAACGGGATCAAGTGTGCCAAAACGGAATTTTACATTTTCCATGTCTACATTTTGCCCGTCTTTGAAGCAATGTGCTTGTTGCATTGATTCAAAGAATAAACTGCTATGATCAAAAGTTCAGAATTGTCTCGATTTTTTCAAATGCCCCACTACTGCCCAGTGGAAGGATATTGCTAGATATTGCCCCCTCAAGAGATCGGACGAAAATTTTGATTTTTTAGATGATCTCGCAAAAAAAATGGATAAAGTGTCGAGCAGGCCAAAAATGCCCCAAAATATCAAAAAAATGTGTTAAAATGCCATAAAGGATGTAGAATGGCCCTCAGTTGGATGAAAAAAGGATCGGGGGACCAAAACCCTAGTTGGAAGGTCAAATTAGGTAAAAAAACCCTAATTTTCAGGCTTAAATAGACCTTGAGGGGTCACTTTCAATACATTTGCAATCTTAATCCTTTGAAAAATTGACACCTTGAGCTTTGAGTCTTGGTGAAGGTGGCACAACAACAGCTTCCCAGGCACGTGTTGGAGCGGGTACGAGTGCATCAGCGACCAGTCGCCACGGGGCCCGTGGTATGTACCCCTATCTGACTTTCAATTTTCTCGTTACTCGTGTATTAAATAGGATTTAGGTTTGGTTTAGGTGGTGCGACGCTATATAGCGCCACGAAAAATGCCAAGTTAGGGCCGCGTGGTCCTATATAGAACCGCTTATGCATAGAGCACTATGCGGCATTGTTTAGGGAATTAGGGTTTCAGCTCCAAACTCGACCGCACACACAAGTAGCACCGCGCGGTGTAGTTTGTCAAAAGGGGGCGCCAAAATCTACCGTGTGGCACAGTTTGGAACATTAAAAACTGTGCCGCTTTTGAGAACAATGTTGCTTTTGCTATTCCAAAAGCGAGATATGACACGGGTAGCAGATTTTCTTTAGGGAAACTGATGCGGTACATTCCCTTATGCAGGAGCATCTTGAGGTACTTCATTCGAGGGAGCACCAGTGGCCGGTACTCAGGTGACTACAGGGTATGCATGTATATCTCCAGGAGTAGCTTGGGATTCTCGGGCTATGGTTCGTTGCATATGTCCCTCCTGTCCAGGCACATTTGTGTATGATGACTACCCTAGCCGAGCGGTGGCACAGTGAGACATCATCCTTCCATCTTCCTACTGGCGAGGCCACCATTACCTCGAGGATGTTTGGCGCATCCTCTGATTACCCATCCATGGAGCCCAAGTGATCTATGATCTAGAGGAGGGTAGGTATGCCTACTTTGACGTTATGGGCATTGACGAGCTTATCCTTTGGGATGGTTAGATAGACTTGGAGCGATACCGGGGCAGGGCTCCTAATTATAGATTGATTGTGGCTGCCATTATTTCTGGTCTTGTAGCTCCTGATCGGCGTGGATGATATTTTAGTCCAGGTTGGGGATTGGCATGGCAGCAGATGTGCGTTCATTGAGAGTGCTTTGCCTGGGGAGTGTCAGTAGTGGGCTTGGTGGTTACCACCATACCACAGGCGGTGGGTCCTCTCACCGCGGTGGTCGTGGTGAGACCGCCAGTGGTTGGCCTGGTGGTTACTACCACACCACAGGATGGCTTTGGAAGGTCGATGGTAGTGCGGTGGAGATGGCAGTCAGCGTAGGCAGTTATCACCATACCGCGGGGTGGCCAATCAAGCTCATCGATAGCGCGTTGTAGTCAGAGTTTGGGCTCGGTGATGACTTGGGTGAGCTCGGTTGAGTTCACCGTCATACCATGAGGCGACTCAAATAAGGGCATGGTTGTGCGGTGGAGTTAGGGTGTGAGCTCGGATGGCTTACTGCCATACCACAAGTCGAGTCAGATGGGGCAGCGGTAGTGAGCTAGAAGGCTGGGTGAGCTCAGGTGAGCTCACCATTGTACCATGGTTGGGTTGTGTGGGCTCGTCGGTAATGTGGTAGGAGCTTGAATGAGCTCAGAACTCGGTTGACCAAGTTGGACCTGTTTGACCGACTATTTGTACAATGATAGATGAATGAGATGGCAAGACGTGGAAGATTTTTATAATCTGGTTGGCCAAATGGTTAATGTTCTGATGTGCGATTGAGCTACATTATTATAGCAAGGTTGACAGACAAGTCTGAGACTAAATTTAATGCTGCACGACTTGATGCTTGCGGATTAAGTGGTGCACTTTATCAAAAATGGAAAGATTGCAGGTGGATAATTTATTATCCTAATGACCATTATTGGAATGGTTGGGCTAAATAGGTAGGCACACAAAAAAAGAAATCATGGGTGTAGTTCGATAAGGAGATGAGCACATAGATCTAGAGAGATTGAGAAAGTGTTCGAACGGTCCTGACTGTGAACACTTTGTCTCTCAGTTGTGTAAGGATGTGAACCTATGGAGGCCAAGAGGTTGGGCTGGCTATGAGGCTGGTTGTGATAGTCATTTGTGAGGAGCTGAAGAGAATCTACATAGTATGTCTATAGAAGACATTGTAACTGTGTGAGGTTCTGTATTTTGTGTTGCCTATATATTTATCCAGATGGACAAGATGTATTCTTTTGAAGAGCATAGCTCTAGTTTTGTATTATAGCCGTTTTAGTTACTAAATAATGCATGTGAGCTCAGTGTTTTGGAGAGTGGGGTTTTTTACCCGAAAGGGTTTTCCTCATGTATATTTGTGTGTCCATATATTTTGGCTTTCATGTTGTTTGATTCTGGAAACTGAATTTGTGCTTGTGTTGAATCTGTTATTTATCAAGCATTTACTTTTCTCAGAGGATCAATGGGGGATCAACTATGCCTACTTCTGCTTTATGGAGTTTTTTGTGTCTTTGTTTTGATAAAAATTAAAATCACTAAGGCGCTGCTGTCTTAGATGCCTATTCTATGATGACAGGCTGATCTCGTATCCCCAACAAGTGGTATCAGAGCTGGTTGAAGGAGGTCAAGGCTTGATGATACCAACAAGTGGTGTCAAAGCCTTCTCTTGGTTACTAAAGTTTTGGGTATTTCTCTTGTGTTGATTTCTTAGCTTGGCAAGCTTGAGGAAATCTAGAGAAATTGGTTGGTGATTGATCCTTCGATGAGTGGAAGTTGTTGCTTCTTTGATTCAACATATAGTTTTGAAAGATGCTGGAGATGATTGGAGTTGATCATATTGTTGCAATATGGTTTGAGGCTCCTGGCTCACAGTAATTTTTCCTGATGCAAAGGACATGAGATGTGCTTGTGGTTATTTTGCAGCAAAGCATGGTTTCATACTGGGTGTCTTTGTGAGAGGCTCCCTGGCGGTATAGAGTTGCTTGTGTTTTTGTTTAGCCATGGAGTATTGTGCTTGTGCTGAGTGTTCTAACTTAGCACTAAAGGTGGTTTCTCTGTTGCTCTTATTGCATGGAGGTCGTGAAGGTGATCCTGGCGGTTTGCAACTTCTGTATAGCCTGGCTCTCTCTTATGCTTGTGCATGGTTGTGGTTTTTGGAACTGGTCTAAAATGGACCTGTTGTTCCATTCTTACTCGTGTCTTGCACTCGCATGGTTCAGATTCATGTCTTTGGCTCTGAAGTTTTGTGTAGATCTTCCTAAAAATTCTATAATGCATTTTCATGTTTTTCATTGTTCTGGTTAACCGTGATGGTTGTGTGTATACTCTTGAGTCGTCCAAACGAGTAGTGAATATGGAGGTGCATGTGTGTTTTGGAAACACTGTGTTTTTGCAGGTTTTTCATGGTCAAGGAAAAATTGTGGTTTGTGGAGCTGCTATTCAGCTAATTTCTAGACCCTGGCTTCTGGGGTGTGACTGGATGATATAGTTGTAGTTTGACATATCTTGAGGAGGTGTGTTGTCTTCTCTGCATAGGAGTGTTGGTATGAGTTTCTCTTTCAACATTCTTGTGGTATGTTTGTTGGTTTTCTAGACTATGGTGCGTGAGTTGTGGACGTGACTGGAAAATTGGATTTGTTGCTGATCTGGTGTTTGAGTCATGTTTGTAATCTTTGGTTGTTCTTTTTGATGATCTTAGTTTTGTAGTTTCCAGTGTGATGATAGATTTGCAAGTTTCAATTGGTTGCATCCACAAGTTGTGCAATTTTTTGGGCTATCCTTACCTAAATTTTTTGTTGTGAGTCAACTCGGAAGTGGACTATCTATATCCACGAGGTTGTAACTATGTGGTGTAGATCTGCTAGTTGACCTTGTCTGTGGTCACTTGTGCATTGGTGTGGCTGTTTTGAGATGAGAGGAGGGATGGCGTTTGGGTACCTAATAGTCAGTGATGGGGACCTGAAGCATGTGAATCATGATGTCATGGAGAGCTGGATACACTAGATAGTGTAAGATTTTGACAGTGATTGTATGGTCGGTCATGATGCTTGGAGAGCTCGGTGTCACGTTTCAGTGGGAGCTTTAGCAGTGACTGTGGATTCATCACTTGGTGATGAATGATCTTCTTTGGTGCTGCAAAAGAGTTCTCTCGCATTTGCAGGGTCACTATTTGAAGATGTGCAACATCTTGGAGTCTTGGAGTCATGAAGGACCTTGGTAGTCTTTGGCTGAGATACTAGTGGTGCTTGATAGGTGATGTTGGTTTAGAGTTTGTTTTCTTTATGTCATGGTATACTCTTGCTTGTGCATTAGAGTTTTGGCATGTTGCTTTGCTCTTGAGACCATGGCTTGTTAACTTGAAGCATGGTATCTCCTAAGGGGGATGTGTAGATCATGGTGTCATGATAAGTTCCTATTTAGTTGGTTTGGAGATTTGATAGTGGTCTGGTGTTTCTTTATGTTTTGAGTACTTTGGTCATATGCTGGTGGACTTCATTATAAGTGCAGTAATGCAGTTTGGAGTTAGCATGAAATGATAGGTGTTGGTGTTCATGGATGCATGGAGAATAAGGTGAGGCTGAAATTATTTTGAGAATGTTGCTATTACAGCTGAAAGTCAGAGTAGCCTGCACCTTTGTTGAATGCCAGTTCAATAGAGACCATGAAGGAAATTTCTCTTGGGTAAGCCACGGTGACTTGTATATCTTGGAGTAGCATATTTTCTTTTCTTCTTGGTCTACTCGGTAGTGAGGTTCATTTGAAAGGTATTTTCCCATTATATCTTTCAGATGTGTGTTATGCTTTATATTTCATGGATATGAATCTTAAGTTGTTGTTTTAAGATTCTAAGGATTCATAATGAAAGGTGGACAACATTGTGTATCTCCTTATGCTTTTGAGGACCGATAGGAGATGGTTATATGGGTTAGTATGATTTTCTTTGAGGAGGTTACATCCATGGATCTATTGGGTGTTGTTATGGTTTTTCCCTTTGGGATGTGAAGAAGATCTCTCTTGACACAACTGACATTTAGAAGTGTATGTAGGAGGATGCTACATGTTATGATTTGCTGTTTTCTCTCTATTCTGGTCTTTTTCTTCCTAAATGTTCATTTGAATTTAGATGTATGTGGAGCCGTGTTGGTCACTATTGTCTGTGGTCACGTGTTGTCACTTGGGTGATGACACAAAGGTTCCTGTGCTTCCTTCTTCAGTCAGATATGGAACCTTGGAAGAATGTGGAAGACTGTTGAGATAAATTTTTCTTGCAGCAAGTCATTGTAGGTTGTACAGATCAGTGTGGATGTTCCTCAAAACTACATGGTTACTCATTTCTATGTGCAGGTATTGGTGGACTTAGTATGCCTGGATCATGTGTGATGGTGCTTTGATTGCACTCATCTGGATAGTACCTTTGCAGTGGGAGTACCTGGATGTGTTTGGTCTTTTGACTGGTTGGCACATGGTGCTTATTTTTCCTATTTGATGGGTTGGCTATGTGATGGCATGAGTTTACTAATGTTCATACTCAAAGGTATGGGTGGCTAGATGTAGTAGCACAAGTTGTGGGTGCTAGTTTTTCAGTTGCGTGGGTAGTCAATTTTATGGTTTTTGTTCCAACTGGTTGATTTATCTTGTTCTAGATAATGTTTCTTGTTCTGGTGTTTCACATTGTGCTTTGTTGTTGTTGTTGTGCTGCCTTTTCTGCCTAAAGGGTCAGATGTTTGTGTTCCAGAGACTGGTGCATATACACCTTGGTGTGTTCCTGTGTTTGGAGCTGTTTCCTGAGATGGTGGACATTTTTTGATGTCATTGCAAGGGTCTTGGTTGGAGTGTGGAAGCATGGTGTTGGTCCTTGTTCAGGTGTTTGGAGGAAGCCTGAAAGTCTTCGGCAAGTGGGAGATTGTTGGGAAATTATGCCTCAATGTTCTGGCTTGTTACCTTTAGACTTGGCATTTTCCTTCATGTTCTGGCCTTTACCGTGGCCGTCTAACTTGATTTGTCTGGCGGTTACCGCCTTACCGCACACGGTGAATTCACTCACTGTGGTGGTACAGTAAGGCTGCTAGCGGCCTGGCTCGACAGTTACCTCCTTACTGTAGATGATGGTTCCTCTCACCGCAGTGTTCGCGGTGAGACTGCCAGCAGTGGGCTCGGCGGTTACCGCCATACCATAGGTGGTGGGTCCTCTCACCATAGTAGCCGCGGTGAGACCGCTAGCAGTTATCGCCACACCACAGGATGGCTTTGGAAGGTCAATGGTAGCACGGTGGAGATGGCGATCAGTGCAAGCAATTATTGCCATACCACAGGGTGGCCAATCGAGCTTGGTGGTAGCACGGTGTAGTTAGATTCTAGGCTCGATGATGACTTGGGTGAGCTCGGATGAGCTCACCACCATATTGTGAGGCGATTCAGATAGGGGCACAGTTGTGCGGTGGAGTTAGGGTGTGAGCCCGGATGGCTTACCGCCATACCGTGAGGTGAGTCGGATGGGGCAGCGATAGTGAGGTAGAAGGCTAGGTGAGCTTAGGCGAGCTCACCATTGTACCATGGTTGGGTCATGTGGGCTCGGCGGTAATGCAGTAGGAGCTCAGATGAGCTCAGAACTTGGTTGACCAAGTTGGACCGGTTTAACCGACTGTCAGTACAACAATAGAAGAATGAGATGGTGACATGTGGAAGATCCTTATAATCTGGTTGGCCGAATGGTTAATGTTCTAATGTGTGACTAAGCTACATTATTATAGCAAGGTTGACAGACAAGTCTGAGACCAGATTTAATGCTGCACAACTTGATACTTGCGGATTAAGCGGTGCACGTTATTAGAAACAGAAAGCTTGTAGGTGGATAATTTATTATCCTGATGACCATTGCTGGAATGGTTGGGCTGAATAGGTAAGCACATGGTATAAGAAATCATGGGTGCAGTTCGATAAGGAGATGAGCACATAGAGAGAGAGATTGAGAGAGTGTTCAAACGGTCCTGACTGTGAACACTTTGTCTCTCAATTCTGCAAGGATGTGAACCTGTGGAGGCCAAGAGGCTAGGCTAGCCGTGAGGCTGGCTGTGATATTCATTTGTGAGGAGCTGAAGGGAATCTACATAGTATTTTTGTAGAAGACATTGTAACTATATGAGGTTCTATATTTTGTATTGCCTGTATATTTCTCCAGATTGACAAGATGTATTCTCCTAAAGAGCATAGCTCTGGTTTTGTATTGGAACCATTTTAGGTACTGAATAATACATGTGAGCTAAGTGTTTTGGAGGGTGGGGTTTTTTACTTGAAAGGGTTTTCCCCACGTATATCTCTGTGTCCATATATTTTGTCTTTCATGTTTATTTGATTTTGCAAAATAAATCTGTGCCTGTGTTGAATCTGTTATTTATCAAGCATTTAATTTTCTTAGAGGATCAATGGGGGATCAACTGTGCCTGCTTCTACTTTAGGGCATAGTTGTTTGTGTCCTTTTTGTGATAAAAATGAAAATCACTAAGGCACTACTGTCTTAGATGCCTATTCTATGATGATAGATCGATCTCGTATCCCCAACACATTACAGTATTGGCATTGATGTCAACACTATATCTTGCTTTGGAGATCATGGTGTAGATCATTTTGGTTGGCTCTAACATGTTTTAGGATGTTTGTGCAAGGAAATTTTGCAAGAAGGGTTGATCAAATGAAGGCATCTATAATGAAAAATGACTAAATGTTTATACAAGTGTTTTTATATATAAAGCATCTAGTTTTTGGGTCCGCATCGGTTTGTTGTTTAATGATTTACTCTGCAATTCTCGTATAATGCTTGTGGTTGATATAAGTATCTAATTTCATAATTTCATCTTGTTTGACTTTTGGTGTGAAATTTATGAGTAACAAAAGTTCGGCTTGATAGTTACAGGTGTTTTCCAATTTTGAGCATATGAGTTGGAGAATTCACACTTCTTTGTGGATTGGTTTTTGGCTCTACACAGTTGTGGAAGTGTTAACAAATGTCAGATGAGTGTGTATTACTAAACTGCAGAATTTATGCTTTTGTGGGGTAAAGGGATGGGTCCCCTATAAATTTCTAGGGTTTTCACCTAGAAGGAAGAGGACTTCCCTTTTGTGGGAGCATAAATCTTGTGATTCATTCAATACTAGGGATTGAATATGTGTTGAATGTGCTTGTGATGGAATGTGCTAAATGTTGTAATCTTGTGAGTGAAGCTAACTATTACATGCAATCTAATGAAACCTATGTTGCTAGAAAATACATGATGTAATACAACAATGATAAAAATAAAGACTAAACAAAGCAAGATAACCTAATAGATCAAACAAGTGCACCTGGAAACTGAAGAGGGTTGGAGTAGAGATTGTAGAAGCCTCTGAAAATCTATAAAATCTGAATTTTGATTCAATTGGGACACTTACACCAAGTTGGGCAACCTAGTCCCTTTTCAAGAAAACTACTCTTGACTTCATTTTAGCCGACTTGGTGCTTGAATATGCAAAAATATTTGACATAAACCTCTAGTGGGACTAGGTTTCCACTATTAGCGACCTTGTCCCTTTCAGCTTTTCTGAAAAACTAAAAGTGTATATGGGGGTCTATGATCTGCACTTTGCTTCTTTAGGGGAATCCAGACTCAGACCTACAAAATAACCTGCAAAACACAATATATTTGGGTTTCTAATGCGGGGTTTGCCTTGGTCAAACCCCTAGTTTGTATTTAAACTTGTAAAGAGATATAAATCTGCATAAACCCTAGCCCTAAGTGTGTCTAGAACTAGGAAAACCTGAAATAAGACAAAACCCTATTCTATTGGGCTAGAATAAGATGCATGCAAGAGATTTGAATGATGCAAGACTTCAATCCAAGAAACCCTACAACATTACAAATGTACGTAAAAGGAATGCAAATGGGATGCAAACCTCAAATCTGAAGATGGGCTGAAAATAGAAGATGGAATCACTTTGAAAATAGTCTTTAGGTGTGATTTGGTGGCTAGTTGCACCTCCTCAACCTAGATTTATCCATTATTATCCATAGGTATCTATGTTAAACCTTTGAAAATGTGTGTTCTTGAATGGGAAGTGAACTTGAAGACCTGAAAAAGCCCTAGCTTGTTGTCCAAAAGCTTCAATTTTGTTGTGGAAGAGAGATGAAACTTCTTGAGGAAGATGTTTTGCACTTGATTTTTGAAGTTGCTTGTGAAAAATGATCAAAAAGTTGTGAAAACGACCTAAAAACAAGTATTTATAAGAAAAAAGACCTAATTGTCGGTAATTTTGACCTAAGAGACTGATACCCATTAGGAATTTTTAGCAAGATATATATTTTCCGGCTTAAAAATGCAAAAATCCCTAAAAAGGACTAGGTCACCAACTTGGGTGACCTAGTCCCACCAAGGTATTTTGAAGTGGGATTAGTGTTATTTGAATAATTTTGATGTTATTTGTTGGGGGTTGAATGATTCCTTAGGTATAACAGGCCTCAAAGTCAAAAATAATGAACATTAGGGGCCTATAAATATTGTTTTAGGAGGGTGATTGATGCAAGGGTACCTAAAGTAGGACCAAAACAGGCACAAAATTGTCCTTTTCTTCAAATGTATACAATTTTTGGTGACAAATTTAGCCCCCACTTTAGCGCCCATATGAATCTACGTGCATATGTAAGCTAAAGGACTCTAGTTGAACAATGCACCTTATTTTCGTAAAAGGATACTTATTTAATGGTGAGAGAATGAAGCCCCTAGTGTAGTTATCTGCAAAACCAAAGTGTTAGGAATCTCATCTTGCAACACAAATTAGTTAAAAGTCCAAAAATATTCTTATCTAATTCCTATGGATTGAATTCAAGGGTAGATGCATGCCCCCCCTTTATTTCACTTGCTTTACTGAGGTGGAATCAAGGTAGAAATCTAGCCACATCGAATAGGGACACGCACATCGAAGGGAATTTCCAAGTACCATGCCACATAATGATAGGTGAGTGATGATGTAGGGCATGGAAATGTGATTCTAATGCAAAAGAACATAAAAAATGGAGCTCCCTAGGACCTGGTGTGTTGATTTGAAGAAATAAGTACACTAAAATGTCTAACATGGTAAAAGTACACTGTGCTCATATAAAAAAGTGAAATAGATTAAAAGAAATGAAAATGAAGTAACTTATCACTTACTTGTCCATTTACCTTTTGTAGCATTGGAGAGTGACGAGAAGAGAATGAAATATCCCGAGCATACATGGATTCACACCAGCGAGATTGGATGCATTGCACGACTAGGTGGCCAACGGTGAGCGACAATATGAGGCGAGTCAATTCTGGAGCCTTTGCTTTGTGATTTTTCAATTATGGGATGAATTTAATGCATATTTTGGTCAATTTAGGATCTTGGAATTTTTTTTTTGCAAAGTGTCCCTTTTGTTTGCAAAGTGTCTTGTTTCTTCATGAAGTGTCCCAAAAGGGTTATAAAGTGTCTAGGGCCTTAGAAAAAGCACAATAGAACAACATTAGCACACTTGCATGATGAAATAGAGTGGAATTGAAGAGATTAAATGATTTAAAGATCATATTTGATGATTTTTATAGGTACCCATACGATCTCATTAGCGTCTCGGTGGGAGACAACTTAGTTTTTTGAGAGATCTAGCCCCCGCTTTGTCAACGGCAGACACTGAGCACTTATAGGAGGTTCGTATATATTGGGCGTACCTCATGCCCCCATGAGGTACCACAATTCCATGTTGATGGAATTGTGTGAGCATTGAAATGCGGACACATGCACCTTCCACCTACCCATGGGAGAGATGACCGTCATATTAGAGGATGTACATAGGATACTTCAAGTCCCTATTTGGGGGGAGTAGGTGCATCTACAGAGGGGTTGGTTTTTCCATAAGAAGTGGGTGGACATGCAGTATTGCCTCGATGGACTAGTGCATGATGATAGAGTGGCGGGACAAATTGACTTGGCCATGATACTTTACTCACGAGTGCTAGTAGTAAGGCGAATCATGATGCATACTATGGCATTGGTTCTCCTTTCGGATGGATGAGCAACATACCTTGAGGGTGGGCTAGTGTACCTAATAAAAGGGATGGCAGAGCACATGACAATGTACACCTAGGGATGGTGCATCTTGGCACATTTATATTATGACCTGGGTCAATTTGTCTTCCAAGAGCTAGATAGCATGGTACACTAGGTACACTTCTATAGGTGTGGTGCCTAGAGCATATCACATGTACCAGGCCTACTGGCTTTCCATGTTTGATAGCAGTAGGATATCCTCAAGCGTTTGTCTATCCTCTCTGACGGCTATGGCAGTATGGAGACTTACACTTTTGGAAGGTTAGGTTTGACCAACTAAATGAGGATGATATCTTGTGGAGACCATATCATCTTATGCTTTAGTGGCCAAATCACACTAGATAGATGAGGAGACTGCAGATGGATTTTTTTTTGGTGGGATGACATGATCACACAGTTTGTCGCTTCTACTATGACCGGGTGATGAGATAGTTCAAGCATATTCAAAGCCCTCCACATGCACAGTCATCTTTTAGGAGATAAGTGCGGAGTACTTGAATGTCGAGTGATACAACATGGTTCACACTAGAGGATGTTGTCCAGAGTGACTCTGATAATTTGGATCATGATCAACCACCACTCTCTGATGCAGATGATGTCAGTGCCACATGGGACCATGAGGAGTGGTGGATAGCATCAAGACCAACTCTAGTGTTTCCGATCGATGAGCTAGTAGGGGATGCAGGACCAACACCAAATGAGGGGGGTGAGAGATAGAGGGGACATAGCCAATGAGACATGCTACAGGGCCGCAAATATATTTACTAACATTATTGATGAGGAGTATGATGAGGGAGAGGAGGAGGATCATGATCAGGAGGAAGATGAGGAGGAGGGGCTTCCTTTGAGTAAGAGTGATGAGGTAGTACTTGGGGACCAATATGATTGGGGAGAGGCCTCACCCATCCATATGACCAAATCTCAGACAACAACAATAACAAGCACCAGTACTCATAGTCGAGGAGAGGTGAGCACATCATCCATGCCCCCTGCATAGGATGAGGTTGATATAGATCATCCCACCAAAGATATAGGTGATGATATTTGGTTTCGCTACATGTATTTTATGCTTTGATGTATATATATATATCATGATGTGTACTGATTAGATTGTGTTTCTATCTTGTAGGGCCCATAGAGGATTGGTGAGATCTCTACTATTAGGCGGCTACAAAGATAGAGCCTGTGTCTTCCGAAGATGAGGAGATGGATTTTGATTACATGCCCCCACCCACTATGGAGCGAGAGCTAGAGATGTTGAGACCCTTTGCGAGACTATGAGCAACATATGAGGGTTTGAGGAGATAGACCCACTGAGTCAGGGCTGCACCATAGGCATAGTCGTCACAAGCTTTAGCAGAGGTGGAGAGACTGGAGAGAGAGGTAGTATGACTACAAGCAAAGAGGGATCAGATAGCAGGAGAGAAATGGGTGACACTCACACGGATGGAGGGGATGGAGTTCACATTTAGATTCAGCGGATCACGATCATGATCACGCATGACTGTCTCCCAATGTTCTACTACTAATGCAACTTGAGTACCAGATCTCAAGTGATTTGGTAATCACAGTCCTCAACGACATTGTATATTATGATGATATGTACAAAATACTTTTAATATATGTTTATATATGCATTTGTATTTTAGATGTTGTAATTTAATGTGTGAATGTTAAATGACAATGTGATTAATTAAATAGCCTTTGTGAGAGTATTTAATTAATGGCAACATGATTTAACAAAATTTATGTGATCTAATTAAAACATGTTTAGATTTTATTTTAGATACAACATAAAGATTGAGTATGTTCTACATTTATGATTTTAAAGCAACATAACACACAGGAGGGAATATTGAATAGTATGAAATCTAAAGCAATTATAAAATGAATGAAATCATCACTTTAGTGTTCAAGACACATGCATAATGATTTTTCAAGAACAAAGCAATGAGAAAGCATACAAGATATAACCTAATAGCTCTAACAACATTGCTTTATAATTCATACCCTTCAAAAAGGGGATTAGATAAAATACCAACACAAATGCACAACATTAATGGGGTCTTTAAGAGGAGTTCCATCATGCTCGGTTAAGGTATAAGCACCAGAGCCATAATTCGTATCGACCACATAGGGGCCTACCCAATAAGGACTAAACTTACCTTTGTTAGCATAGTCGGCGGTAGTGTTCCACTAATTTTCATACAAACCAAGTCACCTTTGTGAAATTTCCAAGGAATAACACCACTATCATGTTTACGTTGTATTTTTTTAGCATAAACATGAAGATGCTTGAGAGCGTTAATGCATTGTTCATCGAGCATTTCAACCTGGTGCAATCATTGTTGCTGATAGGTGTCATTATCGATAAGCCTTTGAGGAGAAATCCGCAAGGTGGGGATTTCTAACTCTAAAGGTATGATAGCCTCGGTACCATAAACAAGATTGAAAGGTGTATTTCCCATAGAAGAGTGAACACTGGTGCGATAGGCCCACAACGCATATTGCAATTATGTATGCCAATATTTTTGGTTTAGATTAATAGTTTTCTTAAGGATTTGTTCCAGGGATTTATTAGTGCTTTTTTCTTGACCATTAGACTAGGGGTAGTAAGGTGTGGAAAAGCAGTGTTGAATATGAAAGGTCTCAAGAAACTTCTTCACATCATTATTTTTAATTGTTGTGCCATTATCTGAGACTAACACGGAAGGAAGGCCAAAGCGAGCTATGATGTGTTCCAATAAGAAATGAAATATCACATCAACAATTGTAGACTGGAGAGGAATAGCCTCTACCCATTTGATGAAATAGTTAGTAGTGGTAATGATGAATGTATATCCAACGAAAGAAGGTGGTGAGATTTTTCCAATTAGGTCTAATCCCCATACAACAAACGACCAAATAGGGATTTGGGCACGAAGCTTAGAAGCAGGAGAATGGATCAAATTACTACGTTCTTGGCATTTATGACATCGATTAACATACACATAGCAATATTTTTGCATGTTCTTCCAGTAATAACCCATGCGAAGGAGCTTCTGCAATAAGGTTTTTCCTCCAAAATGACCTCCACAAGTGCCAAAATGGGCTTGTTCGAGGGAAATATGAGTTTCAACATCCTTGAGACATTGCAGAAGAATTCCATCAAAAGATCTTCTATACAATGTATCAACAAGAATTATGTATTTAATGGCTCTTTTTAAGGCGAATGCTAGTATTTTTGGTTGTGGGTTCGGGAATGGTACCGTCTTTTAAATAGTTATAAATGGCATCATACCATTCACATGAATTATCAGGGAAGGTTGGGAGGAAATCATCAGGTTTATCGTTGATGGAGGGTTTCATGATGGGGTGAATAGTAAGCATGACTTTTTCAGAAGGATTGGTAGGGGAGATAAGAGAAGCCGCACTAGCCATTGCATCCACATGTCAAGTATCTTTACAAGGGATGTTATCAATGGTGAATGAGTCAAATTTCTTTAAAAAAGATAGAAAAAGATCATTATATTGTGATAGTTTGTCATGTTTAGTTTGATACATACCATTGATTTGTTTAATCACTAATTGTGAATCACCATAGATCTTGATATCTTTAATTCCCATGACCAAGGCAACACAAAATCCAACGATTAACGCTTCATACTCGACTGTGTTATTCGTACATAGTAAATTGAGGTGATAGGACAAGGGAATAGGATTACCAACAGGTGGAATTAATATAACTCCAACACTGGAATATGTTCGACACTTGGATCCATCAAAGTAAAATTCCCATGTAGGAAGTTCTTTGGTAAACACACTAACATCAGGAAAGGAGTCATTGGTAGGTAACACTAAAGGAGAAGGAGCATCAACTAAATGGTCAGTGAAGGATGGGCCTTTGATCTTTTTGGGAAAAAAATGTAAGGTCAAACTCAGTTAACAACATTACCCATTTAGCTAGGCATCCTAAAAGGTCTATTTTATTGAAAAGATATTGAAGAGGATCAAACTTTTTCATCACTTATACTTCGTCATTTAGTAAGTAATGTCAAAACTTATTAGTAGTGAATACAAGAGCTAGACATTTTTTTTCGATTTTTGAGTAACATGTCTCATAATTTATGAGTTTTTTATTGATATAATAAACATGATGCTCCTTGTGATTGTCATTTTGTTGAGCCAACAATGTGATAAGAGCATGAGAAAAAGCGACTATATAAAGGATGAAAGGTTTGTTTGGTATAACAGGTTGTAAAACAGGCGGAGTTGCAAGATACTCTTTCAAACTCTCAAAGGCCCCTTTATAGTCATCATTCCAATCAAAGGTTACATCCTTTTTGAGAAGGTGTGTAAAAGGCAATGTATGATCAGCTAGGGATGCGACAAAAAAATGGATGGCTTGAATCCTTCCTTGTAATGTACAAAATTGGGAGATGTTGTGAGGAGGTGGCATGTTAATTATAGCATCAATTATTTTCGTATCCACCTTAATGCCTCTGTGAGATATGATAAACCCTAAAATTTTACCGCTATCTACACCAAAGCCACACTTGTTGGGATTTAAGCACATGTTATACTTGCGCATGCGCTCAAATATTTGTTGAAGGACATTTAGCTAGAATGTCATCAACGTAATCTTCTAGAATCTTATGTATGTAATCATGGAAGATTAAGGTCATTGCTCGTTAATAAGTAGAAACAACGTTCTTCAAACCAAAAGGCATCATAACCCAACAAAATGTTCCCCAAACGGATGTAAAGGCCATCTTGTATTGATCTTGTGGGTTTATGAAGATTTGATTATAACTCAAAAATCCATCCATAAAGGATAGGAAAGCATGTCCAACAGTTGAATCCATGATCATGTCGATGTTAGGGAAAGGAAAGTCATCTTTTAAAGAGGCTTTATTCAGGTCTCAAAAATCCATACATATCCTAACACGATTATCGAGTTTAGCAAATGCAATGATGTTCAATATCCAAGGAGAATAATCGATAGGGTGAATGAAACCTACATCAAGGAGTTTTTTGAGTTCTCCTTTAACACACAAGGCTATCTTAGGGTTCATCTCACGTATCTTCTGGTGAACAGGCTTAACATTTTCAGCAAGAACAATGTTGTGGGTAACTATTTTCGGATCTATTCTAGGAATATCAGAATATTTCCAAGAAAATAGTTTAGGAAAGGTATGAAGCAAGGTTGCAAGATCTTCTTGTTCTTCATCGTCAAGGAACTTCCCAATTTTAATGAATTTTTATTTATCATAGATTTCCATTGGAATGTCAAGGGTATCCCTTAAACGGAGTGCATTTGACTTAGGAATTTCAGGATCATAGGGTTCCATGCTTGTGGGATGTTCATCAATGTTACTGACGTTGAGCTCAGAACTTATCATAGCACAAGAGGCATGTCTCTTGGAGCTAGAAGTCTTATCTGAAGCACCTAACAAGTGTTTCAAATCTTCGTCATCATGAACATAGAGGAATGATGGGGAATCCATATCAAGGAATTCAAGATTTTTGAGTGTCATATTGGTTCTTGGTGTGCATGTAATAGTGTTGATGTTGAGTGAAGGTCTTTGATTGGATTTTGTAGTTTTAGAAAAGGAAAACCATAGGACCGGTCTTAGTTCCTTATGTATTAGGTTCAATAGGAACATGAATGCCTTGTTCATGTTTGTCGCATCCTTTACCATTGTATCCTAATTGTTTTACAAGATCATAGCTATGTCCATAAAGTCTTTCCATTTCTTGTGGGTTAGGGGGTTGTTGATAATCTATCTCATCAAAATGGGTAGTATATGTTGTATTTTCTTCCAAAGGAGATGAGGTAGAGGGGTGGGAAGGGTGTTCTTCATGTTGGGTAGAGAGGACTATTGGTTGTTCTTTCTTATCATCCTCCTTTTGTGTAACATTAAACTCACCTATAAATGAGGTGTGAATTCTAATGAGCCCCAATCATCACCAAATAGGTTAAGCTTGGAGCCATCTTCTAGTTGATTTGTCTCAGAAGGGTCACTGTTGGAGGTAGGAATTAATGTGTTAAGAGGACTTGATGTGCCCTTTTCAAGTTGTAGCCAACTCTCGGGCTCGAGATCTATGTCAATGTGATAAAATTTGTTATCATAGATATATTTCTTTTTGTTATGAAGGGTCGAGGGTACCATGTGCATCTCATGTATCCATGGTCTACCCAAGAGGATATTATAAGAGAGGTCATAGGGCATGACATGAATAGGGGTTTGCAGCATAACCACTCTGATGGTGATAGGTAAAGTGATGACACCAAGGGGTTGCTTTTTAATATTATCAAAACCTCAAAAATGGATAAGGAATCAGATTTGATTTGTGATCTGTCCACATGTAACCTATCAAGAATCTTCACACTACACACATCTAGGGAAAAGCCATTGTCAACGAGGGTCCTTTTGATGCCTATTTGGTCATATTGGGCTATTATCATAAAGGCTTCATTTTATTTTGTTAATTCTAATGGAGGGAGCTCATGTTGGTAAAAGGTAATGTCCACATTAGTGGTATGCATTTCTTGGAGGAGAGCTACCACATCATTAGCATTTGTTCCAGGAGGGACCACGATTTGTTGCAATGTTGTTTGAAGCATATAATGATAGTTGGGGGAGTTTTGAAGAAGGTCCCAAAGGGATATCTTGGTGAGGGTGTTCTTAAGTTGTTCAACCAAATAATTATCCCTAAGTTGTGAGTTTAAACGAGGTGTTGCAGGTAAGATGTGGTTGGGCAATGGTAAGGATGTTGAGGGAGTTGGTTGGGGATGTGAGCTATTTTGAGTATAATGGGTATGGGCAACAATATCAGATATAGGCGGGAAGAGGGTAAATTTAGGTTGAGATGGGGTTTGGGGTTTATGAGAGGGTGGGTATAAGATAAGTTGAGGTTGGATGACATTGAAATATTTGTTTGAGGTTGTTCACAAAAAAACCTTAGTGGATGATTTAGGTTAGATGAAATCCTGAAGAACTTCATCTAACATACCCATATCATCACAACTAGAAGGTTTGGGGGATAGGCTATGGGTGGTTGGTTTAAGTTTTTCATCACAAACCTTAGTGGATGAACTTAGTGAGAGGAAACCTTGTAGGGATTCATCTAGCTTATCCAAGTCATCACTACTAAAGGGTTTTGATGATATAGTTTTCCTATAGTGAAGAAGTATGTGCATTGGTTCATGTGGTGTTTCTATGGTTTTGTTTTCAAGTTCCAATGATTTTTCTTTGAAAGAACTAGGAACTAATGCTGAAAATGAAACTTGTAAAGATCTAATGCTATTCATATAAATGCCATTTTAAGCTAATGATAACCATATAACAAAGAATAACATAAATGAAATAGAGCATAAACAAAAATAAATAAAAACTTCATAATCTGGAAAGGAAATGCATAAATTATTGATGCAAAATGTGTACTAGGACTAGGTCGCCCAAGGTGGCGACTTAGTCCTAGTATGGATATTTTTGAGTTTTTTCTGTGATTTTTGATGAAAAATGTAGTGTTCTAGAATGTAATGTGCAACACTTTATGGTATATGAAAAATTTCTTTATAATGCAAGGATATGAGTGCAAAAATGAGTCTTTTTCACTAATGCAAAGTATGAAACCCTAGGATGACTTTTTAAACAATGCAACATACAATGCAATGCTAAAAGAAAGAGTTCCTAAGATGATAATGCAGACTAAATCAGAAGCAAGATGTGTCTAAATGCAGGTTCACCAAAATGAACTATAAAATTTATGCTTTTGTAGGGTAAAGGGATGGGTCCCCTACAACTTTCTAGGGTTTTCACCTAGAAGGAAGAGGACTTTCCTTTTGTGGGAGCATAAATATTGTGATTCATTCAATACTAGGGATTGAATATGTGTTGAATATGCGTATGATGGAATGTGCTAATTGTTGTAATCTTGTGAGTGACGCTAACTATTACATGCAATCTAATGAAACCTATGTTGTTGGAAAACACATAATGTAATACAAATAAAGACTAAACAAAGAAAGATAACCTAACAGATCAAACACGTGCACTTGGAAACCGAAGAGGGATGGAGTAGAGATTGTAGAAGCCTCTGAAAATATGGAAAATCTAAATTTTGAGTCAACTGGGACACTGATACCAAGTTGGGTGACCTAGTCCCTTTTCAGGAAAACTGCTCTAGACTTCATTTTAGCCAACTAGGTGCTCAAATCTGCAAAAATATTTGATAAAAACCTTTAGTGGGACTAGGTCGCCACTATTGGTGACCTAGTATCTTTCAACTTTTCTAAAAAATTGAAAGTGGATACAGAGGTCTATGATCCACACTTTTCTTTTTCAGGGGAATCCAGACTCAAACCTGAAAAATAACCTGCAAAAAAAAGTATATTTGGATTTCTAATGTGGGGTTTTCCTTCATCAAACCCCTAGTTTGTATTTAAACTTATAAAGAGATATAAAATCTGCATAAACCCTAGCCCTAAGTGTGTTTAGAACTAGGAATTTACTTGAAATAAGAAAAAACCCTATTCTATTGTGCTAGAATAAGATGCATGCAAGAGATTTGAATGATGCAAGACTTCAATCCAAGAAACCCTACAACATTACAAATTTATGTAAAAGGAATGCAAATGGGATGCAAACCTCAAATATGAAGATGGGCTGAAAATTGAAGATGGAGTCACTTTGAAAATCGTCTTTAGGTGTGATTTGGTGGCTAGTTGCACCTCCTCAACCTAGATTTCTCCATGATTCTCCATAGGAATATATGTTCAACCTTTGACAATGTGTGTTCTTTAATGGGAAGTGAGCTTGAAGACTTGCAAAATCCCTAGCTTGTTGTCTAAAAGCTTCAACTTTGTTGTGGAAGAGAGATGGAACTTCTTGAGGAAGATGTTTTGCAGTTGATTCTTGATGTTGCTTGTGAAAAATGATAAAAAAGTTGTGAAAATGACCTAAAAACAAGTATTTATAAGAAAAAAAGACCTAATTGTCGGTAATTTTGACTTAAGAGGCTGACACCCATCGAGAATTTTTAGCAAGATATACATTTTCCCACTTAAAAGTGCAAAAATCCCTAAAAAGGCCACCAAGGGATTTTGAAGTGGGATTAGTGTTATTTGCATAATTTTGATGTTATTTGTTGGGGGTTGAATGATTCCTTAGGTATAAAAGGCCTCAAAAATAATGAACCTTAGGGGCCTATAAATGTTCTTTTAGGAGGGTGATTGGTGCAAGGGTACCTAAAGTAGGACCAAAACGGGCACAAAATTGTCCTTTTCTTCAAAGGTACACAAATTTTGGTGACACAATTCTAGTTAGCATGATTTTTTGAGTTACACATGCCTGAATATGAGTATACAATTATTTTTTTTGTTTTAGGTCCTCTGTGGTGCTAGCCTAAAAAGTTTGAAGGAATGCAAAGCTTAAATAATTATTGTGAAGTTATGTGGGAATTATTATATGTTCATGCTAAGCTATTTCAATTTTTTTTGATATTTGAGTCTTGGTGTGAGGCGTGTGTGGAAGGATTTTGAGCTGACAAGTTATATTTTGTATTTTTTTATGATACATCTAATTAGGCCGACCTAATTGATGTTATGAGCGAAGCAAATATATAAGTTAGATATTTTTTGATATTTTTTGATATTTTGTGAATGATGACATGTGAAATGTGTTAGTGAATGTGAATTGTACAAAGTTAGTGCGAATGCAATGCAGGGTAGAGTGTTGATAAAAATTATTATGTGAAAAGGTGTAAATTGTTTTCTTATATGCTTGAGAGATAGAATAACAATCTTCTTCACTTTTCATTCAAGGAAAGCCCTAGAGATCTCAATTTGATGTATGCAAAGGAGAAAGAGATCTTGCAATAGGGTTGTCCTAGGGTTATATTATAAACTAAAGAGGGGTTCACCACAAAGCCGGGGCTTGGAAAGACTAATGAAATGCAATACATAATGCTAAAACCTAATGAAATACAAGACTTCACTAAATGACCTAGAAAAGAATGTAAATCAAAACAAAAAGATGAGAGATGAAAGGTGCACACTTGAAAAACCTAAAGAGGACTAGATGAAGACTTGAAATGTTTAAAACACTAAAATTAATGCCTACTAGGACTCATATTCCAGTCTAGGCGATTTAGTCCTAGATTAGGGTTTTTGGGCAAAAACAAAAATCTAGAAAAAATATGATTGAAACTCTTGAAATTTGTAAATTTTCCTATACCGAGATTCATACACCAGAAGTGGCATATCAGTCTAGTTAGGGATTTCTAGAATTTTAAAGCCTAATTCGAATCTTCAATGTCTACTTTTTCCTTTCCACTTGATTTCCAATCTGAATCTTTGATTTTCAACTTGTAGATGTCTTCCAATGATCTTCAATGCAAGGTGACAACTTTGAACACTTTGACAACTTTCTCCAAAGTTTCTCTTCAATATGTCTTCAACCTAGATATGTAAATCACACACAAAAGAGAGGGAAAAATGTTGTTTTTTTAGTGGAAAGGGGTTTGCCTTGGTCAAACCCTATTTTGGTAATCAAACTTTGAAATGAAATGAAATAAGATGAAGGAATGATGAATAAAAAAAATGTAATATTTCAACTCACCAAACCCTAGCAATAAAGTGCTACAAACATGTATGAAGTGGCTCCAATGCATGTATATCTTGACTCTTGCTTGACTGTGATAGATCTTGACTTGAATGCTTGCTTGAATCATAAAACCCTTCATCAAAATTGTTAGCTCAAAAACAAACATGATGCATGATGACTTTGAAATGATGCTTGATACTTGAATAATGCTCCAAAACACTTGATAATTAGCCCTTGAATGCTCTTCTAAACACTAGAATGCTCTTGTGAACTTCAATTTACTATTAGGAATTCTCTCATGAAAGTCTTGGATGAAAATGAGTGAAATAACCTTTTATTTATACATGTTTATGCCAAATTTCCCAAAATTACAACACTACAAGCCAACATCAGATCTAGGAGGATAAAATCCTGCCAAGAGTTTTTATTAATTTTGATTTTGGGTCACATGACACTCATATGCTAGAAGTGGAATATGAGTCCCATTAAGCTTAACTATGGGACACATTTTCAAAAATACTTAAAATTATGCAAAATCTAGATCGAGGCCCAAAAACCTAGGTGGGACCCATACGCCCAAGATTGTGTATGAGTCCCAAATCACAAAACCCAGGCCACACAACCTAAAAACATCTGAATCATAAATAGATGTTGATTTATGTCAGGATTATCCTCATAAAGATGCATTAATTAAGGCTTATGGATGTAAAATAAGGCCAAATAAGGTATAAAGAAGCCCAGTTATTTATGAAAAATCGAGAAATTTTGAAAGTGTGGTACAACACTTTACAATACCTTAAAAAAGGTACAATTAAGTTCATTTAGCTCATAAGGTCCCAAGACCTAATGTCAATGTGTCAAACACATTACAACACTAAATCAAGGCAACATTATGCTTAATTTTACAAGGAGGGCCCAAACAAGCAAGGAAAAGTAGAGGGATACTTTTTTCATTGCCACATTTAGCCTCCACTTTAGTGAGAAGATGAACTTGCTTCAAAATCACACTAAAGTAGACAAACTCACATCAAGAGGGGTCCAAGTACACCAATGTCGATAAGATAGGATGACAATGATCAAGAGGGGTGATCAATCCCCCAAGATCAAGATCCTACAACAAACCAACATAGACACAAAATAAAAATACATGGAAATGATATAAGGAGCAAAAATAAGGCACAAGCATACATTGCCAAAGACATAGAGAAAATAAAAATAAAAACAAAAGGGGTGGATCAAGCTTTGACCATTTGTCCATCACGATGTGGATCAGATCTAGGTTGTTTTCTCCAAAAATTCATGCTCACTCTAAGGAAACAAAACTCTAGGCTATCTATTGGGTGAGTAATCCAAGAGGGTGAGACACATACACACGCAACCAGTATGTGCTTATAAACATGTGCAAGTGGCTATGGGAAAGTCATGCCTCAGATCGACTTCTTGTCCAACTAGACCAAAGTTATACCTCCTGATAAATTTGATAAGGCACCACACAATGATGAACTTTGAGATTCATGAGGTAAGAAAAGCTTTGTATGCTTGGAGCTCATGAACAAACAAGATGGCTCCACATGAATGAAAAGTGTGTTATGCAAGGTGGCCATATAGCTGAAAATGCAAATGCAACAATAGTGTAAGGAATGTTCGAAGGAGTCTTACTCATTTCATGTAGGGTCTCAACTTAGGAAACATTGTGCCTAATGTCTACAAGAGAGGACAAATCAAAGAATAGAATATTCACAACTTAGGGGATGCAATGTGTCACATTAGGCTACTAAGAGGAATTTAATATGCTAAGAGAGATCAAGATCTTGAAGGACATCACACTCGATGTCACCACAAAGGGAGAGATGCATCACATGAAGCAAGAAGACTACACCATGAAACATGAGAAATGTAAAAGAATAATGCCAATGTATGCCCCCACTTTAAAGAAATTTCCAAACACCATGTTGTGAGCAGTTACTTTAAAGTAGAAAATGATAAATAAAGAGGATAGGAGAGCTAACTTGGAAAGCCCTATGCCAAGTCATATGTTTCCAAATAAAGCTACATCATGAAAAAGGAAAAGATGTGTTGGAAAGAGACACTGCACAAGTCATCTGGTGTTGTCATTAATGGAAAACCTAGTCAGTAATCCCATCCACATCTCTATAGTTGCTTATACCGAAAGCCAGATTGAAGAAATGTACTATCTATCAAAGCTAAAACAGGGTATCTGACAGAGTTGTGTATATTGGATCATATCTAATTTTCTATTATTATTTTGTGTTGTGGATCTCAAGGAAGGTATTTTAATGTATGAACTATCTTATCCTTGAATCATCGAGGTTTGTATTGATTGTTGCATAAGTTAGAATATCCGTTGTAACGATTTTTCATTCTAACAATACAGAAAGGCCGAATAGTTGTGTATAGCATCTTGTGGATCTTCGAGACATAATTTTTTAAGGTGTTTCATGTTTGAGACATGTTTTTTTGGTACCTACTATTTTTTGGATGACATTGGTTGATTCGCATTCATAATTGTTTATGGATTGAGCCGACAGTTTGTGCATATTTCTTATTTTGTTAAAGCCGACATACAATTGTTCTAATCTCAACATGGAAGAGACATGAATGTATTGATGCCTTGCATAATCCCTAAAAGGAAAATAAAAGAAAAATATTTTGGGTCAACATGGAAGAGACCTAAATGTCTCGATGCCTTGCGTCATCCCCAAAAGGAAAACACAAGACAAAATAGAAAAAAAGATTTTTGACATAGATAATAATGTAGGTACAAATAGAGGAATGTCACAAAGAGAGAGAACATCAAACAAAACATAACAGGGGTTCACATGAAACACATGCAATCACATAAAAGAAAAAAAAATAATGCAAAAGACTAGTAAGACACACGCAAGTCAAACTATTAGCAAGTCGTTTGGATCCCAATCATGTTCATCGTATATAAAAGGTGGACAATTAGCCAAAGGGACAATAGCAAGTGCCAAACTAGGGCCATCACCAGGTTCAACACTCTTCTTAGGAGAATTATCATTTAAGCTCATAGAAGAGGAAAATAATGTATTCAATTCATTATGCACTTGTTCATCAATCTTTGAAATCTCATCATCATTAACCAAGTTAATCACAGTAGGAGGTCGAATGATAATGTCTAAAGAAGGGTTTAGCTCTTGTTGTGATTGTGCTATAAGATATTTTTGTTGTGGCGAAGGGGGAGACTCATCGTGTATTGCTTCAATCAAGTTTGGATCTTGATTTAAGTTGTTTGTTTATTCATTTAACTTTCGAGCAAGGGTATGACGTCTACACCTAAGCTCTCTAGCACCTCTATTTATTTTAGTTCAGTTTTCAAGTTGCGTTTGTGTAGGAGCAAGATGATCAACCATAGGTCTCTTTTCTTCCCTAGGGAGAGGAACAAAAGAAACCATGGAAGGTTGTTCAACCACTCTCTTTAACTTTGTAAACTTGTTTTATTCTACGAGGTGTGATGGGATTGTTTTCATTATCTCTTGGTCTTTTGTAGGAAGTAGGAAAAGGTTATGTATTAGATTGATCTTGGTTGCTTGGCATGTCTTTAGGTTCAATCATGGTTTCGTCATGGTAGGCTCAGTCATAGGCTGAGGCATGTTTTTAAGGGATAGTTTTTCTATACATTTTGCCTTGAATTTTTGGTAGGGTTTGAAAAAGAAGTCTTCACAAGGTTTCATAGGTTCCATAGGCTTGGGCTAGAAGAAATATAAGGAAATGTTTTCACAAGAAGAGAAGGGGTTAAAGCCACTACGATGCACATTGAAAATTTCATTATCAAAGGGAAACTTTAAGCATTTATGCACTATCGACAGGACCGCTTCCATGGAGCATCGCCATGGGTAACCAAGCTTCATACAAAATTGATCCAACGTTGATATGATGGAAAATGAGACATCTAGTGTTTTCGATCCTATTTGTAAAGGTAAGGTGATTGATCCCATTGCAGGGCAAGTGAAACTGTGGATGAGATCAAGAATCAAATGAAGAAGACATGGGTGAAGAAGAGTGTTTCTGATGCAGGCAATGAATCAACACCAGAATCTGGTACTGAAAATTCCTCCAAGAATTAGTTTAAGGCCTCTGGCCCTGTGGGAGCCCTCAAGAAAATATTTTATCCCCCCTGTCAGTAGTTGGTACCAGAATGTGGTAAATTGCACCGATTGTGTTAATGATCTACAGATATTTTAGGAACACTTGTGAAGGAAATTTATGCAAAATTGAAGGTTCACAGAAGAATTTTCTTTCACAATCTATGAAAATAGGGTATACAAAAGACCTAGGGAAAAAGCATTTATTGTGACAAAAGGTTAGGTGTGCAAATTATATAAAGGTTACTTCTATTCCTCCTTTTTTACTTTACACTTTGAGAAGAAGTTTGGAGAGCTCTACAAGCAAATTCTGGAGAGATACAAGTCTGAAGGACATTCAGCTAACAAACCCTAATTCGGTGAAAAGGTATTTATCTATGAAACTTGTGAATTTGAAATTTCTAGAAATGGATACTCCATTAGTCGTTGATGTTAAGGATATTCCCCACTCAAAATTCAAATGTCACCCATTCAAATCCATCGAGACAGAACCATTAGGTGCATTTTCTTTAGTTTCGTATGATGTTTTGTACATTGAAGATATTAGGGCATACATTCATGTAAATATTGAGGAGTTAGGAAGCTCTCAGTTGTTAAATTTATACACAAATCACATTGTGGGAGAATATTTCTCTATAAAACCTGAATTTAAGACTTTGGAGGAGAAGAAATTCACTCAAATTGTGAAGTTTCTCGTGTTCGACGAAAATGAATGGGTTTGGTACATACTAAGTCGAGTGCATTATGAGTTCATGTGGTTAAATCAACCCTTCAAGATCACAAGAGAAGCTATAAGAATTTTTACTGGTCTGAATTCAACCAGTGGATTGCCCACATTGAAAGCTGTAAAGAACCAAATAGTCACTGAGGCAATTGGTTCCAATTTCAATAGAAGAGCCATGACAATAAATGACATAATTAAATTGGATGTAAAGTTTTCTTCTATGGTTATTGGATATAAAAACTATCACTTTAGCTGGGATAACTCTATATCTGGTACTGCAATCTATGTAGCTTAGCAAATGGTCAAAGAAAATACAGAATATGACTTATGCGACTTACTTTGAAGCCAGCTAATTGAAAACCTTGGAAAAATCAAGAAGGACAAGAAGAAAATTTTCAAGTATGGCAATATGCTATTATGTCTATTCTTCTACTTCATGAATAAATTTCAAGGAGTTGGTAAATTGCAATGGGAAAGTGGCAAACCTGTAGCTATTCAAATCAGGGATATGTTATATAGAATTGGAGATATCAAAGCAAGGAAAACAACTATCTGGGGCTACTTCAAAAACTTTCAGAGTGTAATTCAAGCTAGGGAAAGAATTCCTAAGTATATTGTGGAAAAGTATAATGACACTATTTTCTTCATGGTTGGCATTGATAGTGTTTGATGGAAGCAACATAACCTAGAACAGTTTGGATAATGCCTATGGGATATGAGGTTGAAGAACACATTTTGGAGTTGTATGCTGAACACTTGTTGAGTGAACCTCAGGGTCCGACAAAAGAAAGGTTTGGTACCTTTGAAAAGAAGGATATACAAGTGTATAACCAACCGAGGAAGCCTGTGTTAGTCTGAAAGGTGAGAAGGGAAGTTGAAGCTTTTGCATAAAGCCTTGGCATATCAGTTGAAGCAGTGAGGGAAGCTAGGAAGAAAAGAGAAGAAGTTGAAAAAGGAGAGCCTACTAGAACTGATTCAGCTAGTCCGATAACATCATCTAGATCTAAAAGGAGATCTGGTCCCTCATCTGGTCCTATAAAGAAATCAAGTCTTGTAAAATTTCAAATCAAAACATCCCAAAGAGAAGGAAAAAGGAAGAAGAATAAAAGCACAAGAGTCTATGTTGTTGTTGAAGATGATGAAGAAACTAAATCAGATGAAGAATTCAAAGAAATCAAGCATAAGGGCTCAAAGGCATCAAAAGTCTCTAAGGACAAGCCCTTTGATGAAGAAAAAGCTCAGAAAAAGGTGAAAATTGATAAATCAGGTATGACTGTAGAGGAAGTGGAAAAAGCTTTAATTAAGGATGGTAATCTCAAAACACTTTCTAAATGGTATGACACTTTTGATAGTGTCGGTCGGAGAACTCTTGAAGAAGCCACAATAAAATATTTGAATATTTTCAATAAGACTCTCATAGAAAAAATGTCAGGGTTACCTAAAGGATTATATGAAGTATTAGAAATGAGGAGAGTGAATGCAAGAGTTGAAGAAGAACAAATGAGAGAACTCATACTTTCCAATCTATGTCCGGTAATGTCAATAGAAGAAATGAAGAAAATCCTCAATGAAGCTAAAAGGGATTTTAAGAGAAAATCAAGGGTGAATAAGCTTATGATCGGGTAGACTGAGGAAGTGGCAAAAGACACTGAGAAAATTCTTAAGGCACTTCTGCTGATGAACAAATATAACGTTGTATCTGAAGAAACTCATGATAAAGATGCTCCATCTGGTCTAAAAGTTCAATATGCTTAGGATAATATTTAAGAAGTGAATGAAGACACAATTGAGGACACTTAGAATCCTTTGGATATGGAAGATACTGAAATTCCCATGGAGACTGAAGCTCCTAAAGATATGACAGCTGAAGAAGTAGAGATTCCCAAAGTCAAGCAAGAATCTAAGATTAAAGAAAAGAAGGCTAAGGTAAAGGAAGTTACTTTTTAAGCAAGAGACACTACTAAGGTAGTAAAGAAGGTTTTAGAAGAACAACAAAAGGAGTTTGACCCTAAATTGGTTGAAGGTCCTATCAACTTGGCCACCCTATATCCTATTCAAAAGCTGAAGGTGGCATCATTTGCTTAGACTAAGGCAAGGGAGGAGTTATTGAAATCTCACATTGAGGATAGTAAGCTGTTGAGTCTTGCATCCAGTATCTTGGAGAAGATCATGCCCACACATGTTAAGGATTAATCTGATGCTCCCTCAGGTCAGTTGAAAAAACTTATCAACTCTGTAAGTACTCACTTTGAGTCTCTTGAAAAGTCACCTGAGGATAAGGTCCAAAAAGAATTTGATGCAAACAAGTTTAGTAGATTGAAGTGTATGATTGCTAATGATAAATCATTATTAGCTACCTGTGAAAAGAACATTCAAGATACATTATCTGAAGTTGGAAATATTTACAAGTCATGCTTATCTTTGGCAAAGTTCACTGAGGTCATTGAGAAGGAAATTAAGGAATATGAGAAACAGTTAGCAGAAATTTCTCAAACCTTTGATCCTCTAACCATTTTTGTGAGTAAGCAAGAAGGTCAATTCATATCCCTACTTGACAAAATTAAAAGTTTGAAGCATGAAGAAGAAAAATTTGTTGAAAGGGTGTGTGAACTCAGAGGACTAATTGGTCCTAAAATGGAGAAAATGATCAGTGCATTGAAGGAAGTGGTATCAATTAGATATGCACCCTATCCTAAGCTTCCAGAAAAATTAACTATCTGTTGATACATGGAGACCTTATTCAAATGTGGGTGATTTGATCAAAGAAGGAATCTCTAGAGTGAGCTGGCTCTCTGAATGATAATTATTATTCTAAATGATTTTCGAGGTAAAGAGTTACTAGGATAAAATGGATTTAAAACTTATGCCTGAAATTCTATCACCTAAGATTATTGACCAACATTAAGGAGATTCTGATAATAACTCACTCTCACCACCTCTTTAAAACTTGATTCTCACAATCTCACAACACATATAATCCAAATGTGATTTGCGCAAAGGTTTAGAATAAACACAAGGAACAACTTGAATTAGAATGTAACTCCTGCAAATCACTTTACAACAGTAAGACAAGACAAGGATTCAACAAATTTGAATCACAAGACACATCAAATTACTATTCCAAAGCATAAAAAAAAAATTGAGAAAGGAAACTATGTTGTTTTATTGAATGAAGGAGTGAAACTCTCAAAAAATATGAGTACCAAACTGCTTACAAATCTCTCTGCATGAACAAGAGAGGAAGAAACAATGATCTGAACTGAGAAAAACCCTAATTTTTTCTCCTAAATAAAAACTCTCCAAAACCCTAATCCAAGCTCAAGAAGAAAGCCTAGAAAAAAGCAACCAGAACTGCATCATAATCTTAATAAAAGTGGCAAACTCACACTTTTTGCATGTCCATCCCAAAAAGCATCTAAAAATAGGTTCATTATGCTTTAAAAGAAAAACAAACACCTTATATTCACCCCATGCATCTCAAACTCTCCCAAGGAAAAGTCAACCATCACTGCTTTCAAAAAACTGCTAAAAATAGCAAAAGAATAAAACAATTTATAAAACATTGTTTTAATCTCTGCTTTACAAGATATTTGCAGTTTTATTTTCCTCAACTTGACCTAATTTTACAATTAAGGTTTTGGAAATATTTGCAAAATATTACAAAATTTTATATCTCCATTAAAACTTGATTTTTCTTCTAAAAAATAATAAAAATATAAGACTATATTTAACATTGAGTCTTAATTGATTTTTCTAAAAAAATTCAATAAAAATAAATCTAAGCATCAATATGAAATACTTTTATTTCACTAAGGCAAGGCATCAAAAATAACTAAAAACCCTAAGGTTATTTTTAGACTTGAAATACTATTCAAATGCCTAACCTAAAAACTTAGGCATATGATGTCAAATGAAACTTTCAAAGGTTCGACATAGGGCATGAATAAATTATCAAGGAATAATACCAAAGGCATTTGAAAACATGAATTAATGTGATAAGCCCAAATTTGAATTAGGGCTTAAAGGGAAACCCTAATAACAAAACTAGCCAAACCTAAGATTTGAGCCATCATTTGACTCTTCATTTTTTGAGAGAAAGCTCTTTGTTGGGAGAATGGAACTGCCATCATGGTGTTAGGGTTTGACAAGAAATTCTTGAGGACTTGGGCTATCAACTTCTTTGTGGGTTGATTCTTCATCTACAAACAAGGGTAAGTTATTTCAAACCATTTCGTGGCTTTTCCCCTTCATTTTGAAAGCAGATCTTGGCCTCAAGGCCGCGGCCATGACATGTATTTTTTCTAATTTTCTCCTCTATGTTTTTTCATTTCGTTGCCCTACATATGGATGCAATTGGAGGTTGATTTGAAGCTTTCTAGCAGCAAGAATGATGAGTGAAACCTGTGGCTATACCTTGTATTTTCACTGCATTTTCAGTGTTTCATTTGGAAGCAAAGTTTGAGCATTTTTTGTAAACAAAACTCAGAGATTTTTCCAAAATAATGAAGCTTACTTTCCTATGGAAGAAACACCTAAAATTTTTGGTGTATTGTCTTCATTATAGGTCGCCATAAGAGCTCGACCATGGCATTGTATTCCTTAAATTTTTCTTCTGAATTTTTCCAAAACTTCATCGACCATGGCATAGTATTCCTTGAGACTTTAATGGTAGACTAAAATGGATTTTGGTCTTGGAAAATATTCATGAGCCAAACGCTTCCTCCAAGCCATGACCATGATATACTTGATCTAGGTATTCTAATATCATGGTATTTTTTCCTTCCTTAGTATGAACTCAAAAAGAAAATGCTCTGCTTTTAATGAAGAAAACCCAGATGGGTTTCGAGATTTTGTGTAACTTCTATCACATTTTCCTGAAAGTATTGCATTTCCAACTAAAACCCCTATGTAGGTATTTGTATTTTGGATGAAATCTGTATTTAAAGTTGAAATCCCCATGTATTTTCTTGAAAGTATTTCTTTATGAAGAAAGCTTCCTTTTCTATTTTGAAAACAAAACTCTGTAGCACTGTTTCAGTTGAGATCTCAGCTTGTTTGACATTGAATTATCATGGCATTAGTGCATTTATTTGAAAGAAGAAGAAGACTTATTTCAAATTACTATTGTAGCTTCACTTACTTGTTGCACATGATCCTAGAAGGCTACACACTCCATCATATGCAGATTTACATTCACCTCTTGCTGCATGAAGCACATAGAAACTCCTTTTTTCTTTCAAAAGAATTTCATTTTACTTTTCTTGAAAGTGGCATCCACCTAGCATGATACACCTGTAAATTAATTTCCACTTTTATCATTTGTCTTATGAAATTGAACACTTAGAAAATGAAGCTCTTTGATCATACCTAGAATTTCCTTTCCTAATGTTCTATATTCAATGGCTTGACAATGCCAATGTATTCTATTCCTTGGCACTTCTCATGTATTTTTTATGATTAAATGAAACCGCTATAAATAGCTTTCAATCCTTCAATTATGTAGCTTGATTTATGAATTTAATATGTATGCCTATTCACTATCACCATTTATGACATGAAACACCTGTTGCACCCGAAAAGAACATCTTGGAACAACATGAATAAATATGAACAAAAAATCATATGGAAGAAACAATGCAATCAATTTGGCAGTATATTATGTTCCTCAACATGATTTTATGTCTTCATGAAATGATTAGCTACATAGCTTTTCCTATACCTACACATGGGAACAAAAAATGTTAGATAAAACAATATACTATTATGATGTTTCCTTCTTGGCTTTTGTCCAACTCTTGTTCTTCCAATTGTTTCAATGTATTATCAACAACATTCTACATTATTGTTGGCGATTCATGTAGAAATATTCATAATAGGAGCTCTCACAACCCTTTACTTATCTTACAGGTCAATCAGAGCTCGAGGACGAAGGATAGTGCACCATTCGTGAATCGACCAAAAGCAACAGGTAATGATGATTATGTTCATGCTTATGTGTCTTTCTTTATTACATCTTCAATAGTGTAGCATGCTTCTCATGATTCATTGTTCGGCTACTCCCATGGCTTGTGTGGGGCACTTTAATTTATTTTCTTGTTTTCCATTTAGAAAATAAATGTATCTCAATGCAAACTTGCACAATTCATTTCTGAATAAATGAAATACTGTAATGAGGATAAACATTGTAAAATAAATGAAGCAATGAATATGCTTAAACATTTATGTATTCCGTTTTGTACTTCACTTATGCTGAAAATCATCTTTGTTCACTCAAACTATGCATAACTGAAACTTGATAAATCTAGTGTAAACAACAATTTAAGCATACGCAAAAATTAATTGAACTTTCACTTTTACAATGAAACTAATCAACTCTACCAATTGAGCTATAATGAAAATTGGTAATAGGAAACACAAGATGCTATGGCTGTCAGTGATCTAGAAAACCTTGAGTTAGCAGAGATGCAATCCTACTTGTTTTGTGATCACATGACTATTTTGGAAAGTCTCAAAAAGGGTTGGGACACTAGTTTAAGCCTGTTGAAGAACGATTTTGCAGACATATTCAAGTTCATGTAAGTTAGTAGAGCATGTTTGTACATATACAGTTTTGTATGATTTTTGGTATACAGATTCCCATATTTTTTGTTGATGTCAAAGGGGGAGTGTGGGACAGTGAAAAATGTCATATTCATCTCAGGGGGAGTTGTGGATAAAAGTATTTTTTGAAGTTTTGTGGATTGCAGTGTATTCATGTTGGTACTAGTTTTGACACTTAATCATTTTTCACTAAGTGTTTCCATCAATGCCAAAGGGGGAGATTGTTGGAAAGAGACACTACAAAATTTATTTGGTGTTGTCATTGTTGGAAACCCTATTCAGTAATCCCATCCACATCTCTGTAATTTCTTCTACCGAAAGCCAGATTGAAGAAATGTACTATTTGTCAACGCTAAAATAGGGTATCTGACAGAGTTGTGTATATTGGCTCATATGTTATTTTATGTTATCATTTTGTGTTGTGGATATTAGGGAAGGTATTTTGATGTATGAACTATCTTATCCTTGAATCATTGTGGTTTGCATCAATTGGTGCACAAGTTAGAAGATCCGATGTACTGATTTTCAGTCTAACAGTGCAGAAAGGCCGACTAGTTGTGTATAGTGTGTTGTGGATCTTCGAGACATAATTGTTTAAGGTGTTTCATGTTTGAGAAATGTTTGTTTTGGGTCCCTACTATGTTTTGGATAACATTGGTTGATTCACATTGATAATTGTCTATGGATTGAGCTGACATTTTGAGCACGTTTCTTATTTTGTTAAAGCCAAAATACAGTTGTTCTAATCTCTAGTTGTGGATATATATAACCGGTCATTAATATCATTTTGATATATATTGTGATGCGATGTGAGTTATAAGGAATATAGATCGATTGTGCATGGCTTCATTTGAGAAAAATAAAGATTGGTGATCTAAATTAAAGCAGATAGAGTTTCATAGCAGAATTAGATAGAGTGTGAAGAATGTGAATAATGTACTTAACCGAAACTATAATCAGACATTAGAAGATTCTATTTCATAGTTCATCTACTCCAGTTGTCTTTTGGATATGACTATAAGATAGCGAGTCTTATTTTGGGAAGATATCCTTTTGTATTTGAGTAGTGAGCTTTAGGCAGTGTGCCTGAATGCATGTGCATTCCTTTTGTAAACACTTATATTGAGTAAAATTATGGTTTGACCTCCACCGTGCTTTTTCCCCTAACAAGGTTTCCACGTAAAAATCCTTGTGTTATGGTGTTGTGGTTGCTTGTCTTGTGTTCTTGCATATTTCTTTTGGTTCAATACTATAAGTGGATTAAAGATCAAGTTAACAAAGTTAGATTTTGCATAACACCGATTCATCCCCAAAAGGAAAACACAAGACAAAAAATAAAAATATTTATGACATAGAGAAGAATGTAGGTACAAATAGAGGAATATCACAAAGAGAGAACATCAAACAAAACATCATAGGGGTTCACATGATGCACATGCAATCACTCAAAAGAAAAAGAAATAATGCAAATTACTAGTAAGACACACACAAGTAAACCTATTAGCAAGTCGTCAGCATCCCAATCATGTTCACCGTATATAAAAGGTGGAAAATTAGCCAAAGGGACAATAGCAAGTGTCGAACTAGGGCCATCACCAGGTTCAACACTCTTCTTAGGATAATTATCATTTAAGCTCATGGAAGAGGAAAATAATGTATTCAATTCATTATGCACTTGTTCATCAATCTTTGCAATTTCATCATTGTCATCCAAGTTAATCATAGTAGGAGGTTGAATTATAATGTCTAAAGAGGGGTTTAGCTCTTGTTGCAATTGTGCTAGAGGATATTTTTCATGTGGTGAAGGGGGAGACTCATCAGGTATTGCTTCAGTCAAGTTTGGATCTTGATTTAAGTTGTTTGTTTCTTCATTTAACTTTCAAGCAAGGGCACGACGTCTACGCCTACACTCTCTAGCACCTCTATTTAATTTAGTTCAGTTTTCAAGTTGTGTTTGTGTAGGAGTGGGATGATCAACAATAGGTCTCTTTTCTTCCCTAGGGGAAGGAATAGAAGAAACCATGGAAGGTTTTTCAAGCATTTTCTCTTTAACTTTGTAAGCTTGTTTTATTCTACGAGGTGTGATGGGATTGTTTTCATTATCTCTTGGTATTTTGTAGGAAATAGGAAAAGGTTATGTCTTAGATTGATCTTGGTCGCTTGGCATGTCTTTAGGTTCAATCATGGTTTCATCATGGTAGGCTCGGTCATAGGCTGAGGCATGTTTGTAAGGGATAGTTTTGCTATAAATTTTGCCTTGAATTTTTGTTAGGATTTGTAAAGAAGTCTTCATAAGGTTTAATAGGTTCCATAGGCTTGGGCTAGAAGAAATTTAAGGAAATGTTTCCACAAGAAGAGAAGGGGTTAAAGCCACTATGATGCACAATGAAAATTTCATTATCAAAGGGAAACTTTAAGAATTTATGCACTACCAATAGGATCGCATCCATGGAGCACAACCATGGGTAACCAAGCTTCACACGGAATCGATCCAACGTTGATATGATAGAAAATGAGGCATCTAGTGTTTTCGGTCCTATTTGTAAAGGTAAGGTGATTGATCCCATTCTAAGGCAAGTGAAACTGTTATGCGTCTTTATCCATGCTTTCGTTTTGTCATATATTTCTTGGTAAAACTCATGCACAAGTAAGAATTCCTCATTGATCACGTTCTCTCCACAGACAAGATCTATTAATATCCCATTAGTGGGCTTATCATAGATTTAGCCGGCTATGTAAAGAGGACTATCGGGTGCATGTTTAAGTATATCTTTAGAGGAGAAAGAAATATCGAGGCTTTTTAGTTCAGCCCTTGCGATGTTGAGTTTTGACCAATGCAACCAAACCATTGATAGGATTTTGTTCTTGTTGATCAATATCTATAGGAATTTATTGAATTGTATCTATGTTCTTATCATCCGTGTCAACATTCATCACATTAGTCATTGTAGTTTCGCTAGCTTTGACAAATGAAATATTATGTTTCAGCACGGGGTTGGTAAATATTTTCAAATTTTGGTTAGGAGGGGCAACAAACTTATTTCCTTGATCATTAACACCTCCAATGGAAAGACGACTGGAATCAATGAGGTCTTGCACAAGATGTTTAAGATGCTTGCAATGTTCCATGTCATGTCCATTTTGTCGATGATAATGGCAATAAGCATTTTATCTAAAATTTGGAGGTAAAGGTTTATTAGGATCAAATGTTTTAATGAGAGGCAAGGTGATCATTTCTTGTTTTAAAAGTTGTGACATTGTGTTATGAAGGGTATCGGGTAGGGGAGTGAATTATCTTTTTTGGTCCCCATAGTTAAAGTGTATTGTGTGGTTTTCAAAATGTGTCAGTGAGAGTAATTAAATAGTAACTAAACACACACATCAATGAAATGTATTACATCTAATGAAAGAGAAATAATAAAACAAACTATTATAACCTTGCATTCAAAATCATTCCATTGTCCTCTATTCTTGGTGATTTCTTGATTCATGCTATCAAAATTATTCGTTGCACATGAATCTATGAAATGACAACCTAAGAAATGAGAAGCTATCATGCAATGAAAACTACAATGCCTACATCATTATATTTTTGTGTTTTTTGAAGATAAATGTTGAATGACCTATGATGGAGTGTTGTTGTGATTGAAATGAGGCTAAAACTAATATTGCAAGTCTAATGATGATGTTGTATAAAAGTTGCAAGAAACTAAAATGCTAAAATAGAAATGCCATGATAATACTAAATGAACTAAAACACTAAAATGCAAACTATAATGCTCTCAAATTGCAATGAGATTTTTGTAGCACAAACTTGTCGAATTCTCCTTCTGAAAAGTTGTAGAAATGCTCTCTATTTATAGACTTTTCAAAGATGGGAATGATGTGGCAGTGATGAATGGTTGAGATTGTGATCCTGAGGCATCAACAGTTGAACACAAAGAGGTTGGAGAGAATCATGGAGGTGTTTCCCTGCAAGAGAACACTTTGCCAAGTGTTGAAGGGAATCAGAGGAAAGAAGAAGCCATGTGTCCAAGGTGGTTTCAAATTTGTTACAGGTTGTTGATGGAAAATCCTCATTTTACAATTTAGAAAAATTCAATTTCATGTGACACATGGTGAGGTGGCAAGTGAGGTGGAAGGAAGTTAGAAGAATATGTAGAAATGTGCCAATTTGAATTAAAAATTCAAATTTAAAAGAAGAGGGGAAATTAGCTAAATGACAAATTAGTTAATTTGTGCATTTAACTAATTTAAGAGGAAAATGATTTTAGAGGCCAATTTGAATTAAAAATTCAAATTTAAATGAAAGAGGGAAAATTAAATAAATGAGAAATTAGTTAATTAATTTAAGAGGGAAATAATTTTGGATAAGAAAAATATTTAGAAATGAACTATATAAATAAATTTTGCAATTTATTTATAAGTAGAGGATTCAAGATTTTATTAATTAAATAACAAGTATTTAATTAATTTGTGCTCAGACCATTTTTATGTGTATACATTTTTCCCCTCTTTGAAGTGATGTGTGCAGATGCATTGCTTCAAAGAATAATTTTTCCAACTATGATGATAAAAATTTTGACATGCCCCAAACGCTGATTTTTCAGCGATGATGAATGGATTCCCCCTCGAGAGATAAATCAGGGATTTTAAATTTTTACTGATTTTTGAAAAAATTGCTAATTAAATGATTTTCCAATGATATATTGATGATCTTCGAATTTGAGGATGGTGACCTAATTTATCTCTTGAAAAAATGATAAGAGTCCAACCACATTGGTGATTAGTTGATTAAAGCCCATTTTGAAAAACTAAATAAATGCCACCATAATTACCCCTTAATTAGCCCTTAAAGGTTAGAAAGGGTAAAAGAAAGCTCATTTGTAACTTGTGCATTGTGAAAATTGAGAGCTTTAAGAGCCAAGATGGATAGGATTCCACACCACACTCATAGATTCGACCGAGTTCGCTGCCACCAGCATCCAACCACATACGAACCTCCGTTCTGTAACCCTAGAACTGCCATTTTTCAAATTTAAATTCAAAATTTTCCCACTTTTTGCCTTTTAAAAACTCAATTTTGAACGCGTTTTAGTTCCTAGGGCTAGGTTTTTAGCACATTTGGAACTCGATACGGTGCATAGAGTCATTGTAATAGTGCATAGGGTTAGGTATAGGTCCAAAAATTGTTGAGCGCATCCAGTCACCGCTTTAGCGCATTAGGTTATTGAAGTGGTGCATGCAGATTCTAGCGCATAGATAGGATAGTGTAGCTTATTGAGTAGTTCAACTAGTGCATTTGGGAAATGGCACATCAAGACCCTGTTCTGGCGCATCTAGTATGTTTTCTAGTGCATCCAAGAACAAGTGCATAGAAGGCCTGTTCTAGCGCATCAAGTAAATTTTCTAGCACATATGGTAGATTAGCACATAGAAACTTTGTTTTAGCACATTGAGCCAAAAATGGTAATTTTGAAAGATTCCTCCTAGATTTTGATGGTTGATGATCACGTCAGCTGATGATAGGATGATGTTAATTGATAGGTTGATGATCATCCTCATGATAGGCAAGGAATGATGATAGGATAGATGATGATTGATTGATTGACTGGTTGACTTGACCTCATGACAAATGAGAGTCAGAGATAGGTTGATTGATGTTGATCGATCTCATGAAAAATGAGAGTCGACAATAGGATAGGTGCTCCTCAAGATTTGATCAAAATCTCATGTGAGTTGATTTGATTAATTGATATGCTGATTGATAGGATGATTTGATTGATGTGCTGACTTGATGTTTTAATTTGATCATAGGAGGGTGGATTAGGAAATTTATAGGTTCGAGAGTGCTTTCCGCGGACATGGGACATGATCCCACAACTGACTTGGATAGACCTAGGCATTATTTACAAATGTGGACTGCCTTCCTTGATTGATATGCCCTAGTACCAGATTAACTAGGGGCTATTGACGAAACTTGTAGAGCGGTGGCATACTGACCACAACACCTTCTATTTGGTGACTGGAGAGATTACAATTACCCCTGAGGATGTATATTGTATTTTGAGGATACTAGTCATGGGGGACCTGGTGGTATATGATCACGAGGAGCATGGGGGATTGATTCCATTCGGTAGCTTTTCCATGATGACCAGTTTATTGGATATGAGATATCTTAGCGAGAGTTGATTGCCACTCATCGACCCTTGCCATGCGTGTTAGCATGATTCATTGGAGGATTTTTTTTCCCTGACCATAGGTCAAAGGGCTATTCAGTTGGCTGGGGTCAAGTCTTAGAGGGCATGATTTCCCACATCACCAGATATTCTTGGGGTTCAAGCATGCTTGCGCACCTATATCATGATTTGCATTAAGTCATTTATCTTTGGGCCAACAGTCTTGCAGCAGGATGCACACTATTACAACTATGGGCTTGGGAGCATATAACAGTTTCATGACTAGTGGGAGGGAGGGCTCGGCCAACAGGGTGGCCATATGTTTTTGGTTACACAAGGTCACTTGTCTAGCATAAGCTGGGCAAGTTAGAGTATTGGAGGAGAGTCCTTGATGATTTAGACATAGTTATAATGGCGACCATATCTTGATTGTGAGGTATGGCTAGAGGACGACACAAAGATGCCCTATGTATTCTACAATAGATATTTGATTGGTAGAACTCCGTACATCATTGAGAGGTTCCTTTTTGGCCAAGTGTATAGATAGTATGGTAGGATTCAGGGCATGCCACAGGGGGTGGCACATTACGCCAGACAAAGACAACATATTTCAGAGTGGGGGCCAACCCTTGATTATGATGCGGCCTATGCAGAGTACTATGAATTACAACGGATTTTGTGGTAGTACCACCTCGAGATTATGGATGTGCAGATGACAACAGACTACACAGAGTATTTCCATATGCATCCATTTTCGCGTATCTCAAGTCTTGATGAGCTTGCACCTATTTTGGAGGTTGGGAGGAGGGTAGGACATGAAATACAATGAAGGGGGGATGAAAGTGAAGAGGAGGAGGTAGAGGGAGATGATGGTGGCGATGAAGGGGATGATGGTGGTGATGGAGGGGATGATGGCGGAGGGGGGATGGAAAAGGGGGACGAGGAGATACACCTAATTTTGGGGTCATCCCCAAGAGGAGGTCAGATCCTACTAGAGAACACCCAGTGATACTAAGGATTCCCTCGTAGAGGCAGCAGACACAGATAGTAGGGTTGCAGGTTTAGGTGCAGACACAGGTAACCCAGGCACAGGCCCAGGTATAGGCACAGGCATTGTCACAACTATAGATATAGGGTCAAATGGTATAGCTATAGGCGCAGATAGTCACCCTTTTAGCCGAGAGAGATGTCGTCCAGAGATAGGGAGAGTAGGAAGTGGAAATGGTAGACAAGATCCAGACAACCACTGAGGGTTCCGAGACAAGGGACCTAGTCCGAGATCTAAGAGAGTCCACCAAGGAGGTGGAGTATTTCAGGGGTAGGTACTTCGAGGAAGTTCCTGTAGAGCAGAGAGTCAGCTACACTCGATCCATATCTGGTCGCTCTCAGTCTCGAACCACCAACAGGGGCATCATGCAACCACTTCTAGGAGGCCCACCAGATAGAGGTCCAGCAGGAGTAGGGTCGTCAGGGGGAGGCAGTGATGGGGAGAGGCCTACGACCTTCTGGAGTAGTACCACAGGATCATCTGGTCACATTTGACTTATTGTACTTTGATTCAGAGACCTGGCTTTTGCCACATTTTTGATGTTGTACTTCTTTCTATTTGGTATCATTGTACACTTGAGTACATTTAATTTTGAGTTTATATATGATATGTAGCGGCGATTGGTGATCTATATGTGTTGATGCTTTTATTATGGATTTTTATGATGGATGCATTTAATTTATGTTCTATGTGATTATGTTATTCTATATGATTATGTTATGTTCCATGTATGGATGCATTAATGAGATGATGATATGATTTTATTTGATTATAAATGATAAATGAGATGGATGTGATTTATGTGAATGAGATGATATGCCTTGTATTTTTATAATTTTTCACATGTATATATCAGTGTATGGATGAATGGATGCAAAAATGGTTTATTATGGAATGCAAATGTATGATTTTATGCATGAATATGGATGATTCAATGTATGGGTGTATGGTTTATGAATTCCAAATGTATGATAAATGGATGAATGGCTTTTGATTATATGCGGATGTATGGATGGATGATGAATGCAAATGTTTGATTTTACACTATGCCCCAATGTATGGTTATGGATTATGTGACGAATTTATGTTAATGGAATGCCATGCACTTTTCTATATGTTTTTGGTACTTTTCTAATCACATAGATGACCTAAATGTATGAATGCAAATGGATTATGATGATGATGCAATGTTATTGTGAATGCTTTCTATGATGAATGCATATATGGATGGATCTCTTATGGAAAATTCTTTATTTTTGTGAGGTTTTTGTGATGCAAATATTATGATGAATGAATGGATGAATGGTGCATAATATGATACTGATGTATGGATGGATGTATGGTAATTCTTTTTAATGATATGATATGAAAATACGAATGCAGGTGAATGATTTTTTTGTTATGTCAAGTGTGCTCAAATTTATAGCGAGAGATAACATCATGTTGAGAGTTATCAGCTTTGGAAAAATCTATAATGCAAATGAAGAACTAAAATGAATGTAATCCTATCTATGCAATGTTGCCATCTAATTCATTGTTCTTATTATCATAATTGAACGTTTTATTATGTTGAAAGTTGGTACAAACATCAATGCTATAATTAGATCATGATGACCCAAGCATAACTTCCATAAAACTTCCATTCAGATTTGATAATGCAAGATAACACAAGCATCTAGGTATATTTAGACCCAGATGACCTGAGCATCACTTGTGTAAACAGAAAAGAGTTAATCATGTTCCTATGCAAATTCAAAATGTCATCAATGATGCTTTGTAGAGCATGTCTCACAAAAATTTGAATAGTAGTAATGATTGACTCACAAACAGCAGAAAAATAAAATATCATTCTCAAAAACAACCCCTCTAGTTCATGACATCATCGAGGTACTCCAGAGAATTGATAAAAAACAATCAAGATAACATGAATTGAACATTTGTGCTAAAGTGGTCGATCCATGATTCAAAATATTATCCTTTAGTGATGATTGATTTGATTTGGATGGTTGATTATTTGGTTGCTTGATGCTCAATTTTAATGATGTGATGGTTACAATGATTTTTGTTTTTGCCAAGGCTGCCTTGCTATTTTTCTTGCATGTTGATTTAAGCTCAACGGTGATTTTCCCCTTGTGAGATCAAGATTTTTCCCCAAGTGAGAACAAACCAAATTTTATTATGGATATGTACAATGATGACCAAGCCAAGGTGGGACACAACCACAACAACCGAATATGGTCATGAAGCTCGTTGTATGATATGCGTGAATGCACAGTGATGGCGAAGGCGAACAGTCAACACACACTCAAATAGATGGAGAAGCCGACTTATCACAAATAACGCTTGTTTACCAAATTTTCACCATTTTCTTTTATTGCACTTTTTCAAATTTCATGCTTTTTTTGTCGTTACCAAGATGACTGTTTGCCAGGTTTTCATCAAGGCAACCATTTTTTTCAGGACTTTTTTGGCTTTATTTCTTTTTCTTTTTCCAACATTTTTTTTTAAATTTTTTTGCCACCAAGACACCTATTTACCAATTTTCATCATGACCATTTTTTAGGATTTTTTCCGTTTATAATTTTTCGACTTTTTCACTTTATTTCTTTTTTCTTTTTCCAACATTTTTTTTGATTTTTGTTGCCACCAAGACACCTATTTACCAATTTTTCATCACGGGACCATTTTTTTAGGATTTTTCTTCTTTTTATGATTTTTTCAAGACTTTTTTCTTCTTTTTAGGATTTTTTCAGGACTTTTTCTACTTTTTAAAAAGATTTTTTAGGATTTTTTAAACATGCACTGGATGCATTATGTGTAGAACTTATTCAGATGAAGGTTGTTCATTGGTTCTTTAAATAGATCCCCCTCTAGTGCAGACATATGATATTCCCCCAATCCAAAGACTGAAGCAATTACAAAAGGACCTAACCAATTTGGCTCAAATTTCCCTTTCTTTTCTCGATCCTGTTGATTTCAGGAATTTTCCTTCAATACTAGGTCTCCTACCTGAAATTTCCTAGGTTTGACCATGTGATTGTAGCTCCTTGACATTCTCTATTGGTAGCCTTTAGGTGATCCACTACAATTCGACGACGTTCATCCAACAATTCCAACTCTTATAGTCTAGACACACGGTAATCTTCAACTGAAATGAAACCTTTCAAGGACACACAGAGTGATGGTATCTCAACCTCAATAGGAAAGATGAATTCAGATCCATAGACCAAAGCATATGGTGTGGCACCTGTGGGAGTGCGGATGCTTGTATGCTTTTATGGCAAGGGTCTAGCTGGATATGCCAGTCATGCCCAACATCGGTGATGGTTTTCTTTAAGATTTTTAGGATGGTTTTGTTAGAGGCCTTTGCTTGGTTGTTCCCTTGAGGATAATAGGGCGTAGAAAACCAATGCTGGATATGGAATCTTTCACAGAGTTCTTGCACATCCTGATTCTTGAAAGGTCTACCATTATCAGTGACAATGGATTGAGGGATACCATACCTACATATGAGGTAGTTCAGGATGAATGATGAAATTTTCTTTCTTGTGATGGTGGATAGAGGCACAACTTCAACCCACTTCATAAAGTATTATGTAGTTGTAATTATGAACTTGTGTCCATTAGAGGAAGATGGGTGAATTTTTCCTACAAGATCTAATCCCCACTGAAAAAATAGCCACGTTGATGTGAAGGGTTGCAACTCTTGTGCTGGTGCATGGATGAGATTACCATGGATGCAACATTTCTGATACTTTTAATAAATTCCAAGGACTCTCTCTCCATAGTCGACCAATAGTATCCCAAACGAAGGAATTTCTTAGCAAGGGTTAAACCACTTGAATGAGTGCCCCAAATACCCTCATGGACTTCTTGTAAAGCCGCTTCAGACTCATCACGTTCTAGAAATCATAAGAGAGTTCCATCAAGACCTCGTCGGTAGATTACATCCACAATAAGGGTATGACGGGCAGCTTGGATGAAATTTCATTTTTGGTTTCAAGAGAGATCGAGAGGTAGAATTTTATCTTTCAGGTAGGTATAGATATTCCCATAGATCGAGGTATCGGCCGCAAGTAGGTGGAATATGAGTCGGGATTCAAGATCATCATAAGTAGGGGTAAATAGTTGTTCCACCATGAACTCATTATGACTTTGTTTTTCTAGAATTTGGAGTAAAGAAGCAATGGTAGCCATAGCATCAACAAATTTGTTGTCAACCCTTCGGATTTGAGCAAATTTGTTATCAACAAAATATTTCTTGAAATAATCAATCATCCTTTTGTAGGGCATCATTTTGTCATCCTTTCTTTGGTAATCATCGTTGACCTGATTGATGACCAGTTGAGAATCATCGTAGACCTTTAGCTCTGTTATTTTCCATTCTACTGCTATCTTCATGTCGATGATGAGGGCCTCATATTCTGTCGTGTTGTTTGTGCAAGGAAACACTAGGCGATATGAATTCAAAATTGTATGCTCTAGGGGAGTGATGAATAGAATTCCTACTCCTGATCTATGTTGAGTATATAAGCCATCAAAATACAGTACCCATTGTTGTGTTGTTACTACAAAAACATCAACATCAGGAAATTCCACGTGCAGGGGATGATCATCATGAATTGGTGCATCAGTCAGTTGATCGATGATGGCTTGCCCTTTGATTGGTTTTTTGTGGACATATCGGATGTTGAATTCACTGAGTATCATCACCCACTTGGCCAATCTTCTTGTCAAGTTTGCTTTGCTAAGGAGATATTTCAGCGGATCTATCTTGGCTATGAGTCTGATGGTGTGAGTCAACATATAGTGCCGCAATTGTTGCATATTGAACACTACTACTAGACAAGATTTATCAATGGGTGTATAGTTTATTTCATAACCATTTAGAGTTTTGTTGATGTAATAGATTGCTCTCTCCTTTCCAGTTGAATCTTCTTGTGCCAACAAAGCTCCTAGTGATCGATCAGTTGTGGCTATGTACAATAAGAGAGGCTTCCCTTCTACTGGTGGTGCTAGGATAGGTGGACTCATTAGGTATTGTTTCAGTTGGTTGAAAGCTACCTGATATTTCTCATCCCATCGAAAGAGAACATTCTTGTGCAACAAGTGGGTAAAAGGATGAGTCTTACCAGCTAGTTGTGATATGAATCTAAATTGATTGACTGGAATCTACCTTGAAGGGATCTTAACTGACTGATATTTTTCGGAGTTGGAATTACCATGATAGCATTCACCTTTGCAGGGTCTACTTCAATAAATTTTTCTGACACTATATATCCTAGTAGCTTTGCTGATGTTACCCCAAACACACATTTCTTTGGATTTAGGTGGACGTTGAACTTCTCTAGTCGAGTGAAGAGTTTTTCTAGTATATCCAAATGTCCTTCCCTAGAGTAAGATTTGGCTAAAAATTCATCCACATAATCTTCCATGAAGGTATGCATCATGTCGTGAAAGATGGTTGTCATGGCTCTCTAGTATGTGGCCCGTGCATTCTTCAATCCAAAGGGCATGACGTTCAAATAAAAGGTTCCCCATGGGAAAGTGAAAGCTATCATATCCTTATATTCAGGTACTATCTTGATTTGATTATAATCAAAAAATCCATCCATTAGTGACAATATGTCGTGACCTGTTGTTAAGTCTACAATGATATCGATGTTTGGCAAGGGGAAATTATCTTTGAGGCAAGCCTTGTTGAGGTCTCTGAAGTTTGTACAAATCCATATGCTTCCATCAAGTTTTGAAATAGGTACAATGTTAGATATCCATTTTGCATAATCAATGGGTCTAATGAATCCTACATCTAATAATTTCTTCAGTTCTACCTTCACCAATAAGGTAATGTGAGGATGCATTTTTCTCAAATTTTGCTTGAATGGTTTAATTCCTGAAGGAAGGGATAAATGATGCATATTGAGATCGAGATCTATCCCTGACATGTCTGCATATGACTAGGCAAAGTTGACTTTCTAATTCTTCAAAGAACTTGATAAAGTTAGAATTTTCGAATTCTGTCAATGATTTTGCTGAATAGTGAGTTTTCACTATTTTTGCATTGCTAACATTGATGGATTGCGTGGGTTCAATCAAGACTTTGGATCTTTCTTGGAAGTTCTTAGGAAGAGTGTTGAATTTCCCATCCTTTAGTTCCTCAGAGAGGTTTTCATCGTCAGATGCACTCTTTATTTTTATTCTTTCTTGATTTGATACTGCAATGGAATGGTTTTCACCATCAGATCCTTTTTTATTTCATTCATTTTGCATCTCAGAAATTTGGCACTCCCCTTTCTGGAAGCTTCATTATGATGTTCAATGGTGGAACCCATTTTAGGAGTAACAACGTAGAGGAAATTGACTATGGCCTCATTGTTTGAAAAGGTGGGGATATCAATATGGTCAGTTTGGTCCCAATCTATGAGTTCAGGATGTACCAATGGTAAGGGATTGTTAGATGGGTTCAGGTCAGAAGTCTTAAGGGTCCTAATGGAAACATTTTCATGAAATAATACCATGGCAAGGTTGATGTTTATGATGTTACTCTCTTCCGAATGATCCATCTCACTAGGAGTTTGGTCATCTTCACTTGAGCCGTTTATATTTTACAATCCTAATTCAAATGGTATTAACCTTGAGCCTTGTCCCTCCTCGAGTGTGGGAGTGTACTTTTTATGACATCAATGTCCTTATCATGGAAGGTCTCTTCTAATAGTGAATCCCACTCATATTCATTGGAATTAGTTTCATAGTGGTCACTTGCTTGCAACTACAGGATCCGTTCAACAAAATTTTATTTTAGGTCCTCCTTCGTTTCTTCATCCTTTTAATGCTCTTTATATCCCAACCTTGTATTATCTTTTGGATTTTTTATAATGGGTTGGATAGGTTCTATGATACCTTCTTTCCTTTTGCCAATAGGTCCTTGTCCATCATATCCCATTTTTTCCAAGATTAAGAATCCTTTGCTATATTGAGTGGTTTGGACATTAGCCATTGCTACTTGGGAATCAGTTTCATCCTTGTAGAGCTAGTTCAAGATATATTTGTCATTAGATTCCTCAGCTTGAGTGCTTGCTTTTATGAATTGACCATCAAAAAATGTGATAGGTTGTGAGATTGATTGTGATGAGGTTGATGGTTGACCATGGGATTTTGTTGAAATTAACTGTGAGAGGCAAAGGGATTGTTCAATGGAGTATTCACCTACACCTTTATCTTTGACTTGGAATTTATTCTCAAATTGTTTGGCTAAAGTATTGAGTTGGGCTTCAGGATTGGTAGATGCAGAGGGGCTAGGTTCTCCCTTTTTCTCAAATTGCTTGGATGAAGAACTTGGGTAACTTACTTCATTCGAGGATGTGGCTAGAAGTTTTGAAAATGGACCGGCTTGACTTGGATTATTGGCGGTGTCATAGGTGGAATCAGGAGCTTCTCAGTTATGAGGCACAAACACATCCTGGACAACCTTAAGGGTATTGCAATGTTGGGAACTATTGGAATCAACAAGAATGGTAATCCCTTGCCTCTTGCAAGGAAATTTCATACACTGATGATATGTTGAAGGGACAACCTGCATTTCATGGATCCAAGGATGACCCAAGAGTATATTATATGCCAAATCTTTAACCAAAACTTGGCAAACCACATCTTTCTAAATTGGTAGCACTATCAATCCCTTTGAAGCTATTTCCTCATCGTCATATGCTTTGATGGTGATATTTTTCCTTGCATCTATTGCATTTTCAGAGAACCCTAGTGCACAAACAAGCTTTAAAGTACATATATTAAGACTGGCTCCTTAATTTATTAGGATGTGTTTGACACAAATTTTATGGATTAGGACCTCAATATGGAGTGCTATGTTATGGGGATGGGTGAGAGATACATCATCATTTTCTAAAAATGATAAGCAATGAGGTGCAACTAGATGTCCCACCATGGCTTGGAAAGTGCAAAATTCAAAATTATTTGGTACTGTTGTATCAACTAGGGCCTTTTCCAAGATCTCTTTGTGGGCGGGTGAAATTTTAAGGAGCTCCAATATTGATATTTGTGTAGGAATTTTCTGGAGATGATCAACAATGTTATATTTATGAGATGGGGCATCGGGTGTTTTAGAAGTGCTGCCCTTCAAAACATATTTGGTTTGTGCCCTTGTGGTCACGTTTATGGGTACATTGTCTTTTTTTCCTTTGATCTTGATGGCATTAATTTGATTATCTATTGCAACCATATCTTGTTGGGTATTATGGACTTGATTAGAGAGGATGTTGGTGTCATTGATTGAATGGTTGTTTGCAACAAGATTTGGTGTGTTATTGATTTCAATGTTGTTTGTGTGGTCTTCAATGACTGAGATATGATAGATGGTGCCATCATAAATATATTTCACACCTTTTCCTTTTCCATTTGTGTTAGAATATTCTCCTTTATCATAATTTTGCAAAGGGTTTTTGAATACCCCATGATCGATGTTCGCTTGGGATTCTTCAATTTGTCTGACCTTATTGTCAATCAAATCTTGTATCTTGTGCTTTAATTGCATGCAACTATTGGTTAGGTGACCTTTGCATCGATGAAATTCACAAAAATGGGCTTCGTTCCACCATGATGATTTAACTTTTGGTTCAAACCCTCGAGTGTCAGGTAGAGTAATGAGATTTTCTGCAATAAGTTCTTTTAATGCGAATTCATATGATTGACCCAAAGGTGTAAACTTTTGATGATTGTTTGTTGTTTGATATGGTAAGGTCCTGGATGTTGTGTTGCTTTGATTGTTTTGAGTATTGCCTTGGTTGGTATTCTAGATGTTGCTTTGGTTGGTATTTTAGGTGGTCTTTTGATTGGTGTTCGAGGTGCTTCCTAACAAATTGAAGACCGGTTTAGCATTATGCATTTTAGCTGAAGTATCATTGCCATTATTTTTGTACTTCTACCAAAACTTTGGTTTGTCATTGCTGGAGGAATTGGATGAGTTGCTTTCGTTATAAATTTTCAAAATTCCCCTCTTGACCAAGGCTTCCTCAATTTTGATCTCATTTTCAATTAGTTTATGAAAAGCTGGAGGACAGTGCAATTCAAGCCTATAAGTCATGCCATCATTTAAGTTATCAATGAATACCTCCATCTTTTCTTTTTCCGATATGGGACGGGGATACCTTATGAATAACCTTCTCCACCTTTGCAAGAATACTAGGAATGATTCCCCTTTCTTTTGTTTGACATTGCAAAGATCCTTCATTGTGATTTCATGTTGAATATTACATGAGTATTGGGTGATAAACTTGTTGACTAATTCCTCAAAATATTTGATCCCTGAGGGTAATTGCGAGAAGCATTGCATACATTTCCCTCCCAAACTGCATGGGAATAATCTCATTAAGTAAGTGTCTTCATGGGAAAATTCAAGACTCATAGTTCTAAATTCCCTTACATGATCGATGGGATCTGTCTTTCTATTGTATTTGTCAAATTTGGGGAATTCACAATGTTTGGGGAATGGTATCATGTTGACACTTGGATCAAAAGGGTAGGGGCATATATCCTGTATTGAGTACCTCTTAGTGGTTCAAGTTTGCATGTTTTACATTTGTTGTTGGAGGGTTTGTATTTTCTGTGTTAAGGCATCCATGGGATCATTAGTCTTTGTTTCCTTTCTCGTTTTAGTTGGTATTTTGGTTTATATCTTCTTAGGATTTTTTGCAATTTTGTGAAATCAAAATCATCAGGTAGTTTGACTCCTTTGTTTGCTAACATCAAAATATATTTCTCACCCTCTTTCTCAAAATCCTCTCCATGAATTTATGAAAATTTGGGTCTTGTTGGGCTTGTTCTATGTTTTCATTTGTTATTTCTTCTATCTCCTCTAGATGAATTCCGAAAAAGGGATTCTCTTCTCTTTCAACCATGGTATTTTGATTTTTGATTTCCTTTTGTTCAATTTTTTGCTTTTGCAATCTTGTTAAGATGGGCATATAAGTGATGAAATTTTTCTAAACGTTTGACCAAAGTTTGAGAGTGCCAAAAGGATTGGTTAGAATTTGATTAAGCAAGCTTTATTTCAGGATGAAGGATGATAAATATTGATGGTGAAATACAGTTGCTAAATCAGAAATGTGTGTGATGAGGAGGCACTTTTGAATGTGTGATCAACGATTAGATGAGAGATTTTCACTTGCAAATGTTGGTTTCAACAAGTTTGCGATTTTGATTTGTCTATTGTATCAACTGATTTGGATGATTGGAGTATTGTATTATTGGTTTCTAAATGTAAAAATGATGAATGGGTTGACTATGATTATGCCTTTGTGAAAGAGCTCTTAGTTGATAATAATCTTGTGAATTTAAGGGCTCTAAAGAAAAATCATCAATGTATCCTCTATCAAAGTCATAATATCTATGAATGAAAGTTTGATAGTCAAGCAATACGTTCCTACTTTGGTACAATAAGTGTCTCCTTTTCAAAAGTTTCTTGTAGCTAAGTTGTTTCTTTGGTTTCCTGATTATTTTAGTAAAGGATTTCTTGACAAATGTTGTTGATTTCCAATCCCTTAACATAAAACAATGCTAGTTTCAACAAGGTGAAAGAAAATTTAGGACAAGGAAAAGATATTGTTTGAGAATAAATCTCTGAAATTGGGTGTCAATTGGTAGATGGGAGGTCAAATTTAGCTTTTTGCTTACAGATTTACTGGCTGCGCTAAAATAGTGTCCCGATGCGGTAAAAATTAGATGCGCTACAAAATAGTATAAATGTGCTATGGGAAGGACTGGATGCACCAGAACAATAGACACACTGTAACAACAAATGAATGCGTTACAAGATGGCACAAATGTGCTATAACATAGGAGAGATGTGCTAAAACAACAACTGGATGTGCTAGTTTATGACAATGATGCACCACAATAGCAACGAGATGTTCTAAAATATGCAAGCTATGCACTAAAATAGTTAATGGATGTGCTAATTTGGAAAATGCTTTCTGGTTTTTGAGAATTTGATGGATTTTTTTGGTTTCAACAGTGAATTTTGGGACTATTTGGTTCATATTTTCTTTTGAATCAATAGTTGGACATGTTTGTGTAGTGTTTGCTTGTATATTGGTTTAAAAACACATTGGTAAAGACACATCAAACAATCATGATTCCTAGGCTGTGTAAGACAATATTCTTTTGGATTCCATGCGGATTTTACTCCAACCACACTTATTCTTAGCGGGTGATTTAGAAGCTTGGCTACACAGGCTCCCACTTACAGTGCACTCACTTCTTGGGCCAACCAAGCTTCAAACTCCCATGAATCTCCCATGGCAAGTTTTTCACCTCTACTAAGAACTGCAAGAATGTGGATGCCTTGACAACGACCGTTGTTGCACCAAATAATAGATAAGGGTAATTGTTGGCTTACTACAAAAAAGGGGTTTTAGTAGGGGCATTCCGTTCGTGGGGGATCATCCATGCCGCTTGAGACCATTGTTGCCCTTATTGTTGGAACAATCCTCGTGATACTCGAACTTTCCTCGAGTACCCACATTTATATCTCGGGTGGAAATTGCTTGGATTTAGCATGTTCTCAGTTGGGTCATTCCCTCCTTTCGAAGCAGGGAGGCATGCCCTCTAAGGTTCAAAATGCAAATAAAATGAACGGGTCTAGCTTTCTGATCACCCAGTTAAGCGGAGAGCATACACGCCTACCATTCCAAACACAACAAGCATGGTGTAAATTTATCTTTCCTAGTTATGCTAAATTCCTAACTTAACCAAAGGAAATGACAACTATATTTAATTTTGCAACCATCTGTTAGTAGTTTCAATCCATTATTCTTTGACATTGTTCTTTTATTTGTTTTAGCAAGGTATCTGATTACGTATAAGGTTCCTACAAAAACAAAAAATCATAGATTAGTTTCGAGAATCAAGAAAATTTGCAACAAAAACCCAATGCGCCATTATAGTGATTGAATGCACTAAAAATTAGACCGCATGCGCTGAACTACTGAATGCACTAAAAGAATGATCGAATGCACTAAATGATAGACTAAATGCGCTAAACTGGAAAAGCACAAAATGAAATTTAAAACCCCATGATGCGTTGAAAAAATAGCTAGATGCATCGAAACAACAACCCGTTGCACCAAAATAGAAGTCGAATGCACTAGAAAAACTTCCAGATATGCCAAAACAAGAACCCAATGCACCGAGACAGAGACCAAATGCCCTAGAGAAAAATTCGGATGCGTCGTTTCAGAATTTTTGACGAAACCTGTGAAGAAAAACTCAACAGAAAAGAAGATTAAAGAGGGGATAAGCCCCACGGTGGGCACCAATTTATGTTTGGTTTTTAAAATGTGTCAGTGAGAGTAATTAAGCAATAACTAAACACACACATCAATGAAATGTATTACATCTAATGAAAGAGAAATAATAAAACAAACTATTATAACCCTACATTCAAAATCATTCCATTGTCCTGTATTCTTGGTGATTTATTAATTCATGCTCTCATAATTATTCGTTGCACATGAATCTATGAAATGGAAACCTAAGAAATGAGAAGCTATTATGCAATGCAAACTACAATACCTACATCATTATATTTTGTGTTTTTTGAAGATAAATGTTGAATGATCTATGATGGAGTATTGTTGTGATTGAATTGAGGCTAAAACTAATATTGCAAATCTAATAATGATGTTGTATAAAAGATGAAAGAAACTAAAATTTTAAAATGGAATTTTCATGATAATGCTAAATGAACTAAAACACTAAAATGCAAACTACAATGCTCTAAAAAATTCTTTGAAATTGCAATGAGATTTTTGTAGCATAAACTTGTCAAATTCTCCTTATGAAAAATTGTAAAAATGCTCTATATTTATAGATTTTTCAAAGCTAGGAATGATGTGGCAGTGATGAATGACCGAGATTGTGATCTTGAGGCATCAATGGTTGAGCACAAAGAGGTTGGAGAGAATCATGGAGGTGGTTCCTTGCAAGAGAACACTTTGCCAAGTGTTGAAGGGAATTAGAGGAAAGAAGAAGCCATGTGTCCAAGGTGGTTTCAAATTTGTTACAGGTTGTTGATGGAAAATCCTCATTTTACAAATTAGAAAAATTCAATTTCATGTGACACATGGTGAGGTGGCAGGTGAGGTGGAAGGAAGTTAGAAGAATATGTAGAAATGTGCCTATTTGAATTAAAAATTCAAATTTAAAAGAAGAGGGGAAATTAGCTAAATGACAAATTAGTTAATTCATGCATTTAACTAATTTAAGAGGAAAATGATTTTGGAGGCCAATTTGAATTAGAAATTCAAATTTAAATGAAAGAGGGAAAATTAACTAAATGACAAATTAGTTCATTTGTGCATTTAATTAATTTAGGAGGGAAATGATTTTGGATAAGAAGAATATTTAGAAATGAACTATATAAATAAATCTTGCAATTTATTTATAAGTAGAGGATTTAAGATTTTATTAATTAAATAACAAGTATTTAATTAATTTGTGCTCAAACCATTTTTATGTGCATACAGGTATCATGTCTTTTATGGTAGCTACTTGGGTATCGACATGTTGTGTTGTTTGTTGAGAGGGATTTAATTGAAGGAAGCGTTTATTCTATTTCCTAAAAGGCTGGTAATTGTTCTGGTTTGTGGACTCAAATTTCTCAATTCAGTTAGAGGTGGATTTTGCATCTCAACTACTAACCGAGTTTTGATAATCATGGAGGGCAGTACATAAGTGCATGAAGGAATGGAATTTCATCATGGTAACCTTATCTTGTATCTTTCTTTTAAAATTCTCTATCAACATCTTTTGAAGGTGAGGGTTAGGAACCTTTACGTCAATTTGGGAATAAAGTGATTGATAGCATGAAATAAAGTCAATAATCTTTTCCTTTGCTTACATCTCATCAAATTGGCTAAGGTCATCTTGGGAGTCATATGCACTTGGAAATGGTTGGTAAATGCCTCAAAAAATTCATTGAATGAACAAATTGAGTTTTTTTGGTAATGAGTAAAACCATTCCAAGGCCGTATCCTTCAAGGATCTAGGGAAAATTTTAGCCAAGATCTTATTGTCAAGGATAAAGTCACTGCATAGGGCGATATAAGCGGACACATAGTTAGAATGATCTCCTTTCCCTCCATATTTCTTGAATCTAGGCACCTATACACCTTGTGGCATCGATATTCATAATATCTCCAGGGAAAAGGGACCGCTTTTGAAATAATATGTGGGTGGACCATTTTAATTTTGGTTGACAGTGGAAACTTGCTTTTGAAGGGATGAACTAGTTTGCAAAAGTTGGTTTACGAGAGGGTCATTGCTTGTATTGTGAGATGGAGGTGAATAAGGTGGAGGGGTGTATGTGTTCGAGGGACAAGTGAATGGAATGCTTATAGGTGTTAAGGTGGTAGGAGATATGACATGTGATGCCACAAAGGTACTAGGGATTCTAGTGGAAATACCCAAGGAAGAGATCACATTACTAGTTGGTTGCATTGTTGTTGTAACTTGAGGGTTGGTATAGGTAGGAATAGAGGTAATTGTTGTGGGAGGAGGAAATTGAAAATTCCTCCTTTACTTGTGACATTGTTTTTAGGTAAATGACAACTAGTATTTGAGGTAAGACGTGGTCCAAATATCTGAATAATGTTACACATAAGATCAACTCCTTCTTCAGTTTCAATCATGCTTTGTATGTTATCTATGGTAGGGATATCAGTGGTTGAAATATCTTTAGTACTTATTTGGTTTTGTAGGTTGGCTAAGTCTTCATGAATTTGGATTATGTTTTCTTCCAAAATACTAGAAACCATTGTTTCAACATGCGTCACAGTACTTGAAGGCAAAGAGTTGTTAAGGGTATGGTCCATACCTAGTGAACTAGTGTTAATACTAGGAGTGAAAGAGCTAGAAAACCCAAGATCCACGATGATTGTGCTATCGGGGGATGACACGAGTCTCGAAATTCATCTCACTATAGTATTAGCAACATGACACCAAGTAGAAAAGCTCATGCAAGGGATACTAAATGCAAGATGGATGCAAATGCAATTTAAGCTAAATGTAATGAAATGAATATAACAGAAACTTTGTAAACTAAAATAGAAAGTTATCTATATCAAACATAAGCTCAGAAATAGAGTTTTGAATTCTAGAAAATGCAGTTTAAAATTTGCACTGGGACTAAATCACCCAGAGGGGTATGAGTCCTAGTGAGGGTTTTTTTCATAATTTAAAAAAAAAAAAAAAGGTGATTTTTAAGCTTTTTAGTTTGTATGATCTGTAGATTAAATGCAAATATAGATTTAAGATGATTTTCAATGATGCAATATGCAAAAGTGCAACCTATATGAATTTTCACTAATGCAAGAATTAGAATCCCTGGAATACCAATTAACTAATGCAAATGCAATGCAATGTTAATGTAAGCTAGATCTAGGATGATAATGCACACCAAATAAGAATTAAGATGTTCTGAATGCAGGTTCACCAAAATGAAAAGGTGAAAATTATTTTTTTCTTCTATGCTTGGGAGATAGAATAACAATCTTCTTCACTTTTCATTCAAGGAAAACCCAAGAGATCTCAATCTAATGTATGAAAAGGAGAAAGAGATCTTGCAATAGGGGTTTCCTAGGGTTAGATTATAAAATAATGAGGGGTTCACCACCAAGCTAGGGCTTGGAAAGACTAATGAAATGAAATACCTAATGCTAAAACCCAATGCAATGCAAGACTTCACTAAATGACCTAGGAAAGCATGTAAATCAAAACAAAAAGCTAAGAGATGAAAGGTGTACACTTGGAAACTTGGAGAGGACTGGATGAAGACTTGAAATGGTGAAAACACTAAAATTAATGGCTTCTAGGACTCATACACCAGCCTAGGTGATTTAGTCCCAGATTATGGTTTCTGGGTAGGAACAAAATTTTGGGAGAAATATGATTGAAACTCTTGAAATATGTAAATTCTCCTATATTGGGATTCATACACTAGAAGTGGCATATCAGTCCAGTTAGGGTTTTCTGGAAGTTCAAAGTCTGATTTGGCTCTTCAATTTCTGCTATGTCCTTTCCACTTGATTTCCAAGTCCAAATCTCTGATTTTCAACCTATAGATGTCTTCCAATGATCTCCAATGCAAGGTGACAACTTTGACAACTTTCTCCAAACTCGCTCTTCAATATGTCTTCAACCTAGATCTGTAAATCACACACAAAAGAGAGGGAAAAATGTTGTTTTGTTAGTGGAAAGGGGTTTTCCTTGGTTAAAACCCTTTTTGGTAATCAAACCTTGAAATGAAATGAAATAAGATGAAGGAATGGTGAATTGATGCAGGGGCATCACATGGACTTATGAATTTTTTTTTGTTTTGGATCCAATTGGTTTTAGGTTCCTGTCACCATGGTGACAGGAATTCATATTAGTGCTATAATTGCCTTTGGTATTAAGAATTAAATAATTTGTGTAAAATGGTTAAGCACGAGAAATTAGTAACGGTTGTTGGTGTGGAAGTTGGAGAAGAGTGGACAGTGTTTGGAGAAGGTTTTTGGGGGATTTTTGCTCATTTTGGGTTGTAGGCCGAACTGTTCTCTATAGGAGAATAGAGGAAAATGTTTGAGAGGAAGGAATGATTTGGGAGAAGAAGCCTCGATGCACAGTTGGAAACAAGCTACACTGAGAGGGGGGGTGAATCATTGTTGTGCAAAAATTAACTTTATTAACCTTTATCTTGAAAGCATTAACAACATTAAACCATAATGCATAAACATGAAACAAAAGAACACAACACCATAACATAAGGATTTTTATGTGGAAACCCTGTTAGGGGAAAAACCACAGTGGATGACCAATCCATAATTTAATCTGAGTATACTCAATGAAGTTTACAATATGGGGAATGCACTTCCATTCAAGCACATTGCCTAGAGCTCACTGCCTTACAAACAGAATCAGATTAAAACCATCTAAGAGTTTGAACTAAGAAAAATAGAATCTACATATGCTTGATTACAATTTCAGTTAGGCACAATATTCAATCTTCTGTCCTACATACTTATTTTGCACTTCTGCTCTGTTTTGCTCACACTTGCAACACACATTCTTTATGCACAAATGAAATTGCACATTATCGCTCTTCTTCTCTGTTCTAAATCGCAAGTCACATCAACACACACTTCATACACCATACAAAATGATACAGATGATCTTATATATATATCCGTAACTTGGATTTCAATTACAATATGTCGTCTTCAATAGAACAAAGGGATATTTATATCTGTCAGCTCAAATTGTGAATAATATGCAATGTGTATCCACAATGGTCGGCCACAACTTGGCTAAGACCCAAAAAAAGATGCACGCACACAAAAATACTTAACCAATTACTTTCCATACATCCATGACATGATACATTTATGAAGTCAGCTCCAGTACTAATAAAATAGAGAATTAGCCAACCAAATCTTCTAACTCGCACAAGGATCGATATGAGCCACCAAGAATTAGTAGAAGTAGATATTATACACCAAAAAAAAATTCCTGAGATGCACAACACAAAAAAATAATAGAAGATCTTCATATGAATCAATGAACACTGAACTTCCAAATGCTTTGTTCTTCCTTGACAATCTTTCAATCTGTCTGCCGATATGATTGAATGATGATGTACGTATCTGATCATTGATTATGGTTGCCATCAATGACAATACCAAATGATACTAGCAGTGTCTCTTGCCAAAAATCTCCCCCTTTGGCATTGATGGCAACACTTAGTGAAAAATGACTAAGTGTCGGATTAGTACCAAGATAAACTACACTGCCATCCCTAAAATTCCAAAAATACAATTCTCCCCCTGAGATGATTATGCATTTTTCACTCCACTATTCTCCCCCTTTGAAATCAATGGCAAAGGTAGGGATCCGCATACCAAAAAAGGATCAATCAATCAAAAATGTTATACAAAAATGCTTCTTTAACTTACATAAGATGGAAAATGTCTATAAAGTCTTTCTTCAGCTGGATCATATTTATGTCCTAGACTCTTTTGAGACTCTCTAGGATTGTTATGTGACCACAAATCAGGTAGGATTGTGTCTCTATAGATTCCAAGTTAGTTGGATTACCAATTTCCATAGTGTCTTCTCCTTCCTTTATAGCGCTTGACATTATCTCAAATTTTGGACCAATTAGGCCTCTGAGTTCACATGCTCTTGCAGCAATTTTGTCATTCTCATGCTTGAAGCTTTTTATTTTTTCAAGCAAAGACATCACTTCACCTTCTATCTTTCCAGCACCACCAGTTAGAGGATCAAATGCTTCAAAAATAGTACTTAATTATTTTTCCAGATCCTTAACCTTTTTCTCATTAGCTTCAGTAAATTTTGAAAAAGACAAACATGATTTTCAAATCTTTCCACCTTTTGACAGAGCATTTTGTACATTATACACACATGTGGATAAAAATGTTTTATCTTTACAATCATTTCTTTCAATCCATTAAACCTTTTGACATCAAATTCTTTTTGCACTTTCACCATAGCTGATTTCTCAAGTGACTCAAAATGAGTACTTACAGAGTTGATAAGCTTCTTTAATTCACCGAAGGAGGAACTGGCTAGATCTTTCACATGAGTGGGCATTATCTTTTCCAAGACTCTAGATGCAAGATTCAGAAGTTCACTGTCCTCAATGTGGGACTTCAACAGTTCTTCCCTGGATTTCACCTGAGCAAATGAAGCTACCTTAATTTTATGAATTGGACTCAAGGTAGATAGGTTAATAGGACCTTCAATCAATTTCGGATCAATTTCTTCTTTTTGTTCTACTAAAAATTTCTTCACTGCCTCTACAGTGTCTCTTGCTTTAACTGGAATTGCCTTTACATCAATTATCTTCTCTTCAATCATTGCTTCCTCAGTTGTAGGTTCTGATTTATCTTCAGGGATCTCCACTTTCTCCATTGATACATTTTCAAGTATCTCAACTTCCATAGGAATTTCTATGTTATCCACTACAGGAGGAATCTGTGAATCCTTAGCTGTATCAAAATTTTCTTCTTCTGCTTCCCTTACCAGACCAGATGGGGCATCTTCAACATGTGTTTCATCAGCAACAACATCAATTCTACCATTTAACAGTATCTCCCTTAGTATTTTCTCAGTTTCTATTGTAACCTCTTTAGTTAGACCGATCATTAGCTTATTCACCCTTATTTTTCTTTTAAATTTCCTTTTGGCTTTATTCAAGAGTGTCTACATGTCATCCATAGACATTACCAGACACAATTTTGCAAGGATCCTTTCTCTCATCTACTCTTCTTCTATTCTAGCATTGAGTCTCCTCATTTCCAGAATGTCATATAGACTTTTGGGAAAATTAGGCATTATTTCAATCAAAACTTTATTGAGAATATTCATATGTTTTATTGTTACCTCCTCGAGAATTCTCTAATCAGATTTACCAAAAGATTCATACCATTTACAAAGTCGCTTGATATTCCCATCTTTAACTAAATATTTTTCAACTGCTTCCATTGACATACTTGGTTTGTTAGTTTTTTCCTTCTTCTTTGCTTAGTCATCTCCACTAGAGGGTTTTCTTTTTGTAACTATTGCTGCCTTGGTGCCTTGATGTTTGATTTCTCTAACTTCTTCATTAGACTATGTCACTTCATCCTCAGATTCTACCACATGGAATCTTTTTCTCTTATCTTTCTTCCTCTTACCTTCTTTATCAGATCCCTTAGATTCAATTTTCATAGGGATTGATTTTGCTGCAGGGGCTGAATGGGATGCAAAGCTTCTAGTTGATCTAGCTCAGGCAGATGGTGTTGTGAGACCAACTAATTGAGTTTTTGTTGCCTCCTTAGCTGCTTCTTTTGCTGCTTCCACTTCTTCCCTTTTCTTGCTAGCTTCTTTTAATTTCTCTACAGATATGCCCAAACTTTCTACAAGGACTTCTACCTCTTTTCTAGCTCTTTTGGTTACCATAGGTTTCTTGAGCTCGTTGTGCACCTGTATATCCTTTTCAGCTTAAGTACCGAACCTCTCTTATGCCGGATCCAGAGGTTTACTTAGTAAGTGTTGTGCGTACATATCCAGAATGTTCTCTTCAACTTCATACCCCATAGAAATGATCCACATTGTTCTAGGATCAACGACTGCCATCATACATTGATCAAAATCTACCATGAAGAAAATTATATCCTTTTATTTCTCTACAATGGAAGGGGGAATCCTCTCTCTGGCTTGCATCATAGTCTGAAATTTTTTGAATTATCCCCAGATAGTGGCATTATTTGTCTTAGAGTTTGCATATCCATGAAAGAGATCTCTGATTTGAGCAGCTACCGGTATGTCTTTTTTCTAGTGAATCTTTTCAAATATTGGAACCTCACCCATGAAATAAAAGAACAAGCATAAAAGGAAGTTACTATACTTGAAATATTTTTTCTTATCTTTCTTAATATTTGCAATATTTTCCATTAGCTGACTCCTCAACAGTTCACAGAGATCATAGTCTGTATTTTCTTTTACCATCTGATAGGCGACATAAATTATTGTACTAGACATAGAGTTGTCTCGATTGGGATGATAAATCTTGTACCCAATAACCATAGATGCAAATTTGACATCTACGTCAATAATGTCATCAATTTTCATTGCCCTTTTGTCATACCTAGAGCCTGTAGCATCAGTGACCATTTGATTTTTCACAGATTTTAGAATTGGTAATCCACCGAAAGAATTTAGACTTGTTACAACACTGATAGCCTCCTTTGTGATTTTTAATGGTATTCTTAACCACATGAATTCATCATGGACTCGACTCAGAATATAATGAATCCATTATGTCTCTTCAAAGATGGGAAATTTGACAATCTGTGTAAAATTCTTTGCTTCTAGGGTTTTATGTTCTAGATTCACACCGAAATCTTCACCTATGATGTGATTATTATACAAATTTAGCAATTGTGAACTTCCTAGTTCTTCAATATTCATGTGAATATAAACCCTAATATCTCTGTACAAAACAAATGAAAATGCTCCTAACGGATCGGTCTCAACAGACTTGTAAGGATTCCATTTGAACTTTGGACGGGGTCTATCTTTGACTTCAACTACTAATGGAGTGTTCATTTTGACCAAATCACAAATACGCAAAGTTTTCTGATAAATACCTTTTTCGTCGAATTAGAATTTGATTGCCGAATCACTTCCACACTTGAATTTTGCCTCAATTCACCAGAGTTCGCCTTAGAGATCTCCAAACTTCTTTTCTCTGAAATAAAAAGTGACAAATGAAGAATAAAAATTACTTTTTATCACTTTCATACCTAACCCTTTTTTTCGCAATAAATTCTCTTACCCTAACTCATCCGATTACCCTATTTTTATACACTGTGACAAATAAATCTTATGTGGACCTCCAATACGACATACCACTTCCTCCAATGAGTTCAACAACATTTTTTGAGCATCTATGCACCTTCTATACATATCCACATCCGGTGTTACTTACCAGTTAGGGGTTTAAAATATTTTCTTAACAGCTCCCCCTAGGCCAAAGGCCTGAAACTGATTCCTGGAGGAATTACCAGAAGTAGGTTCTGGTGCTGGCACATTTTCTTCACCAGAGGGATATTTCTTCATCCATTTCTTCTACATCTATTGCGTGACCATATCTGTAGTGATTTTTCCTTTTCCCTTGATATCCTTTTGCATGTTTTTGCTTTGATTTACCAGACCTTTTCTGTTCCAACAGAATGTAGCAATGTGACCAATTTTGTTGCAGTTATAGCACACAAAATTTCTCTATCTAGACTAGTTGTTCCACTGATTTCCTCTTGATCTGCACTGGTTAGTAGTATGGCCAAGTCTATTGCATGTATAGCATCTGATATTTCTATGAAATTGATTCATCATATTTTTGCATTCATTTGACTTATGACCAACCTTATGACAATTAAATCACTAACCTAAGAATGATGAACCACTTGATTTCATTCTAATTCTACATTGAGTAGCCATGTGTCCAAATTTATTGCAACTAAAACAATATCCTTTAAATCTTTGGGCATTAGGTTGCCTTATCGAATACCTTCTAGATTTTTTCATTTGATTCCCATGCTTGAATCTGCTTTGTCCGGATCTGGAACTTTCTCCTTCTTCATATTCAATACCTCGCTTTTCACTATTTTTCCTCTTACTGCTAATTAGTTCATCAAGCTTGGCTGAGCTAACTTTGAACTTTTCCTTGTACTCATTTGCAGCAGCAAGTTCAGTTTTGAGATCATCCATCTGATTTTCAAGTGCCTCTTCATTGTTTTTAGATTGTTCTAGTTCATCATCCAAACGGCTACATACTTCAGATTTTTCTTTTAAGGACTATGCTAGGTTTTCTTCATTCTTCTTTCCATATTCAATCTCCTTGGTCATATTCATCATAATAGATTTCATTTCATGCTTTAGGACTGTATTATCTCTAGTAATATTTTCACATTCTTTTATCTTATATTTTAGAAATTGACTGAGTTGTTCTTCTTCAATGCTCTTACTATCATTTTGCTTAATCTGATCACATAGTTCCTTTCTCTTCTCTCTAGACTTATTGATTGTGTCTTTCAAAGACTCAATGAATTTCTCAGCATTCGTGAGGTTTTCTTGCAATTTCCGAACTTCAGCCTTTGACTGATCAAGATCATCTAGGGCCACCAAAAGTTGTTGAAGACTGCTTGAATCCATTAAAACACTTTCCAAGATCTCCCCAAGTTGTTAGACTTCTTCAGAGGAACTAACTCTGATACCAATTGTTGGAAACAAGCTACACTGAGAGGGTGGGGTGAATCAGTGTTGTGCAAAAATTAACTTTATTAACCTTTATCTTCAAAGCATTAACAACATTCAACCATAATGCATAAACATGAAGCAAATGAACACAACACCATAACATAAGAATTTTTACGTGGAAACCCTGTTAGGGTAAAAACCACGGTGGATGGCCAATCCATAATTTAATCTGAGTAATACTTAAATGGAGTTTACAATATGGGGAATGCACTTGTATTCAGGCACACTGCCTAAAGCTCACTAGTCAAAGGGAAGGCTCACTACCTTACAAAGAGAATCAGATTAAAACCATTTGAGAGTTTGAACTAAGAAAAATAACATCTACATATGCTTGATTACAGTTCGGTTAGGCACAATATTCAATCTTCTGTCCTACAGACCAATTCTGCACTTCTGCTCTATTCTACTCACACTCGTAACACACATTCTTTATGCGCAAGTGAAACTATGCATTATCACTCTTCTACTTTTCTCTAATTTTCATTTATCATAAACACACACTTCATACACCATACAAAATTATATAGACAATATTATATATATATATCCACAACTTGGAATTCAATTGCAATATGTTGGCTTCAATAAAACAAAGGGATATTTACATCTGTCAGCTCAAATCATGAATAATATACAATGCGTATCCACAATGGTCGACCACAACTTGGCTAGGACCCAAACAAAGATGCACAAACACAAAAATACTTAACCAATTACTTTCCATACAATTTGCGACATGATACATTTATGAAGTTGGCTCCAGTACTGATAAAATAGAGAATTAGCCAACCGGATCTTCTAACTCACACAAGGATCGATACAAGCCACCAAAAATTACTAGAAGTATATATTATACACCAAAAAACATTTCATAAGATGCGCAACACAAAACAATAACGTAAGATCTTCATATGGATCGATGAACATTGAACTATTGGATGTTCTATTCTTCCTTGACAATCTTTCAATCTATCTGTCAGTATGATCGAATGACGATTTGCGTATCTGATCATCGATTAGGGTTTCCATCAATGATAACACCAAATGATACTAGCAGTGTCTCTTTCCAAAATGCACATGGACAGATTAGAAGACACTTTAATTTTGATTTAAAATGCAGAAGTTATAGGTGACAAGGGGCGCGACTTTGGATGATAGCAAAATTTGAAATGAAAGGAAGTCGATCGGAAGTGGTAAGGGGATGCAATGGTTTGAAACCAGAGAGAGCACCAAGTGTTAGGAAGAGAGGGCATGTGGTTAAGAGGAGGGGAGAATTTGGTAAAAGAAAGGGGAGATACATGGTGAGGACGAGTAAGCTTAGTAGGGCACACCATTAAAACCAAGGAGTTTGTCTTGAAAGGAAAGAATGTGGAAACATATTGCTGGTGGGGGCGAAAGGTGGGATGCTTAGCTTGGAAAGAAAGAATTAGCAGGGATTGAGCACATGGAGGAGTTTTAAGGGGCTATGTTGAGATGTAAGGTGGAGCCCACGAATGTGTGGAAACTCATATGATGAATTAAAAATGAATTGCAGATTAAGGGAAAGTAGATGGATGCACAATAGGAGAGGTGAAGATAGGTAATTAAATGGCAACAAGAGAGCATAAATGGAATGGCATGAGAAGCCATCAAGCAAAAGAGAGCATTTTTGGTATTGCAGTTGTATTTTGTATTTGAATTGAAATAAATAAAGCCAAGTTAGTTGATATCTTTGGATCCTGGAAAAATTATGCCTATGAATGTTTTTTGTGATTGAATTTGATTTGTAAGAGGGGAGTTCCCTTTGATGTCAGATTGGTATCCGATCGGATAGGTGGGATGGTGTTCCATAATGAGTGAACAAAATATAATGTTGCAACTCACCAAACCCTAGCAATAAAGTCCTGCAAACATGTATGAAGTGGCTCCAATGCATGTAGATCTTGATTCTTGCTTGACTGTGATAGATCTTGACTTGAATGCTTGCTTGAATCATAAAACCCTATATCACAATTGTTAGCTCAAAAACAAACATGATGCTTGATACTTGAATAATGCTCCAAAACACTTGATAATCAGCCCTTGAATGCTCTTGTAAACACTTGAATTCTCTTGTGAACTCCAATTTTCTTTTAGGAATGCTCTCATGAAAGTCTTGGATGAAAATGAGTGAAATAATCTTGTATTTATACTTGTTTATACCAAATTTCTCAAAATTACAACACTACAAGCCGACATCAGATCTAGGAGGATAAAATCTCACCAAGAATTTGAATTAATTTTGATTTTGGGCCACATGGGACTCATACGCTAAAAGTGGCGTATGAGTCCCATTAGGCTTAACTATGGGACACATTTTCAAAATTGCTTAGAATGATGCAAAATCCAGATCGAGGCCCAAAAACCTAGGTGGGACCCATACACCCAAGGTGGCGTATGAGTGAGTCCCAAATCACTAAATCTAGGCCACACAACCTAAAAACACCTGAATTTTGATTGGATGTTGATTTATGTCAAGATTATCCTCGGAAAGATGCATTAATTAAGGCTTGTGGATGCAAAATAAGGCCAAATAAGGCATAAAGAAGCCAAGTTATTTATGAAAACCCTAGAAAAATGTGAAAGTGTGGTACAACACTTTACAACACCTTAAATAAGGTACAATTAAGTTCATTTAGCTCACAAGGTCCCAAGACCTAATCTGAATGTGTTAAACATGTTACAACACTAAATCAAGGCAACATTATGCTCAATTTAATGAGGGCCCAAACAAGCAAGGAAAAATAGAGAGATACTTTTTTTATTGTCATAGTATGAAGAGTTTTGAGTTTGTATTCCGAGATTCAATGGAAGTGTATTCCAAAATATGGTAGATGCATTTCGTAACAGTTCAACACTTGGTTGTGTACCACAATCTCTTCTATTTCTTTTCTTTTCCTCAATGGATAGCGAGTCCACTTGGACAATGAGTCCACTTGTAGTGAGCACTTCTTTAATATCTACTATAATCGGTTATAATATATTGTGAGCTAATCTTCACCATGGTTTTTCCATGTAAAAATCTTGGTGTTCATGTGTCATGTGATGTTGTTGGATGTTTTCATGCTTTCTTTCATTACTGCAATTGAATATGATATAAGTATTTTATGTTTAAATGTTTAAGTGGTTTAAACGAATACTGATTCACCCCCCCACTCTTAGTATTCTTGGTGTTCAACAATCCTGACCTATATTTCCAGGACACACATGATCCAAGACAATTTAATTATTAAATGCATTTATTTAATGTTGGTTCTCCTTTCGAAAAACGGTAATAATAAGGCTTTGGAATGCATAATTTGGAAAATTAGAAGCTTAATTAAGTCCAATAAATTAAGGGACCCAAACATAATTTGAAATTATAAAGGTATACAATTTTCTACACTACATTACCCTATTAAGATTGTGATTTTGGACCTATTCTTATTTATATGCCTTATGAGATGAATTAAATTATACCTCTAAGCCCCAACTCCCAATAACTTCCTTCATATGTCATTTTAGAGTTAGAGTTGTAGTGATAACCTTATCTATTTTCTTTTAGAATGAAGTATGTCCTTCACCCAATCAGGTTGATCCTTGACAATATTATGGGTTATGAGGTATCACTATGTCCTTCACCCAATCAGGTTGGTCCTTGACAATATTATGGGTTATGAGGTATCACTATCCCCCAAACCCCAAAACTCTAAAACTCTTTCATTTTGCATTTTTTATTGTCACCTACCTCTCTAAATGACTTAAGTCCCCTTTATTGACCCGATTTGACCTTATAACTGCCCAATCATATTTTTCTCACCTAGTAACAACTATTTATCTTAAAGGCATGGATTCACATGTACATCTAATGATGAATACAAATGAAAATTCCCATGATGTAATTAATTTGGTGGTTAAATGTTTTTCCCCAATGGTTCTCACATGATCTCTCGGGTGCTATTTTAGCAAATCTTGTAGGCTCTTTTGCACCTTACACACTCAAATAAAATATATGCCATTAATGAACAAAATAATAGTGATCGTGAAGAGAAGTATTTTCTCATGCCTCTAGGTACCTTTGTACATCCCTTAGGGGTGAATATTGCATAAATGATAATGACATCAGGGGCATGGGTAATCCTTGTAGGACAAAGTGACCATGTTTCTTATCCCAAGGTTGCATTGCTAAATCCATAAATGCTAGTTTGTTCTTCATTTAAAGGGTTGGATGTTGAGCCAAATTTTGGTTTGGAAACACTAAAAACTAATTCTAGGGCATAAAAAATTGAAGGTTTGAGCTCCAAATGATGGAATAGCTCCTATGAAATATAAGAAGGGTTTTCTAAAGAAAATATGCATGTAATGGTATATCTCCATTGCAGTTTGTAATGATTCAAGGAAATGTATAATTCACATCTATGTATTTACTTTTACAATATTTACTGGTATGGATGTAATACAGGTTTGATCTATATGTGTGGCATTATCTAATATATTATAAATTCTTTGTAATAATAATTCCTTTATTTAATATGGGTTATTGATAAAATCTTATGGTATATATGGAATAGTAGAATATTTGATGATTGCAATTTTGTAGAAGGAATATACTAGACATAAAAAAGTTATGAATGGGAGATTCGTAAATAGTACATATATCTAGAAAGTATAGGAAGTTAATGGTATGCAATAGGAAATTTTAGTATAGGATTGAAAGTAATAACTACAAGTGCATGACGAAGAAACACACAAAATAATAATGACTAAAGAATTGGATACAAAAAGTGAAGAAGATGATAGGAAATGGTATAAGGGATAAATTTCAAGATAAATTAAGTTGGTTTGAATTTGAGAGCTCTAGAAGAAGGAGATTAGATTGGTGGAAGAGATTGAATTCCAGAAGAGTGAAGTGGAAGATGAAATAAAACTCTAAGAGGATAATTATAGGTGTAGGTATAAAAGTGAAAGTTGGAGTATGTCCTAGTTTCTTTCTTAAGGCTAGTAAAGGTGGAAGGAGAAACAACATTGAGTTGATCCTATAAGCCTATTCATATGTTGAGGGTACACTGCAGCTTGTTTTCCAACCTAAAGGGTGATATTATTGGTCCTAAGAGGGGTCATGTTTAGTACTACATTAATTTTTTAATCGTAATTCACATCTAGGCCAAGTAAGAACCTTCTACACAAAATATGCACTAGAAAAGAGGGTATAATTCAATTGTGAAAGGAAGGAAATAGAGTAGTGAAGAATAGTAGAGGGAAACGAGAGATCCAAGGACTATAAAATGTTTAAATATAGTTCAAATAAAAGTAAAAATATAGAGAGGCAACCAAGAAAGATAATGATTCATGACTGCACTAATGTGAATGTATTGATATTGCATTACAATCAAATGATTGAGGCCTAACATGTTGTACTTTCCCATTGCAACATAGATTAATGATGCATTTTATTTATTAACTGTGCATATGCTAAGCCAAGTTGAATTGTCATAAGAATATATTAGTTTTAAGTATCACTCTAGAAAGATTGTGTGTTTGTGTTAATATTGTATGGTTTGCCAATCCTTGATTAGACCCTCTATCCATGATTGCATCAAAATTCTTATTCAACAAATGACTTACAAATCAAACTAGTAGAGTAAGGACAACTTCCAAGAATGAAACGTAAGCACAAGATTGCAAGACAAGAATTTGATTCTTGACACAAAATGTACTAACCAAAAACTCATAATCACATGAATGAAAATGCAAATCTCAAGATGAGCAAAAACATAAATTTTAAAAAAGAGGATGCAAATATGATCAATATGAGATGTAACTCCAACTATTCAAAAATAAGTAAGATTTATATTCACAGATGCCATCTACCTTCATAAATGATCCACCTTAACTTACCTAAACAAACTATAATAGATGTGTAAAAAAATACATAATAACCAACTAAAGAAAATAAAATACCTACATTAATACACTTCAACGTGTCAAATTGACAAAAGCAACTCTTCTACATGAAATATGTTTTAACTGAAATGTTTTACTATAGTGTAGAAAAGCCCAACCTTTTGATTCTAACCAAGACCCAATTTTCAAATCATTAGATTAACATAAACTACATTTAAGAAAAGATTATTTTCCAACATTATAGAACACTCTGTTGTTTCCACAGTCCATGATAGTTAGTATGCAAGATTTTTGGAAAAACTGTGTTCAAAGTTTTACATCAACGTTTCAGATCATACTCCATGATCCATCATGAGGATGTCCAACAGATAGAGAGAGAAGTGAAAAAGAGTAAGCAGACTTGGATATAAAAAGTTGAGGAAAGAGGAGAGGAGGGGAGGTTGAGAGGTACACAATCCAAAAATTGATGGAGAAAGATAAAGAAGAGGGGACAAAATAAAAAATAAAAATGAAAAAATGTATTATGTAAAAATTTAAAAAACTTAGTAAAAATAACATATAATTTTTTTATTTTATTTTTACTAAGTTATTTCCCTTTCTTTGATTTTTTCCTCTTTGATTGACATATATATATATATTTATATATTTGGTTTATTTTTACTTTTCTCGGTTCTTTTGTTCTTTCTTCCTTTTTAATTTTCTCTTTTTTTATCTTTTTACTCTGGTTTTGGTTTTTTCCTTGTTGTTCTTATATGCTTTATTTTATATATTTATCCATTTTCATTAAATTTTTTTGTCTTATCTTCCTCGTCTTTCATTATTTGTGTTTTGTTTTTAGACTTTTGTTTCCCTCATCTTAATTCTTTTCTCTTGTTGTTTTATCTCTTTATCTTGTAGCCTTTTTGTATTATTTTATTCATCATTTACCAAACCATAACTATAAAATTAATTGATGTTATTTTTCTCTATTTTTTTTACTTTTTACTTTTGTTTTATCCTCAAATCTTATTTGTTATTTTTACTAAGTTTTTAAATTTTTTTTGCTTCTTTGACATTTTCCATCTTTTAATTCTTTTTATGTTCTTTGGCCATTTTAAATCTTTATTGTTCTTTTGTTTTACCTTGTTGATTTTGTTCTTGTATTCATTTTATTTATATTATTTTGTTCCTTGCTTTTTTTTTTAAATTTCTAGCTTGTTTTCTATTTTTGGCTTTCTCTTACATTTTAAATTTCCTTTTGCTTTATGATTCTATTTTATTATTTTTTCCTTTCTTTATTTCTTTCTTCCTTTTTCTTTTTTCCTCTTATGACTTCTTCTTTTTTATCTCCTTGCATTCATTGTCTTTATCTATTTATTTTCTTTCGTTCACCTCCTTTTTGTTATTTCTTGTTTCTTTTCTTTTAAGTTATATTTCTTTATTTAACAAATTTTATTAATTTGTAGTTTACATAATACAGTTTTTCATTTTTCATTTTTATTTTATCCCCTCCTCTTTATCTTTCTCCATCAATTTTTGGATTGTGTACCTCTCGATCTCCCCTCCTCTCCTCTTTCCTCACCTTTTTATATCCAAGCCTGCTTACTCTTTTTCACTTCTCTCTCTATCTGTTGGACACCCTGATGATGGATCATGGAGTATGATCCGAAACATTGATGTAAAAATTTGAACATAGTTTTTCCAAAAATCTTGCATACTAATTATAGAACACACCAAAACACAATTTTAAAATGACATTTGTAGAAAAAATTAACCCTTAATTCTATGCAATCGTACTCTAGTTATTTCTATTGATTTCTTAATTTTCTTTGAGAAAGATAATTGAGTACTTTTATTTGTAATTTTGACATATATGAGGCTGCTATTTTAAATTTCTCACAATAAAGGATTTATTAAGAATTTGTTATTAACTCATTTTTTTCTAGAGAGTCTAAACTGAAATAAATATATTTAAAGATGGGAGTACGAGCCCCGACTTTTCATATTAATTGGATTCAAAACATTCCAATCAAAATGGACACGAAACTAAGTGGGAATTATTATGAGATGTCATTTTTACCATCACAATGTTCTTGCAATCTCTGCAACACAACAGTTAAGTAGTCCTTATAAAAATGAATGATAAGCCGATTTTATTAATATGAGCTCAGAGAGTCCGAGAGTCGTACAGTTAACAGACAAATTGCCAAAGCAAGAACTTACTGATAGCAGACAGATGCCAAGAAAGGCCGAATTTTATAAGTTCCGCCGCTGGAAGTTGTGAAAGTAGGTGCGTTTTAATTGAACCCTGAAGATAGTATTAAGTAGAACCCCCGACACCTTGATTTTTAAGATTGGAAGATGTTCCTTTGATTTGCTTTTCTGCTTGGATATGTATAAATTCTACATTGAATATGGTGGAACCCACTTGCCAACTCTATGAATGGCAATAGATTGAGCCCAATGCACTGCATTGGTATAGCGCAGAAAAATCAATGGCTTCAACATCTTACAGCTCTCTGCTTATTCTTCTGTACACAGTTGTTCTTCTTTGTCCTGAAGCAGCTGCACTGTCAAACACACTTGATGGTCAGTAGCTATTAAAACTTGTAGTAACTTCCTCTTTGTTATCATTCTCAGTTGTTCTGTTAAAAATGGGGTTGATTTTTATGTTATGAACTTGTTGGATGTTCAGTACAAATGCTGAAGGCGGTCAAGTCCAAATGGCAAAATACTCCACCAACATGGGAGGGTTCTGATCCCTGTTCCCACCAATGGAACGGCCTTGTCTGCACTGCTTCAAGAATAACTTCACTGTAAGAAGACATTTATTGTATTTTCCATGGAGGAAAAAGTTTTTTACTTTTTGTACTTTGACATCACCTAAATTTGGTTCAACAGGACATTATCTAGCATGAACCTCTCGGGAACACTTGCTACAGATATTGGGTTTCTTAGCAGCTTGCAATCTCTGTACGTGAACAGTAAAAGCAGTCAGTACTAGTAGACGCACTTGCACTTCCCAAGCCAATGCATTTTGATCTCTGTACTGAAATTATCCTTTTTTGTTTCAGAGATTTGTCGTACAATAAAGAACTGACTGGACCCATCCCAAGCACCCTGGGAAATTTGATCAACCTTGAGAGCTTGTAAGTCCATCTTTTTACGAATACAATTAAATTATTAGTAATTTGTGTTTAAAATTAGTCCACTGTCTAGTGTCTTAACACGTTGTTTCTTCAGGGTTTTGATAGGCTGCAGCTTTACTGGAAATATTCCACACGAATTAGGCAACTTGCTAGAGCTTACTTTTCTGTAAGAAAATCACTCCAGAATTAACTTGTTCCATGGTTTCTCAATATCTGATTGCTCTTCAGTTCTTTTGGTTTTAATCAGCATGAATAAGCTTATTTTTATGCTTTTCAGGGACTTGAGTTCAAACAGTTTTAGTGGCCCCATACCACCATCTTTGGGTAATCTGACAAAACTTCGCTTGCTTGACCTGGCGAATAATCAACTCTCTGGGTCCCTTCCAGTATCAAGCTTAAATGGGTTCGGGCTAGACAGGCTAATTAACGCTCAACACTTGTGAGTATGAAATTTTAAGGATAAATGCACTTCTACCAACTTACTGCTGCTAATTGTTTTATACTTTCTTGTAAACAGCCACTTGAGTGCTAACAGACTGAGTGGTTCCATTCCTGCGGATATTTTCCACTCAGATATGCAACTGATCCACGTGTAAGTACAGAGATTATCTTTAAGTTGGGGTCACATGACGGGGTACAGACTGTTAATCTTTGTGATCTGTGTTGTGATAAAGAGCATCCATTGTTGTTTGTTTGTAGACTGTTTGACAGCAATGCTTTTGTGGGAGAGATTCCATCGACTTTCGGGCATGTACCAACCTTAGAAGTTATGTGGGTCTTTAACCCTCTCTGAATTTGATGAATATGGTGTAGATTTTGGGTTTTTTGAAAAGGAAATAACACATCCATCCAAAAAATCAAAATCCAAATTTGTACATTTATTAACTGTGAACATCTGAAAAATTAAATATAGTAGTTTTGCTTGGAACTATTCACCAATTCTTGTTTTCTCCCTGTTACGAAGCAGAAGGGTCGATGGAAACTTTTTAGAAGGTCCTATACCATCGAACATTGGCAAACTGAAAAATGTTAATGAACTGTAACAATCTTCCCTCTCTGCTCTCAATTCTAAATCGTGCTTAAATCCACTAAAGCAAAATTTATAATCTTGTGGGATTTCCCGATCTTTTCAGGCATCTATCGAATAATAACCTGAGTGGTACCATACCTGACTTATCAGGAATGAACAGACTACAGTACATGTAAGTATGTATTTTAAATAATTTATTATCTATGGTTTTCGATGTTTTGAGGTGTAATATCAATTTGAATAATGCCAGAGACCTGAGTAATAATTCATTTGAGGCTTCCGAAGCTTTGGAATGGTTTGGGTCCCTGGAACAATTGACGACTCTGTAAGTTCCCTCAGTTTGAGTTACTAGACAGTTAATACCAAATGACACATACTTTTCGGCTTTGTAAGCTCCCTCAGTTTGAGTTACTTGAATGTTTGTTTGGTTTGAATTACAGAGTATTAGAAAATGGAGAGCTGATAGGTTCGGTGCCATCTAAACTTCTCGGCTTGCCGCAGCTTGAGACTGTGTGAGCTTTCTAGTCCAATTAAGTAAACAGAACACTGTCAATGATATTATTATTTAGTATGGTAGTTGTAGATGATTTGCACACCCTGCTCTTTTATAATGAATTACACTCAACAAAAATTGTGCAACCAAACTAAAGTGTCCCTATAGTCTAGCATCAGTAAATGATGTTGGTTTAAATCAAGCAGGAGGTTACGAAACAACAATCTCAACGGATCTCTGAAAATCGACACAAAGGGAAGTCCCCAACTACAACTGATAGACCTTGAGAACAACCTCATCACTGACCTATCTGTTATTGGAGAAACCTACACCAACTTGGTGTAAGTATAGCTTTTTATCTTAATGAAGAGCATTTGGTTATGGTTTATGTGCTGACAACTTGGTTTTTGAAATTGAAGGCTGAAGGGTAATCCGGCTTGTGATAAAAACTCAGAGCTTGCTAACAGTAAAGCTTGTCAAGCTGAAACCAAAGAATTTTCCTACGCATCTGGTTTCAGAACATGTGGGGACAAAACATGCAATAGAGATTTCAGAGTAAATCCCGAGACCTGTGGGGACAAAACATGCAGGGGACATTTCAGAGTAAACCCTGAGACCTGTGAATGTGCAGTTCCGTATGAAGGAAAACTCGAATTCAGAGCTCCCTCTTTTTCTGATTTGAACAATGTCTCAAGGGTGGAGAAATTGAAGATTTCGCTGCGCACACAATTGAATTTTTCAGAAGGAGCAGTATCTATCTGCTGCATGTCCTTCGATTCACATTACTATCTCAACATAGGAGTGCAGCTTTTCCCCTTCGGGAAGAAGCCGTTTTTTGAAAGATCTGAAATCATAAGAATTGGTTTTGCTCTTAGCAACAGAATTTACAGCCCTCCTGATGAATTCGGCACCTTCACTTTCACAGCAATTTCCTACTACTTCACCGGTACAAAACCAAACTGTCTTCGTATTCTTTTGTGAGTGACATTGTTGGCCTTGGGTTCATGGGTCTTCATACTTTCAAGCACATTGGCTTCTTTCATTAATGAGACATCTAACTTGGGTTGCGCTTGCTGATTTCAGACTCTAGAGAGTCAAAAGGATTCAGCTCTGAGGCAAAATTTGGTATAGCAAGTGTTGCAGTTGTCTTGGTTCTTGTCATTGTAGGTGTGGGAGGCTATGCATTCAGGCAAAAATGGAGGGCTGAGAAGGCAATTAAACTGAGCAAACCCTTTGGTAAATTACTTTTCTCATGTCCCTTTGTGTTCCCATACTTCCAAATAGTATTTTCAGATTTTCTACAATCCAAATTATCTTCTTCTCACAAATCATATTTTTTATTTCTTGATTAGCTTCTTGGAAGGGAGACAGTCCAGAGAGCAAACGCCCTCCCAAAGTAGATGTTGTTAGATGCTTTTCATTTAAAGAACTGAACGGATGCACGAAATATTTCTCTGAGGATCACAAAATTGGTTCGGGTGGCTATGGCATGGTAAATTTAAACAACCAATGATATATCTATGAATCTCTTTTCTATTCCATATTGAGGAATGAGGAGTGTAACTATTTAGTGTAACTCATTAAGGCGGTAAAAACAAGGAAGGTTAGTTAAATATTATTGTGTGATGAGGTGGGTCTGCCCCTGCCTGTGATGCTTAAGAAAAGAACAAAATCAAAGACTTGTTTAGAGCAATAGAGAGTTTGAATATGAGAATGGCTAATGAGATTGCACACTTGAAGATGGATGTTGTAGGCAGTTTCCAGCACTAACTGTAGATTTTAGTTTGTAACAAGAAAACAGGGCTGTGGCATAGGAACTTCACAATCAAAATCCCTAGCAAGGAATTTGACAGTTTGGTTTAAATAAGCTTGCAATCTTTAGAACATTTAAATTGACTCAATAAGAGGGTCACAGGAATAAGATGAAGTAGTTGTAAATTTTACAAATAACAGAGATTAATTTTAAGGGTATATGAGTGTTTGAACAATTTTATTTTTGCTTTACCCACTTTTGATATCATGGGAATTGCAGGTGTACAGAGGGACACTCAATGACGTGAGCCAAGTGGTGGCAATAAAGAGGGCCAAAAAAGGATCTCTGCAGGGTGCGCCGGAATTTAAAAATGAAATTGAAGTGCTCTCACGCATTCACCATAAGAATCTGGTCAGGCTGATTGGCTTTTGCTTTGGGGATGGAGAGCAGATGCTTGTCTACGAGTACATGCCTAATGGATCTCTTGCTGATTATCTTTCTGGTAGTGCTTCCCAACGTCTTATGTTGCATTGATCAGCAACCAATATTATTTCAAATAACAGCAGAGTTATCTCAATCTTTCAACTTATTTCAAATAACAGAAGTCTCTTTCCTTTTTAATCAGTACAACCAACACCTTCGATCTGAGAAGCATTAGCTACAGACTTCTGGATATGCTTTTGATAAGCAATACCAATTCTAACCTGAACGTTTTCAACTTCTCTAGGCTGAGTTGGGGAGTGATATATTAGAAACATGACTTACAGTTTATCGCTCTCCGTGATCATTAAGTGTCTCAAACGAGAAGATCCTATTAATTGGATTATTACACTCAATCGGGATTGTTTGGCATTTTAGGACTATTTTGTAATTCCATATAATTGTATTCAACCCACTTCTGTGTTTTGTTGGTCTCTAAAATCGGCTGACCGAACAGGGTTGCAGGATAGATGTTTTGAAAATTAGAATCGGTGGAAATAATCTCAAAAATCTAATTCCATAAAACTTTTGGTTTATTTGTGAACGGCACAGGAAAGGGCGGAAAGCAGTTGGATTGGAGTGAAAGGATAGTGATCGCTCTAGGGGCGGCGAGGGGATTAGCGTATCTCCATGAGTATGCAAATCCCCCCATAATCCACAGAGATGTGAAGTCCAGCAACATCCTAATCGACGAAAATCTCAATGCCAAGGTCTCAGACTTTGGCCTCTCCAAACTCTCTGTCTACGGGAAAGAGACTGTTCACAAGAAAATCAGTGTTAAAGGAACACCTGTGAGTATACCAGGCACTTATATTGTTTTGGAGAACAAGAAGAAAGAGAAACTTTTAAGAAACAATTAAACAAGAAGACCTAATATTTAGTTTAATTCATAATAGCTTAAAGAGATTGTCTTATAAAGATTGAAGTTGAATTAATCTTAATAATAATCATGTGCATGATTTTGACAGGGGTACATGGATCCGGAATTCTTCACGACATATGAGTTGAGCGAGAAGAGTGATGTTTACAGTTTTGGTGTTGTATTGTTAGAAATCTTAACGGCAAAAGGAGTGTTTGAAGATGGGCAACATATTGTGCAGACAGTGAAGATGAAGTTGGAGGAGAAAGGGCAGACGAGGGAGCTGCTGGATCCCTTTCTTAAAGGCGAATGTTGCATGGGCTTTGAAAGCTTTCTAAACCTGGCTCTGCGTTGCGCGGAGGAATCGGCGGCGAGAAGACCTCTTATGAGCGATGTAGTCAAAGATATGGAGTCCATCTTAACTGCAGTTCAATAATTTATCATGGAGAGTCTGCAAGCCCCTGCTCCATTGAAACTAACTCTACATAACTTGAATTAAACTTAGAGATCTGAATATGGCACTTGGTTTCTTCACTCTGTAATTCCTTTCTATTTTACCTGTTTAGAAGATATTTTTGAACTTAAAAATTCAGTTGACTACTAGCTTGAAGTGTGAAGTTTTAGGCTTTTCACAATTACTTGGCAGCGCTTCTGTCATTTTAAAAATATGCTATATATTGTAGTTTTAATGTAATTAAATTTGTGTATTTATATTATTTCCCTTTAACTTTTAGGTCTATTGTGATGAAATGGTTAATATAATTATATATTGATAAATTACTTCTTTTATAATTGAATTTATCTTTATTTACATATATTATTACATATTTCATTTCATTTTCTTTTATATATGTTATTATGATTCATTTATTACATTTATCATTATCCCTTATCCAAATATTCATTACTCATCTTGATATTCCTCATGTTGATATTTGCATTCCCTCATCCTAGATCAATATCATGGCATGCAAGATCAATTTCACACCACATGGAATTGACTCCCAAAATCCAAAAGTTTAGTGATTGGATGTTGGTTGTTTTGGAAACAAGACATGAGTTTGTTTAGAGGTGGAGGGGGGTGGGTAGTGGATATTTGTTCTTCTTCTTTTGTGAGAAGACCACCACGAGTAAAGGTGGGGGAACCAAGAGGATAGTGTGGTGGTTTTGGGATGGTTTTGATGAGAGGTGGTAAAGGATCATGAGGGGGATTAGATGGATTGGTAGGATCTTGATTTGGAAAGGGTGACATTTTGGCATGCTTTGGAACGATGTCATTGCATGGCAAAATTTATTTGGATAGTGTGATGGGGGAGGAGGATTCAAGATTGCTAAACTCCTCAGATTGGGTGTAAAGAGGGTGGTGGATTTGATGGTGTTAGGATTTGGTACAGAGTTAGGAGTTTGGATGAGGTTAGCATTTTGGATGGGATTGGGAGTTTGGATGGGGTGAGGACCTTGGATGGAGGTGGTGGGTGTTGGCCTCATTAACGATGCACTTAGGTGATTTTGGACTAGTGGGGTGGTATGACTCCACAATTGTAGGATTTTGGTTTAGTCCTTGGAGGAACCTTTGGGTGATATTTGAAAGGTATGATTTGGATGGTGTAGGATTAGGTGGAGGATTAGATAGGGGATTAAATAGAGGATTAGGTGTAGGGATTTGTGGATATGATCAATATACCAAAGTGGAACACTGCTAAGTTAAGGAGTATCCTTCTTTGATGAAGAATCATATGTGAAATATTGTAACTCTTTATAAGGGAAGATAGATGGTTCATTGCAAGTGGTTTTTCTAAACTAAGTATATTGTTGATGGGTCCATTGACAAGTACATGACATGTCTTGTGGCCAAGGGATTTTCACAAGACGATGGAACTGATTATTTTATAAAGTTTTCTCTTATTGTCAGTGGATTATATTTATCTTGGATTTTACTTACTATATCATAGGGATGGTCAATACACCAAATGGATGTGAAGAGTGCATTTTTACAAGGTGATCTTCATAAGGATATCTATATGGATCAAACTATAGGATTTTTGTAAGATTATTTACTTGTTTATATGATTAATTTTTAGTCCATGATATTAAATAAGCCCCCCAACCTTAGTATGAGAAGACAAATAGTTTTTTCTTGATCTTGTAGTTTTCCTCATTGCCATTTTGACCTTACAATTTACATGTAGAGGCATGAAGCTAATCTCTTGAAACTTGTTCTTTGTGTTAATGACTTTATTCTCATAGGTAATTCATCCTCCATGATTCAATCTATTAAAAGAGCATTGATGAAGCAGTTTGATATGATCTATCTTTTCCTTTGCACTATTTCCTTAGTCTTTAAGTCCTTGAGTCTTTAGAGGGAATCTTTATTTTTTTAGCAAAAGTATGATATTTGGAGGATTGCCCCCTCAAAGTGGCTTGTTATTCTTATCTATTATCAATTATTTGCACCATATTTCATATTATATTATTCTCTTGTCCAAGTTATTTCATAACAAGTGGTATCAGAGAATGATATTGACATCATGAAGGCAAGGCATTTTTTTTTTCAATTTAGAGGTCATTTTGGGAAGTGAATATCTCCTAGATTTTGGTGATTTTTTAAAAAAAAATTGGAGGGTTTTTGAAGAACATTGAAACATCTATAGTCCATATTTCAAAGGAATCAGAGCATAATTAAGTGATTTATTATAGAATTAAGGTTTCTTCCAAATTTATTTGGAAATTAAATGTCATTTCTTGGTAATTTTTTTAATAATTTTTGGAAGGTTTTTCAAGAAGTCATTCAAGAATCTATAGTCCAAATTTTAGAGGAATTGGAGTAGAGTTAAGTGATTTATTACATAATTAGGGTTTCCAACAAAGTTACTCTCAAGGTTGCAAATCAGTTAATTTTTTGGATATTTTTTTGGGAAAGTGCAACCTAGGCCCTAGTAAGTTATAATTAAAATTTTAGTATTTTGACTTTATTTGTATGATTATTGCAAAATTATTCTTTTTCCATTGTGATGGGGCCTACAACAAGAGGAAAAATAATACTATCACACCTAGGAAATCTTTGAATAAGGATGATGTCGAAATTGAGGAAATTACTCCTAATGAGGAAATCATCAAGGTCGAGGGAGAATTTTTTATGACATAAAAGGCATAGTTTCATTCCTTAACAATAAGATTCTTAGAAGGGTAAATTCATTTTTTTATACCATTACATCTATTTATATCACTGTTACCAAAATTTTCACCTCAAGTCAATTTGGTAGAGTTGAAAACAGATGATTATATTGAGGTGAAAGGTACACATATTTTATGTTGATAGTTCATTTGAGTGAATTTAGTTTATTATGTAGAAAATCATAACACAAAAAAATCATAAAATGTTGCATAGTAATGTTGTTTTTATTCATCATGAAGTGAAAAAGATACATCATAGCATAAACCATTTCTGTTTGGTGTTTAAAAACCAAAAAAGTATTTAAGTGTCCCACACAAGCCGTGAGAATAACTGAATTGATTTTATTCAGATTGAACTGATTACATCTAATAATGGAGTGTAAACTATACATTTGAAGATTAAAACAGAAAGAAGAAAATGTGAGGAGAGTCATATCCATCATTGCCTTCTAGGCTCGTTGTAGGGTTGACCCTCCTCTTGAGTGCCTTAATCTCCCCTCGTTCTTCAAATCCAATTGAACCTGCAAAAGATTAGAGAGAGTGTTGTTAGAGCTCCAGATATAAGCCTAATCAAACTTTCCATCCACAAAAAATATAGCCTACAACCATTACTAGATACAACCAACACAATCAGATTAATTCAAACATCATATATTCAAAACCAGATGATTAGGGAAAAATGAAGTCATAACCACTAGAAACACTATTTTATCTAACATTTTTATTCACTGTGCAGGAATAGGTTTATTATGTTCATGATCAATTTCATCAAATATGTGGAGAAATGTGGGCTCCCATAAGGGTTGATCCTAGCATATCAGAAGGACACACTCTCATCAATACACATGAGAGTCATTAATATTCATAACAATCATTAGATAGGACTGATGTAACAAGAGAAGCTCATAAATCATTTTTTAATTTAACATGATGAAAACAGATTGAGCAAAGCATCTTATTGCTCATCATTTAGAAGAACAATCAAAAAACGTGTTAAGAGAGCAACAATTGCATTTATCATCTTTCTTTCAGCTCTACCTTGCATTCACGTTTGCATTTCAATGAGGTATTGAGCCCCTTTATACTGAAGGGACAACAGGGCATCAGGTCATCAAAACAATTTCTAACAACTTTTGAAGTACATACATAGTCTGTAACAGACTTAAAGAAACAAACATGGAAGATGGAGAAGTCATATATCATGTTAGGGTTTTATACCCTTCTATATTTCATGCAATCTAAAGAGTCAAAGTGCCATGGTTGAGCCTTATGAAGTTTCAGTTTTCTGAAATAATCTCAAAAGTCAAGGAGTAAAAGAAAAATCACAAAGGTCGAGCTTCATTTTTCCTTTTTCTTCTTCAAGAGATATCAAAGATAACTACGGCTGGAAGGAGATACACAAAGATAAATCATGAAATTACACAAAGACAAAAATTTCATGGAGGCTAAGGATACACAGGAAAATAGTGAATAAACCATTCTATGGAGATGAAAAAATAGCAAGATAACCAAGGCCTACCTCAGTATCTCGCTTCTAGGTCAGAAAAATGACTGAAATCTTACACAAAAAATCGCTAGTTCGAGCTCTCCAAATCCTACCATGGCGGCGTTCTCCCGGGCTCTCCTTCAAGCCAAATAAAAAATGATACAAAATGATTAGAGTTTGATGATTTTTCCCTTTTTCCATTCATGGGCTTGGGTATTTTGGTCGGATCTTTAAAAAAACAAATGATTATGTCTTTTTCCCCTGTGGGTTCAAAATAGACATTATGATATGGTCGATGTTTCATGCTAGCAAATGATGGGTTGATGATCAATACTACCGCTTGTTAGCAAGTGTCGGTGCCTTCAAACATAGATTATGCCCGATGATAACCAAGGTGTGATATATTTTATATATCATATACTATGCCAAAGCTATGTGGTGGCCAATGTAAACAATGCCTTCTTTTTGCATTATATTTTATGTCATTAAAAGGTGGTGGGGCATGTATGATGCTGAGTATGAAATGCATGGAGGGGAGTCATAAGGGGATATTTTTTGCAAATAATTTGTATATTTTATTTTCCCCCTTATATTTTATTTTGTAAAGTTGATTCAAAATTATTGAAAACAATATTATTAATTATTTTTTAATAATTTGTGAAAGCAACTATTGTAAAAGGGGGAAAATACTAAAAAACAAAAAATTCACTCACATGCATGTAAAGTGGAGAGATTGCATGATTTTTAGACTTCCATGCATGGAGGGCATTTTTGATTTCATTATTAGTTGGAGGAGTGTTTTTTGGAGTTCTTTTTGGTCAACATGCATAACTGACCATTTTGAGATGGTGAGAGTTCAATTAGCTCCAATTTTGAGCCCTTTTTTCAAGGGTTTTCATCTTTGCTTGTGAGAGGCATGCATTGCCTATTTTACACTTGGAGTTGATTGTTTGTTCCACATTTAGGGAAATTTTGCATGCCCTCATTGTATATAGAGGGAAAATTCATTCTTGTTCCTCAGTTCTTGCCTTTTACTCTCTTGGATTTTAAGAGGGAAGAGATTTGTAACTCACTCTTATGATAGTTTAATATACAACAACAGGTTTTACAGTTTTTTATGTTATTTCATTGTAGTTTCTCCTTTTGTTGGCTTAAGGATACAAGTTTTACCTTCTTATAACTGAGTTTATTTAGTAAATGATTGATTTGATGAAAGTTTAATGTGTTTTATTAATCAAAACCTTTAAATTTTATCTCTTTCATTATTACAAATTATTGGATGCAATCAAGTTTTAGGTCCTAGGTTGTGTATGTAATTATCAATTCCAGGTTGTGAAGCATTTGTTTCCTTCTAGAAAAGGTTAATTAGCCTTCCTTTGAAGATTTTTTGTCTTAAGATTGAAATTAGTGAGTTGTGTGAAGTATTTGTTGATTTTACAATTGTGAATTAATCTACTCTTTAGACCATCCTATTTGGTTCAATCACCTCCTAGCATCAATTTAGTTTCCATTTTTAGTCAATCTTTCTCACCCTTTTCCTTCCAATTCAGTAGTTTCTAGGAGAATCAAAAGGGGAGCCAACCCATAATCTGGAGGTCTAGTTTCACAATAGGGTACCCACAACCTGAAATTAGTCCAATGTTACACGGGATTGTAGAGATTTCCAGCCTTAGATGCAGGTGCAAATCCTGTTGATAACAATTTTTGGCACACCCAATGGGATTATGAAGCACACTTCAGAGAAAGAATTCAATAGTTTCAAACTGTTGTTTTGGTATATACAACAAAATTTTTTCCTTTCAGAGGTTATAGTTTATACCTAACGACTCTGAATATGTCTGCTGGTTTCAACAAGTCCAGTACTGGTATGTTTTAAATACAATCTTAAAATTTTGATTTCCAACATTTATATGAGTAGAAATGATAGATATTCATGGATATCATGTATACCCATGACCATATGATGAAAATATTGGTCATGAACTCTCTTACAAGCCATACCCAAACAACCATATACAAATAACCAACAAGTTTTTCATTCTTACCATCCTCCTACATGTGCTCATACTTCATATCAACCCTTGTATGATCAAGATCAATCCCAAGGCCGCCATTTTTCTAGCAATCAATAGATCAATTCCTATAATTAGCTTCAAGAGTTTCAAAGTTTTGAGGATAACCTCAAACAAATTCACAATCCAGATTTAAGGTTGAAGATAAGAAACATGTTTCTTGAGGAGCAGTTTAGAAAGAGTGAATTGAATGTGCAACGAGAACAGTTAGTTTGTCCAGCCTATGATTGTCATCAGGATTAGGAATATGATTTCTCACAATATTATAACCTTGAGTGTCAACAAGAATGTGATTTGCAACAAGAACAAGAAGATTATCAAGCTTATCTTCAAGATCACGAATATGAGATGCAAAGGAGGCAACTTGAAGAAAATCTTGCTCAATATCTTGCTGCAAAAGATGCAGAAATAAGGCCAAAAATTGCTGAATAGGAGATTCCCAATGTAACAATTCCAAGTTTCAGTCAAGGTGAGTCTCCTATGTCTTCCAATATCAAAATTCCAAGTATTAGGAACTTATCTTTATTTCAAGAGCATGTTATTGAGCAAGAAGCTAGCCCAGTTGTTACTTTTCCAAACCCATTTTTTGGAGAAGGTATTCCTACGTTCAAAAAACTATGCTTCATACAAGAGGAATCCATTCTTGAGCAGGTCCAACCTATAATTCCTCAAGAGTAGCCTTTCCCAAGCTTGTGCAGCCTCAAGAAGCTCAAGAAAATCAACTTGTTTTAGAACAAGAAAAGGCTGATGTTTCTTATGTTTTAACTAATATGATTAACGAAATTCCATGTTTTGTTGATGATGAGAAAGATGATTCTCAGATCATAGAAGTATTAGGCTCAGTTCAACAAGAAGAGCATAAACATGTTGATGTTCCAAACCCTCAACAAGGTTATAATAAGGTAATAAACAATCCTCTTCCACAAAAAAATGAAAATCAGAATGAAGAGGACACATTTTGGGATGAGCTTGAGGTATTTGTTTCAAGTTTAGACTCTAGAGAAGGGTATGTGCAGGATCATTATGGAAAAAACAGGCCCTTAAGAGGCAATAAAATTCAGAAAAAATTAGAGTTAGGCAACATGATGTAAAAAATTGAATAAGTTATCTATATTATTTCAAAAATATGTAAGAATAGAATTTGTAGCAAATTGAATGTAGTTTATAAACTACTAGGTTTTCTTTTAAAAGAAAAAAATCTATTTGGTGAAAATTAGAAATTTCAATGCAGTAGTATTTAAATTTCAGGGAAAAAATAAGAAGTCGGTGTTTGTCTTACCACCCTAACCACAATAAAATGATAATTTTTTTTATAATATTTTATATATGAGTAGAGGACTCATGTATGAATGTGATGGATGTTTTTTTGTATTTTGTTTTCAAGTAAATAATTAATTATGATTTTTTTATTATAACTTTTAAAAAATATAAAAACTCCTATGTCTGACCACCTTAACTTGGTCAAAACTTCACGAAATTCATTTTTTCTTTTATTAATCCTATAATATGTGAAGCATAGAATGTGACACATGTTTCGGATTCAAAAAATGTGATACCGTTTGAAAGATATGGATGTTTTTCAATTAGCCTATCAATAAGGAATTTAGTCGTAATTCAAATAGAAAATGAATAATAATGATTTATTAAATTCAAAGTAAAGCATAATTTATATTCGTGGAAAGATGATAATCTCCTTTAAAAACCCTTTTCGTTTCATCAATTTTGGGTAAAAAAAAGGTCGTCAGCCACATGGGCCAGCATATCACTTACATATCACCACTTTTTGGCCCATCATGATCCTGGACATACCAAAAATCATCTTTTGGAGAGAAAAAGGCTGGAAAGTAGGTAGTTGAAGTAGAAAAAGATGTTCAAGTTCAAAATTTTGTTGATTTGTTTGATGAACTTCCAAAATTTGTACATGAAGATGAGAAATGCTTGATTAAACTAACATCAATGCCTAGTCTCAATCAACAGGATGAAATAGATCAGTTTGACAAGGTGCAAATGCAAGAAGAGACAAATGAAAGCAATAATTTTTCATAAAGTCAAAAGTTTGATTTGCAAACAAAGGTTGTTCATGTAGAGAAAGAAAAACAACAAATCATAGATTTTGAAGGTATGATATTTGAAGACCATCATGATAAAGAGTTAGAACATACTTCCTATGATAAGGTTGATCATGATACAAACTTATTCTCAAGCATCATTGAGGTTTTCTTCTCTAACATTTTTAAAAACTTAGCACCTTTCAAGACAAAGGATGGTGATCAACATGATCAGGTGACCAAAGAGGTCATGGTTGAAGAGACAACACATGAGAAAGAAGCCGACAAAAAGAGTCCTCGATTTAGCATCTCAATAGGATTCCCAATCATACATCTCTCCATAATAGATTCCAAGCAAGAGACTGATATTAAAAGACAACAAAGCCAACTTGCTCATTCATTCCAAATCAGTGGTTTGGTTGATCAAAATCAGAGGATGAGTGAGTTTGTTTATATTCTCCATGAGGAATTATAATATTTGATTGAATATCTTTTTGTGCTTCATCTAATTATAGCTGTTGATAAGCATGTGAATCGATGTTTATTGTTAAGGAAGTGCAATCATTTCTCACAACCAGTGAATGGCCATGTTTGAGCACTACCATTGTTGGGTAGTGTAGAGTAGAGTAGTAGGTTTTATTTCAATAAGTGCTCATTGCACAATAGTTTAATTTTGGTACAGTTTCTTTCAATAAGTGCAGATGCTACACATATTTTTTGACTTCGTCATAAACAAAGTCATGATTAGTTTCTTTCAGTTATGTTTGTTGTTGTATGGTTTCAGAAGCTGAGTTACAAGATTCTTTGAGCCATAAAGGACAAAATGGACTCCATGCCCAATGGATATACAAGGCAACTGATTTGGCATGCTTAGCAGGCAAGCATTCAACAAAAATCACCAAAATGTTACCAAAATTTTCACCTCAGCTCAATTTGGTAGAGATGGAAACATATGACTATATTGAGGTGAAAGGTACACATATTTTATGCTGATAGTTCATTTGAGTGAATTTAATTTATTATGCATAAAATCATAACACAAAAAATTCATAAAATGTTGCATAGTAATGTTGTTTTTATTCATCATGAAGTGGAAAAGATACATCATAGCATAAACAATTTTTGTTTGGTGTTTAAAAACCAAAAAAGTGTTTGTTGCCCACACAAGTGGTGGGAATAACTGAATTGATTTTATTTAGATTGAACTAATTACATCTAATAATGGAGTGTAAACTATACATTTGAAGATTAAAACAAAAAGAAGAAAATGTGAGGAGAGTCATATCCATCATTTCCTTCTAGGCTCATTGTAGGGTTGAACCTCCTCTTGAGTGCCTTCAACTCCTCTCGTTCTTCAAAGCTAATTGAACTTGCAAAATATTAGAGAGAGTGTTATTAGAGCTCCAGATATAAGCCTAATCACACTTTCCATCCACAAAAATATAGCCTATAGCCATTACTAGATACAACCAACACAATCAGATCAATTCAAAACTAGATCATTAGGGAAAAATGAAGTCATAACCACCAGAAACACTATTTTTATCTAACATGTTTGTTCACTGTGCAAGAACATGCTCATTATGTTCATGATCAATTTTCATTAGATATGTGGAGAAAAATGGGCTCCCATAAGGGTTGAACCCAACATATCAGAAGGAAATTCTCTCATCAATACATGAGAGTCATTAATATTCATAATAGTCATAAGATAGGACTGCTGTAACAAGAGAAGGTCATAAAGAATTTTTTAATTCAACATGATGAAAAAAAATTGACCAAAGCATCTTATTGCTCATCATTCAGAAGAACAATAAAAAAAGGTGTTAAGAGAGAATCAATTGTATTTTTCATCTTTGTTTCAACTCTACCTTGCATTCATGTTTTCATTTCAATGAGGTATTGATCCCCTTTATAAAAAAGAGAGAACAGGGCATCAGGTCATCAAAACTATTTCTAACAACTTTTAAGCACATACATAGTCTGTAAGAGACTTAAAGAAACAAACATGAAAGATGGAGCAGTCATATATCTTGTTAGGGTTTTATATACCCTTCTATATTTCAGGCAATCTAAAGAGTCAAAGTGCCATGGCCGAGCCTTATGAAGCTTCAGTTTTCTGAAATCATCTCAATAGTCAAGGAGTAAAGAAAAAAATCACAGAGGCCAAGCTTCATTTTTCCTTTTTCTTCTTCAAGAGAAATCAAAGATAACTACGACTGGAAGGAGATACACAAAGATAAAGCATGAAATTACAAAGAGACAACTTTCATGCCAAGGATACACAGGAAAACAGTGAATAAACCATTCTATGAAGATGGAAAAAAAACAAGATAACTAAGGCCTACCTCAGTATCTCACTTCTAGGTAGGAAAAATGACTGAAATCTTGCACAAAAAATTGCTGGTTTGAGCTCTCAAAATCCTACCATGGCAGTGTTATCCTAGTCTCTCCTTCAAGCCGAAGACAAAATGATACAAAATGATTAGGGTTTGATGATTTTTCCCTTTTTCCATTCACGAGTTTGGGTATTTTGGTTGAATCTTAAAAAAAAAACAAATGATTATGTCTTTTTCCCCGTTGGTTCAAAATAGACATTATGATATGGTCTTTGTTTCATACTAGCAACTGATGGGTCGATGATCAATACAACCACTTGTTAGCAAGTTTTGGTTCCTTCAAACATTCAAAGAGAGCTTATGCCTGGTGATAACCAAGGTGTGATATATTTTATATATCATATACTATGCCAAAGCTATGTGGTGGCCAATGCAAAATAATGCATTTTTTTTGTATTATATTTTATGTCATTGAAAGGTGGTGGGGCATGTATGATGTTGAGTATGAAATGCATGGAGGGGAGTCATAAGGGGATATTATTTTTTGAAAATAATTCATATATTTTGTTTTCCCCCTTATATTTTATTTTGTAAAGTTGATTCAAAATTATTGAAAACAATATTATTAATTGTTTTTTAATAATTTGTGAAAGCAACTATTGTAAAAGGGGGAAAATACTAAAAAACAAAACATTCACTCACATGCATGTAAAGTGGAGAGATTGCATGATTTTTAGGCTTCCATGCATGGAGGGTATTTTTGAGTTCATTATCAGTTGGAGGAGTGTTTTTTGGAGTTCTTTTTGGTCAACATGCATAGTTGACCATTTTGAGATGGTGAGAGTCTAGTTAGCTCCAGTTTTGAGCGCTTTCTTTAGGGGTTTTCATCTTTTCTCGTGAGAGGCATGCATTGCCTATTTTACACTTGGAGTTGATTGTTTGTTCCAACTTTAGAGAAATTTTGCATGCCCTCATTGTATATAGAGGAAAAAATTATTCTTGTTCCTTGGTTCTTGCCTTTTACTCTCTTGGATTTTGAGAGAGAAGAGATTTGTAACTTACTTTTATGATAGTTTAATATACAACAGCAGGTTTTACAGTTTTTTCTATTATTTCATTGCAATTTCTCCTTTTGTTGGCTTAAGGATACAATTTTTACCTTCTTATAACTGATTTTATGCAGTAAATGATTGATTTGATGAAAGTTTAATGTGTTTTATTAATCAAAACCTTTAAATTTTGTCTCTTTCCTTATTACCAATTCTTGGATGCAATCAAGTTTCAGGTCTTAGGTTGTGCATGTAATTATCAATTTTAGGTTGTGAAGCATCTGTTTCCTTCTAGAAAAGGTTAATTAGCCTTCCTTTGAAGATTTTTTGTCTTAAGATTACAAGTAGTGAGTTGTGTGAAGTATTCCTTGAGTTTACAACTGTGAATTAATTTTCTCTTTAGATCATCCTATTTGGTGCAATCACCTCCTAGAATCAGTTTAGTTTCCATTTTCAGTCAATCTTTCTCACCCTTTTCCTTCCAATTCAATAGTTTCTAGGAGAGTCAAAAGGGGAGCCAACCTATAATCTGGAGGTCGAGTTTCACAATAGGGTACCCACAACCTAAAATTAGTCCAATGTTACATGGGGTTGCAGAGCTTTCCAACCTTGCATGTAGGTGAAAATCCCGTTGATAACAATGAAAAAATAATCCTATTAAAATTCTTTTCTACAATGATTAATGAGATAATAATAGAGAAATTTATATTTCAATAAAAATTTTGGGTGTTACAATTACTCAATACATAGTTTAATCATAATCACTCTATAGACATGAAGTCCAATATTTTCAACAAATTTTAATATGAAACATTATATAAATTTCATCATGGAAAGACTACATAGCTTTTCATCATGAGTTACATATTTTAAGAATGGTACATTTTAACATCTTCTAAACGTCTTACTAATTTGACATTTGTAAAATAGTAATAATACAAAAACATGTGAGACAACAATATTGTCTTTCATAAACCAAGTCTTCAATATCTCAATTGCAAGAGGGAGAGCATCACCTGACTACTTTTCCTCCAACCATAGATTGATGGTCCCCCACACACCTTTCTTCTGAAAGTGACCCTACCCTTCACGTGACTAGTAGATCCAAGGAAACTCATAGAGGGTGTGTGCACAAAGATGGGAGACAAAAAAGTGGCCACCCCACTTTTTGGCCCCTAGAGAGCATAATGTGCTCATGTTATAACGTGAGTGTGTTATGTCTATTAATGATAAAAAAACAATATCAAAACTTCATTTTCATTCTTTCCCTAAGTTAAGCCACGATCTACAACTAGTTTGAAGTGTGATTGCATTATGGGAGAGGTCTTTCATTGTTGTTTATCCACCAACTAATCGCCAAAATTTTTCCACGACATCTTTGAGGTCAAAGAGGTAAATGTTTTACTTTAAATTTTGTATTAAATAGATTGATTGAATTAGTTGTTTTTGTTGAACACCCAGAATACTGAGAGGGGGGGTCATTTAGTATTATATTAAACCAATTAATCATAATCCATCCAATAATCAATACAAATCTAACTGCAATAATGAATGAAAACATGAAGCAACCACAAGATCACATGACACATAAACATCAAAAAATTTACGTGGAAAACACAAAAAGGGAAAAACCACGGTGAGGATTAGCTCACAATATATTATAACCAGTTATAATATATTACAGAGGCTCATTGCTAGGACACACTGTCCAAGAGGGCTTATAACCACAAAAAGATACAAAACAAAAATGGTTGCACAACCAAGATGTGAACTGATACAAAATACACCTTCCTTGTGCTGGATTCAGTTCCTTTGAAGCTCTGAATGCTATCTCTATTATATATATCAAATACAAAACATTGCTCTGATTTACAATCACTCAACATTCACAACAATTCTGCTATTATTTGAATCACACATATACAAATTCACATGTTCGCATTATATCACATCTCATCTCACATATCCTGTCACTCCTACATCCTCAAAAATTTCTTAAATATATATGCAATACATCAACATACATCAATTAGGTCAGCCTAATTAGATGTAGCCCAAAAATTAAATCAAAATTGCCTTGTCGTCTCCATACTTGAATAAAAAAAAATCTTCACGCTCAAATAAAATGTGCAACACTTGATTTAGGCTGGCATGGACCTAAAATAGATCTCATTAAAATCTGCAATACTTATTTAATCTCCACAATATATATCGAGCATTAGGTTGGCCAAGAATTAGACCTAATAACAAAATAAGCCAACTGATCAAACACCAACAATCCATCTGATCATATAATCACTTGACATCTGGAATATATAGTGTATTGACACCTATAAACAATCTCCCAAAATTAAAAATTCTGATACCAAACACTGGAGGGACACAAACCAGATTACTCATACCCATTTACATTGTATAAAGCCAAAATTGAATGCCGAACTAATGTTGCTTGTAACATTCAAACTGCGCATCCAAAATAGCTGAGATATTGAACATAGATGCAAAAAGTGGTCATGAAATTATATTATCACCTCATAGGCAGATCTTATTACATGAGTAATTATGGACCAAAATACTGAATTAAAGTAAATGTCAACAATTAATGTTGGCATCAGTGACAACACATTAAGGGGTTCCTTCTTCATTCTTCCAACAATTTGAGTGGATTTAAAAAAAAAAAAAATAGGAGCTAATAATACACCACATGATGAAAACCCTCACCTCTTCATCAAAAATCCATTGAATAACAACCACAAAAAATCCCTCCAATAATGCCTCGCCATCCTTGAGGGAATAAAGAAAATATAATAGGTCAAATAGAAAACAATAAGAGAGAACTTGAGGCAAACATTGAAAGGTTGAGAGATCCAACAACAAACAACTCCCATAGGTCTACCCTCGTAACCTCACTAGAATCCATCATCTCTCACGTTGTATTTGTGAGTAACAAAATCAATACTTGGTCAAACATTCAAGGAATGAACAAATATAATTTTATGTAGATAAATTATCTTATGACTAGATTAAAAAATAAAATAAAATTTTACTTATGCACATTGTTCACTAACCCATGAACCAATGCACCCTTACATGGCACTTGAAGGAGGTTCTTTATCCATTGGTGCCACTACCAAGGGATAAGGAATAGCTTTTGGGATAGGTGGTGGATGGTTTTTGACCATCCTCCATGCAATAAAAATGAGGTCACATAATAATTTTTGAGGAAACTCTATCATAATTTTGTCTTCAATGAGATTCCTAATTATTTTGATATGTGAGAGATGTAGGGTAGAGATGGGGGATCCACATATGATAAAGTGGGGGCACAATATGCCCAAATCTAGACACCGAGACCCCTTTCTAGACCAAAATTTGAGCACATCACTATTCCTTCTATTTTGAAGGAGGGTATTGAGGTGGAGGCTCTAGAGTCCATTAGTTTGCTAACTTAGACTCTTATACAACACACTAGGCCTCTAGCACAAGGTGATATGGGAAAGTCTTCTAGGCCTCAATAACCACCTCACTTATGTCAATACAAGAGTTTTGTTTGTATTTATAAGTATTGAAACATAAAAATGTGGTGACTCTAAGATTAGTGTTCATAGCCTAGGGCCATTTCCATATTTTTATAAATTTCATTGGGATATAGATCAACAATGTGAATTATTTGACTATGAACCTTAAAGGTGAGCCAACTAGACTCGGATCTATATCCTAAGGGGAATTGGAATTGATTAGAAATATTTTTAAATGATTAACTTAATGATCCTATATGCCCTAATATTAAAAATGCAAGATCCCAAATATTGATAGTCAAAAATAGTAGTTTACCAGTGGATATGGGAAGTGTAGAGAATAAAAAATATGCTCAGAAAAATTGGTTTCAAGGTGTCTACAAGGACTCATTTACCCTTGGGTGAATGGATCTTTGTATAGGTGTCTAAATCAACCTTTTGGGTCCTCTGGTACAATATCTGAGCATCCATTTTCCCTAGGTCCCACTATTGGAAAGTTAGAAATAAATTTTGAATATGATTTTTTGTGGCTTGACAAAAATGATGACAACTTATGCAATAATACAAAATTTCTCTTCAAGATCTTCAATCCTTCTTCAACTTGTAATACGCGCATACAAAGGGAGGAAAAAATTGTTGTGTTTGAATGGGGGTTTACCTTAGTCAAACCCCATGTTTGGTAATTAAACCTTGATAGAAAGATAATGACAAAGGATAAGGAAATGATGAATTAACACTTGCTTGCTACAACTCACCAAACCTTCAATGGCTTCCCTTAGAGGACTGAAGTCAAACAAATCACTCCAAGGAACTTGATCTTTATTTTCTTGATTTGTTGGATACTTGAATGTTTGGATGCTTTAGGATCAACAATGCATATTATCCTTCACAAGATGATATGAACACACATAAGCTTGAACATGATGATAGGATCTTGATTTCTACGACAAATAACTGATAAATTTTCTCTTGAATGCTCTTGACAATATATTTACTCTAGAAAGTTCACCTCTTGTTAGATTTATTTCAAATGATAAGATGAATGTATTTATAGGTGTTTATCCAATTTCTCAAAAATTAGATTCTAAAAGCCAACAATTGCATATGAAATTTGAATAATTAAAAGACTGCCAAAAACATATTTAAAAATGGGTTTTAGGACTTGAAGCTTGGGCGAATGGGTCCTGGTCTAAAAATCTAGGACACACATTCTCTTGTGTGATTAAAATATTAATTGTATCAATTAAATATTGGCTTTCCTTTTGTAGATTGAGAATAATAAGGCTTTGGAATGCATAATTTAGAAAATTAGAAGCTTAATTAAGTCCAATTAATTAATGGACCAAAAAAAGTGTGAAATTGTAAAGAGTATACAATTTCCCACACAACATTTAGCCCCCACTTTAGTGAGAGTATGAACTTATTCTTAGACTCACACTAAAGTAGACAAATATGCGTCAAAATAGGTCCAAGTGTACAAATTTTAGAAAGATAGGATGACAAAGATCAAGGAGGATGATCAAGCCCCCAAGATTGAAGATCCCATGGCAAACCAACATAAGGACAAAGGGACACACAAGATGTGTAAGATACGTGCAACAAGATAGATATACAATTATACAATGTTAAAGTTAATGCATAAGGGATGGAATAGCAAGTTGCATTATGCCACATCCATCAAATATGCTCACATGGATGTAAAATCACTTATGAGACACATGGATCCATTGACAAGCAAGACATGTTATGCTTGGTGTCCATGAAATATATTCACAAGGGCTAGTGTTATTTTGGTATACACTAGGTGAGCCCCAAAGGGAAGATGAGAAACACACACTAGGTTTACAAGGTGTGTACCCATAAAAAAGGGTGGCACATGGGAAATTCATCACAAAAATTGTGTACCCATAAGTCAGTGCCAAAATTATCAATGCTATGCCAACACTACACTAAGTTCAACCTTTGTGAAAAAAAGTGAAGCACGAATGTAAAAATAATGCCAATCTCAATGTAATAATAATGCCAATATAAAGGTCACACTTCCTAGTTGATGTTTTCTATCATCACTAATAAGGGAAAAAAAAAAATGAGTGGGGGGACTATATGCCCCCACTTAAAATGTCACCATACTTGCTATGTTGATATTTTAAGTAGAAAGAGGGGAAGAGGGGATCGTTGGAAAGAATGCATGCCTCCAAAAACTAGTTATCCTTTCTCCCCAAGTGTAGAGACAAAGACAACCACCAAGGAATATCATGTTGCTGCATAGATAAATATGGTTTCACTTAAGATTGTACCACCACATTTGGCAATGAGAAAAACACATAAAGCTACCAATTCCACATAGTGATGAGCAACATAATAGGATGAAAATAATTATCAATTAGAGGAAGTAGGTGTATCAAAACAAGGAAGAGCACCAAAATAATTAAGATTTTTTTAATTTTATTACTCAAAGACTTACATTCATTGGTAGAATGACAATGCACTTGATGATATACACAAAATGAGATTTTGTTATAAAATTTCTTTCATGTTCTTGGAGGAAGAGTAATCAAGTGGGTTTCAAGAAGCCTCGATAAGATAGTCTCTTGATCAACATTAGGGGATGTTTCTTTCTTAGCACAAGATGTCATGCACACAATAGATGATAATGCATTAGATGAAGATAAAGTTTGGAAACCTAGACCCTACTTGGAAAAGTGTAGTATAGACTTCACTTGGTTTCTATCATGTTGTTCCATGTTTTCATTATATCAATATTTAAAAAGGATTTGTATCCAAGACCATAACATGCTTCCAACTCAGATGAAGAGATTTTATGCTTCTGAGAAGGGTTGGCTCCTTCACAAGCACATAAATCCTTTTTAAGTTTTGTAAAGTCATGTATCTTCCTCTCATGAGGGATGTGAGTTGAATATCCCCCATCACCACCATGGGATGATGTTATTGATGTAGAACAAAGATGAGCAAATGAAACACAAAGCTTTTTTGGTTTAGATTGTGATATTTTTTACTCTCCCATAAAGGAGGGGGTAAAATCTAATGAACCCCAATCATCCCTAAAACATGTATTTGAAGATGAATCATTTTTATTTGACTCTTTGGACCTTGAGGGTGCGATTTGAGACTCCCCTTGGAAATGAGGTGAAAAATATAACGATCCCCAATCATCATCTAAGAGTTTTTTTGTAGGTGAAAGACAATTAGGATTACCATAAACTTGTATAGGTTCTACCTTTGAAGTTGAAATCAAAGTATTAAGATAGTTGGAAGTTTCATGATCATGTTGAACTTGTGAATTATAAATTTGTTCATCTTATTCAACCATGTATATCTTGTTGTTATATTCAAACTTCATCTCATGGTGAAGAGTAGATGGGACTCCTTTCATGGAATGAATCCATGGTCTCCCTAGGAGAAGGTTGTATGAAAGAGGTCCTGGCATGCTATGGATAGGGGTAGGCAAAACCACAAGTCCAACCTCAATGGGTAACGTGATAATTCCTAGTGATTTCTTATTAACATTATCAAAGTCATAAGTATTAACATCATTAGGTTCTATACGATTCTTGTTCATACCAATTTTATCTAGGAGATCAAAGCTACAAACATTAAGACCTAATCCATTGTTAATGAGAGTATGCCTAGTTGTAGTTTCATTAATGATCACCTTTATCATTAAGGCCTCATGTTTATTTTGGATCTCGAGAGAGGGTAATTCATGTTGAGGGAATATGATATCCGACTTTTTCATTTGCATACAATTAAATGAGGTTGCTAAATTATTCAATTTAACAGAAGATTGGATATCATTCTTCTGCAAAACTTTTTGGAGAATCCTATTATATGTAGGTGATGTTTGATCAAATCCCAAAGGGAGATGTTTACCGGAGCACGATGAAGTTTCTCAACAAGATCATACTCTTTATCACTATGTTGAGGAATATTATATGTTCTAGCAATTATGTGATAACTTGGTTGTTACGACACATGTTTACTAAAGAGTTGCCTTACAAATTTAAAGATAACACCTAGAGGTTTAGTAGGTCCTATAATGGGAGGTGACTTAGGAGGATCACTAATTAAAAGAGATCCATATGTTACTTGCGCAGTCATAACCTCAACTGAATTACTTAGATGAATTTCTATTGAGGGGGGGTCTAATGTGAACTTAGCATATTCATCTATGTCATCCATCCTACTATTTGTTGAGGGGAATGTATCAATGGTTTCATATTATTTTCTATTGAAACAAAAAAAAATGGGTTCACTTTCATATGGTTTAGAACATAGAGCAAAACTCACTTTCCAATTATCTCATTGAAGGGAAGCCCTAAAGATCTCAATCTAAAGTATGCAAAGGGGAAAGAGATCTTGTAATAGGGCTGTCCTAGGGTCTTATTGTAAACTAATGAGGGATTCGCCACCAAGCTAGGGCTTGGAAAGATAAATAAAATGAAAATAAAAATTCTTAAACCTAGTATGATGTGATCTTTGTTGAAATGAACAAGACAACTGAGAAGGGGGGGGGGGGTGAATCAGTTGTACCAAATTACTTTTAATTTTGAACTTAATTAATTTCACTTTAAATTTAATCTATTATTAAGTATAAACATGAAATGCAGATAACAAAAAGCAAACACCAAAGACACCATATTTACGTGGAAAACCCAATGAGGGAAAAAAAACAGTGAGGATTAACTCACAATATAATAGTAATGCAATACCAGATACAAAGGCTCACTGCTAGAGGGCTCACTGCCTAGAAAGGACTCACTGTCCAGATACAAAGGCTCACTACCTACAGATAGGACTCATTTTCCAAGTGGAGGCTCACTGCCTACAACCAAAGAAATACAATAGAAAATCCACCACAACATTTTCCACACATTCACAGCTTGATCAAAGGATTACATACACCGTCAGCTCACTACTTTCAGTAATCTAACACATCAAAGTACTACTACCTTAATTCTCTTTCACACATTCAAATTTTAACACTTTATTCACACACTCATACCATACACACTAATTCACAACATCTTGGCTTGCCTTTATACCAACTTCAACCTTAGAAACATTCTCAAGGTCGGTTACATATTCTTCCTTTCCACAAATTCAAATTAGGTCGGTGACTCAACATTCTCACGATGGATAAGAATGAGCGGACCGACCAAAAAATTAATTAGGACCCAAACAACATCTTGGATCAATCACACGCTTCCTTAATCAATGCTTAATCTTCATGTAACATGTAGACACTAGGTTGGCCAAACCTAATGAAAACACTAATGAAATTTGAAGTACACACATCCATAACAAGATGATCACATGTGGATCACTCAAAATGATTCACCAGACATTGGAACACCTCTTAGAAACCTTTAGATACATCCATAACAACTATAACAACTTCTATGCATTGAACTCTTTCCAATAGTCGAACCAGAACGTGCAGACACACATAGTAGCTCTGGAGCAAGCCTTCTGGAGCACCAAACCACAAGAAAGTTTGCTAGAACAAAGATAAAATCAATATTAACCTTCTTCCAAATCAGAAAGATCTAAGACAAACCACTAGAAGACTATTGAGCAAAACCATCTCTCCCAGTCCATAGACAAACAGTTCTGCCAAACCAGTTCACACACCAGTTCACACATCTTCCACTCTCCATCGAACCAAAAGCTAAAACTTGGGATATATTATCCATTGAATCCCATGAATTTTTTTGTAGATCCGCACAAGAATAGGATCAACAAAGAAGAAATGCAGAGCACATTACGGGAGCACACTCAGAACACACACACAACACTGTCTTCATTATTTGTTAATTTTCTCAAAAGCACTTGACATCAACACATCTGCAAAACCATAAATATAGCTCCATGTACTCTCAACACTTCCATAGTATCTCAACTATACATGTGCCATCTGCAAACACTCTGAACTATGTTGACATCAATGACAACATTAATAAAAACACCATCAAACACATCCATACTTGCAACAATCTCCCCCTTTTTCATTGATGGCAACACATGATGTGAAAAACCATGAAAGACAACATACAAAATCTCCTGCTTCTTATTTCCTTTCTTTTTCAGATTAGATAACCCGCACAACATTTTTGCACTCTCTTCTCCTTACAAGTTTTTCTCTCCCCAGATATAAATATGTTTTTTCACATGACACTCTCTCCCCCTTTGACATCAATGGAAAATAATTTTTTTGCATGAAACTTCTACCAAAAAACTCTAATCACTCCCCCTTAGGAGTGCACCCACATCTCATAGTGCAACAATGACACTCTCTACTCCCTCTGAGGAGTAGACCTCAATCATCAATCCAGACAAATGAAGAATCTGTAGATTCATTGGACTGATGCACCTCCATGTGCACCTAGTTCAAGGCAGGAGGGACAATAACCACTAACTTCTCCTAGAGATTCTCAAAAGTATCCTTTAGAAGAGCCTTAGTAAATATATGCAATCTGATCCTTAGTAGATACATATTCAAGCTTGAATTTATTCTCCAACACCTTCTCCCTCAAGAAGTGATACTTGATAGATATATGCTTTGTCCTAGAATGCATCACCGGATTCTTTGAAATTTTTATTGCACTTGTATTGTCACAAAATATAGGGATATGCTGATCACATATCACACCTATATCCTTCAATGTTTGCTTCATCCAAAGTACTTGTGTATAGAAGGATGCTGCTACAATATACTCAGCTTCTGTAGTGGACAAATAAATTGAATCTCGTTTCTTGCTCAACCATGAAACCAATATTCCTCCAAGAAAGAATGCACCACCACTAGTACTCTTTCGATCATCTACACAACTAGTCCAATCAACATCAGTGTAGGAAGTCAAGCTGAAATTAGTATCCTTAGAATACCATAAGCCATAATATGAAGTCCCCTTTAGATATCCGAATATCTTCTTCACCGTTGTAACATGTGTTTCCTTAGGTTCTACTTGAAATCTAGCAACTAAACATACTGCATGCATGATATCTGGTCTAGTAGCATTAAGATATAGCAATCCACCAATCATAGATCTTTATATGCTCTGATCAACTTTAGAAGATTCATCATCCTTACTCAACTTGCATCCAGTCACCATAGGGGTACAAACCGACTTAGAGTCATCCATTCCAATTTCTTTTGATAATTCTTTAACATATTTAGATTGTGAAATGAATATCCCCTTATCAGTTTGATTTACTTGAAGTCCAAGGAAAAAAATCAATTCACCAATCATAGACATCTCAAATTATTTTTGCATCTCATTTGAAAGTTTCTTGCACACACCTCCATTTCCTCCAAAGATAATGTCATCAACATACACCACAACTATCAACATTCTTTTACCTTCAAATTTGAAATAGAGTTTGTTGTCCATGGAGCCTTTGTTGAATCCTTGTTGAGTTAAATATCTGTCCAACCTTGCATACCAAGATCTGGGAGCATATTTAAGTCCATATAATGCCTTTTTCAACTTGTAGATCATGTTTGGTTTGTTTGATAACTGAAATACTTCTAGTTATTCCATGTACACCTCTTCTTCCAATTCTCCATTCAGGAATGCAGACTTAACATCCATTTGGTATAATTTGAAATCTTTACAAGAAAAAAATGCCAAAAACATCTGAATGACCTCCATTCTTGCCACTGGGGAAAAAATCACCTCAAAATCTATTCCTTCAACCTATGAATACCCTTTGCATACAGTTCTATCTTAGAAAGTAAACACAAGTTTACCTCAACCACTTTGCTTCTTGTCTTTACACCTTCACTTATATCTTGAATTATCTGTTCCTCTGGATGATTCTTCTAAACATACTTAGGAGTCTTAGCAAGTTATGAAATCTCCTCTTCCTTTTTCTCTTCTTGTACTTGTCTGTAGATAGGATCATCTGGCTCAACTTCAGTTATTTCAATTGGTCTATGCATAGCTTCATCAACCTTTACATTTTCACTTTCAACTATTTTCCCTAGTCTTTTATTGAAGCTTCTATATGCTTTGTTGTTAGTTGAATATCCAAGAAAAATACCTTCATCACATCTTGCATCAAACTTTCCAAGGTTCTCATTATTTCTTTTAATGTAACATATGCTTCCAAAAACCTTAAAGTACTTAATATTAGGAGTCTTACCAGTCCATAGTTCATAAGGAGTCTTTGTTTTGTTATCTCTGTTCTGAACTCTGTTAAGAATGTAAACAACAATGTGGATTGTTTCTCTCCAATATACATCAGGAACATTTTCCTCTTTCATCATTGTCCTTGCAGCCTCTTGAATAGTTTGGTTCTTCCTTTCTGCAACTCCATTCTATTGAGGGGTTCTAGGGGCAGAAAAATGTCTCTTTATACCATGTTCTTCACAAAATGCATTAAACTCACTAGAAGTGAATTCTCCACCTTTATCAGATATTAAACATTTGATTCTCAGGTTCACTTCATTCTCTACTCTTACTTTGAAAAATTTGAATCCATCTAGAGCTTGAGCTTTCTCCTTAAGAAAAGTAACCCATGTCATTCTAGAGTAATCATCAATCAAAAGCATAAAATACTTGTCACCATTCAGGATTCCTGTTCTTATGGGACCACATAGGTCTGCATGAATCAATTCCAACATTTCAGTAGATGATTGTTCTTTTCCTTTAAAACTGCTTCTTGTTGTTTTCCCAACTGACAACTTCTACAAACAAAATTGGTAGGCTTTGTGATTCTAGGAAAATCTGTAACAAATTATCTTGAACTAATCCTAAGCAGACTATCAAGGTTTTCATGTCCCATCCTACGGTTCCAAAACCAAATTTCATTAACTTGAGAAACAAAGCACTGAACATCACCACTCTTAAGCTGTTAGATGTTTGCATGAGTTCTTGTTCCTGTTGCCACCACAATTCTAGACCCTTTTTCTGATCTCACAAGTGTTATCCTGAAACACAAGCTTAAATCCTTTGCTACACATTTGTGCAATGCTCAAAATATTATGCCTTAAGCCCTTAACATAATAGACATCATCAGTACTATGTTTTCCATCAAGACTAATTGTACCTTTTCCAAAATATTACACTAGTAGAAAAACAACAATAAATGACTAAAAAAACTACTAAAAATTGGTCACATGACCATTAGCTTGGTCATGTGACCATTAGTAGTTTATTGCCAGTCATTTATAATGCGACCAAATTCATGACTAAACCATTTTTAATCATTTATTGGTTGTTTTGATTGATCAATTTGGTAGTATATTTAGTCATTAATTTAGTCATTGATTGTTGTTAACTAGTCATTTATTTAGTCATGGTAGTCATTTATCTAGTCATGGTAGTCATTTATTTATTCATGGTAGTCATTTATTTAGTCATGGTAGTCATTTATTTTAGTCATGGTAGTCATTTATCTAGTCATTGTAGTCATTTATTTTAGTCATGGTAGTCATTTATTTAGTCATGGTAGTCATTTATTTTAGTCATGGTAGTCATTTATTTAGTCATGGTTTAGTCATTTATTTGGGTGAATCAATGATTTAAGTTACAAATCAAATCTAACTTAATTAATCCTCACAAATTTATGCATATAAACTTCAAGTATCATAGATATTTAAATGTTGAGAGAAGCACCATGAAATGAAGACTAAAATGCTTGAACAAATGTGATTGAATCAGACACAAACATATCACAAATCAAAAGCAGCCACAACACAATATTTATGAGTGGAAAAAGAAAAAACCACTCTGAAAATTTACTTCATTAAGCCTCACTGATTGCATTCAATGTCTCATGACAATTTCCTCATTGACAAAGAAAAACCTCATTGGTTACAACCTCACTGACAAATCAAAACATATAAATGATGTGCCTCAACAAAATAGTAGCAGAACCAGACCAAAAGTCCTTTGGGATTCCCAGTTGATAAGGTCCTTTGACACTGCATGCTCCCATACAATATTGCCCCATACAGATGCCTTGGGATTGTACTGATAAAACAAATGAAGCCACAACTCAAACATGTCCATGCAAAATAGATAAAGGTAATCTGTATCTAATCTTCTTATTTTGATCTTAAATACTAGATATACATGTAGTGAAATAGAGAGAAATACGAAAGAACCCGTGAACAAGAACATTATGGTTAGGCTGAAATCTAATAATTGAACTTTGAAAACCAACAACTGAACTCTAGAAAAACAGAAAAGGATGAAATTAAAACTAAGGTTTCATTTATATTCTCTATTATGGAAGATTGTAAAAATCAAAATGTTATAAACGACACCTAAACTGCTTAGACATATGAAACATAAAAAAAAAAGATTGCTGAAAGCTTAGCACAGTAGCATTTCAGACAACAATTTTTTTTACTAGAGACATTGTCAAAACACAGCCAAAACTCCCCTCACCCAAGACACTGTCAAGTCTAAAATTTCTGGTGGCATTCTTGAGGCCATTTTTCACTGCTTTGCCCCCCACCATCACTATTGGTTTAAGCTCTTCCAAAATCTTCCTTGTTGGTATTGACCTTTCACTTCTCCAATTTGGCGAAGTGAAAGTAAGGTTTATTTGCCTGTGCCCACGCCCAAGATTAAAATGAAAATTTCAACAAGATTTGCCCGCGCCGCGCTTTAGGGTTTAGTTATTTGCCCAATAAAAAAATTTCAAAATAGAATCCAAAACTAAATAAACTACAATACATGAATCTCCCGCTTTTTGCTTTTGCACAATAAATATTATTAAATAATATTAAATATATTATAATATAATATTATATAATAATATAATAATATAATATTAATAATATAATAATATAATATTAATAATATAATATAAATGTTATATTATATTATATTATATTATAATATAATACTATATAATAGTATAATATTATAAATATTATATTATATTCTATTACATTATATTATATTTTTATATAATATAAATATTCTATTCTATTATAATAAATATTCTATTATAATATATTATATTGTAGTAATATAATATAATATTATATAATAAAAAAAATTGACATGTAAGTGGCAATTTTTTTCACAATAAGAAAGTAAGTAAAAAAGAAATAATCTAAATTTATTATTTCATATAAAAGTAAGTTTCTAAATTAACATATTTATTTTCTTATTTAATAAAAATAATATTTATTTGTAAGGATAAGATGTTAAAAAAAGTTTCTAAAATTTAGAAAATCAAGTACAAAAAACTTTCCTAAATTTACTATTGAATGCAAAATATTGAATTTTTTTAAAAAACAAAAATATTCTTTGATGTCATTTTTTTTAATAATAGAAATAAAATTATAAGAAGAATGAAAAAAAAATGTTTTTTTTAAATTTTTTGAATTAATACACTTCAAATTAGAAAATTCAATAAAAAAGAAATATTCCAAATTTACTATTACACATAAATATCTTTCATGTATAAATATTGAAAATTGTTAAAAAAATAAAATTCTTTGATGTTTTTTTTTAATAATAGAAATAATTATAAAAATAATGAAAAACAATTATTCTTTTTTAATTTTTTTTGAATTAATACACTTCAACTTGGAAAATTCAATAAAAATGAAATATTCTAAATTTACTAGTATACATAATAATATACATATATACTAGTATTATATTGTATTGTAATATAATATATTATTATTGTATTGTATTATTATTATATTATATTATAAAACAACCCATTCCCTGAATTCAAAATATTTTTTTAATTATCCACTTAATATCATGTTGTCTAATTTTTATTTGTGTGACTAATTATTTAGTCATTTTAATTTGTGTGACTAATTATCTAGTTGTGGTTTTTACTAGATGATCAAATTAGTCACTTATGATGATCAAATTAGTCATTTATTTAGTCATTTATAGTTGTGTTGCAAAAAATGAGTAGAATTTAGTCATCTTTAGTTCTTGTGACTAAATTTTTTAGTCACGTAGTCATTTATTTGTCAAATTCTACTAGTGTTAGCACCAAAATCATCTCCAAACATAACTAAACCACCATCATACTTTTCAGGTTTAGTAAACTTACTCTTATCTCCAGTCATATGATTTGAACATCCACTGTCAACTACCCAATAGTCTTCATCCTGTCTCGCATGAAATGCAGTAACTAGAGTACCTTCCATCTCATCCTTCTTATTCTTCGGACTAGATTCCCTTGCACATCTTCCATGGTTAGCAGACACAGATTTATTCTCCAAGGATAAAAACAAGAATTCATCTTTATCATTCTCAACTTCAGATTCATCATCAGAAATTCCAACATTTTCTCTAACATAATATAATTTCTTGAACTTCCTGCCCTTTTTTTCTTTATAATTATTATATTTTTTTCTTTTTGTGTGCAACTCTATTTGGACATCTTGATGCATAGTGGCCAATATTTCCACAACTGAAACATTTAAAAGGTAACATACCTTTGTACTTACCGGTACCTTTCTTCAATTTTGTTGTAAAGTTTGCTTGCAACTCTTCTAAACCATCACTATCTGGATCATCCTGTATATTAATTTTTTTGTTTCAGCTTTGTCCTTTTCTCTTCCAAACTTCCTCATCTCAACTATAGTCAAGGTGCCAAATAATTGTTCTTTAGTAAATTTTTTTAGATCATATGATTCTTCAATAGCAGAGACCTTGTCACTGTAACACTCTGGTAGGGTCATCAAGATTTTCTCTATTACATCTTCATTTGCCATGGTACCACCTTGATTTTTTATTTCATTTGCTATAAGTTCAACTCTTTGATAGTATCTTGTAATATCTTCATCTTCTTCCATTTTCAAGTTCTCAAATCTGCGCGCACTAAAGATAGCATACCTTTCTTTTTCATTTTCCTCATAGGAAAAAATATCATCTATAGAAGAAGGACCACTATTAGGCTCAACATACTTTGTTTCAACAACTTTCCAAGTATTGAAACCAAGAGAGATTAGGTAACCTCTCATCTACTCCTTCCATTCACTATAGTCAGCTCCATCAAAAATAGGAATTTGTAACTTGTGCGCCATTTGATCTACCTCAAGTGGTTAAGATCTTCTCTAAGGAACCAAAGCTCTGATATCAATTGTTGAAATGCACAAGACAACTGAGAGGGGGGGTGAATTAGTTGTACCAAATTAATTTTACTTATGACCTTAATCAATTCCACTTTAACTTTAATATGTTATTAAGTATAAACATGAAATGCAAATAATAGAAAGCAAACACCAGAGACACCAGATTTATGTGGAAAACCCAATAAGGTAAAAACCATGGTGAGGATTAACTTACAATATAATAGTAATACAATACTAGATACAAAGGCTCACTTCTAGAGGGCTCACTACCCATAAAACACTCACTGTCCAGATATAAAGGCTCATTGCCTATAGATAGGACTCACTATCTAGAAGAAGGGTCACTACCTACAAACAAAGAAATACAATAGAAAATCCACCACAATAGGTTCCACACATTTTCTGCTTGATCAAAGGATTGTAGACACCATTAGCTCACTACTTTTAGTAATCTAACACATCAAAGTATGTTGTCTTAGTTTTCTTTCACACACTCAACTTTTCACACTTGATTCAAACACTCATAACACACACACTAATTCACAACATCTTGACTTGCCTTTATACCAACTTCAACCTTAGAAAAATTCTCAAAGTCGGCTACATATTCTTCCTTTTTGAAAATTCAAATTAGGTTGGCGACTCAACATTCCCGTGGTGGATAAGAATGAGAGAGGACTAAACAAAAACTGAATTAGGACCCAAACAACATCTTGGATCAATCAAATGATTCCTTAATTGATGCTTAATCTTCATGTAACATGTAGACACCGGGTCATCCAAAACTAATAAAAACACCAATGAAATTTGAAGTACGTGCATCCACAACAAGATGATCACACATGGATCACTCAACATGCTTCACCAGACACTGGAACACCTCTTAGAAACCTTAAAATACATCTGTAGCAACTGTAAAAACTTCCATGCACCAAACTCTTTCCAACAGTTCAACCAGACCGTGCAAACACACATAGTAGCTCTAGAGCAAGCCTTTCAGAGCACCAAACCACAAGCAAGTTTTCCTGAACACATAGAACATCAATATTAACCTTCTTCCAGATCCGCAATATCTGAGACAAACCACCAGAAGACTACAAAGTAAAAACATCTCTCCCAGTCCACAAACAAACAATTCTGCCAAACCAGTTCACACACTGGCTCACACATCTTCTGCTCTCCATCGACCCAAAATCTAAAACTTAGGATATATTATCCATTGAAGCCCATTAACAATTATGTAGATCCACATATAAATAGGATCAAAAAATAAGAAATGTAGAGCACATTACCAAAGCACACTTAGAACACACACACACACACACACACACACACACCACTATCTTCATTATTTGTTAATTTTCTCAAAATCACTTGACATCAACACATATGCAACACCATAAATATAGCTCCATGTACTCTCAACACTTCCATAGTATCTCAACTATACATGTACCATCTGCAAACACTGTGAACTATGTTGACATCAATGGAAACATTAATGAAAACATCATCAAACACATCCATACTTGCAACAATCTTTAACTAAATGACCTAAAAATGCATATAAATAAAAAAAAAAGCTGAAATATGTAATGTGTGCACTTGGAAATCTAAAGATGATTGAATGGAGGCCTAAAATGCTAAAAATTCTAGAATTTTGGCACATTAGGACTCATACACCAATCTAGGCATATCAATCCCAAATCTGGGTTTTTGTGTAGGAACAGGTTTATGGAAAAAGGTTATCTGAATCTGCAAAAATCTAGAAAAATTTATGTAGTGGGACTCATATGCCACTTCTGGTGTATTAATCCCATTCCACATTTTCAAGAATTCAAAGCTCACATTTTTGATCCAATCTCTATCCTTCCCTTCCAAACTGATTTCTATGTTTGAATCTACGAAAATACTTGTAAAACAAAATATAGACTCGATTTTCTTATGGGGGGTTTGCCTCAGTAAAACCCCTAGTTTGGTGATTAAAACTTGATGTAACAATGAAACATGAATGTAAATAGGAATGCAAACCCTAACCTTAAGTGTGTCTAAGATTAGGAAATTAGAAATGCAATGCAACCCTATCCTAATATGCTATAATAAGATACATGAATGGAACATGAAGATGAATAACTCACTTTGAAATATCTCTAATCACCCAAGTGAGGCCTAATAATGCTTGTACCTTCCTTAGGCTGAATGTAGAGTGATAATGGAGGATGGAATTGTTGATGGTCAAGGTAACACAACAATGTTAAAACCGAATATTTCTACTCTATCTCTCTTGAAAAAGATAAATAACCTAAAGCTACCTATATTCCAAGGTCCCTGTAGTTGGTTCTCAACTGTGCTGATATTGTTTAGTGGCCTATGCAACTATATTGTTCAGGGGGGCTGCTATTAAGGGGTACAAACTGAATAGTATGAACTAATTTAACATTTTGGGGTGTAAATAAATAGAAAAAGATAGAACAGAGCTCAAGACAACAAAACATAAATATAGATTTCTTTTAACTCAGACATATAAAATTCATAATGAGCATTTCTTTTTAACAACTAAAACTATAAAATGATACAATCCAAAAAATATTCTATACTATTGCATTCATTCATAGTGAAAATTCAAGACATACAATCATTCATCATCACCAAACTTCAAAATCAAACAAGAACACATCACTAGCTCATTACTAAAATTCATAGATCAATAAACACAAAGAAATATCATTCATAGATAACTCAATGAAATAGTCACAGATTCAGAATCTTCTATTGATTTTCATCAAATAAGAGACATTTATGCACAACATTCACTGGCATATGAATGACTATTGTTCATCAAAATCACCATTAAAAATCATTATGGAAATTATTGAAACTTGTAAAAATGTCTAAGTACCTTTGCATAAAAATTGTAAAACTCCTAAAAACTGTAAAATTATCCTAGATCTCTCTTTTAGGAATCCAATCTTCAATTCAATTAGCCAACCCTTATAATTTGAAGAGAAATTCTACATATAGACATGTTCAACACTAATTCCTCTCATCAAAATTGAGATCCACAAATCAAGGAGCAACTGGGGCTGAATGAGGCAACTGACTATTATGATCTTCAGTTAACAATTGATAACTCATCAAAAATCTACAAGAAAAGGGAGGAGGTCAAACTGCTGGGGATCCTCAATTGAACTTGTGTCATGTTCCTGAAAAGTAGGAGAGAGCTGGCTAGTTGGCCGTATCATTTGATGCTTCATTAATAAAAGGATATTCCATTGCCACTTCACTCCTCTATCTTCTACTGAAGTAGATACTCATCACAACTTTCCAATACTTGTTTAAGTATATCTACATTCGGCCCATCTACCCAATCGTCTTCAAATTTTATTATTTTTAATTTAGTAGAGGTGAACTTTTGCATATCATCCAGCTTAGTAAGCTCCTTCCGAGCAATCTTCACTACCCCTTTTATATCCATGAACCTATCAATTAAAAAATCATCATCATCATCTCGCTTTTGTATTGCCTCTTGGAATCTATTATTCTATTTGTTCCTCAACTCATCAATAGGGAAACCATCCTTTATAGGGACATCCTCATTCACAATCATAGCTATAATTGCCTCTAACTCCACAATTTGATCCACCAAATCCTTGCTAGCCTGTTGCACTTCATTCCTATGTGCAAAAATGAATGAAGACCGAAATTTGATAATGTTAATGGTTTTATCAAAAAAATACTCATTACCTTGCTCATGGATAGATTGTTCTAGAATTGTTTATTGAGGTAACTTATTAATTTATTTCAGTTTCTTGACATGTTGTCTATATTATTCCTCTTGTTTCTAGAGGGTCTCAACATATGCATTCATATCATTGAATGATTCCCATGCACCTTCATGAGCCTTATGAATTTCAACAAGAAGTTCCTCCACCTCTTGGCTCAACCTATCAATCCATCTGTCCAACATACCTACTTTACTTCTCATCTCAACAAGGTCATCAAATTCTTTCTTACTCAACATAATTGGTGTCTCAGGAGCATCAGATTGAAAAGAAACAAGAGAAGATAAGTCCTTCAAGAACTTATGCAATTGATCCAATTGGGCTTTGAGCTCATCCTTCCTTTGCTTATCTTTTATCATTCTTGACTTAGTGGAAGATGCCACAATATCAATGAGATCCATATGTTGGTTCCTTGTAGGTCTCCCTAAGTTAATAGTGCCTAGTTGATAATCACTCAAATGCATCTCTTGTTTGTCCTTGTCAACCATGGGAATGACACATTCAACTACAATTTCTCCAGTATCTATCAATTTGGTGGAATGAAGGACTCGAGCCTTTTTCTTGGGCCTTTCCTTCTCAATTTCCTTCACCATATCATCCCAATTTAGGGGATGAGGTTGGAATATCTGTTTCCTCTCCAAGTTGAGCTTTAACCATGTTGGGGTAGTAGGAGGAGTAACCACTTGTTATGAAGAAGTCATAGAAGATAGGGGTTGCCAAAGTGTTACCTTAGGTTAAGAATCAACCTCTTGTTGCTACTCCTTTTCTACCATCTCCTTAGCTAACCTATCAGCTTAAGCTTTCTCTCTTTCTTCTTCCAATCTCCTCTCTTCCAACATGTCATCCCTTTGTTTTTCCAATTCTTTCACCTTTTCTCACATTTTTGCTACTTCTTTATCATGCTTGGCTTGTTCTTCTGCCTCTATTATTTTTAGTAAGATCTCTTCTTCTTCCTTCTTTCTTTGGGCCTCCTCTATAGCTCTGGCTTTGTCCTCAAGGTCTTCCTTTTTTTAGTAAGATCTCTTCCTCTTCCTTCTTTCTTTGGGCCTTCTCTATAGCTCTGGCTTTGTCCTCAAGATCTTCCTTTTCTCTCCTCTTCTAGGAATTTTTCTCTTCAAGGTCATGAATCTTTTGTAGAAGGGACAACTTTTCCCTCTTTGCATTAGCTCTCCATTCATTTTCCTTTTATTGCTATAGGAGGTCCTTCTTCTCTTTATGTTGCCTTGCTAACTCTTCAATTTTTTCTCTAGCTTCCAATTCTTGTTGCTTAGCAAGTTCATCAACTTGTTCTTTGGCATCAACCTCCTTCTTTGCTTCCTCAAAGAGTTTCCATTGGTCATCTGGAGTTAGGACATGCTTGGTCTTGACATATTCAACATCTTTTGTAGATGCAATCACAAGAGGATCATTATCTGATTGTGTGGCCTTTGAATCAGTGCCTATATCATGAAAATCAACCTCCTTTTTCTTATTCTTTTCATCTTGTTCATGGAGGCTTCCTACAAGTACTTCTTTAGTAGATTATTCAGGGAGAGAAGGTTGAGATGAGGCTTTTTCTCTAGCTGTTGTAGTATCCACACCGTGTGATTCTTGGGTTTCTTGAGAAGGTACTATTGGATCAACATCACCTCTAGAGCTAGGAGGATAATACTCCAATTATTCCTTAGGGGTTGTCCTGCTCTTGGTTCTCCTATAACCCTGGGTACCTCTCATTTTCCTCTTCTTTGAGGATTGATCTTATGGCTCCCTTATTCTCATTATCACCCGTCAGATACTCTTATTCATTACTATCCTAGAGATTTGTTTAATATCTATAAACTCCTCCTCATCCCAATTTATTGGGTCCATGTTTTTGGTGCCTACACTTTTTGCTTCATACCTGAGGTCCAAAACTACACCATCATCTGATAGTGTATCAAGAATGTCTTCCTTTACCCCATATTCAATCATTTGCGGGATGGTGATCCTTCATAGTTCCTTTTCCTTACATCATAATCATCCTGCAAATCTATCCAAAAATACTCTAACAAGTTATAATGCTTATAAAAAATGGTGGGGGCTAAACCATTCATCTTATACTCCAGATTAAAGTGTTTTCAAGCTGTATACAATCCCAAATTTAGATAATTTAATTCTTCACACACTACCTTCACAACCAAATTGTGAACACAACAATATTGTCCCAACTTCATGGAAAATTTGTGGCATCTAGGCTTGTGTTTATTGGAAAAATTTGTATTGACTCCCATAGCCTGATATATAAACTCCATAAGAAAAATCCTATCACTGAAACATCTTGGAAGTCGATGAGGATGTCCATCAAAACCTGCCAACCTAAAGTAAGAGAACTTGGGGTATTGGATATACCAATGTCCCCATTCATCAATGAAGGCCATAGCTTCCCTACTCATCCTATATCATACATCTCCTGTCAACTGGTTAATAATGACATAGAGGAATGTATCGTTAACCCTTCTATAATGTAGCTCTGATGTTTGTAGGGTGAATTGGTCATAATCCTCCCATGCCTTCTTTTGTCCAGGAGCTTCTCCCAATATTCCCATTGCATTCAATCTAGGGAATATGCCCATCCTTGTAGCTAAATATACAACATAAGAGGTCATGAAGAAGTTCTTTGTTTGCTCCACCTTGAGCATTTGATTATGGAAAATATCTGAAAACACAATGCCCTAATCAAACTTTTTCCTACCATCCAAAATGGTTTCGATGAATAGAAACATCCATTCCTTAAAATATGTGGAGTCCTTCTTTCCAAATACCCTAGAGAGCATCATAATTATATCCTTAATATCCTTTTGAAAGTTTGTTCTCTTGGGTTGTTTAGGAACCTTGGTCAATGAATTCTTCTCAGTTATTAGCCAATTTTTGTTCATTTGGGACCTATTAGCTTCCTTGTTCCTGTTGAATAACTATAATGCCTTTGCTTTAGTCAATTGCTTGTGGTTCTTGGGGGTAGGTGCATTGAACAAGAAACTCATCATTTGTGGAGATAGATCAATGATCACATTCCCTTGGAGGTCCATACACTATCTTGATGAAGGATTGTAAAATCTTGTTGCTTTCAATATAAGTTCTGAGCACTTAACTGATAAAGGGAAGAGTGTGACATGTGCCAATACAGATTGGTCTATACTTTCAGTTCTCACAATCACATCCTCTGAGAAGGTGTCTGTAAATATTTCACCCCAGTTGAATGGCCCCAGATTAGTGTCGGTGATGTCAACCGATTCTGAATCTAACTTGTTGGTTGTAAGAGTGGAATCCTAGTGATTATATCTCAAGGTGTAAGGAAATTGCTCCACCTTTATCTTCTTTGGTTTCACTCCCTTTGATTTTTCTGCAACTTTCCCTTCCTTTTTTGAAATGTCTTTAGATGATCTTGACATGGTTTACTCCTTCAAGACAACCCTAGATTAGATGAACATAAGGTATAGGAATCAACATTGCAAATGTCACCTTTCATACCTCTCTATTCTTCCCTAGGTAACCCTCCATACTTAGTGAAATTTTAAACCTGGCTGGAGCAGGAGAAGATCAAGAAATAGAGAGCTCAAATAGATAACAAAATAAGAACCTAAACCAGGACTAGATCAGAAATTGGAACTTCCAAAAGTTCTAATATTTTGTATCGTTTGGTCATTCGGTTTCGCCAAACCTGGCAAGATCAGATTCAGAACCGGAACCTACTAGGAGCGGGATCATTTACGAAACCAAACTCTTAGGAGAAAGTTCTTTGGACGAGTTCATTTATGCCTCCCGTTTTGCTATGGATTACCATGGAAAAGTGAATTCTCCTCGCATGTCTACATTATTTTAGACTCAGGTTAGAAAGAAGGCATGGGGAGGTAGGATATAAGCTTGAACCCACTCAAACAAACATGACCAGGAGCGAGTGAGCAAGGTCATTTATGCAAAATCAGCGGGACACACAAACCCTAATTCACACAACCCATCGAATTAAATTAGAACTAAGGCATTAAAACCCATAAGTAAATCAGTAAGACTAACACTAAGATTGAAAAAGGGTTGAGCGAAAGATTTAAAACAGTTTTAAATACCAGAACCCTTCAAAATGAAGCCCTAATGAAACTAGGGCACTGTGGAATGGAAATGCCACCAAGAATAGAGAAAATGACAGTAGACAAAACAAAAAAGAAATAGAGGAAGCAAAAAAAACCAAATGGAAAACAAAAGACAAATGCAAACAAAACAAACAAAAAAAACACAAATGAAACACAAACGCACACAAGCGAAGATCCACAGGAAAAGTCTCGTGAACATGCAAAGAACAAGCGGTGTAAGAAAATGGGAAAACACAAAGAGAGAATGAAATAAACCCACCTACCTTGAAAGACAACTAGAAAGGGTTGAAAATCGACTAGAATCTGCTCATGAATGCTCGCCCTCAACCAAATCATGCTCCTCTTAAAGTTATTTCATATTTTTTCAACTTAGAATCTTGCATGGGTTCTAAGGTACTAGCAGCAACAACAAGTGCATTTGCAATCTGGTTATCTTGTCTAGGAATCAATTTGATCCCAAAGGCATAAAAGTCTTCTATCAGATTTTGAAAGGAAACTCAGGTGCGGAAACAGCTTCCTACACTAATCTCTTAAGGAAAGTATGGTGCAAATTTGTTTTAAACCCTTACAATTTCAGATTCGTTAATCTACTTAACAAAGATATTGCAGCAATATACCATACATACAAAGAATGACGAATGACACAATGATTTACCCTGGGGAAAACCTTTCGGTAAAAAACCCTAGCACTCCAAAACTTGCACAATGTATTATCTTCAACACAACGGTTACAACACACTTGCAATGCAAGTTCTTTCAGGAGATTTCCAACACTTGAAGACAAAATGCGGCAGCATCAAAACGTTCCAACAATACACTCACATCACAAATCTTCGCAACCCTAAAAATGCTTATATCATGCGCTTCCCTTTTTAGGGCAACTTCCGAAGATAACTGTATTAGGGTTTTACCATTCTCCGAGAAAATAGGAACCTGTCATTGAATCTTCTAGACATAGCTCTTACGTGTCATAGGAATCCGTCATAACCGTTTCAGCCATGATCTCCTTACATGCAATTCAAGATGCCGACACATTAAGTGGAGTGACACATCAACATGCAAACTAGACATGTACACTCACACTTAATTACATTATTTGCAAGAAATACATTTTACAAAACAAATAATAAGAATAGGAATTATCCAAGGTTGAGACACCTTATTCCTAACAGATTTCATATTTTGTTCCTGTATCTAACCAACCTCTTGTTATGACATATGTATTGAGTAAGAACTTGCTTGATAATGACCTCAAAATCTCCCATGATTTTCAGAGTTGTAACCTTTTTCTAATGCACAAACATTAGTCCTGTGGCCAATGCTTCATATTCTTCCATATTATTGGTACAACTGAACTACAACCTGTAAGAAGAAAAGTATGTTTTCCCTTTTGGGTTTATTAGCTCAACTCGAGCTCCAGTCCCTATTTTATACTTGGAACCATCAAATTTGAGGATCCACAATTGATCCTAGGCTGGGGTTTCTTTCTTTGGGTGAGCCGAGGGTAGTTGTTTGTAAGAAATATGTGGCGACTTGGATTGGTTTAGGAATTATAGACATGGGGAGTGGTCTGAACAATGATCATCAAAAATTTCATTCAAATTGAGGACCTATGCGGGTAATTCTTCCTAAATCTGATCTTGATCAATGGCTTTACAATTGGTTATTAGTTTCAACAACCTCCTTGGAATTGGAAGATTGGCAGGGGCTGGTGTATTAGACAGTTCTTGAGATTCTACAATCTCATTTCCCAAGCTAAAACATGAAACTTGAGTATGTCCGATTTGGGAAAGGACTTCTTCCTATGTATTATTGTTCCTTGTCAAGATAGTGACATCTCTAGCCTCAAAGGAAAACTAATTCATTGGTGTTTTGCGTTGGCACTCACAGGTTTCTGCTGACTGATAGACATGGTTGAGGATGTATACACAAGGTTGAAATGTCAATTCAGAATGACTGGTAATGAAGTTTGCACTAGTTAGGGAGTAGCAGACTCCATAGATCAACCTCTTCTCCTAGAACCAACCTATCTTATTGCAAATTTCAAATTAAAACCTACTAGTTGATAGTGGTCATTGGGTCACTGTGTTCTAAAGGTTGTAGGGTATCAAGACTGAACATTGAAGAGGTCATGATTTCCTCTCTCTTATATACTCCTATCTCGATTTCAAAATAGGCTACCTCATTAGGACAATCGTACTCAGTGATCATATGTTTGAGACATGGTTCACTTTCAATCCTAATTTGTGTTGCTATCCCTTTCTATGACAACCACATGTGTGAAAATTCTAAGGATAAGTAACCTCCAATTATTTTCATTAGGTCTCGACTTAGAAGCATGCCATATGTCTCAGGGATATCAGCTACTTGGATATCCATATAGGTTTGGATCTGTGGGTCTAGTCCAACCTACACATGAATGTTTTTTAGTTCCCCAACCACATTAACCTCAATTTTGTCTAATTGTATTACCTTCTTATGAGTTTGAACCGGATTTAAACCCAACTTTCTACAAATGGAAAAGGGCATGACATTACCTGAGGCCGCAGAATCCAGGAGGAAATTGTGTAAATTATCCCCTAAGATTCTCAGGCTTAATAGGAATGGTGGGGTCCCTGTCTTACCTTTGTATAGGGCCACATTCATTTCATTGGTTGGAGTCACCTTATTCTTTCCTTTTGACCGATCTGCTTCTTCCAAATCTCTCAACACGATGTTGCGTTAGGCAGGGCACCACTTCAGGATGTCAAAGAATTACAACAAGGTCTTTTGCTTAATCAAATTCCATGTCATTTTTCATCTGATATTTAGAGAAAAAAGATGAGTTACCCTTATTTTTAAATTCAGGTGGGCCTTTGGGTGGAGGCGAGTTGTTGTCCGCATTCTAGTTGGGTGGAACTATAGTGTTTGGAGGAGAAAATGTGGTGAATAGTCCTTTAATCTGATTCCTCAAGAAATGACCCCTTTTAGATTAGAAGGCTTCAACATCATATACATCCTCCTTTGGTTCATTTTACTCTTGTCCAGGGAAATGAGATGCTTCATCAAAGAGTTCATAAGCCATGGCTGTATCTGTGGATTTTCCAATCTTATTAGTGGCACCTTGCAGTGAAGCATCAAATTTTGCAATCTTAACCATTTTCTCCATTTCAAGATAGCTAACCTTAGAATGTGTTGTAGTGTCGTACAACCTACACCAATTTGTAATGAAATTAAGATCTGCAACATTTGAAGTATGTGGTTTGTCGTCACTGGCTTGATAGTTATGGGAAACTCCCCCATTTTTTGGTCCAATGTTCCATTTTCTATTATTATTGGATCTTTGGTTATATCCCCTATTTTGGTTTTGGTAATTTTGATTGGGGGGACTTTGGTTTTGAAAGTTCCCTTGGTTTTGATTAGCATTCTGATTGGAATAACTACCTTGATTGGAATACCCTACCTAGTTTTGGTAATTTTGGTTTTGATTTTTATTCTGAGGGCAGTTGTACTTGAGCTGTGCCATCTCATTGGTCACCTGAGATAATATTTTCTTTAGAGTTTCCAACTCCGTTGTTAGATGAGTTGTACTTTCACTTTCTGTAGTGGTTACAACTGACGTATGTGTGAAGGGGTTAGACCCTATAGCATTATTATGGGAATTTTGAGCTTGTTGTGAAGAGTCGGGGGTCTGACCATGAAAGAATAGTTGTTGAGATGGAGCTTGTAGCTTGGTGAAAGGGCTGTATGTAGAGTGGGACATCCCTGAGACTGTATTAAACAATGAGGTAGGATTAGGAACCTAGGAGTATCCTAGAGGAGGGAAAATCCTCCTAGACCTCCTGATTTTGAACTAATCTGCTGCTACAGTTTAATATCTAGGTGATAAACTTTGGAAAGAGAATCAATTTCATTTGCGAGGTATGTTCTCTACAAAAATAGGCCAATCAAGGGATCTATGGCTTTTAGGTAAGCTTGGATAGCAATATTTTCAACCACCAAGTATGGGTCTTGTAACCTCCTATACATCCTCTGAAATATGGTATTAAACAGGGGTAACGATTCATGTGGGTCTTTCCTGATAGTGGAAAATTGATGATATAAGATTTCAGGATTGACATAAACTCAAAATTGGTTTATGAATGCGTCTTCTAAGTTCGTCTAGCTCAAGATCGATCCAGTGTGTAGATTCAGATACCAATTGTAGGCCATATCTCCCAACGAGTAGGGAAACAGTCTACATGCAACATCATGGTGAGAAAATTGAGCTTGTGTACAGGAATCTTTGAATGCCTATATGTGATCTTCAACACTTCGTGACTCTCCATGAGCATACCTAGGGAAAAAATTCTCTAGATTCTTAGGCATCTCATATGTGCCACCAGGAATGACTCCCAGTGGCAAAGGATTATTTTCAAATAATTCCATGGGTGGTGGCGGATTTGACTATGTCAGTGGTGGAATTGGTGGGAATCCAGGTGGAGTGGGTGGTGGTGTAAGAGCCCTATGATTTATGGGTCAAACAAGCTTTCAGAGTTCAAGAAATGGGTCAGGGTTTAGAACGGATCTAAGAACTCTTTCAAATTTGTCTGGTGAAAAGGACCCGATTCGGTCCAGTTTTTTCCTCTGGGCCCTCCTTCTATCGCCAGTTCTGTTGATGGTCAAGGTAATACAAAAATGTTTAAATAAAATATTTCTACTCTATTTCTGCTGAAAAAGATAAATAACCTAAATCTACCTATCTTCCAAGGTGTCTATAGTTGGTTCTCAACTGTGCTGATGTTGTTCAATGGCCTATGCAATTGTAATGTTCAAGGGGCCTACTGGTAAAGGGTACAAATTGAATAGTATGAAATAATTTAACATTTAGGGGTTTAAATAAACAAAAAAACATAGAACAGAGCTCAGGACAACAAAACATAGATGTAGATTTCTTTTAGTTCAGACATATAAACTTCATAATGAGCATTTATTTCAAACAACTAAAACCATAAAATGATACAATCCACAAAATACTCTATACTATTGCTTTCATTCATAGTGAAAAATCAAGACATATAATTATTCATCATCACTAAACTTCAAAATCAACCAAGAAAACATCACCAACTCATTACTAAAATTCATAGGTCAATAAACAAAAAGAAATCTCATTCACATATAACTCAATGAAATACTCTTAGATTCAGAATCTTCTATTGATTTTCATCAAATAAGAGAAATTTATGCACAACATTCACTCACATACAAATGAAAATTGTTCATTAACATTACCATTAAAACTCATTTTGGAAATAACATAAACTATATTGAAACTTGTAGAAATGTCTAAGTATCTTTGCATAAAAACTGTAAAAATCCTAAAAACTGTAAAATTATCCTAGACCTCTCTTTTAGTCAACCAATCTTCACTTCAAATATCTAACCCTTACAATATGAAGAGAAATTATACATATAGACATGCTCAACACTAATTCCTCTCATCAAAATTGAGATCCACAAATTAAGGAGCAACTAGGGCTGAAAGAGGCAACTCCCTATTATGATCTTCAGTTAACAATTGATAACTCCTTATAAAAAACATGCAGGAAAAGGGAGGAGGTTGAACTATTGGGGATCCTCAATTGAACTTGTGTCATGTTCCTAAAGAGTAGGAGAGATCTTCCCAACTAGCCGTATCATTTGATGCTTCATTAAAAAAAGGATATTCCATAGCCACTTCACTCCTCCATCTTCTTCTCAAGTAGATACTCATCATAACTGTCCAATACTTGTTTAAGTATATCTACATCTGGCCCATCTACCCAATTTTCTTCAAATTTTATTCTTTTCAATTCACTAGAGGTGAAATTTTGCATATCATCCAACTTAGTAAGCTCCTTTCGAGAAATATTCACTACCTCTTTTATATCCATAAACCTATCAATAAAAAAATCATCATCATCTCCCTTCTATATTGCCTCTTGGAATCTATTATTCTATTTGTTCCTCAACTCATCAATAGGGAAACCATCCTTTATAGGGACATCCTCATTCACAATAATAGCTATAATTGCCTCTAACTCCACAATTTGATTTGCCAAATCCTTGCTAGCCTGTTGCACTTCATTCCTATGTGCAAAAATGAATGAAGACCAAAATTTGATAATGTTAATGGTTTTATCAACAAAATAATCATTACCTTCCTCAAGGATAGATTGTTCTAGAAGTGTTTGTTGAGGTAACTTATTAATTTCTTTCAATTTATTGACATGTCCTCTGTATTCTTCCTCTTGTTTGTAGACGGTCTCAACATATGCAGTCATATCATTGAATGATTCTCATGCACCTTAATGAGCCTTATGAATTTCAAAAATAAATTCCTCCACCTCTTGGTTCAACCTATCAGTCCATCTATCCAACATCCCTACTTTACTTCTCATCTCAACAAGGTCATCAACTTCTTTCTTACTTAAAAAAATTGGTGTCTCAGGAGCAACAAATTGCAAAGAAATAGGAGAAGATAAGTCCTTCAATAACTTATGCAATTGATCCAATTGGGCTTTGAGCTCATACTTCCTTTGCTTATCTTTTATCATTCTTGACTTAGTGGAAGATGCCACAATATCAATGAGATCCATTTGTTGGTTCCTTGTAGGACTCCCTAAGTTCATAGTGCCTAGTTGATAATCACTCAAATGCATCTCTTGTTTGTCCTTGCCAGCCATGGGAATGGCACATTCAACTACAATTTCTCCAATATCTATCAATTTTGTGGAATGAAGAACTCAAGCCTTTTTCTTGGGCCTTTCCTTCTCAATTTCCTTCATCATATTATCCCAGTTTAGCGGCTGAGACTAGACTATTTGTTTCCTCTTCAAGTTGAGCTTTAACCATGTTGGGGTAGTAGGGGAGTAACTACTTGTTGTGAAGAAGAAGTGTCAGAAGAGAGGGGTTGCCAAAGTGTTACCTTAGGTTGAGAATCAACCTCTTGTTTCTGCTCGTTTTCTGTCATCTCCTTAGATAACCTATCAGCTTCAACTTTCTCTCTTTCTTCTTCCAATATCCTCTCTTCCAGCATGTCGTCCCTTTATTTCTCAAATTCCTTTACCTTTTCCCACATTTTAGCTACTTCCTTATCATACTTGACTTTTTCTTCTGTCTCTATTCTTTTTAGTAAGAACTCTTCTTCTTCCTTCATTCTTTGGGCCTCCTATATAGCTTTGGCTTTGGCCTCAAGGCCTTCCTTTTCTCTCCTTTGTTGGGCTTTTTCCTCTTCAAGATCATGAATCTTTTGTAGGAGCACCAAATTCTACCTCTCTGCATTAGTTCTCCATTCATTTTCCATTTGTTTCTATAGAAGGTCCTCCGTCTCTTTATGTTGCCTTGCTAACTCTTCAGTGTTTGCTCTAGCTTTCGATTCTTGTTGCTTAGCAAGTGCATCATCTTGTGCTTTGGGATCAACCTCCTTCTTCGCTTCCTCAAATATTTTCCATTGGTCCTCTAGAGTTAGGACATGCTTGGTCCTGACATATTCAACATCCTTAGTAGATCCAGTCACAAGAGGCTCATTATCTGATTGTCTGGCCTCTGAATCAATGCCTATATCATGAATCTCAACCTCCTTTTTCTTATTATTTTCAGCTTGTGCATGGAGGCTTCCTGTAGGTACTTATTTAGTAGATTCTTGAGGGAGAGAAGGTTGAGATGCGGCTCCTTACCCAGCTATTGTAGTCTCCACACCTTGTGATTCATGGGTTTCTTGAGCAGGTACTCTTGGATCAACATCTCCTCTAGAGCTAGGAGGATAATACTCCAATTGTTCCTTAGGGGTTGTCCTCCTCTTGGTTCTCCTATAACCTTGGGTACCTCTTGCTTTCCTCTTCTTTGAGGATTGAGATTTTGGCTCCCTTATTCTCATTATGACCCATTGGATACTCCTATCCATTACTGTCCTAGAGATTTGTTTAATATGTATAAACTCCTCTTCGTCCCAATTTATTAGTTCCAAGTTTTTGGTGCCTATACTTTCTGCTTCATACCCGAGGTCTGAAACTACACCATCATCTGATAGTGTATCATGAATGTCTTCCTTTACCCCATATTCAATCATCTGGGGGATGGTGAGACTTTCATAGTTCTTTTTCCTTACATCATAATCATCCTGTAAATCTATCCAAAAATTCTCTAACAAGTTATAATGCTTATCAAAAATTGTGGGTGCCAAACCATTCATCTTATGCTCTGGATCAAAGTATTTATGGGCTATCTATAATCCCAACTTTAGATAACTTAATTCTTTACACAATGCCTTTGCAGCCAAATTGTGAAAACAACAATATTGTCCCAACTCAATGAGAAATTTGTGGCATCCAGGCTTGTGTTTATTGTAAAAAATTGTATTGAATCCCATAGCCTAATATATAAAATCCATAAGAACAATCCTATCACTACAACATATTGGTAGTTGATGAGGATGTCCATCAAAACGTACCAACCTAAAGTAAGAGAACTTGGGGTACTAGATATACCAATGTCCCCATTTAGAAATGAAGGTCATAACCTCCCTACTAATCCTATATCTAGCATCTCCTATCAACCAGTTAATAATGACATAAAGGAATGCATCGTTAACCCTTCTATAATGTAGCTCCAATGTTTGTAAGGTGAACTAATCATAATGCTCCCATGCCTTCTTTTGCCCAGGACTTCTCCCAATATGCCCACTGCATTCAATCTAGGGAATATGCCCATCCTTGCAGCTGAATATACAACATAAGAGGCCATGAAGAAGTTCTTTGTTTGCCCCACCTTGAGCATTTGATTATACAAATTATCTGACAAAATCATGCCCCAATCAAACTATTGCCTACCATCCAAAATGGTTTCAATGAATGGAAAAATCCATTCCTTGAAATGTGTGGAGTCCTTTCCAAACACCCTATAAGGCATCATAATTATATACTCATTATCCTTTTGAAAGTCTGTTCTCTTGGGTTGTTCAGGAACCTTGGTCCAAGAATTCTTCTTTGTTTTTAGCCATTTTTTGCTCATGTAGGAGCTATTAGCTTCCTTTTCCCTATTGAATAACTACAATGCCTCTACTTCAGTCAATTGATTTGGGTTCTTGGGGGTAGGTGCATTGAACAAAATCCTCATCATTTGTGGAGATAGATCAATGATCACATTCCCCTAGAGGTCCATACACTATCTTGATGAAGGATTGTAAGATCCTATTGCTGTCAATATAACTTCTAAGCACTGAATTGATAAAGGGAAGAGTGTGACATGTGCTAGTCCAAATTGGGCTATTCTTTCAATCCTCCCAATCTCATCCTCTGAGCAGGTGTCTATAAATAGTTCACCCTATTTGAATGGCCCTAGATTAGTGGCTGTGATGTCAGCCTATTCTGAATCCAACTTGTTGGCTATAAGAGTGGCATCCTGGTGTTTATATCTCAAGGTGTAAGGCAATTTCTCCACCTTTATCTTCTTTGGTTTCACCCCCTTTGAGCTTTCCATAGCTTTCCCTTCCTTTTGTGAAATGATTTCAGATGCTCCTGACATTATTTACTCCTACAAGACAACCCTAGATTAGATCAACATAAGGTATAGGAATCAACATTGCAAATGTTACCTTTCATACCTCTCTATTCTTCCCTAGGTAACCCTCCATACTTAGTGAATTTTAAACCTGGAATGAGTGGGAGAAGATCAAGAACTAGAGAGATGAAATAGATAACAAAATCAGAACCGGATTAGAAACTAGAACTTCCAAAAGTTCCAATATTTTGTATTGTTCGGTGATCCGGTTCCGCCAAACCTGGAGGGATCGGATTCAAAATCAGAACCTACTGGGAGCGGGATCATTTTTGAAACTGCTCTTAGGTGAAATTTAATTAGACGAGTTTGTTTCTAGCTCCGGTTCCGGTATGGATTACCATGGCGAAGCGGATTCTCCCTGCACACCTACATCATTTTGGGCTCAGGTTAGAAAGAAGGTGCAGGGAGGCAGGATTTAAGCTCAACTTCGCTCAGAAAAATGAGATTGGGATCACGTAAGCAAGGTCATTTATGCAAAAAGGGCAGGACACACAAACCCTAATTTGTACAACCCATCGACTTAAATTGGAGCTAGGGAATCAAAACTGATAATTAAATCAGTAAGACCAACATAGGCATAAGATTAGAAAGGGTCGAGAGAATGATTTAAAATAGTTTATAATACTAGAACCCTTCAAAATGAAGCCCTAATTGAAACTAGGGCACGGTGAAATGAAAACACCACCAAGAATGGAGAAAAAAACAATAGAAAGAACAAAAAACAAATGGAGGAAAGCAAAAAAAAGACAAATGAAAAATAAAAGACAAACACGAAAAAAACACAAACGCACGCAAGAGAAGATCCATGGGAAAATTCCCATGATTGCATGAAGAATAAAAGAAGCAAGAAAATAGGAAAACACAAAGAGAGAACAAAAGAAACCCACCTACCTCGAAATGCAACCAGAAAAGGTTGAAAATCAACCAGAATCCAGTCACTAACTCTTGCCCGCAACCAAATCGTGCTCCTCTTAAAGTTACTTCAGCTTTGGCTCGTTAAAACACTTTGGATAATTGTAATGAGCTAAATAACCTTGATTAAGGTTTTTTAAACCATTTCGCGTGTGTGAGGAGGTTGCTATTAATGAAATTAATACAGTTGGTTGGGGGTGGAATCAAAGTGAAGGTGAGTACACAACCATCATGTACATTAGAGGTAAAACGAGAGAGGAAGTGGAGTCGGGATAGAACCAGGAACTTTGTCAAAGTTCAAAATTTTGTTCCAGATCCATCTTCGATCCTACAATAGGGAAAGGACTATAAAGAAACGAGGGTGACATTGCGACCAAATCCGGATCTGGAGATTTTCAAATTTTCAGTTTCAAATCTAACTTTGGTTTTGCTCCCAATAAAGAGAAAGAAGAAAAAACGAAAAAAAAGAACAAAGGAAAGTGGGACTGGGGGCAAAGCCCGTCCCAAAACAAGACACAAAAGGAAAAAAAAAACACAAAGGGAAACAAATGGGAGCAGGATCAAAACGAAACCTGAACTTGGAACTTTTTCAAGGTTCTAGGTTCAGTTTCTGTTTTGGTCCCACTTCTAGCAAAAGGAAAAGAAACACAAAGAGGAGGAAAAAAAAAGAAAGCCCAAGGGAGAAAACAACCCAAGAGCCCAAGATTAAAAAAACAACAAAGAAACCAACAAGGAAAGAAATAGAGTTGGGACTGGATCAGAAACTAGACCAAGAGCTTTGTCAAAGTTCTAAGTCCGGCTTTAGCCCATGTTCTGAACCCGCAAAAACAAAAGAAACAAAGACTTAGGAGGAAAAAGAACAACTCCTAAGACCCAAAAAGGAATACCAAGGACAATCAAACACAAGGGGGACCCAAAATGGGGTGGTTATGCAAGGCATAATAGCAATCACTTAGGAAACAAGTCATTAGGCTTGGCTTGATGGCTAGTTGAATCTCCCGAACCTAGAATCCATCATGATTCACCATAGACAACCACAATCAACCCTTGAAAATTCTAGATTGGATGAAAGTGAGCTTGAAGACCTCCAAAAACACTTTAATTTTGCTCCAAGAATTCAACTTTGCTTGCTTTTGAAACTTGAATGCTCTTGTGAAAGAATGCTTGAAGACTTTGAATGCTTAGATCTTGAAATTTCTGTTGAAAATGCTTTCTTAGATGAAATAATGACTTAGAAGCTTTCTTATATAGGCATTAACATCTAATTTACCATTACTCAAATCTTAAAATCCAACATCAACCAAAATTTTGAATTTAAAAGTTGATTTTCCTGCTCAAATCCTAAAAAATCCCTAAATAGGACTCATACGCCAGCCCTAGAGTATGGGTCCAACCTAGGGGGACTCATATGCATAGGGTGGCGTATGAGTCCCACATTAGATTTTCGAGGTGGGTTGTTAAAATTTTAAGTATTTTTGATGATTTTGTCAGGTTTTTAGTTGAATCAAGCCTTGATATCCAAAATAATGGGTCTTAGGGGCCTAGTAATGATTATTTAAAGGGTATTTAATGCAAGGGTACCAAAATAGGTCCAAATTAGGCAAGGGATTGTACTATCCTCAAGAAGGGAGTAAAATTTATGTTGCCAAAACTACCATATCTTCCCAAATCGGTAAAGCATTGGAAGAGGGACATAAACGATTGTCATGAAGCTCAATAATTGGGTCTTCTAGCACCAAGATACCTTTGTCACAAGTAGGAGAGGTATCGGGAGAAGAACAAATAGGATTGTCATGATTGTCTATGATTGCATCCTCTTGCACCAAATCTTTAGTGGACAATCTAGAAGAGATGAATTCTTCAAGGGATTCATCTAACATGTCAAAGTTATCACAACTAAAGGGCTTGGTAATTACAAATGTTCTTGTGGAAAGGGATTTAACATGAGTAGATTACTATGCAATGTATGAAGTTGTGCAAAAATGAAAACTAACTACCCAAATTATGCAATGTTTCAGAAAATGTAAATAATTATCCTATAGATTTGATGATTTTAATACTAAAATGCAACATTTTTTTCCCAAATTTGAAACAAATCAAGTAAAATGACACTTTTCTTGCACATGTAATAACAATGTTTTAGAATTTCAAAATAGACTTATGCAAGTTGGAACAAACTAATAATACAAAGACAAAAGACTTTGCAAAAGCTATCTAAGACACCTGTACAAGGATAAGATCACCCTAGGGTGAATGAGTCCTTGTATAGAGTTCTAAAAAGTGAAAATTTGAAGTTTTATGTTGTTGCTTGATGTTTATTTCTCCAATTGCAAATAGTTTAAATGGTGGCTATTTTTCTAGATTTTGTTCAATTTAGGAAAATGTAATGCAAGATGCAAGTGTGAATCAAAGGTGAAAATGTGTTGATAAATTTTGAATGCAATTTTCAGATGTAAAATTATGCAACATTTGACTGATCCTAAGATGCAACAACCTGAAAGTAATGATTTGATGCAACTTGAAAACAAATAATGCAATGTTTTTCAATTTGAGATAATGTGATCTAAGTGCAAATATGTAACAAAAATGATGCTTTTGAATGTAATTTTCAGATCTAATATGTGATGCCTATCTAATTTGAAGATGCAAAATTCTGAAAGTGTTGATTTTATGCCAATTTGAAACAGAACTATGCAATTTTTTACTTATTTTTGAGCTAAAAAGAAAGATGCAATATACATGCAATGAACAATTTTAGACTTTAATCATTTAATGAATGCAAATAAAATGTAAATCTGATCTAAAGATGACCGAAACAAAATATAATGCAAGCTATGATGCAAGATGAATGCAATTTTTTTGGATTTTTGATGCTTTTAAAATGCAAAAATGGAACCGTAAATGAGAAATGCAAAACAATGCAATACAAATCTAAACCTAGGGTTTGAAGGACTTGCAATTTTATTTTTTTTATAGTGTAAGAATGTCAAGCTCACAAAAATGAAACATAAATATGTGGTGACTCTAAGATTAGTGTTCATAACCTAGGGCCATTCCCATATTTTTATAAATTTCTTTGGGATATAGATCAACAAGGTGAATTGTTTCACTACCAACCTTAAAGATGAGCCAACTAGACCTGGATCTATATCCTAAGGGGGATTGGAATTGATTAGAAATATTTTGAAATAATAAAATTAATGATTCTATATTCCCTAATATTAAAAATTCAAGATCTTGAAGACTAAAAATCAGAAATAACAGTTTACCAGTGGATCTGGGAAGTGCAAAGAACAAAAAATATGCTTGAAAAATTATTTTCAAGGTGCCTACTAGGACTCATTTTCCCTTGGGTGAATGGTTCTTTGTATAGGTCTTCGGGTCAACTTTTTAGGTCCTTTAGTACAAGATATGAGCTTCCATTCTCCCCAGATCCCACTGTCAAATAGTTGGAAATAAATTATGAATCTAAGTTTTCGTGGCTTGAAAAAAATGATTACAACTAATGAAAGAATGCAAAATTGTTCTTCAAGATCTCCAATCCTTCTTCAACCTATAATCTGCATATACAAAGGGAGGGAAAAACTGTTTTTGTTTGAATGGGGGTTTTCCCTAGTCAAACCCATGTTTGGTAATTAAACCTTGATGGAAAGATAATGACAAAGGAGAAGGAAATGATGAATGAACAGTTGATTTCTACAGCTCACCAAACTTTCAAAGGCTTCCATTAGAGGATTGAAGTCAAACATATCACTCCAGGGAACTTGATCTTGCTTTACTTGATTTGTTGGATACTTGAATTCTTGGATGCTTTATGATCAACAATGCATATTAGCCTTCACAAGATGATATGAACATGCAAAATCTTGAACATGATGATATGATATTGATTTCTACAAGAAATGACTGATAAATCTTCTCTTTAAAGTTCATCTCTTTCTATATTTTCTAATGATAAGATGACTATGTATTTATAGGTGTTTATCTAATTTCCCAAAAATGATTTTAAAAGCAGACAATTGCATATGCAATTTGAATCATTAAAAGACCACAAAAAACATATTTTAAAAATGGGTCCTAGGATTTGAAGGGGACCCATTAGACCTTGGGAAAATGGGTCTTGGCCTAAAAATCCAGGACACACATTCTCCAATGTGATTAAAATATTAATTGTATCAATTAAATATTGGTTTCCCTTTCAAAAAATGGGAATAATAAGGCTTTGGAATGCAGAATTTGGAAAATTAGAAGCTTAATTAAGTCCAATTAATTAAGGTACCCAAACAAAGTGTGAAATTGTAAAGGGTATACAATTTCCTACACTATAGGTATGATGATGGTATTGATGCATGTGGCCAATTTGCATCTATAACGTATTAGATGGTCATTAAAGATGATCTGCTAAATGAAACATATAGCATTGACAGTCATGTAGATTTTAACAAGTTCAAATTTAATTTATTAAAATTCAATTTTGAATGTACGATTAAATAAATTACTAAATTAATTATAATAAAATATCACGGTCATTGTGTTCACATTGCATGTGGTGGCCCTCTACCTATCGATTACATGACAATGCCGAGTCCACATGCATGTAACTAGTAAAATAATAATAAATATAGTACATGTGAATAGTTTAACCTTATATGAAGCCAAATAGGGTTCCCCTTTTTGCTATAGATCATATTGCAACAAACTAAAAACCTATGACATCATACACTTTCAAGGATTGTTGGGGAATTAAGATGTCTCAACCTTGGTAATTCCTAAATTAAATATTTATTATTTTATATTTTTCCATGATAATTTCACTTTTGTGTCATTAAATATTTGTGCTCCATCAAAAGGGGCATGAGTTTTTGAGTTGGAAATTTTTCCATATGCTGATTCCTTGAAAAGTAAGTTGTTAATTATCAAAATATGGTCATTTAATAGTCTAACATAGAAAGCCTATTTGTAAAGATGTTATGATAGATTCTATGACAATTATAATGGCTAAAAGTAGAGATAATTTTAGATGTTAGAATTATTTATGACACACATAAGAGAATATTTACATAATCTATTGATCCATTCTATCACACATGTAAGAGCATGTCCTAATTTCTAGGGATTCTTATGACAACTTGTAAGATGATGTATTAAAGTCATGTAAGAGACCATGTCTAGCATATAAGGGTTGTATGGAATTTTACCATGGTATTTTAGAACCTTGTTTTGACCCATGGTAATGTTTTATGGTGGTATTTTGAACTCCCATGAGTCTATATATTGAGGGGTTGAGATGGAGAAATCATGAGATGTTTTACAAGTACACAGGTGCTACTAGATTGGATGCAAGATTGATGAAGTTCTATGTATTGTAATCTCTGTGAAGAATAATACAAATTTGCCCTTTTTTTGGTGGAGTTTTTTACTCAAAATATTTTTCATGATGGATTGTTAAGTATGTTATATTTGTTTAAGACACAATCTACTAGTTCTATCATTATAAGGTAGTGGTAATTTTTTTAAACCATGAGAAATGTTACTATAAAGGCATAGTGGTAGCAATATTTGATGGCTCTATTCTTCCCAAAATAGGCACCAATCAATAAATAAATTTCCTCCCAACTTATTCATAACTCAAAAATGATAAATCAATAAATATATAATTTATTTTGGTAATTTATACTATTCGTATGTGAGCATTAAGGGTACAGGGAGTATTGATCATTGGAAAATATTTTATAAATCCTTTCCAAATTTAAATGAATATCTTATCTTTTTTATATTATGCTAAGGGTAAGTGCACCAAGTTGTGACAAAAAAAGGTGCCACTTTTGTTTTTTACCTAAAATTACCATTTGGTGAGCGTCAAATTTGGCACTTGCCAAATGGCTCGGATGCTCGATATTTCAAAATGCAAATCATTTTTCGAGCGTCAAATTTGGTGCTTGCCAAATGAAGTGCATCATTTGGTGAGTGCCAAATTTAGTGCTATCCAAATGAAGTGCATCATTTGGCGAGTGAAAAATTTAGTGCTAGCCAAATGAAGTTCATCATTTTGTGAACACCAAATTTGGTGCTAGCCAAATGAAGTGCAGAGCGCACCAAATTTGGTGCTTGCCAAATGTGAAGCATGACTTTTTGCAATGTATTTTGTGAACTCTTTCTTTGCCAGGAAAACTATATACATGAAATAAACATTTAAGTATAAGTTGGCATTTAATTTCTTATACTTTAAGTTATATTTCATGTATATAGTTTCAATATGTTTGAGAGTGGTTTCAGATCTCTTGGAGTTATAATGCAAATTTTAGTTTTTGGAAGATCTTATAATTTTTCAAACAATCAAATTTCAGTAATCAACATGTCAAATTTCAGTAATCAGGAGGTCAAATTTTAGTAATCAACAAGTTGTATCATATTTCTCTCTCTCTATCTCACTCATTTTAATATTTTATTCTCTATACCTCTCTCTGACGATCTCCATCCCTTTATCAAACTCTCTACCTCCTTTGAGCCAAATGTGAAGCATGAATTTTTGTAATGTATTTTTGTGAACTCTTTCTTTTTCTCTTTCTTTGCGAGAGAAATTATATACATGAAAAAAACATTTATGAAATTTATATATAAACATTTACTTTCTTATACTTAAAGTGAATATTTCATGTATATAGTTTCAAGATGTTTGAGAGTATTTTTGTAACTCTTGGAGTTATAATGAATTCTAATTTTTGAAAGATCTTATAATTTCTCAAACTTAGTCAAATTTCATTAATCAACATGTCAAATTTTAGTAATCAAGAGGTTAAATTTCAGTAATCAACAAGTTGCATCATCTTTATCTCTCACTCTCTCCTTCCCTCTCTACTCTCCCTCCCTCCCTCTCTCCCTCCCTCCATCTCTCCCCTCTCTCTCTCTCACACACCCCTCTACCTCCCTCCCTAACTCTCCCTCCCTACCTCTTCGTCCCTCCCTCTTCTCTCTACTTCCCTCTATCTCTCCTCTCTCTATGTCTCATTTTGTCTCTACTTATCTGTATCTCCTCTCTCCCTCTCTTTACCTACCTCTCCCTCCATTACTCTGTGTCTCACTTATATCTCCCTCCCTACCTCTTTTCCTCTCTACTCTCTATATCTCCTCCCAATACCTCTACCTACCTCTCTCACTCTCTCTCCCTCTCTTCCCCCTCTTTCTCTCAGTCTCTCCTCTCTATCTCACAATTCTCTCTCCCTCTCTCTCTCTCACAAAAACACCCCTCTATCTCCCCTAACTCTCCCTCCCTCCCTCCCTCCCTCTCTACTTCTCTCTACTTCTCTCTATCTCCCCTCTTCCTCCCTTTCTCTACCTCACCCACCCTCCCCTTATTTATATCTCTCCTCTTCATCTCTCTCCCTTTTGTCCCTCCCTCCTTCCCCCTCTTTCTCTCTCAATCGCTCCTTTTCTCTATCTCACCATTCTCTCTCTCTTTATCTCTCTCACACACCTCTATCTCCCTCCCTACATCTTCCTCCCTCTGTTATCTACTCTCTCTCTATCCATCTCATTCTCCCTCCCTCCCTCCCTCCTATCCTATTGGAATATGGTGTTGTACACCATTGGATAATTTGATATATATTATAATTTTGTAATTAAATAATTATTTAGTTGTGATTCACTTAGGTGGTGTGGTTCATAACACTAGATAATTATTTGGGGACCACTTTATGTTGTATTGTAACATTGTATTATTATTTAATGTGTGGGAGATGTTGGTACTCAAAAATGTAGGTTTTAACCTCTAAAGTATACAAGACTCTTACAAAATTCTTGGACAACATACAAGGCCAATCATACAATCGAACCTTCTACTCTTTAGGTTCTGCTAGACCTAGGTGGGTAAACCTATATGAAATATGCAGATTTTGGGACTGAATTTCCTACTAAACAGTCTACCTATAATAGCAATTTGGAATAGATAAACAAAAGAATACCATCACTGACCTTATTATACAAATAAAGGTTTCAAATGATTTTCTTAAAATAAGTTCTTTACTCTGGGATATGGCTAATCAGTGCCTCCTTTCCACTGGGCAATGGAGTCAAAGATGTTACAGATTACTTATAGATATTTATCCATGACATAATTTAAGCTATTAAACACTTTATGGGATGAATTTTTAATGATTGGCATATGACTTCACCATTTCATGACTGGCATGAAAAGTATTAAAATATTTCCTTGTTCAGTTCTCCTTCAACTATCCAGAAGGAATCCCACAAACAATATGATTTGTTTAAAGGAAATGTTATATCTGACTTGCAGATACCAATAAACGGAATCATACAAAGTTAAGAAATGCACCTTGAAGAATTAAAACATTCTTGATATTCAGATTCAAATGATTGAAAGACTCTAAATTGGAGAGAACTAATCAGAAATTTACAATTGTGATACCATCAACACCACGAAAATAAAAGAATTCGGCCAAAAACTATCTCCATTGCATTTGTTTCCAGAAGGTTTGTTACATTATATTTCCATACCCAGTCTCACAAAAAATCTCTCTCTTCTCCCCCCACCACCTCACTGCCACTGATTTTCCAATTATTCATACAGAAAAAACCAAAGGTCGTGACCCTTCACTTTTGCAGTTATATTCGTTTTACATTCCATGGTGGAAACAAAATATTTAATGTATTGCCTATCGGCGAATTAAATATTTTTACATAATATTGCACTTGTCTTTACCTTTGATTCTTCCTTAAAAGAATTTAATACACTTACCGCTCTATCATGGTCAAACATTTGACTGGTCGTGGTATCGTGGTGGTTGGTCCCACTTTGACCATCATGGCCTCCATCTCTCCTTATCGCACTACCGTAGTCTCCTCCATGCCCATCTGCGGTACTACAGTGACTATTCTTCAAACCGCTAGCCGTTTTTCCTTTACCATTACTGCATTATTGCGGTCACCATGTGAACCAGTGGTAGTACCACGGTAACTGCTACCTTTGACTATCGCTGACCGCTTGTTGACCACTACGTGTTCACTAACCACTACCGTGGTCACTGTAGTCTATGTTCAGACCCCTGGCGGTAGCGCGATAGCCGTTTACTAACCGTTGACTATCACCTTGCTTTGTTAGTTGCTTTGCTGACCGCCGACTGCTAACGGTTTATCGTGGCCACCGTGGTCTATGGTTTAACCACGTGCAGTACCACGGTGAGCACTTTATGCCTGCCTGTTAATCGTTACCACCATACCGCATGCCCCTTTATAGGAGGCCATGATAAGGCAATAAACACATAGAAATGAAAAATTAAAGGAGCGGTAAGGTGTAAAATGAATAGTCAAATGGACGGGGATTGAAATAAACCATTTTTATGAAGAGATAGGAAAATGGTGGATAAAAATGGATTAAATCATTTAGGCTTCAATGGAAAACATGAGGTTTAAATAAAAACCCTTGGGATTCGATAAATGGAAATTTTGGTCCTAATAGTGGCTCCTATTGGGGATGAGTGGTTTTCATATCACTGCAAGAATCCATAATATCAATTGCGAGAGCAAACCAAGCTAACGATGAAAAATGAAAGCTACAACAAGCGGAGGGAATCAACAAATGACTGGTATGAAAGATGGAGCAGATGATCCTAAACTACTATACATGGAAGGGAAAGCAAAGCTTTCAAAAAGGGAACTCCTGAGAATGTCCATGTACTGGCAAACCCAGACCTTTCAAAATTTCCTAAACTACTGTGCATGGAAACATATTTAAAGAGGGTTATTAAGAATTGTCCATGCATTGGCAATCCTCAACCCTCTGCAGATCCCTAAGAGAAGAAAAACTTCAAGAACTGCCCATGTACAGGAAACTCCTTCTCCTCTCCAGACATGTTCTGTAGGAAATACGAATCCTCACCTCCTTTACCAGTTATCACAAAAGGACCCAACCATAAAGCTTCAAACTTACCATGCTTCCCCTTATCCCGACACTGAGCATTCCACATTAAAACCAAGTCATTCTTTTCAAACTTTCTCTTCTTGGCATTTTTATCAAAAAGATATTTCATTTGTGACTGCAACTTCACATTCTGCTTCTGAGCAACTCTTCTCACTTCATCAAGCTCTGTAAGCTGTTCCATTCTTTCCTCCATTGGATCAGAAATATCCAAGTCTTCAAGAAAAATGAAACTATATACTGGCAAAATATTCTGCAAAGGTATCCTAGCCTGGGTCCCATATACCAACTCAAATGGAGATTTTCCAGTTGCTCATTTTACAATAATCTTGTCTGCCCATACAACCAATCTCAACTTTGAATCCCATGCCCTTTTCTTTGTATCCAACATCCTCCTTACTATCTTCAAAAGGTTTTTATTACTTGACTCTGCCTGACCATTGGCTTGTGGATGATATGGAGCAGAATAAGAAATGCTAATTTGATATGTTTTGCAGAAAATTTTAAACTCATCTGATCTAAAACAAATTCCATTATCTATGATCAATTTGGCTGGAGTACCAAACCTAGTCATAATATTCTCCATCAGAAAATTCACTACCACTTTTCTCGTTGCTTGCCTAGTTGGAACAACCTCCACCCACTTAGTAAAATAGTCAGTGGCCACTAGTATCCATCTGTTCCCTCCACTTGATTTATCTTGAATCTCTCCAATGAAATCAACTCCCCATTGATGAAAAGGTGCCTCTATCTGCAAAGGTCTAAGTGGCAATGCTCCTTGATACCTCAGTTTTCCCAAAAATTTCTGGCAAGCCTCACACTTTCTCACATACACGAAGGAATCATAGAATACCCTAGGCCAATAATAACCAGCCCTGAGAATTTTGTGTGTAGTAGTCCTAGCAGAATAATGGACTCCACACACTCCTTCATGCATTTCTTTCAAAACATATTCTGCTTGGGATTCATCTAAACATAACAATAATATACCATCCCTATTTTTCCAGAATAAATCCCCTTCTATAAAAACATATTTAGAAGCCTACAACTTCAAAGTTCTCCTTTGATTATCATTCAAACCTTTAGGGCACTTCATGTGTTTCAGATAATGCATTACATTTGTATACCATGGAATATGCTCAATACTTGCTATGATTTCACTCTTACCTTCCACATTACAGATCTGGTTTGCTTCAATGTTTGTTTCTGTCATCAACCTAGCTAAACCCTGTCCTCTTACCAACTTGGTAATCTGAATCTCCATGTTAAATTCTTGAATTTTGTTAATCCATCTGCATCGTTTCCCTGTCACTTCTATCTGTACCAGGATATCCTTCACAGCTGCATGTGGGACATAAGCAAATACCTTAGCTCCAACAAGGTAAGGTCTAAAAGCCTTTGCTACTTTGACTAGTGCATAAGCCTGTTTTTCAATAATGTCATATTTCAATTCCGACCCCTGCAAAGATTTACTGAAAAAAGAAATAGGTTGCTCATAACCTTCATCATTTATTTGTAACATAACAACAACTATGGTGTGGAATGAAGTAAAAGAAAATATCTGAAATGACTTAGTAAAATCAGGGGATTTTAAGATAGGGGCTTCCTTGATAACTCTTTTTATAGATATGAAGGCATCCATAGCTTCAACAGTCCAATCCAATTTCTCTCCCTTTTTCAACATCTTAGATATAGGTTTAACAATCTCAGCAAAATTGGACACAAACCTCCTAACAAAATTTATTTGGCCAAAAAATGATTGGATTGCTTTGATAGTTTTAGGAACGGGAATTTTATCTATGGCCTCTACCCTTTCAGGATCTATCCTAACCCCATCTTTTGATACAATATGCCCCAAAAGTTTACCCTCTGTAACAGAAAAATGACATTTTTTAGGATTAAGACTTACACCATACTCCAAGGATTTGATGAAGATATTCTCTAAATCAACAACATGATCCTTTGCCCTTTTGGAATAAGCAGTGAGGTCATCCTAATATACCACCATTAGAACATTTATCAGATCTGCAAATGCTACATCCATGTCTCTTTGAAAGTAGCTCCTGCATTTGTGAGACCAAAAGGCATCCTTATATAGACATACATTCCCCATGGTGTAGTGAATGCTATCTTATACTATTCAAAATCTTTAACTTTGACCTGGTTATAATGAGAAAATCCATCCATCATTAACAATAGCTCACACCTTGTTACTTTGTGCAATATCGCCTCCATATTTGGAAGAGGATAGTTATCTCTTAGGGAAGCCACATTCAAATTTTTGAAATCTACACACAATCTTATGTCTCCATTTTTCTTCCTGATTGGAACCAAATTTGAGACCCACGCTGAATGCCTAATGGGTTTTATGATACCTCCATCTCTAAGCTTTGCCAGCTCCTCCTACATTTTAGGTTCAAGAGTGGGGTTAATAGGTCTTTGCTTCTATCTGAATGGCCTTGTGTCGGGCTTAAGTGGAATCTCATGCTGAAAAAGATCTTCTCTATATGCCTTCAAATCTTCATAAGACCAAGCAAACACATGCTTGTATTTTCTCAGTAATGTGATCAGCATTCTCCTGATGGTTGGGCTTATTTTCTTTCCAATATAAACCCTCTTTGGTGCTAATTCAGTTCCCAAATTTATTTCTTCAATATCCTCTTTCTTAACAGATGTCTGTTTTACGAGGGAATGATCATTCCCATCATACACCCTTTCCAAAGCCACAAGGCCTTTGGGAAGCTTGTTAGTTTTAAGTTGTAACACTTTCTTCCCAAATATAGTCTGTTTCCCATCCACTTCTTCCACAAAAGCATTGAAATCAATCTCCTGTGCCTCATACGGATCTATACAATGAAGAAACTTCAAAAGGTCAGTATCATTATCAAAAAATTGCCAACTATATACATTGTTAGGGATTGATGGTCTTGTTTTAAATTCAACCTAAGACACTCCTACCAAATTCATATCATCCTTCTTCAAGGCTACATTAGCCAAAAAATCAGCCACCAAATTTTCAGATCTATCTATCCAATCAATTGAAAAAGCATCAAATAGTTCCACCGTATCCCATATAGCATTCCTATATTGTTTCAACCTCTTGTTCTTTGTAGCATACTTTGATCTAACTTGTGACACAACTAACTCAGAATCTCCCAAAATAGACAACAACTTAATCTTGTGTTTGACAACCATGTTTAAGCCAATCAACAAAGCTTCATACTCAGCCACATTATTTGTACATTCAAAAGCCAACAAAAATGAATATTTAAAGGTTGTACCTTTAGGTGATATGAAAATTACTCCAGATCCATTAGCTTCCTGACTACATGCCCCATAAAAGTACATTTTCCACACACCTTGCTGATTTCTAGAAACAAATCGATCAATTGGGTCAGTATTCACTAGTTCTGGTTGAGATAATTCAACTCTAAAACTCCCCAAATCTACATCACAAAAGAAATTAAGTTGTTCCTAAGGAACACACTCAACAATATGATTCACCCTTGGTTCTCTATATAATTTCACCTCTTCACCATTAACTGGTATTTTGGCATATGACAAGTCAAATTGCACATTACCTCCAACTGCTGCAGTCCACTGTCTTGACAAAAGAATTCCAAACTGAGGAGGTGTATCAATCACAATTATATCAATATTATAAGAAGCTTGCGAGTAGGCTGCTAATTTTACTTCCACATCTTTCATAATCCCCACTATTGGGATAGGCCTACTATCCATAGCATAACATTTACCACCCTCAACATCTATCCACATGCCAAGCTGTTTCATTACCCCCATTGGCATGATATTCATAGAAGCACCTAAATCTATCATGCAATTTCTTACCAACTTACCATTTATGAGTAGGGTAGTGAAAAATGGATCAATTTGTGGTGTGTTCATCAATGCATGATTTAAGCCAACTTCTGAAATTTTTATCTTTCCTTTCTTATCAGCAATTGTAGGATTCTCATTTTGTTCAAAGTTCACAATTTGATTCCTCCCACCAGACATCAATTGAATAGCACTCTCTCTATATTCCTTAATTTTCATCATCTCAAGTAATGGGACAAATATCTTCACCTGGGATAAGGCTTGCACAAAATCAAAAGATGCACCTTCAACTCTTATCAACTTCTTTTGCTCTACTAGTTCACCTTTTGTATTCCTCCTTCTTTGATGTCTGATCCACTATTTGTTTATCCTTGGGGAATTCCTTACTTTCTTCTTTGGGAACACACTTCTGTTCTTTTTTGTGAGGGCACTCATCATTTATCTTCTTTGATATTTCATGGGACATCCTTTTACCTTTCAAGAGTATTCCTCTTGGAACATCTTCATTCTCATTCACTGTTCTATTCCTCAGTCGATAATTGCTTTTAGCCAGCTCAACTGCTGCAATAGTCAATCTTTTAATTTATTCATCAGTTGGTCTCCTCATATTTCTCCTATTATGCTGATATGATGTGGTAAGAGGAACTTGTTCATCATCATTTTCTTCATAATCAGAAAAAATTTGTTGCTCTGCCATGTGAACATTATATTTCTAATGATCAAAATCATATTCATATCCTCCCTCTTCGGAAGATGAATATCCTTCCTCTGCCAAGAGAAGAATATGGGAAGTCAAATAAATGTTATTGTCTTCTTCATCATTGTTTTCTGCCATATTATTTCCTAGTATTGACTGAGCTACAACACAATGTTCTAAAGAATGTGGCAAGTCACAAACTGAACACCAAGGATTATTATCAACCATGTATGTCCCTCTTTTCTTCAACGGGTCAGGTGTCTCTTTATTTCTTGGCCCATCTATTACTGGCTTTCCATTTCTCCAATTTGTATTATAGGGCATATCATGTAGTCTAGGCCTTTCATTCCTATATGTGTTCTCTTGTTTATTTGGAGGAGCATATTGGGGAACCCTTGGGTTATCCCTCTTGGAAATCATCCCTACAACTTTCCTATTATTTTCAATGGTGAGTGCTATCCTTTGAGCTTCAGCCAAATTTTTGGGACCCTTGTTCCTGAGTTCATAACCTGTCTTAGGATCAAAAGCTTTTAAATAAATAATCAATGCACCAGGATCAGTCAATTTAGATCCAAGAGGTATCTTATGGTGCAATTTAGAAAACCTTTGGTTGAATTCATAGGCTGACTCATTGTGATGTTTCTAAATAGTGACCAACTCATGCAATGCAAACTCAGGTGCATACTGATTCCATACTACTCAAGAAACTGTTCATAAAACACATGAATAGAATTAATAGAAGCTGTTGGAAAACTATTAAACCAATCTCTAGCATCTTCAATTAGAGACATCATAAACAATCTCATTTGTATATCTTCATACTACATATCTAAATCTTGCATAAAAGCATTAAAACTCCTTAAATGCTCTTTAGTTGCAATAGCACTGCTCCCTATGAATTTTGGGACCAAACTTCTCCAACTGTTATCCATAGGGTAAGGGCATATTTGTAGTCCAGCCAAGTCAAACTGCCTAATCATGGTTGCATATTATGGAGGAGGATTTTGGTAATACTAACGCTGGTACAATGGATTATTATTTGCCACATATTATTGACCTTGCGGGGGTATATGCTGCTGATAAGGAGGTGGCTGAACACCTTGATTTTGTGGTGGATTTTATAGTGGAACATTTTGATATCTACTTTGATTCCTTGGCTGATTTTGGTAGGCCTGTGAGGAATTTGATGGGCCCACATTATTGTTCCCTTGCCTATGAGGTGGCGCATATTTTTGCATATTAGCGATTTGAGTATTGATCTGTACTTTCCTCAATTTCAATTTTTCAAGCTCCCTAATTGCTTGGAGCCTCTGTTCATATTCTATCCTTGCTCTTTCCACTTCCTGTCTCTCATGTTCCAGTCTTGCATTTATTTCATCTCTAGCCATAAGTTCATAATTCTCCTCAGAAGCTGCTTCATAGCTAAGTCCGTCCTGATTTTCTTCAAGAAAAGCCATTTTCTGATCATATTCATGTTGTCTTCTTTCTCTTTTAGCTTCAAATTCAGCCATGAGTTCTTCAACCTTCTTAGGATCTGGTTGGTAAAAGGGGTTCCTCTGTTCCTCAGGAGTATGAGGTTCTCTGGAAGGGTTGCTTTCATTCACCAATGTTCCACAAGAATTGCGTATATCCAGTGATGCTTTTGATGTTTTATCTTTGTCTAATGGTCTGATGTCATCAGTCACCTTTTTACCTTTATCATTCTTCTCTGTCCATTTATTTTTGGCATTAGGACCATCACCATCTTTGTACAAAGACCTTCTTCCTTGCATTTTGGGAGAAACTATGATAGTCTAAACTCTAGGAAGATTTCTTTTTGATATATATTTCAATTTATTAGTCTCAATGTATTTTCTCATTCAGAGTCGCCACTCACTTTCCAAAAGTGAGAGAATCTGCAATCCTTTATCCCCAGTGGAATCCTCTACAACATACTGACTCTATGACAAGGCTCACATTCAAATTAGTTCCCCAGCAGAGTCGCCAAACTGTTGGTACTCAAAAATGTAGGTTTTAACCTCTAGAGTATACAAGACTCTTACAACATTCTTGGACAACATACAAGGCCAATCATACAATCGAACCTTCTACTCTTTAGGTTCTGCTAGACCTAGGTGGGTAAACCTATATGAAATATGCAAATTTTGGGACTGAATTTCATGCTAAACAGTCTACCTATAATAGCAATTTGGAATAGATAAACAAAATAATACCATCACTAACCTTATTATACAAATAAAGGTTTCAAATGATTTGCTTAAAATAAGTTCTTTACTCTGGGATATGGCTGACCAGTGCCTCCTTTCCACTGGGAAATGGAGTCAAAGATGTTACAGATTACTTATAGATATTTATCCATGACATAATTTAAGCTGTTAAACACTTTATGGGATGAAGTTTTAATGACTGGCATATGACTGGCATAAAAAGTATTAAAATATTTCCTTGTTCAGTTCTCCATCAACTATCCAAAAGGAATCCCACAAACAATATGATTTGTTTAAAGGAAATTTTATATTTGACTTGCAGATACCAATAAACGGAATCATACAAAGTTAAGAAATGCACCTTGAAGAATTAAAACAAACTTGACATTCGGATTCAAATAATTGAAAGAATCCAAATTGGAGAGAACTAATTAGAAATTTACAATTGTGATACCATCAACACCATGAACATAAAATAATTTGTCCAAAAACTATCTCCATTGTATTTGTTTCTAGAAGGTTTGTTACATTATTTTTCCATACCCAGTCTCAGAAAAAATCTCTCTCTCTTCTCCCCCCACCACCTTACTGCCACTGATTTTCCAATTATTCATACAGAAAAAACCAAAGGTCGTGACCCTTCACTTTTGCAGTTATATTCGTTTTACATTCCATGGTGGAAACAAAATATTTAATTTATTGCCTATCGGCGAATTAAATATTTTTACATAATATTGTACTTGTCTTTACCTTTGATTCTACCTTAAAAGAATTTAATACACTTACCGCTCTACCACGGTGAAACATTTGACTAGCCGCGGTATCACAGTGGCTAGTCCCACTCTAACCGTCATGGCCTCCATCTCCTCTTACCGCACTACTGCAGTCTCCTCCATGTCCATCCGCGGTACTGTGATGACTGTTCTTCAAACTGCTAGCTGTTTTGCCTTTACCGTTACTGCATTACCGCGGTATCCATGTGAACCGATGGTGGTACCATGGTAACGCTACCTTTGACTATCGCTGACCGCTTGTTGATCGCTATGTGTTCACTAACCACTACCGCGGCCACTGCGGTCTACGTTCAGACCCTTGGCGGTAGTGCGGTAGCCATTTACTAACCGTTGACTATCACCTTGCTTCGTTAGTTGCTTTGCTGACTGCCGACTGCTAACGGTTTACCGCGGTCACCGCGGTCTATGGTTTAACTACGTGTAGTACCGTAGTGAGCACTTTATGCCTGCCTGTTAACCGTTACCGCCATACCATAGGCCCTTTTATAGGAGGCCGCGGTAAAGCGGTAAACATATAGAAATGAAAAATTAAAGGAGCGGTAAGGTGTAAAATGAATAATCAAATGGACGGGGATTGAAATAAACCATTTTTATGAAGAGATAGGAAAATGGTGGATAAAAATGGATTAAATGATTTAGGCTTCAATGGAAAAAATTTGGTTTAAATAAAAACCCTTAGGATTCGATAAATGGAAATTTTGGTCCTAACAGGAGACATGTGATAATAATTTAATATTGGGAATATTTAAAAAATGAAAACTTAGTACCCAATATTAAATAAGAGATTAGTGGTTTAGTGTTCACATGGTTTTGTGACACATGGTTTTATCTTACCGCTTGGTTGTATTTCTGTGAGCTTGAGTCTATAAAAGAAAGCACATGTTTAGTGCTTAAGGTGGGCTGGGAGAGTGGCATGCCATTATTGGATCTTTCTGAGGAGTCCATATGTGAAGCATGGAAAGGGATGTGTGGATTCATTCTTGGACACATGAGGATGAATTGAGAGGCTTGAGGCTTCAGAGGTATTCATTGTAACTCTTTTATTTATTTATTGTTGAATAATATGATGGAGTATGGATGCTTTTGGAGGCTGGTTTTTTTCCAAGGGATATTTTGTGTTATCTCATGGCTTATCTATTTGATCTATGCATTATGGTTACTTGTATGCATATTTATCTCTCATGGGATTATGTAGGAAATGGATTAAGATTGTGGGTTGAATGCCCACTACTCTCTCTACCTCTCTCCCTCCCCCTTTCTCTTTTACTCTCTTTCCCTCTGTAATTTCTATATATCTCTCTCTGCCCTTCCCTCTCTGTCTCCCCCTTCTTCCCTCCCCTATTTTTCTCTCCCACTCTCTCTCTCTCTCTCACACACACAGACTCACCTCTATCTCCTCCCTACCTCTCCCTCCCTCCCTCCCTCCCCTATTTACTTCTCACTATCTCTCTCCTCTCCTTAACTCTCCTTTCCTCTCTACTTATCTTTATCTCCCCTCTCCCTATCTCTACCTACCTCTCCCTCCATCACTCTCACTATCTCTCTATCTCACCCATGTATCCCTCCCTACCTATTTCCCTATTTACTCTCTATCTCTCCTCTCCCTCCCTCTACCTACCTCTATCTCACTCTTTATCTCCCTCTCTTCCCCCCTCTTTCTCTCTCTCACTCTCCTCTCTATCTCACCTCTCTCTCTATCTCCCTCTCTTACCCCTTTTCTCCCTTGAGCTCAAGAACTACCTCTCTACCTATCCATAT
>CM021102.1:2174276-2388573 GCA_007115665.2 Sequoiadendron giganteum
TATACTTCCCTTTATCTCGCCATTCTCTATCTCCCTCTCTGCCTCTCCACTTCTCTCTATCACATCTCTATCACTTCCATCTCTCTCACTTATCCCTCCTTCCCTCTCTCTTCCCCCTTCCCTCTCTAATCTCTATATTCCTCCCTCCCTCCTACCCTCTATACATCTCTCTATCTCCCTTCTCTACTCTCTATCTCCCCTCTCTACTCTCTATCTCACCCCTCTCTCTCCCTCACTCCCTCTCTACTTTTCTCTCTCACCTCTCTCTATCTCTTTATATTTCTCTCTCTTCCTTCCTCCCACCAACCTTCCATATCTACTTATATATATCTAATCTATCCTTCTATACCTCTTTCTCTCTCCCTCCCTCTCTCCTTACCTCTGCCAATATCTCCACCTTCCTCCTTTCCTCTCTAATTATCTCTCTATCACATCTCTCTCTCTCTCTCTCTCCCTCTCTCCTCTCTATACTTTCATTCTCTCCCTCCCACTACTTCTCTCTCTCTCTCTCCTCCCCCTTCTCTCCTTACCTCCTTCCCTCTCTACTTCTATCTATCTCTCCATTATCTCTTTGTCTCTCTAATTATCTCCATCTCACCTCTTTTTCTCCATCCATCCCTCCTTCTCTCTCTAATTTTCTCTATCTCTATCTATGTCTTTGTATCTCTCTTCCTCCCACCCACTTTTCATCTACTTCTCTATCTAACCTATCCCTTTATACCTCTTTCTCTCTCCCTCCCTTCCTCCTTCCCTCTCTAATTCTCTCTATCACCTCTCTCTCACTTCTCACTTCTCACTTCTTCCTCTCTCTCTCCTTCCCTCTCTAATCTCTCTATCTCACCTCTCACCTCTCACCTCTCTCTCTCCCTCTCTCCATCCCTCTCTGTATCTCTCCTCCCTCTTTCTCTCTCACTCTCTCCATCTCACTCTCTCCCCTCTTTCTCTCTCATTTCCTCTCTACTTCTCTTTATCTTTCCATTCTCTCTCTCTCACCTCTCTACATATCTATCCATACCTCTCCATCCATCCCTCCCTCCCTCCCTTACTCCCCCCCCCTCTCTCTCCCTTCCACTTATCTCTATCACCTCTATCTTTCTCACTTCTCCCTCCATCCTCCCCTCCCTCTCTACATATATATCCCTCCCTCCCCCTCTCTCCCCCCCTTCCTATCTCTCCCTCCCTCTCTCCTTCCCTCTTTACTTATCTATATCTCCCTCTCCCTCTCTACCTACCTCTATCTCTTTGTTTCTCTCTCTCTCTCATCTCTCTCTCTCTCCATCCCTACCTCTCCCTCCCTCTCTAATTATCTCTACCTATGTATCCCTTTATACCTTTCTCCCTCCCTCCCTCCCTCCCTCCTTCCCTCTCTCAATATCTCCAACTTCCTCCTTCTCTCTCTACTTCTCTTTCTATCACCTCTCTCACTTGTCCCTCTCTCTCTCTCCCTCACTACTCTCTCTCTCTCTCCCTCTCCCTCTTTCTCTCTCAATATCTCTCCCTCTCTCTCACTCTATTCTCCTCTACATCTCCATCATGTTGTATGTTTTGGTTGTGTTTATGATATGTGGTTGTCATTGATGTCCACACTATTAGCATTTGATGATTTGAAGGTTGTATATGTTGAGGATATTGAGAAAATTATAATAAACATGTTATAGGATATCTGTGAAGTTCAGTGTGGTGTAAAACTTAGTGTGTTGGTATTTAGAAGTTGTACTTTAAAGGGTTTTTTGCTAAGCCTATCTAGTTTATACTCTAGACATTTCAGAGGTGCGCATCAAGATTTGTGCAAGTTGTGATTTTATGTGTTCCTACAGTTATTCTATTACTGTAGCTGATATTTCTAGAAGAAGAGAATGTAATTATGGTCATTATAGTTGTTGCATATTCTCCTACGATATTCATTGATTTTTCTAGTTCGTGCCCCATCCTTGTTGCATGTCCGCGTTGATCGTTGTGATCATGATTGGAGATATTTTTGTTGTGTATTCAGGTTTTTATGTTCTTGGCTGACGTGATGGTTGTAGCATGTTGTAGATCCTTGTGGATTATTTTTAATTGCTTGGCATGTTCAAGGATGTTGATTTAGGTATTCATTATGTTATGACTGACTTCGGTTGGTGCGCATTGATATTTGTTCATGAATTGGGCCGAAAATTTGTAATTTATTCTTTTATTGTTGGTTGACAAAGTTGTTGATGTAATTCCATGAAGCAGATATATAAGAGCGATTGTTTCTTCATTTTGAAGGAGTGATGAGCGAAGTGTGTATGTGAAATGTGCGAATAAAGATTAGATCATTCAAGTGTAGAATAGAGTGTGAAGAATATTGAGCAAAGTGTGAAGAAGTATTTATGTGCCTTAATTGGAACTGTAATCAGGCTTTTGCAGAAGCTAATTTCTCAGTTCATATTCTTTAGATAGTTTTAATTTGAATGTTTTTGTAAGGTAGTGAGCCTTCCTTTGAGCAGTGAGCTCTATGTAGTGTGCCTGAATGCATGTGAATTCCTTATTCATTTTCATTATACTTCTAACAGGGTATAATCTTGTGGACTAACATCCACTATGGTTTTTCCCATAACAAGGTTTCCACGTATAAAATTTTGGTTTTCACGTGTTTCTGATGTGTTGTTGATTCATGCTTTCACTGTTAATTATCAAATATGAGATTAAAGGTTAATATGGTGGAATAAGTTTTAAAATTATGTGACAACAGATTCACCCTCCTCCTCTCAGTTGTCTATTCTTGTTTTGCCAACACCTCCCTCATTCCATCTATCTATCAATATCTCCACCTTCCTCCCCTTTTTGCATCACATCTTGGTGCACATGAAAGAGAGAGTGAAATAAAGAGATAGAGAGAGAGAGAGGAGGCAGGGTGAGAGAGAGAGAGGTGAGCTTGGGAGAGAGAGAGGGAATGGAGGGAGGTATAGGTGAGATAGAGAGGTAGGTAGAGAGAGAGAGAGGGGAGATATAGGTAGAGGGAGAGTGGTATGGAGTTATAGAGGGAGAGGTAGTGTTATGCCTTGCATAACCACCCCATCTTTTGACTTGGTCAAAAGGGGTACCCCTTTGTGTTTTTTGTACTTAGTTGTTTTTGAAACAAAGTTTGGAGTCTACTTTTGCCAATACTTTGTTTTTTTTTGGTTTTATCCCGACGGTCTTTTCTTTGCCTTTGTTTTTGGTCTTCGGCGGAAGTGGAGCCGGAGTGGGAATTGGGATGGTTGTTATCAAAATTTGCAAAATCAAATTCAATTCTGATCCTGCCTCCACTCCTTTTTAATGTTTGTTTTGTCTCGGTTTTTGTGTTTTGTTTTATTAGGTTGGTATTTTACTTAACTTTTTTGTTTTGTTTTTAGGTGTCGGACGTGGAGTCAGAATGGGAATAAGGTTTGGAAATTTTATGAGTTTAAGATCCTATTTCCATTTTAGTTCCACCCTCGCCAATTTTTGTCATTGACTTTTTGACTGAAGTTGCACTGCAGACTAGTGTTCGTTCTCTTACAGTTCCGATTCCGCCTTTACTGCGTTTTATTAATGCATTAATGGTGGTTGCCGGTGTAGGTAGAAATTCACATATTTTTCTTTATTAAGGGTTAAAGCCGATCATTATTGTTATTATTAGGTAGAATGGCAGGGTTTTAAACCCGTGCCCTAGTTTTATTAGGTTTGTTAGATTAGGGTTTCGTTGGTCTCTGCAATTACTTTAAATAAGATTTAAATAAATGGCCCTAAAATACAATTGTTCCCCACGGTCATATGAGGGTAGAGTTTTTAAGCTCCTTTGCCATTTTATAGCGACCTAGGTTTAATCATGAAGCTATGTTGAAAATGAATAAATTTGATGATGTCATGATTAGCATAGGTGGAGGCAGGATTGGAATGGATTATGAACTTAAGAATTTTATTTGCGAAGGTTATCGATTCCATTTTTATCCCATTTCCGATTTCGAGTTCTAAAAGGTTTCCTTGAAGTATAGGATAAATTGGCAGAGGAGGGATCGGAACTGATCTTGAACTTAAGAATTTTGTTTGCGAAGGTTATCAATTCCATTTTCATCCTGTGTCCGGCTCCGCATATAATGGAAAGTCTTTTTTCAAAATAACGATGATCAAATCGGAGGCAGAGGCGAAATGGAAATAGAATATGAAAAGTAAAATTCAAACAAAACTAAATCTGATTTTTGTTCCGATCCCGGTTCCGATAACCTCCTCGACTCCGACTTCGAGCCCGTTTGTTATTAGGTGAAGTTCCTATATCGGTTTTTGCTCCGAGTTCGCCAGTTTTGGAAAAGAGATTCTTTTGTGCTTCTATCTGGTTCCGACTCCGATGTATGTGTAACAGGTATGTTTTAAAAGCATTTTTTATGATGATTTATTTAAAGGTCTAATTAGAGGTTTGCTTGCAGGAGATTTGAGAGATGTCAGGAACGTCAGGAGAGGCTGCTCGAAGGAATCAACTGGCTGGAATATCAAAGACAACACCGAAAATCAAGAAGGTGAAACCAGAACAACTACCTTATACATTGAGGTATGATCATAGGAATCCGGTTGTGAAGGTGAGCAAGGTGGAATCACACTGGTCAGATATCACAGATACTAATCTGGGCCAGTATAACTTTGAAGAATTACATGAAGAAACCTTTGCAGAAAGAGTAAACTTGATAGGGAGAACACAAAGGATTGTTGACTCCGGTCTTGTACATATCACTGTGTTTCCTTTATCAGTTCAGAGTCCGGAGTTGATATTGATAGTGGCCAGTACTTGTAATCTAGCTACAAGATTATGCATGGATTCACAGAATTATGTGATTATAGATCTTACTCCGTAAATGTTCCAAAGCATATTTAATGTTCCTGATCCCAAGAATTTGGTGCAGCTAACTGAGGCAGAAGCATTGGAGAAATACAGTAAGCATAAAGACTCCAATAAGTCTCATTTAAACAAAAGATGGTTAACCACCAAGAAGAAGTCATTAAGCAAGTTGGAAAACTAGCCAAAGGGGGCAGATTTCAAGAAGGAGATATCTGATTTGATATTGATGCTATCCAGAGTGTTTGGAAAGAGGGATGCCTTCCATTTCAAGGAATGGATGTTTCATTTTATTCAAGTAATCTTTCAGGGAGATTACCAGTTTGATTGGTCAATGATTGTTTCTGATGCTATACATGATCAGCTTACAAGGGTTAGACAGACCAAATCTTAATTCATGACCTCATATGTGGTCTATGCTGCAGCAAGATTGGGGATTTTTCCAGGATTAAACATAGTAGGTATAATGGGAGTCTTGGATGGACAAAGGAAGGTATGGGAACACTACGATCAATTATCTCTTCAGGTTGCTGAGACTCACTTCAGAACAGTCAATGGTGCATTTTTATATGTGGTTATCAACCAATTGAGTGGAGATGGAGGATACAGGTTAAGTTAAGAAGCTATGGCATTCATTTCTGAATGGGGAAGTTGGTACATCCAATACCCCAAATTTACATACTTCAGATTGTTTGGTTTTGAGGGTCATCCCCATTTACTTCCAAGATGTTGCAACAATAGAATAGTGCTTATGGAATTTGTATATCAAGCCATTGGAGTTAATTCTAGGTTTTGGATCAAGCACAAGATAGGATGCCATAAGTTTCCTATGACACTGGGTGAATACAATTGTCAACATTTGAAGGGAGCAAAGGTGGTTTGTAATGAGTTGATACAATTGAAATTGGGATTGTATACAACTCGTAAGTATTTTTATCCAAAGAAGAAGATGTATGCTTTATTACCTTTGGTGTTTACTAGACATTTTAATTTGTTAGAGGATTTTTGGTGTGATCGCCAGGATGAGTATGACTTGAGGAAGAAGAATTATGAGAGATTATTAGTCTCACTCATGTCAGAACTTGGTATTAAAGAAAATATTCCTGACACTTTGGTGGATGATGGAATTGTATTAGATCCCTCATATGAAGCTTTGAATATTGGCACTAAAAGCTTAGATCCAATAGACTGGAATGAGGAAGAAACAATTGATATTAAGAAAATTGAAAGAACAGTCTTGGATAGAAGTGTGCAATGGTTGATGATGAGAACTCAAGCTCCTCAGGGACCAATCCTCAAGAAAGGTAAAGGGTACAAGAGGATTAAAAGGAAGACACCTCCCAAAGAGCCATTGGAATTCTTTCCTCCTGATGTTGAAGAAATAGAACTTGAGGTGGTCGATGAAGAAGAAGAGACACTAGAGGGAGATGTTCCAATTGAATTTGCTGTTTCTACGCCCGCATTGGGTGAGTCATTTGCACAAGCCCCACTCACAAGAAAGAAAAGTAAAGAAGTTCAAGGAGTACTTTATGCCATGGCTGAAGCTGCTAAAGGAAAGGAAGTGGAGGAAGAATTGGTAGAAATTGAGACAGACTCGGATGAAATTTTGTTAGAGAAGGACTTGCAAGAAAACATGCCTCTAGATCATACTATTGAGTAGATTCTTACATAGGAAGAACAATGGAAACAATTTGAAGATGCTACCAAAGAATCTGATGCAAGGGCTGCTGCGGAAAAACAAAAGGAAATGGAGGCAAAGTTACAAGTTGATGCTCTACTTCAACAACAACAATTAAAGGTAAAAGAAGTTGAAACAAGGATAGCAGCAGATGAAATGGAGGAGCAAATGAGGCTATGAGAGCATGAGATCAAGGTCAAGGCAAAAAATGACAAGCTAGAACTGATACAGAAGATCCATGATCTCAAGGAGGAGAAAGCAAGAAACCAAAGGGAAAAGGAAGCCCTGGTTGCTAGACTGAAGCTTGCAGAGGAGGCTCGACAAAAAGAACAAGAAGTTGAAGCTCTAAGAAAGGAGAGAGATGTTGAAGAACTAATAAAGAAACAAAAAGCTGAAGAAGAAAGGGAAAAGGCAGAGAAACTCATAGCCTTGGAAATGGAAAGGATAGAAAAGGAAGAATAAAAAAGGATAAGGAAAGAAAAAGAGGCTAAAGAACTAATCATGAAGCAAAAGGAAGAAGAGGTCGAAGCTACAAAACTTAAAGCTTTGGAGGCAGAATGGTTGGAAAAGGAGGCCTTAGAGAAAGAGAAGTTAGAGAAGGATTAGATGGAAGAGGAGAGATTGAGAAAAGAAGAAGAAGACAAGAAAGTGAAGGAACAAAGAGATAGAGAAGAGGCTGAGAATTTGGTGTAGATGCATGTGCTGCTGGAACAACAAGAGAAAGCAAAGGTTGATTCTCAACCTAAGGTAAATGTTCAGTCATCCTCTATAGTTGTTGCTTCTTCTTCCATGATGATGACTGCTCCTAGTGCTCCTACATGGTTGAAATTAGATTTGCAGAAGAGAGCCAGAACACCTCCTCAACCTCTTAATTAGGAGGACATGATGAAGGAGATTGAACAGGAAAGGCCTAAGAAGAAGGCTAAAGTTTTGCATTCTACCAGACTCATAGATAAAGGGGATATAGTTGTTGAATGTGCCATGCCTATGACTGAAAAGGAGGTAGCGGATATGCAGCTTATAGACTATCAATTGAGTATGGTTAATTTGGGAAGACCCACTAGAAATCAACAAATGAATCTGATTGATGTAGTGGCTTCAATGACTAAATCAAGAATGATCAAGGACAAACAAAAGAAGGATGAGCTTAAGGCTCAATTGGATCAATTATATTAATTCTTGAAGAGTGTCTCCTCTCCAAGGTCACAACAGGTTGCAGCAATTGAGACTCCTGTTTTGCTAAGCAAAAAGGAGGTTGATGATTTGGTGCAGGTTAGAGGTAAGGCGGAGATGGTTGACAAATGGATAGACAAAGTGAACCGTGAGGTAGGAGAGGTTTTGGAAAAAGGGTTTGAAACTTACAAAGAAGCAGAAGGAGTAATAAAAGAGATGCATCAATACATTGAGGCATCGGAAAAACTAGAAGAAGAGTATAAGGAGTATATTGAAAAGTTAGAGAAGATAAATACATTTCCTCGAACTACTCTTCTAGAAGAATCTATACTCGAAGATGATAACAAAGATTTTGTAGAAAAGAATTCTCGCATACTGAAGTTTAGGACTGGATTTTTGAGCAAGCATAAGGATGAGATTCAGGAAGCAGTTAATAATTTAACTGAGCAGTTGGAAGAGTTGGAAGCGGTTATGGCGATAATTGTAGATGTGAATGTAATGACTAAAGATGGCATGCCCTTGAGTTAGGTTAGAGAGAAATGGAATGAAAGATTCCAAGGACTCATGCAAGAGAAAGATGATGGAGGAGACTGAGTGATAGATCGGCTTGTAGAAGTCAAAGAAGAAATAAAAGCTGCAAGGAGAGAGTTGATCAAGGTAAAAAGTATGAAAGAGTTTGCTGCAGTTGAGTTGGATCGCATCAAATTTGAAGATGATTGGATTGATGGGCCAGATATGGATATGCTACAACAAGTCTTCACTAGTTATGATGAGTTCATAGCGGATCCAGCTTCACATGCATAAAATCTTGCATGCATGATGTTCTTCTTCCTTGCATGTTGCATGCATGCAACACTGATAGTCTTAAGGGCGCATGACTTCTTTTCTTCTATTTCTATCTTATATTGTTAGATCAAATTGAATGTATAATGTAAGAACTCAAGATCAAAGTTGATCTGAGTTTCCAAGAAAGTGGATTGTTCCTAAAAGGTGGAAAGCCTAAGATAGAAGTGAAGTTCGAACTTCTTTTGTATATCTATAAATACCAGATGGGCATCACATTGTAAGGGTCAGCTAATTGAGAATTGGATTGGCTTACCTAGTGCTAGGAGATAGAATTTTAGAGAGTTTTGCAAAGATACATTGTACTAGATCTTTTGACAGTTAATAGAATTGTAGGTTTATGAAATATGGAGTTTACATTGAATTGTGTTGTTTGATAAGGTTAATGAGTTATAATCCACCCGAATGCCAGTGATTGTGCTGAAGCATGATAGTTTCTTATGTGATGAAAGTCATTATAATAAACTAGGATTAAAGATTATCTTGTTAACTTGTCATTGAATTAAAGTTATTGAAGTCTGTTGATCTATAGTTTTGATGATGAATAAATGTGTGTTGTTTTGAAATCTTGGAAATACTTGTGAGATGCGAATAGTGGAATTGAATTAAGCACCTAAGACGTATATGATGGTACAGTTATACTGTGGGTTGTGTCATGCTATGGTTTTTGTGATCGGTTGAGAAAACATTCATTGTTAGAAGTATATGTCTGGATATTAGATAAATTTAATTCATACTTTCTGATTTACCCATTTGATCTATCTTTTTCTTTTATTTAAAACCCATTGATTTACATGAACTATTTTGATAAAGAGAGTCATAGCTTGAATCCTTTGTTACCAGCATAGGCCCCTTGAATATTATAGTTGCATGAACCAATTGAGTGACATCAAACAGTTGAGAACCAACTACCAAGACCTTGGGAGTTAGGCCACTACATGTTGTCTTTCTCTTTCAGGAGAAATAGAGTAGAAATATTTTCTTTTAATGTTGTTTGTGTCATTTTAACCATCAACAGGTAGGTATAGAGTGTAGGAGTTAATAGTGTCTGCTCAACACCTCCAACAATAGTTTCTAGACCGAAATATCTTCCACAAGAGAGAAAATGACAAGAATACTTATTTCAAAAATGCAAGATTGAAGATTATTGAATAATGGTTGAATATGAAAATGTAAATAAGATGCCTTGCTTATAAAGGCAAGGTAGAGAGATAGGATTAAACAAGATCATGACAAGTGTCTTAATCCTATAACTTGTGAAAACTAACAACCTAAATACCTAAGAATCAATCATTACAAGCTAGATAAGATAAGTTCTATAAAAGGCAACTAAGATTTCTAGAAAGAATCTTATATCCTAAGTAAACTTAACATGTGAAAATATCTCCTAAATCCATAGTGAGTGAATTAGCTAGGTACAAGAAATTTATTCAAACCAATAGAGATATGGAGAGGGGAGATAAAGAGAAGTAGAGAGGAAAGGAGAGAGGGAGGGGGAGGTAGGGAGGGAGAGAGAGGTGATATAGAGATGAGATAGAGAGAGAAACAAAGAGAGAGAGATGAAGGGAGGGAGAGGTAAAGAGGGATAGTTGAGATAGATTGGAGAGATGGAGAGATAGATAGAGAGAGGGAAAGGAGAGATAGAAAGAGGGGGAAGAGAGAGGCAGGTAGAGAGGGAGATGAGAGAGAGGGAGATGAGGGATAGAAAGAGGGCAAAGGGAGAGAGAGGGATGAATAGACATGTAGGGAGAGAGAGTTGAGATAGAGTGAGTAGAGAGAGAGAGAGAGGAGAGAGAGGGGGTAGAGAGGGAGAGAGGGAGAGGGGAGAGAGAGGGAAATGAGAGATAGAAAGAGGGGGGATGGAGAGAGAGGAGGGAGTTGAGATAGAGAGAATTGAGAGGGAAGGAGATGGAAGAAGAGGGGGGGGGGAAGTGAGAGATATAAGTAGAGAGAAAAGGAGGAAGGTGGAGAGATTGAGAGAGGGAAGGAGGGAGAGAGGGAGAGAGAACAAGGTATAGAGGGATAGGTAGGTAGAGAGAAGTATAGAAGGAAAGAGGGATATAGGGAGAGGGAGGGATGGAGAGATTGAGGTGAGAGAGGGAGGGGAGATATAGAAAAATAGAGAGGGAAGGAGAGATGGAGGGAGAGGTAGGGATAAAGGGAGATATAGGGATGGAGAGAGAGGTAGGTATAGATATGGAGGGGGAGATAGAGGGAAGGAGAGAGGGAAGGAGAGATAGGGAGGGAAGGGGAGGTAGGTGAGATAGAGAAAGAGAGGAGGGAGGGAGGAATATGTAAAGAGAGAGAGAGATAGATAGATAGAGAGAGAGATGGAAGGAAGAGAGAGAGGAGGGAGGGAGAGATAAATATGGATAGTTGAGATAGATAGAAGGATAGAGAGGTAGGTAGAGAGAGGGTGATGAGATATAGCAAGAGGGGAGGGAGAGAGGAGAGATAGAAAGATGGGGGAGGGAGGGAGAGATAGAGAGATAGATAGAGAGAGACGGAGGTAAAGTTAGGGAGAGAGAGTTGAGATAGAGAGAGGTGATAGAGAGATGTGATAGAGAGAGAATTAGAGAGGGAAGAAGGTGGAGAGATTGAGAGAGAAGGAGGTAGGTAGAGAGAAGTAGTGAGGGAAGGAGAGATAGAGGGAGAGGTAGGGATGGAGAGAGGTGAGAGAGAAATAGAGGTAGGTACGTAGAGAGAGGGAGGGGGAAGATAAAGTGAAGTATAGAGGGAAGGAGAGAGGGAGGAAGAGGTAGGGAGGGATGGAGCGAGAGGTGAGAGAGAGAGAGAGATGGAGGGGAGATAGAGAAATGTAGAGAGGGAAGGAGGGGGGAGGGAAGGAGATAGATATTAGAGATTGAAGGAGAGATATGGGCATGCAATGAGGTAGTTCTTGAGCTTTTAATATCATAAAATTGCACCCCTTACAATGTCACATACATTCTAGCACCTGCTTTAGTGTCCATTCCTTTAGCATTTGTGTAGGATTACTTTAGCCCCTGCATCAACCTTTTTCCCCTCTTAGGATGCTCAAAACCCCTTTTCAGTAGCTACCTTCATGCGTCAACTTCGCATCGAACCTTGCACTTTTCTTGATCTTATCATTTTGTAGTGTAATGTTTCTGGACACTAGCATGTTGCACGGATGTTTGTGTGTCATGCTAGCATCCTGTGATGTTTCAATGTTCAAATGAATTCTTTTGAGTATGATTGCCACTTGTCAAAAAATTTTTTTGGTGGTAATAGCCCGAGATGCCTTGTAATGGCTCAGGTAGCTTCTTTTCCTTCCTTAAATGCTATCTTTTCAATCCATTTTGGTCTTCTAGCTTCTCTCTAGCTTTGGCTCCTGCCTTTTTCCCCTCTCTTTCTCTTTCTATCTTTCTTGTACATTACCATACGACTTGTTACAACTGCACTCTCAAGCTCTTACAACACTCTTTGCAACAACGTTGGATTTTACAATTACCTTTCTCTCCCTCTTTAGCTTCCTTTAACCTTGTAGCTGATATCTCCCTTGTCTTGTGCTTGCGAGCATCCTAGGATTTCACACATCCCCTATTGATTGCATCTCTATTTTATGATATAGGTTATCCTCCTGAAGCAAGGATTTATTTTATCATCTATATTTTGTGATACAAGTTCTCCTCCTTGAGTAGGGTTTTCTTTTATCACTCCTTTGTTCATCTCTCCCTATCTATCTGGTTGTCCATGGAGGTGGGAACATTAAAAAAAGGGTTTGACTGAGGCGAACCCCTATACATTGCTAACATTTTCTCTAGATCTTACGCATGAAAGTATTGAATCTATTCACGTACTGGAGGCTTCATTACTTGGGTTGCTATGAGAAACTTCTATCTTTCCTTCTCTTGCTTTATCATTTCTACTTTAATTGAGTTTTATCATATTCTATTATTTTCCCACATTCTGGAAGTTCTCAGTAATTAGATTGTCAATAGCCACTTTGTCATTTTCTGTGATATTCTCATTCTCTAGTTTGTATGAGACACTAGTGCACCTATAGGACATCAGCATGCCACATTGACATCCTTTGGACGAGAGCTTGTTAGTTTGTCCAGAAAATATTTGTGACTTGCTCTTTCTGATTCTAGAACTGTTGCATTTTTCATTGTGGTAGTTTAGGGCAGTTCACCCCTTGGGAATCTCTTGAGAATAAAGAGACTCATGAGTAGCGAATCCCCTCTTCTCTACATTTTGGTGAACCTAACGTGAACCACAACTTTTTCAAAAAACTAGGAATTTATTTACCCCAGCTTGGTGGGGTCATAACTTTTAACTCAGTGCTCAGAATTCAGAACCGTTTACATTGTTGGAAAGGTCTCTGAGAGGACTAATTCAGTCCCTAAAATAATATTTCCTTACTAATCAAAATTTAGCGATTGACACAAGTTTTGACCCCAAATTTTGCTTTGAAAACCTTCGAAAATGCAAATTACTAGAACCTAGAAAATACTGAAAAAAATCTAAAAATCTAGATTTTTGGTTTTTCTCAGTTTAGTCACCTCTGGATTGCTCTGGGTCAGCTGAAATGTCTATATCTCTATTTCAAAATTTATTTTCTATCTTTCTTTCTTCTATCTCTTTCTAGCTTTGTGAAGAAGCTTCAAGAATTTCTCTTACAAGCATGTGAAAGTGAGTTCTTGTCTCCTTTCTTATTATTCTTTGTTGATCCCTCTCCTGAAATTACTTCTAAGGATATTTTGGCGCAAGAGGATGAAATAATTGATACCTTTCTTAATGTTAATCTACCTTCTATTCATTCCAATGCACTCTCTTTTGGAGATGATGCATTTGTGGATGATGAGCCTCCCTTTCATCCCAATGCGCTCTCTTCTAAAGACGTTGCATTGGTGAATGATGAATCTCATATTTATTTTGATGCACTCTCTTCTAGAGATGATGCATTTGTGAGTGATGAATCTACCCTTCATTCCAATGCACTCTCTTCTAGAGATGATGCATTAGCGAATGATGAAGCTCCTTCCACATTTGATCCTCCCTGGATCGATGTTGAGAATATTTCTTCGAATAATTATTCCACTAGTTGTGATGATTCTGTAAATGTAATCTATCTTTTCTGCCCCTCAAAGGCCTAAGAGACTGGTCATTTATCTGAATCCAACCAATCCTTCTCCTAAAATATTTTTTTCTATTGATAGTGTCCCATTTGATAGTGATTCTCTTGATATTTATAAGGCTCCCTCTTATAGAGCGGTGGCTCATACTTATGAGACTAGAAATAAAAAAAAAATATTGATCAACCTACAACTAAAGCACCCGGTGATTACGATCTTGTTGAGAAACTCCAAGTTACTCCGACTAAGATCTCACTGTGGGAATTTCTTCAGTCTGCTTCGGTTTATCAAAGAATGCTTTAGGAATACTTGCAAAAGATCCTCTTGCCTGCCTCTACTAGGCTGACGGATGTTAATGCATTGATGGCTTATATTCGTGTGGATTTTCCAAATATCACATTCTATCCATAGGAACTTCCACCCCTGGATGTGAAAAAACAAGCGGATCCTCTAATGATCATAGTTAACATTAATGATATTGGAATTATACGTACTCTCGATGATGCCATATGGGCACTCAATGTATGTATCATCGATATATTACCTAAGATTAATATTGATTCATCTTCTCTTAACACTTCTTTTGTTGTCATTCATGAATTTGATAATGTTGGTCGACAAGACCTAGGCACGATAGTCTTGCCTTTGAGGTTGGGACCCATTACCGTACCTACCCTTGCATATGTTATGTCAGAGAAATTACCATATAAACTTCTTCTTTTTAGAATGTGGATTCATGCTATGGGTGTAGTCCCGTCTACCTTGCATAAATCTATTAAGTTCATTTGCAATAATCAAGTAGTCACAGTCAGTGATGACCCTAAGGCTATGCACTTATGTGAAATGGAAACTATTGGTTAGGTTTTGGTTGTGCCTACTCTTATCCCTTCAATTTCTTCCAATGTGTTGATGTTTACTCCAACAATACCTACTACAAAGGATACTCTAGAGATAGATGTCCTTGAATAAGATCATTTTGAAGGAAGAAATCTTAAGTCTGCTCCTTATACCTCTTCTCAAGAGAATGCATGTCTTGGTGATGATGGGGGCTCTTTAGAATTTACAAAATCCTTCAATGGATCATATAAAGCTGACCCAATCCACTCAGTCCTTACAATTACATCATTCAAACCTGCTATCAAAGATGGTTATTATTCTGTATCGTGGGATAATTTGAACAATAGTTTTAATGTTCTTAATGTCGATCCTCCTCCTTCAGAGGAAGATGATCACACCTTTGTTAAAGAGGTTAATTCTGGTAGTTCATTAAAGAAGGATGATAGTGATCCTATAGAAGAGTGTGATCCCCATTGTTGGAAAAATGCTCTCTATGAAGATCCTCCTTCTTCTCAAGATTTGCAAACAGGTTATGGCCCCGACATTAAGGTTGCCTCTAAATATGGCTATGAGTGTAAAGGTTGTGGGCATAACAAAAAAGGCTTTTATACCTATAGAATTTTTACCTCACAAGTGTAATTGGTGGCTTGGTTGCTCAAATGAAAAATATAAATAGAAATCATCGTTGAATGTGGATGTGATTTTTGTTCAACCTTATTCTTGTGGAATGATTCATCCACCCTTATCTGCTATCTTCATGCCTTCTTCTGGTGAGTAGTAAAAAATTTCTCCATAAGAGAAAGGTTTGATTCTTTCTCCTCATTCTTTATTTGAGCAAGAGCATATTTTTTTGAGGCTTCTAAAATCCTGCTTGATTACTCTTCCTCCTCCTAAGAAATATCATAAGCATGATAAAGAAAAAAAATCTTTATGTGCATACCATCGAGTTCTTGGCCATTCCAATAGTGAATGCAAGGACTTGCAGGATAAATTACAACTTCTTGATTCAGGTGCCATCACTCATTTATATTCTGATGCACCCGCCTCTTCTTCAAATGACAAGTGATATTGAGGTCTACCTCTATCCTATATGTTCTAAGTATCTTGTATGGTTCTCCTCCATAGTGTGCTAGGGGGCAGTGATAACTTATTCTGGAGATGTCTGTCCTTCTTGAGGACCTCCTCTCTTCTCTTTATATTTCAATTGGAGCATTCCCTTGAGTGGGCCTCTCTCTACCTTGAAGGGTTCTTGAGGGAATGCCCTTTGAAAGTTTCTCCTTCAAATGAAATCATTTGTGTCTAGCTTGAGGCAGCTTGACTAGACCTTGCTTTTCAAATAGTGTGTCCCTTGAGAAAACCCCTTTTATTTTGAAGGGTTCCCAAGGGACCTCTTTGAAAGCTTTCAAATTATGGATTGTCTACATGATTGTCTTCTTAATTTCCCGAGTGGTGTTTTTTCTTCTAACATTTTTTATCTTTGGATTAACATATTTCTTTGTAGGTGCGCCTGTGAAGCCGCTTTCCAATTTGACTCTGTAGAGTCCCCTTACATTGGGATTCCTTCATGAGAGAGTAGTTGGGGGAATTCCTTCTTTTTTAGGTTTAAGGGTTTGTGAAGTGCTTGCATATTATGAGATCTGTTCACCATTTCTCTACGGACCTTCGGTGTAGTTTGTTCAACTCTATAGGACAAAGTACCTATAGAGCCTTTTTCTCACCTTTCATAGGTCTATGGATATGTAGTGCATTTGTTTAACCCTCCTCAAGAGAGAGTACTTGTGGAGCCATATCCCTTGGAATTTTTATTCCTTTCTAGCTTCTCTATCTTTCTCATAAATTCTCTTTCTTCTCTATTGTGTATACTGGATCGAAGATCTGCATCTTCTTCATCCTGAGTATATGTTCTTTCTCTCTTCGACATTGGTTGCTTCCTTGAATTTTGGGTGCATTCTTCCCTTAAAGAAATAATCCTTACATTTTTCTCTTCGTTTAAGAATTCTTGTATGTGTTATTTCTTAATTTGGGTATGACGCATAGTATTGAGCCAACCTTTTACATTGAGGTCTCTTTCACTTTGTTGACTCAAATATAGTTAGTTAGTTGTGTGCCGGTGTGTGTGTGTTTTATGCCCGTGTTGTAATTGTTTTTTACGTTCTAACATTGTTGTCTTGTGCAAGTCTTTCTTGTATAATGTGTTTATTTTGTAGGTCTTGAGCTTGGGGGTATGCTTCTTTGGTTCGAAGAGTTGTCTGCTTCCTATATAATATCCTTTTTGCATCATGATGTTATTTATGTTTAGTATATTTCCTTTAGCATGCATATTAGCGTAGATTCATATGTTCGCTAAAGGGGGTAAAATGTAATATAAAATTGTACCCCTTGCAATTTCACATACATTCTTGCATCCACTTTGGTATCCACTCCCTTAGCATTCGTGTAGGCTCAATTTAGCCCTTGCATCAACCTTTTTCCCCTCTCAAGATGCTCAAAACCCCTTTTCAGCAGTTACCTTCGTGCATCTGCTTTGCATCAAACCTTGCACTTTTCCCATTCTTGTCATGTTTTAGCGTAATGTTTCTGGACACTAGTGTGTAGCGTGGATGTCTATGCACCATGCTACAATCTCGTGATGTTTCAACATTCAAATGACTATTTCTTAGCATGTTTTCCACTTGTAAGAAAATTTTGTCGGTGGTAACGGCCTGAGACACCTTGTAACAGCTCGAGAAGCTTCTTTTCCTTCCTTAAATGCTATCTTTTCAATCCATTTTGGTCTTCTAGCTTCTCTCTAGCTTTGGCTCCTACCTTTTCCCCCTCTCTTTCTCTTGCTATATTGCTTGCACAACTCCATACAACTTGTTACAAATGCACTCTTAAGATCTTACAACACTCTTTGTAACACCCTTGGCTCTTGTAGCTATCTTGCTCTCCCTCGTTGGCTTCTTTTATCCTTGCAACTGATATCTCCCTTGTCGTGTGCTTGTGGGTGTGTATGTTAGAATGTGTAAATCAAAATGAATCTAATCTAATACACCAATGAAACATTAGATTAAAGAAACAAAATTAAAGAAAGCAAAACGCAAACTCTAAACATAGGCAACTTCTTTAAATTTGTCCCACTGTCCTCTATCTCCAAGGATTCATTTCAAGATGCTTGCTCTCAGTAAACAAGAACTTGTAGAATGGCAGCTTGAGAGAATGAGATTAATGAAAATGCATGTGCATTGCTAATATGCTTTAAGCTATGAAATTGAAATGCTAATTAAATGCTAGAAATGCTTGATAAAACTAAAATGCGACTATATTAACTACGTATGAAAATCTAGAATTCGAGGTCCTTTTCAACTCATAAGAGGGCTGTATTTATAGATTTTTGAAGGTAAGAATTCAATTGGCCAAGATCAACGGTTGAGTTCAAACCTGTTAAAATGAACGGTGAGAGATCGAGAATTTAAAAAGAAGATGGGAGTTTAAGAGATAGATGGAAAATGAAGAGACAAATGAAAGGTGTCCTCATAATTTAAATAAATAAATATTTAATTATGTGTGGGAAATGATAAGTTTTTAATTAAATATTAAAAATATTTAATTATGTGAGAAAAAGCTTTTTAATTAAATATTTGAAAAAATTTAATTATGTGAGAAGAGTGAAGAATTTAGAAAGTGTTTTAATTAAATATTGAAAATATTTAATTAAATGTGAAATGAAGAATATCATTTAAATTTAGAATTTAAATTTGTGATAATTAATATAAATAAATTGTGAAATCTATTTAATTAATTAAGAGGAAGATAGAATTAATTAAATAAACTTATTTATTTAATTAAACTAGAAGAATTGGAAAATGAACAATATAAATAAATAATTAAATTTATTTATATGTAGATGACTTAAGAATATTAATTAAATAATTCATATTTAATTAATTAACAGGTTTGGTTAACCGTGACCATTTTTAGATGTGTACAGCGGGCATCCTGGGATTTCACACATCCTCTATTGATAGCGTCTTTATTTTGTGATATATGTTCTCCTCCTCGAGTGGGGATTCTTTAATCACCTATATTTTATGATACGAGTTCTCCTCCTAGAGAAAAGATTGCTTTTATCACTCCTTTGTTAATCTCTCTCTATCTATTTGGCTATCCGTAGAGGTGGGAACACCAACATGGGGGTTTGAATGAGGCAAACCCCTATACAGCCCCAACATTTTCTCCCGATCTTACACATGTAGGTATTGAAGATATTCACGTATTGGAGGCTTCATTACTTGGGTTTCTGTGAGAAGTTTCTTTCTTTCCTTCTCTTGCTTTATCATTTCTACTTTATTTATGTTTTATCATATTCTGTTATTTTCCCACATCCTGGAAGTTCTCAGTAATTAGATTGTCAATAACCACTTTTCCATTTTTATGATATTCTCGTTCTCTAGTTTGTACAAGATGCCTACGTGCCATGTTGTCGTCCTTATTCCGCACTGACATCATGTGGCCGAGATCTTGTCAGTTTATCCAAAAAATCTTCGTGACTTTCTCTTTTTGATTCTAGAACTCTCACTTTGTTCCTTGAGGTTTTTTAGGGTAGTTTTCCCCTTAAGAATCACTTGAGAATAAAGAGACTCATGAGTAGCGAATCCCCCTTCTCTATAGAGTTCAAGGGAGAGATTCAGATAAAGGGATGAAGATAGTGAGAGAGAGAGGTTTAGAGCATAAGAGATAACAATGAGTGAGATAGAGAGAGAAAGATGATACAACTTGTTGATTACTAAAATATGACCTTTTGATTATTAAAATTTGACATGCTAATTACTAAAATCTGACCAAGTCTAAAAAATTATAAGATCTTCAAACAACTAGAATTCACACTATAACTCCAAGAGATCCGAAACCACTCTCAAACATCTTGAAACTATGTACATGAAACATAAATTAAAGTATAAGAAAGTAAATGTCCATATTTAAATGTCATATTTATGTTTATTTCATGTATATAGTTTCCTTGGTAGAGAAAGAGAAAAAGAAATAGTTCACAAAAATGCATTGCCACAATTCATGCTTCACATTTGAAGAGCACCAAATTTGGAGAGCACCAAATTTGGTGCTAGCCAAATGGATCATTTCATTTGGCTAGTGCAAAATTTGGTGATCACCAAATGATGAACTTCACTTGGCTAGCACTAAATTTTGCAATCGCCAAATGATGAAATTCATTTGGTTATCGCCAAGTTTGACACTTGCCAAATGGGTTAGGAATCATTTGGCTAGCACCAAATTTGGCACTTGCCAAATGGGTTGCATTAGGAAATACCAACCCAAAGGGTTGGATTTTTCCTTGGGAATCCAACCCAAAGGGTTGGAAAACCATTTCATTTCATGTTTAAGGACATGATTTTCTAAAATGATAACAAAAGTTCACACATTTTTGGCTGTGCTAACCATAAGGTTTACACGTCTTTCAATGTAATTTTATAAAAAAATTGTGATGACATTAACCTTTGAGAATTTTTGAGCTCTGAGAGAGATATTAGCAATGCCAATCCCTTATGAGCACCATAGATTCAAGTGAGGCCGCCGTCATCAGAGACCACCTGCGTATGGACCTCTGGTAAGTCGATCAAAACCTCTCTATCAATTTTTAAATGATTTTCGAATGCTTTTTTTTAATTTTTCAAATTCTATTTTAGCAAATACGAGTTTTAATTTAGCGCATAGATTAGATAAGCCAATGCATCCAAAGTGGCGCATAGGTGCAAAACAGTCGAACATAGGTGCAAAACATTCATGCATAGGATAGGTCAAATGGCACATCCATGAAACTTGCCTATGTAGGATGGTAGATTAGCGCATAGGTGAACTGTTTTACTGCATTTGTTTGATAAAATAGCGCATTCATGAAATCGCGCATCCATAATCTATTTTAGCACATACATGGAGTAAAGTTGTCCATCCATGTTTTGGCACATCGATTGACTGTTTTGGTGCATCCATTGATTTTTGTTGAATTTCAATTTTTGAAGAAAAATTGGTGCATGCTTGACGATTGTTGCTAGATTAGACAACAAATTTTATGCTTTTGAATATCATCAATGATTAGATTTGTGTGATTTGATAAATTTGTCTTCGTGCTTGAAGAAAAAATAGGTCTGATAATTTGCTTCCATGCGATATGAAAACAAATAGAAATGATAGATTTACTTTCCCGATTGAAAGTCAAATAGATAGATATAGAGTCATGATGACTGCTAAATTTGTTTCCATGCAATATGAAAAACAAATAGTAGAAATGATTGATAAATTTTCTTCCATGCGGTATGTAAAGAAAATAGAAATTGATTTGAACTTGCTTGATGTATTGATTGATTGATGATATCCATTGCTGATTGATTTACATGATTGCTTGATGATATTGTAAAGGAGGAATTTAACCTCCTCCAGATCAGAGAGAGATTTCCTCAAACGTGGGAGATGATTCCTCGACTGTTCCATGAGGATTTAGGAGTAATAGATCAATGTGGTTTGAGAGCTCTATTGAGTATCCCGCAGTATCGGGTCAACAGGGCATTGTTGACTGCTTTAGTGGAGAGGTGGAACAACGAGCACAAAACCTTCCATTTGCCGACAAGAAAGATCACGGTGATGCCAGAGGATGTTTACAGGATTCTGGGTATTCCTGTGGTTGGAGAGCTTGTGATTTATGATCACAAGGAGATCAGAGGGACTGATGCATTGAGACGAGTCTTCCAGGATCCTAATATATCTGGATATGAGATTCCTTGGAAGGAGATGATGGAGAGATATGCCCCACTACCTTTAGTTTTAGCAAGTACGATCGGTGGTTTCCTTTGTTCTGATCGTAGGTCAAAGGGACTATCAGTTGGGTGGGGTAGGATTCTAGAGGACATGCTTCTCCATCGTACTAGATATGCATGGGGGTCATGTATGCTTGCCCATCTATACCATGATCTTCATCAGGTCATGTACATAGATGGGAAGAGTCTCTCCTGTGGGGTGACTCTTTTACAAATATTCGCATGGGAGCACTTTGCGATTACACGCCCCATCGTCTGGAGAGATCGCCTGCTTGTATTTCCATATGTTTATGCATATACAAGGCCCCTTGTCCAACCAAGGTTGGGAAAATTAGAGTACTGGCGGTGTGTACTTGATGATTTAGATACTGTCATCTGGCGACCGTATGTGGACTGTGACCCATGGGAGGTTGATGATATAGAGCTACCATATATGACCAGATCTAGATACCTGATTGGGCATACACCTTTTATCATCGAGCGATTTTTGGTTATGAGGGTACTGAGACAGCTAGGATTGGTTCAGATGATGCCGCAAGGTGTGGCACATTATGCCAGATGTCGAGAGGATGTACCAGAGTGGGGTCCATTTGTGACCATTGAGGAAACCAGGGCAGAGTACCTTGAGTTACAACCAGCTCAGTGGGTCGTGCATCCATAGGTTACCAATGTAGGGATGATGGATGATTATGCAGCCTATTTTTACACACATCCCTTCCCGAGATTTGCTAGTCCAGAGGAGCCTGCCCCATTAATGGGAGGGTCAGTTACACAGGTGAGGCAACAGTAGCCCCAGGGACCTCCAACAGCAGGGCAGCCATAGGGTCAGGTATAGGTACTAGCATAGGGAGGCGTACAGGTAGATCAGGCCGAGGATATCGGTGGGGTGGCTATGGATGTGGATGTCGAGAGCTCAGAGGATGAGAAGATGGATGAGGAGTTAGATGACTTAGACAGTGGGGATGATGGGGATGATGGGGGTGGTGGGAGGCAGAGATTTTTCTTTTATGTTCCCTTCATACAAGGCCATAGACATCCAGAGTGGTGGGTCAGCCCAATACTTTGGCTCCATGGATTACCATCAGGGCTTCGTCACAGGGACAGGTGGATGCTTTGCAGGCAGAGGTTCAGACTCTTCGGAGTCAGTTAGCATAGTCACAGGTGACCATTAGTTAGCTATAGGCACAAATCACACATCCACTACCTCCTAAACCACAGATAGCTCAGCTTGCAGCCGAGAGAGATAGTTTCAGAGAGAGATGCATACAGGTTGAGGGGGTAGCCGAGAGATTGCTGAGATCAGTTGAGAGCACCTCTATTTGAGAGGTTGTAGCAAAGGGGCTAGAGACTGCTCAAGAGATCGAGTACTACAAGATGAGGTATTTTGAGGCAGTGCCACCTGAGCGGAGGATAGTGTTTACACAGTCAGGTACTCGGACCCGGACCCATTCACGCAGTCACTCCAGGAGTGCAACCAGGAGTGTGGGTCAGTCAGCCAGATGAGAGATCAGAGCTTCTAGGAGTAGAGATCCATCAAGACCTACTACCTCTGGAGGCAACAACAGTCATGTTCCACAGCCAAATGCCCCTCAGTGATGAGCTTTTGTACACATTTATGCCATTGTATTTGATATATCTTTTTGAAACATTTGATATCCTTGTATTTCTAGACATTTGTTTTTGATGAGATTTATGAGATGCAATGGTGATTTGATTATGCTCGTGTTATGCATGATTTATGCACATGTTATGGATGCATGTTTTTATTTTTATATGCTATGTCATGTATGATGATGCAATAATGATATGATATAATCTAAATGATTTTTTTTTTCATGCTGTATGTAATGAATGTATGATGTAAATGTTTTAGATGAAATGAGAGGATATGATTTATGATGTAAGATAATGATGTAATGGAAATGCACTTATGTAATGAACTTATGATATATGATGTAAATGAACATGATAATCTAAGTGATGATGTGAAAAGAATGAAATGGATGCAATTTTATTTATGAATGTGTGTGAAATATGCAAATGTATATGAATGATTAAAATAATGACCATGCATATGATATGTAATGATGGATAACGATCATGATGAATAAAATGAGATGATAATGAATATGATAGTAAGTATGCAAGTGCAATGATAATGAAAATGGAAAATGATGTGAAATGAATGTCAATGATAATGAAAATGAGATGTAACAAATGTCCAATCATACTCAACCGTTGTCTGAAAAAGATATTCAAGAATGTGGTCAAACCTCAAAAATCTATTTAAAAAGCCCTCAAAATGCAAATGAATTATGTAGTCATAAATGAAATAATGAATTATGCAATCCTAAATGAAATACTGAACCATTCACCTTGTTGCCATTTCCTGCTGTGTTTAGTTGTCATCATTGAGCCTTTTGATATGTTGAAAGTTAGTACAATCATCAAAGGTTATGTTAGCACCAATGATGACCTAAGTAATGCTTTCATAATGTTTCATGTAGCAAGTTAATACAAGCATCGAGGTATAATTGAACCAAGATGACCTGAGTATTGCTTGCATAAACAGACAAAAGTTAACCATTTTTCTATGCAAATTCTGAAATGTCATCAATGATACGTTGTAGAGCATGTCCCATGACCAATTTACACCATACTAAGGATTAACTTAAAGATAGCAAGCAAAGAAAAATCATACTTCTTCCTTGTGATTCTAGTTTAGTACATCATTGAACCACTCCAAAGATATGATGTCATCAAATATCAAAACAACAATTGCCACTTATGCTTTTAAGTTTGTCATTCATTTTATTCAGATTAAGATCATCCAATTTGTTTTAATCATTTGTAAAAATAGTCATGTAAGCTCATTTTAATTGGACAAGACTGTTGTTTCCGATATTATGATTCTAGACACATGCTGCCATTTTGCCTATTAGAAAAGCTCCAAGAAGCGAACTGCCCCTAGTGACCTTGTACTCTGACTCCTGCTAGACACAACTGTTATGATGGATAACCCTCGAATCATCAAGCCATGATGAAATCCTTGCCGTTCCAAGGAGATGATGCAATGCGAATGCGATGGTGAGGTGTGTACATGATGCCAATGAAAAGATGGATATGCAAAATGAATCCTAATAGATGAGAGAGCCAAAGAAAATTACAAACAATGCCTGTTTGCCAAGTTTTCACCGTTTGTTTTTATTGCACTTTTTCCTGATTTTGTGATTTTTTTGCTATTACTAAGACTCCTGTTTGCCAGGTTTTCATCAAGGCAAATTTTTTTTTCAGGACTTTTTATATTGTTTTTGATATTTTCTCAAGCGTAGAACCTCTTCAAATGAATGCTGTTGGTTGGATCTTCAAACAAGTCCCCTTCTATTGTTGATAAATGATATGCCTCCGATAACGAAAGGGCCCAACCAATTAGGTTCAAACTTGCCTTTCCTTTCCCGATCCTGTTGATTTTGAGGGTTTTCTCTGAGAATCAAATCACCTACTTGAAAATTTTGTGGTTTGACTCTATGATTATAGCTACGGGAAATAATTTGTGGATATCCCTTTGGGTGATTAATTGCAGTTTGACACTGTTCATCAAGCAGTTCTAGCTCTTGCAATCTTGATACTCGATAATCTTCATCATTGATTAACCCTTTAAGTGATACTCGAAGTGAAGGAATCTCAACTTCTAGTGGTATAATAGCTTCTGCTCCATAGACCAAAGCATAAGGAGTAGCTCCTATGGGTGTGTGAATGCTTGTTCTGTAGGCCCATAATGTTGGATTCAATTGGACATGCCAATCACGACATGCTTCATTCACTATTTGCTTCAAAATATTTAGAATTTTTTTGTTTGAAGCTTCAGCTTGACCATTCCCTTGTGGATAATAAGGTGTGCAGAACCTGTGTTGGACATGAAATCTTTCACATAGTTCATCAACATCCTGATTTTTAATGGGTCTACCATTGTTTGTGATAATGGAGTTAGGAATGCCATATCTGCAAATGATATAATTTAAGATGAATGAAGAGATTTGTTTACCTGTAACAGTTGTCAGAGGAACAACTTCAATCCACTTAGTGAAATACTCAGTGGCTGTAATGATAAATTTATGTCCATTTGAAGATGATGGATGTATCTTGCCAACCAAATCCAATCCCCACTGAGAGAAAGGCCATGTTGTGGTGAAGGGCTGTAATTCCCGAGTAGGAGCGTGAATGAGATTTCCATGAATCTGACATTTTGCACATTTCTTTACAAAGGTGAATGATTCCTTCTCCATGGTTGGCTAGTAGTATCCTAATCTTACGAGTTTCTTTGCTAAGGTTATTCCACTTGAATGTGTCCCACAAATTCCACCATGTACCTCTTATAAGGCCTTTTCTGATTCATCGTGTTCAAGACATCTAAGGAGGGTACCATCCATACCACGCCGGTATAAGACGTCAGAAATTAAGGTGTAACGGGATGATTGACGAATGAAATTTCTTTTCTGATTCCTAGACAAGCCTAAAGGTAAAGTAGTATCTCTTAGGTAAGTGTAAATCTGACCATATAAGGAAGATTCAGAACTCGTCAGATGGCAAACGATTTGAGTTTTAGGATTGTCATGAGCAGGAGAAAACAATTGTTCCACCAGGAAATCAAACCATTTTTTATTCTCTGTCAACTAGAGTAGAGAGGCTATTTTAGCCATAGCATCTGTTGCTTTATTATCAATGCACATAATTTGTATGAACTTGATATTAACAAAGTATTTCTTGAGGTCTTCCACCATTCTTTTATAAGGTATCAACTTGTCATCTTTAGTGTGATATTCATCATTGATTTGATTTATAACAAGTTTTGAATCACCAATAACTTGAAGTTCTACGATTTTCCAATCTACTGCAATTCTTATGGCGATTATCAATGCCTCATACTTAGCTATGTTGTTTGTGCAAGGAAACATTAGCCGGTAATATTTTGGGATTTTATGTCCTCGAGGTGTAAGAAAAAGAATTCCTGCTCTTGAACCATGTTGAGTGTAAGAACCATCAAAGTAGAGTGACCATGACTGCTGGATATCTGCTATGAACACGTCGGTATCAAGAAAATCAACATGTATTGGGTGTTTTGCTGGTATTGGTGCTTTTGCTAATTGATGTACAATTACTTGTCCCTTTATAGCTTTTCGATCCACATAATGAATATCAAATTCGCTTAGGATCATAATCCATTTAGCCAACCTGCCAGTTAAGGTTGCCTTACTTAGAAGATATTTGAGTGGGTCAATCTTAGCCACAAGCTTTATCGTATGAGTTAGCATGTAGTGTCATATTTTTTGAGAAGTGAACACCACTACTAAACAAGCCTTTCCAATGAAGGTATAATTTAGCTCGTGACTTGTTAAGGTTCGGCTGATGTAATAAATGATTCCTTCTTTTCCCAAGTTGTCTTCTTGTGCCAATAACGCTCTAAAAGACACTTCTGTGGCAGCAATATATAATATGAGAGGTGCACCTTGTACTGGTGGATTAATGAGATTCTGATTTATCTAATCAAATTCTGCTTCACATTTGTACTCCCACTTGAATGGAACATTCTTGTGTAAGAGATGTGTAAATGGTAAACTTTTATCCGCCAGTTGAGCAATGAATCTTCAAATGTATTGTAACCGTCCCTGCAAAGAGCGTAGTTGACTAATATTGCTTGGTAGTGGCATATCAAGAATTGCTTGTACCTTAGCTGGATCCACTTCAATTCCCTTTTTTGACACAATGTATCCTAATAACTTTCCAGATTTCACTCAAAAGACACATTTCTTTGGATTAAGTCTTACTTTGAATTGTTCCATTCTTTTGAAAATTTTAGATAAGATATCGATGTGTCCTTCTCTAGTGTTAGACTTGGAAAGAAGATCATCAACATAATCCTCCATGAATGTATGCAACATATCATGAAAAATTGTTGTCATTGCTTGTTGGTATGTAGCTCCTACATTTTTCAATCCAAATGGCATTACGTTCTAGCAATAGGTACCCCAAGGACATGTGAATGCCATTTTATCTTGATCTTCTGGTGCAATCTTTATCTAGTTGTATCCTAAAAATCCATCCATCAATGAGTACATTGCATGTCCAATAGTTAAATCAACAATCATATCAATGCTTCGTAATGGGAAGTCATCTTTGGGACATGCTTTGTTCAAATCCCTGAAATCTGTGCAAATTCTAATCCTTTCGTCTGGCTTTGAAACATGCACGATATTGGAGATCCATTCCACATAGTCCATGGACCAAATGAATCCAACGATTAAAAGTTTCTTTAATTCCTCTTTAACCAATAATGCAACATGTGGATGCATTTTTCTGAGTTTCTGTTTTACAGGCTTTGCCCCCGGTGTAATACATAAATGATGCATCATGAGATCTGGATCCAATCCAGACATATCTGCGTAGGACCACACAAAAATGATTTGATTATCTTTGAGAAATTCTATGAATCTAGGTACTTCTTTGTCTATTAGAGATGCAACCAATCGCAAAACTTTAGGATTTTCTGTCGTACGTATATTGAGTGCCTCTGTTGGTTTGATTAGAATGGAAGATCTTTCCTGATAATGCTCTGGAAGAGTGTCAAGTTTCCCATCTTCTGGCTCCTCTGAAAGGTTTTCACCATTGGATATGCTTTTTATTTTTCTCTTTACTTGATCTAATACTGCCTTTGTTAGGTTTTCACCATTAGATCTTCCTTTTATTTTTCTTTTTTCTTGATCTAATACTACCTTTGTTAGGTTTTCACCATTAGATCTTTCTTTTATATTATTTATTTCATAGTTGAGAAACTTGGCACTTTCCTGTCGAAAACTCTGATCTTGTGATTCCCTGGTGGAACTTGTTTCGGGATGGGATGAACAAAGAAAGTTTATTATGGTTTCGTCATTTGGAAAAGTTGGAACATCAATGGGTGCGACTTGTTCCCAATCAATGATTTCAGGATGAACCAAAGGTAATGGATTATTAGGATGAGTAAGGTCATTGGCTATTAGGGTCATGATGTTATTGTCAACGTAATTACGGGAGAAGTCTAAGATGGTATCTTCCTCAAAATTATCTAGCTCACTTTGAATCGAATTGGTCGCACTAGAGTCATGATCGCTTTGTATGACGTAATCAAGAAGAGGTCTTGAGCTTTCCCCTTGTAAGAATGCAGGTGAGAATTTGTGTATGACATCCACCCTTTTCTCTGAGATGAAAGTATCATCAAAGAAGTCATCCCATTCATATTCATTTGAGTCTATTTCAGAATTATCTGCTTGAATCCTCATAATTGATTCAACTAACTCCTCATTAGATGGCCTTTATGTTACTTTTTCCTTAGTATCTTCACCATATCCTAACCTAGTCTTATCTTTTGGGTGCATTTTTTTTTAATTGGACAGGTTCAACAATACCCTCTTTCTTTTTATGTAGAGGGCCATTTCCTTCATAACCCATTTGTTGCATGATAGCATAACCCTTTCCATATTGTTTTGTGGGTAACTTGATATGTTGTACGGATTCTTCTTCATCTTTATAGAGCCAATCAAGAATAGCTCTATCTTCTACTTCAGTTTCTTTGATAAATATCCCATTAAACTTGGTGATGGGGGCTGAAGTTGAGGCTAAAATTGCTGTAGCCTGTTGTGTAGATGTTGACGGTTGACCATAGGATCTTGGAGATAGGGGTAGATTAGAGAGAGATAAAGAATATTCTCCCACCCCATTATCTTTCAATTTTAACTTGGTGCCAAAATTGCTTATCATTTCTTGCACTTGTTCTTTGTATTTGGAGGTAGAGATGGCCAAGGCCTCTCTATTATGTGGGACGAGTGTGTCATGAGTTGCTCTTAGGTTAGAACAAGTTTGATTGCTAATGTGATCAACGAGTATTGTTACTTCCTGTCCATCGTATGGAAACTTCAAACATTGATGATAAGTAGATGGAACATCATGCATGTCATGGATCCATGGACAACCCAATAGTATGTTATATGTTAGATGCCGATCGAGAACCTGACAAAAGTTATTCTTCACAATAGGTCCCACTCTGATTGGTAGCATGATGAGACCTTTGGAAGTCCTTTCCTCATCATCATAGGCCTTGATTATAATTTTCCTCCGTGGATCTATAGAGTCTATTGAATATCCCAAAGCTAGGACCAATTTGAAAGTACAAATGTTTAATCTGGCTCCCCCATCTATGAGAACACGTCTAATGCGGGCTTTGTGAGCCATGGATTCTAAATAGAGTGATGAATCATCTTTTTCAGAAAAAGATAAACATGTGTAGGAGGACAAGTGTCCCACCATGGCTTGAAATTTATTGATATCCAGACTAGGGGGTACAGTTGTATCAACAAGGGCCTTTTCTAGAATGTCCTTATGTGTAGGTGATAACTTTAAAATTTCCAAGATAGAAATTTGGGCTGATGTTATTCACAGTTGATCAACCAAATTGTATTGACTTGGAGGGGGAATTGTTGCTTTAGATGAGTTGCCTTTGAAAATTATTTTGGCTTGTCCTCTTGTCGTAGCATTGACCTCTTGATATTCTTGCTTACCTTTGATTCAGATAGCATTGATTTGAGGATCATCAGTATAGATATGATTGATAATGATGTTGTGGATGTTATTAAAATTCTTGCCCTTGTCACCCGAGGATTCCCCTTTTTGATAATTAGGGAGTGGATTCTTGAATGCTTGATGGTCATTATTGACATTATGTCCCTCAACTGTGATGGTATGTTTATCAATCAAATCCTGAACAATATTCTTTAACCCTTGGCAATTGTTTGTCTTATGAATTTTACACCTATGATAATCATAGAAGTGTGAGTCATTCCACGATGGTGGTTTAACTCGAGGCTCATAGTCTCTTTGTGGTGGCAATGTAATAGCATTTTGATTCAATAATTATTTGAGAATGGATTCCAAAGATTGGCCTAGGGGAGTGAAACTCCGTCGACTCGAAAAATATGACGATCTGGGCACGTTTGAGTTTTGATTATTGCCAAAATTATTTCCATGATTGTTAGTTGTGTTTCCTTGATTGGAAACATTGCCTTGGGTGCTAGAATTTCCAGTATTATTGCTACATTGAACACCTGACACATTAAAGATGGTAGGCTTTGTATTCACGTTGTTAGCACCTACTACCCCATCATTCACAACATTTTTATTTCGAGTCCAAAATCGTGACTTGTCATTATTATGATTATGGTTGTTATTGTTGTTGTTGTATGAATTTGAACCCTCCTTATCGATTTTTAGAACTCCACACTTGATCAACGCACCTTCGATAGTAATTGTGTTTTCAATCAATTTTTCAAATGACTGAGGAAAATGAAGGTTTAGTCTATAACTCATTTCTTGATTAAGACTATCGATGAAGATATCCATCTTTTCCTTTTCAGGAATAGGACGAGAGTATCTAGCAAACACCCTTCTCCACCTTTGCAGAAATGTAGTGAAAGATTCCCCTACTTTTTTGTTTTACCTTACAAAGATCAAGCATGGTTATTTGGTGTTGGATGTTGTAAGAGTATTGTGATATAAAATTATTTATCAACTCTTCAAAGGTTTTGATGAGGGGAGTGATCTTTGAAAGACACTCCATTGATTGTCCACCCAGACTTCATGGAAACAACCGCATTAAGTATGTATCATCATGAAAAAATTCTAAGCTCATATTTCAAAAATCCCTTACATGCTCAATGGGGTCAGTTTTCCCATTATACCTATCAAACTTAGGCATTTCACAATGTTTTGGAAAAGGAATCATTCGAAGACTCCTATCGAATGGATAAGGACATATTTCCTCCAAAACATACTTCTTTGTTGCCCCCCCTTGTATTTCTTTTATTGTCCCTTGTAATTCCTTGATCTATTGAGTAAGGGCACTAAAATTGTTAAGAGGGGTTTTGGGATTTTCTTTAATCCCTTCTGTGTCAAAATCGGCAAGTAACTTAGCTCCTTGATTAGCTAAAGAAAGAAAGTATCTTTCCTTGTTTCGTTCTAAAATCCTTTCCATAAGAGTATGGAATTGAGGATCCTTCTCTGCTTCTTGAAGTTTTTCTTTCGTTAACTCTTCAGTATTTGAATTGTTAATGAGATTTTCCTCCCTTTCACTATTATCACCCATTTTGCTCACTGTACTTTCATCTTTTTCTATGTGCTTTTGAGATCTCATGATAATAGGCATAAGCTTTCCTCAAATTCTACTAACTTTGATCAAAGGAATGAAATAGTGCAATGGTGATGGATATGAAAGTCAGGATAGAATGAAGATTCTATGACTTAAAATATTTTTAATCTTTAGCTCGTGATTCCCTGATTGAAAGGATGAAAATCCTGTTTGTGGGAATTAAACCAAAGATCAAAAATAAAGATGATTTTTCACTTTGTGAAGTTTGATCTTAGCTTTGTAGAAAAATGGATTGGATGAGTGCCTAATGTGCTTGAGTTCTCTATTGCAGAATTTGATTTGGACGAGTAGCATACGTGATTGTAGGTTGGGGAATATAAGGAATGAATACGCTGACTGTGGTTATGCCTTTGAGAAAGGGCTCTTCTTTGAAAGAAAGCTCTTGAGTATAAGGTTTCTACAACATAATCATCAGTGAAACCTCTAATATAGTTGTGATATCAATGAATAAAGGTTCTGTGTTCAAGTAGGACCTTTCGACTTTGATATAGAAATTTCCTCTTCTTCAATATCTTTTTATAACTGAGAGACTTCTTGGGCTTTCTAATCTTTCTTTCTAGGGACTTCTTAGCAAAGGTTGTAGACTTCCAAACTCTGAGCATGGGAAAGACTAGACCTATAAGACTTGATTTTTGAATATCAGAAAATTACCTAGGCTCGAAAAATAGATGCACCAAAACAGAGACTGAATGCGCCGAAACAGAGCACAGATGCGCCAAAACAGAGCACAGATGCGCCAAAACAGAGCACAGATGCGCCGAAATAGAGCATGGATGCAACGAAATGGAACAAAGATGCACCGAAACAGAGCACAAATGCGTCGAAATAGAGCATAGATGCACCAAAACAAAACACAGATGTATCGAAACAAAGCATAAATGCGCCAAAACAGAGCGTCAATGCGTCGAAATAGAACTGGGATGTGCTAGATTACCTCTGAGACAAACATGTTTTGACAATTTGATAATTTTTTTTTTTTTTTGCTTTGGATGATCTTAATCTGATTTAAATGTGAAAAACACAACATAAAGAAGCAGACAGTTGTTTTGTTAATCGTAAAATCTAAACAAAGAGTGTATGTTCTTGAGATTTTCACAGGTTTTAAACAAGATAAGCAATTCAGTCAGACTCACTCTTAATTTGTCAAATAGGTCATCATAGTAACCATAGCCCACAACTTAAAATCGTGTCAACTCACACAACCCTATCACCCCCTAGAGGGTGCCCATGTTTTTGTCTTTTTCAGGTGCATACTCAAGGTGACAGAAGTGGATAGCGAATCCCCTGAGCAAACAATCCGTGGTAATTATATGGTGAGTGTCTTGGGGGAAGATTCTTCCCTCCCTTTGCACCATGATTAAGATGATGTTTTGATACTGACACGGCTGGCTTTCTACATTATGGTTTTTAGTAAGGATATCCGTTTGGTGTGGCAAATAGATATACTCCCTCGAGAGACCTCCCAACCTTTAGAACAAAGGTTTTCGGGATGGTTATCCTATGCACTACTATCAAGTTGGATTTTCATCAACAACTTTATTTTGATTAAAGTGGGTTGGAAACCTTGGCTTTAGGTGTTCCCACTTAGGTCATTCCTCTTGGGTGAGTACTTTTTCCCACAAGAGCAGGCCTTCTAAAGGATGTAATAAAGCATTAAATTGCAGAAAATAAAAGGTAAGTCTGGTGTTCTGATCACCCAGTCAAGGGGAGAGCATAAACCTATTACCCACAATCACAACAAACAATAATGGTTCAATTTTAAATCCCAAATTGACAATTCTCTACACTAAGTGAAGATGTTGCTTCACCAAAAACACGGGATTCATTTTAACCAGAAGAAAATTTATGTTTGGTCACTATCCTAGGAATGGTTAATTCAGATTTAAATGTCTACCCTCGGATTGCTTCATTTCATTAAAATAAAATTAAAAAAATCCTGTCCGCGGATGGCGTCGAAATCAAAATTTAAAATTTTTACAATTGTATGCGCCGGAACAGGTCATCTATGCGCTGAAACAGGCCATGGATGCACCGAAAGATCTCATAGGAATGCACCGAAACAGAGTGTCTATGCGTTGAAACAGTTAATGTATGTGCCGAAAGATCTCATCAATGCGCCGAAATAGTCTTCGTATGCGCTGAACCGAGACTCGTATGCACCGAAACGTGATTTTAGTCTGTCACCTGCCAGAAAAATCTGCAAAAAAAAAGAAATATTAAATGCCGGGCTTGGCCCCATGGTGGGCGCCAGAAATGTGTAAATCAAAATGAATCTAATCTAATACACCTATGAAACATTAGATTAAAGAAACGAAATTAAAGAAAGCAAAACTCAAACTCTAAACACAAGCAGCTTCTTCAAATTTGTCCCATTATCCTCTATCTCCAAGGATTCATTTCAAGATGCTTGCTCTCAGTTATTTTAAATAGGAGCTTGTAGAATGGTAGCTTGAGAGAATGAGATTAATGAAAATGCATGTGCATTGCTAAATTGCTTTAAGCTATGAAATTGAAATGCTAATTAAATGCTAGAAATGCTTGATAAAACTAAAATGCGACTATAATAACTACGTATGAAAATCTAGAATTCGAGGTCCTTTTCAACTCATAAGAGGGCTATATTTATAGATTTTTGAAGGCAAGAATTCAATTGGCCAAGATCAACGGTTGAGTTCAAACCTGTTAAAATGAACGGTGAGAGATCGAGAATTTGAAAAGAAGATGGGATTTTAAGAGACAAATGGAAAATGAAGAGACAAATGAAAGGTGTCCTCATAATTTAAATAAATAAATATTTAATTATGTGTGGGAAATGAAAAGTTTTTAATTAAATATTGAAAATATTTAATTACTTGAGAGAAAAAGCTTTTTAATTAAATATTTGAAAAAATTTAATTATGTGAGAAGAGTGAAGAATTTAGAAAGTGTTTTAATTAAATATTGAAAATATTTAATTAAATGTGAAATGAAGAATATCATTCAAATTTAGAATTTAAATTTGTGATAATTAATATAAATAAATTGTGAAATCTATTTAATTAATTAAGAGGAAGATAGCATTAATTAAATAAACTTATTTATTTAATTAAACTAGAAGAATTGGAAAATGAACAATATAAATAAATAATTAAATTTATTTATATGTATATGACTTAAGAATATTAATTAAATAATTCATATTTAATTAATTAATAGGTTTGGTTAACCGTGACCATTTTTAGATGTGTACAGCGGGCATCCTGGAATTTCACACATCCCCTATTGATAGCATCTTTATTTTGTGATATAGGTTCTCCTCCTTGAGTGGGGATTTCTTTAATCACCTATATTTTATGATACGAGTCCTCCTCCTAGAGAAAAGATTGCTTTTATCACTCCTTTGTTCATCTCTCTCTATCTATCTGGTTGTCCGTAGAGGTGGGAACACCAACATGGGGGTTTGAATGAGGCAAACCCCTATACAGCCCCAACATTTTCTCCTGATCTTACACATGTAGGTATTGAAGATATTCATGTACTGGAGGCTTCATTACTTGGGTTTTTGTGAGAAGTTTCTTTCTTTCTTTCTCTTGCTTTATCATTTCTACTTTATTTTAGTTTTATCATATTCTGTTATTTTCCCACATCCTGAAAGTTCTCAGCAATTAGATTGTCAATAACCACTTTTCCATTTTTTTGATATTCTCGTTCTCTAGTTTGTACAAGACACCTGCGTGCCATGCTGTCATCCTTATTCCACATTGACATCTTGTGGCCGAGATCATGTCAGTTTTTCCAGAAAATCTTCGTGACTTTCTCTTTTTGATTCTAGAACTCTCACTTTGTTCCTTGAGGTTGTTTAGGGTAGTTTTCCCCTTTGAAATCTCTTGAGAATAAAGAGACTCATGAGTAGCGAATCCCCCTTCTCTATAGAGCTCAAGGGAGAGAGTCAGATAAAGGGATGAAGATAGTGAGAGAGAGAGGTTTAAAGCATTAGAGATGAAAATGAGTGAGATAAAGAGAGAAAGATGATACAACTTGCCGATTACTAAAATATGACCTTTTCATTATTAAAATTTGACATGCTAATTACTAAAATTTGACCAAGTCTAAAAAATTATAAGATCTTCAAACAACTAGAATTCACATTATAACTCCAAGAGATCCGAAACCACTCTCAAACATATTGAAACTATGTACATGAAACATAAATTAAAGTATAAGAAAGTAAATGTCCATATTTAAATGTCATATTTATGTTTATTTCATGTATATAGTTTCCTTGGCAGAGAAAGAGAAAAAGAAAGAGTTCACAAAAATGGATTGCAAAAATTCATGCTTCACATTTGAAGAGCACCAAATTTGGCTCTAGCCAAATGGATCATTTCATTTGGCTAGTGCAAAATTTGGTAATCACCAAATGATGAACTTCACTTGGCTAGCACTAAATTTTATAGTCACCAAATGATGAAATTCATTTGGTTATCACCAAATTTAACACTTGCCAAATGGGTTGCATTAGGAATCATTTGGCTAGCACCAAATTTGGCACTTGCCAAATGGGTTGCATTAGGAAATACCAACCCAAAGGGTTGGACAACCATTTCATTTCATGTTAAGGACATGATTTTCTAAAATGATAACAAAAGTTCACACATTTTTGGCCGTGCTAATCGTAAGGTTTACACGTCTTTAAATGTAATTTTATAAAAAAATTGTGATGACATTAGGCTCTCTCTTACCTATATAACTATGGATATAAAATCCCTTGATCTCCCTTCAGGTTGATAATACTATTCTTCTTGGCTTCCACTTGTGCCCCATGTATTTGAATATCTTTGATCCCCCTTTTTGAAGAGATTCGTCCGATGTCACCACATGTTCGCCACATAATCCTCACAAGGATTTCCTCCTTCAATTTTCTACCGATCCCCACCATGCTTCCATGTGTCATCAACACACACCTTTGAGGCTTTCTTGCCTTCGTTTCTCTATTGAGTTGCGCCCGTGCGCCACATAGCATCATTTTGCATACACTTTTTTGGCGGACCCTAAAGTGAGTGCATGTAACAAAAACTTCTCCACGTGTCTTCTGCACGAGGATTTCATTGAAAGGAAGGAAGGAACGAGAAAAAAATTGTGCCATATTGCCATGTGTTCTAACTGACTTCATGGGTGAGTGGCACATGTCTGCATGGGAGTTGCTATTTCTACACTAGGACCACCGCCATCATTTGCAATGTTGCATTTGGCTAAAAGGCGACTGCATTCTATGGCTCGGAATATTTTCTGTTGCAACGACTTGGGGAAATCATTATGATGGCCATCATTGCTCTTGCCTTGGAATATTTTTTGTTACTGGCTTTCAGGTAGTGGGATCATTTTCTATAAATATTGTTTCTTCTTTCTGGAAATGAGTTCAGAATATACAAAAAAATAGGGGAAAAAGACACCAGGCCTTTTGTTATATTTTTAGATTATTGGATAAGACTCACAGACTGTGCCATTGTTCAGCCTTTCTATTTATTAGCTATTTGAAAAAACATTATACTATGCCATTATTGTACTGGGTAGTTTATTTGCAAAACTTCTATAATTTCAATATAATTTTGCTGATTTAGACCATATCTTGGACTCTTCTTTTCAATGAATGTGTATGGGAGTTATTTTATGCTATTTGATAAACTATTTGGGTTTTCATCTTTGATTTTTGTTATTTTGGGACATGCAGATTATTGAATGGCCCCTTAAATCCCATACAAAATATAGATTTATCATGCCACACCTAATTCTTGGTGCATCACCTTAGTTAGATATTTATTTTACATATGCTTCCTTTTCCCTTTCTAAACCTTAAATTATAGAAGAAACTAGTCTCTTTAAAAACTTGGAGGTTACTCAATTTAGCGCAATTGGTTCCCCCATTAACTGAGTTTCCCATAAGGTTGTTGCTTGTCAATTTTTGGCATCAGCAGTTTATTTTTCTAGCATGCTCCGTGGGACTACTTAAATGTACCTAAACCTAAAGTGGGCGTATGAGCCATCAGCCTCTTACTAGATCCCAAATAGTAAATAACCCTGGTTTGTTAGTGCCACCACTAGTAACAATATGAACTAGAACCCATCTAGTAAATTTTTTGATCCCTCCACTAGCCATGTTTCAAATTGCTAACATAAAGTATGTGGCATGGGATGCCAGAAGCCCCCTTATAGCACTAGTAGCACTTGCCATTTGGGCCCCTATCCCTACCTCTGCTTTAAAAGATATACCAAAATTCATCAGGGATGGCTCGAAAAAACCATCCAAACATCTGCAAGATGTGGTAGACATCTGTTTGGTGCATGGTGTCACTGACCAAAACATAGTGCTAAGGTTTCTCGTAGCCTCTTTCAAGGGTAAGGTGCTAGATTTGTACCACACTCTGCAAGCTAACACTATTGATACCTAGGATCAGCTCGAAGATCCTTTCTATGAGATATTTTAAAATGATGGAGATTAGTCGTCGCTATATCATCAGCTGGAGACCATAAAGCGGACCCCATATGAAGCCATGACTAACTTCAACACTGGTTCCACACAACTTGGAAGAGGATCCAGGCTACTATTCACCCATCGGCCAAGTTGGCATTCATGTTCTACCTGAAATCCATCAATGCCAAAATCTCAATGATGATCCAGTCCCTTGGTGGAACCACTCTGCCAGATATGTACATCACTATTAAAGTAGAGAATAACTTGATCGATGCTAAAAATTTTCCGATGCCTATATTTCTAGACATATAATTTCCTGCATAGGAAATAGCATCTACAAGTGTGCGTGCTCCTCCCCAATCTATGTACACATATCTGAGCAGACAACAAAATGGCACTTCCACATCTAGCTCTTCAAAAGATGAGATGAGCGATGTCAAGGAGTTGTTGCAGAATATCTCAAATGAAATAACTAACATCAAGCGGAACCAGTTAGTGCCTTTGAAGCCAACCTACCAAAAGTATCAAGGAAGAAGATCTTCCTACCATATAAACGAATTCCAAGAAGGCTCACGCATAAATATGTAGGCTCAAACAACTAATCAAATAGTGCTAGTGCCCACTACATTATAGAATGCCTACCCAAGCTCAAGCAGAGAGCTAACCATGGGGAAAAACAATCTCACTGACGACATCGATCCCTAGTGCTTCCCCTAGGGTAACATGCATATGCCTCAAAACTATCTATTCGGAAACCTGCAACAAAAGGTGGTGGAACAACATAGCCAAGGCATTGCATCAAGTTCAAGAGGTTATGTATATGCCTCTCCCCAAATAGAAAATGTGGTACTTACCGCTCAAATGCAAAGGATGTCCTTGGAACAAGAAACCGACATAGATCCTCACCACACGCTCTTCTCATGGATGGAAGGAGAAGAGGCGGTATTTGCAAATAAGGCATCAACATCAGAGACCCCACAAGTGAAGTTTGATTACAACACTCTCTCAAAGAGGAGATTCACAGGTGAGCCAGTTGTCTCGTAGCCCAAAGGTGCCTCCGACCAAACTCCAAGCACCTCCAAAATTGCACAACAATTCTAGCCATGAAGGGAAATTGTTGTAACCAGGGCTAAGGAATAGAAGCCTTCAAATCTGCCGCCATTCAATATGGTGGAAAAATTGAAAAAATCCTCTGCTAATGTGTCACTTTGGGATATCTTAGCTATTCCAAAGCATAAGTCATTGCTCTAGAAGGCCATCCGAGAAGATGCATTTATTGAACCAACAAAGAAATCACTCAAGCGAAAGGTTGTTGATCCATCACCTCCTACCAAATTTCTCACGAATAGTACAAAGGAGGCCTCTACCGAAGTTAGAGATAAGCCAAAACCAAAGCCCTTTTTCCTAACTCTTATCCTGGGGAAGAAATTATTGCACAATTTTATGATTGACTGTGGTGCTAGCACCGCAGTCATGCCCAAGCAGATAGCTAAAGCCTTAGGAGTTAGCTATGGACCTTTACAAAGGGAGGTTATGCGACTTGATGGGAATAAGGTTGAAACCATAGGTGTCATTAAGAACCTTCCCTTGACTCTATTCTTCTTCCCTAGTATCACAGTTCCACAAGATACTGTGATCATAGACATTCCCCCCATGTTCGGTCTTTGCTTATCCCAAGAATTCACTTCAAAGATAGGTGGATATATTTCTTTGGATTGGTCACACTTGATCCTCAAGACCAAGCATGGAGCTAAAATGAAAATAATATCCGAACCTTTACATTTGAAACATGTGGCCAGCTGATGAAGCCATGATCAACTTTGAGGCTACTCATACCTCTTTCACCAAAGAGGAAACATATGGTACCAAGCTACTAGAGGAGGAGAAGGTAACTAGAGACCAAACCAATATATAAGAGGTACTCTTGAGTGAATACATAGACACTGATCCTTTTGGTAATTATCATGCCACCCGATTAAAGACTTATGCTATCTATGATGAAGATCAGGTGATCCCGAAGGTTGTGAAGGAATATGAGAATTGTCCAGCCTTAGAGATATGGATGCTACATTTTGATGGAGTAAGGTGCAAAGTTGGCATAGGAGCCGACATATGTTTGACATCCCCATCAAATGAAAATACACTCCGATCCTTCTTCTTCTAGTTCACTTGTTTGAACAATGAAGCTAAATATGAAGGCCTAGTGCAAGGTCTAAGCCTTATAGAGTGGATGACCATTGAGCAAATAATGGTGTTTAGAGACTCTGAGCTAGTGGTCAATCAAGTTTGAGGGATTTTCGTATCCAATAATGTTCGCATGAGATCCTATAGACATAGAGTTAGGGACCTGATTGAAAGCTTTGAAGCCTTCAATATCCAAACAGTGCCTAGAGAGAAAAATAGAGATGAGGACTGCATGGAAGCAATCAGATCTCAATTTGATCCTGCTTTCAAATTAGTTCATAACAAACTATATGAGTGATTGTACGACTAGAAATCCTAGATAATGATTAAAGCTGGAAAGTGTTCAAAAGTGACGAACACATTGCCTCATTCATCCAACAATCAAGAGAGTTCACTGAGCAACTCCAACCAAGAATTTCCAAGCCATATGAAGGACAAATTATTCAATTAAGGTCCAACAATCTCCCAAAATAATTGGTCACTCTCAAAAATCTATTTGATTGTGATGATGTGAGAAATGACAAGAGGAGGATTGTTGCAGACAAAAGCGACTATGCAGATCTTCAGGCCAGAGATGGAAGGAGGCTCAAAGTTAGAAAATATGTCCCAGAGAATGATAAAGAAAGACTCATCTAGTTCTATGGGAAATATGAAGGAGTGGTGACCTGGTCATATAATGACCTCAAGGGATACGATCCTAAAATCATCCAACACACTATAAAACTGATGGAAGGGGAAAAACCTGTCTGCCAGAAATAGAGGCTAGTAAATCCAAAGAGAAAAGACTTGACGGCATAGGAGCTGACAAAGATAATTTATTCTCGGATTGTCTTCTTGATCAATCACATTGTTACCCCCAATTTTGGTCATAGAATTATTTTTAAAAATTTCCCAGTCAAAATGCCAATTGAGTCTACAATGGTTGTGCGAATGGATCCCTTGTGGATGTAGGCTTTTTATTTTAGAAATGTTCCTTTGTGGTTGGATCCTTAGTATGCTGCTCAATAAGATCTCTGGCATTGCAACAAATTAGGTTGGTGGTCTTCATCATGCTAAAAGTGTGAGGCGTCAAGTTTCTGCTATTTAACAACTTAGTGTTGGGAGTTTTGGAGCTACTTAAATCCCATGCTCAAGTTCCTTATATTGACTTTGATGTCCATCATGGCTATGATAGGGGGGCTTGCATGATAAAAAGGATCAATGAAATTTAGTAAAAGTTTCAAAACTTTCATGACCTTCTAATGAAGACTTTAGGCCTTATATTCCTAGAAACTCTTTGGGCGGTAATTTTATAAGTTTCACAAACCACCTAAAAAGCCACTAAGCCATTTAAAAGTATTATAGGCAGTGTTTTTATAAAATTGTGTAACTTTCCACCAAATTTAGGAGAATAATCCAAAGTACCACCCAAGGAAATATCGTTATGTTCTTTAGATATATAACTTACAACATTGTTGAGAATTCTTGCTCATGCTACTACTACACCGGTTTTGTTGAAGACACGATCAATCCTTCAAAATTTTAAGAACAATTCTAGACCAATCACTTAAAGAAACATGAAATAAATATGTTCTAAGTAATGAATGATTACATCCCTATATAACTTGTTGTCTATGAATAATTCCATATTCTTTCTGGAAAGGATATCAAAGCACATTTTGGTAGTGTATTTGCTTAAGGCGTCGGTGACAAAAGAATTATTACCTACCCTCCTTCAATGTAATTCTCTATGGAAAATATGTAATGGAACAATATAATGGAGATAAGGCTCACAATTGTACAAAAGAATCCTTAAGGAAAAGGAGATTTCATGTGGCGCGAAGGGTTGTAGAGGTGGCTTTGATCAATGCTGCAAAGAAATATATGCATATTTAGATTGTTGGAAAAATCTTTCCAAATCAGTTACGGGAACTTGCAAATAGGTCAATAATTTGGGGAATCTTCAATGACGTCCAAACACAACTAAATGAATGGGTGTTGATAGTAGGTTCGATATATTTGCATTATCATTTATATAGTATGTTCAAGGCTTCATCAAATGACCTTGCTTAGGATTTGTGAAGACATTGAGGCCACACTTACCAAGAAAAAACAATGAGAAAGTACTTAGTTATGTAGCATTGTCAATAATGAATCAAGGATAATATTGGAATTGAGCTATGAAGAATACTACCTAAACCTTTTTAGAGGTGCCTCACTGTAACATCGATTCTTGAGTTTCTTATGAAAGTATGGGCATATTGTAATCTAGAAACCCATAGGATTCTTTTAAAACACATTATAGGATGAGAATGAAACACTCTCCTCTGCATCGAGTTGAAGAAGATAAAAGTTCTCTGCATATGCCCAAAGATTGGATTAGGTGCCTAATAGGTGAAAATGAATACATCTATTAATGGTCATCAATAGAAAAAAATTAAGGAATGATTAATAGGTTATGATGGAATACGAGGATGAGCACATGAGTATTAAAGGGACTCAATTCATCCCCAAATCAATTTGGTGTGCAAGTGATCAATTTGGTGCTTCTAGAATATTTTTAATTTTCATCATACATAAATATAATGTACATTTGTGAAAACTCTTTTCAATTGAGTCTGTGTTCAGAAGTGAGTATTAGGCTCTTGTTCTAATCTGCTTGTCATGAAAGCTATTGCAGAAATCCTCAAACTATTTAATATTTCATATGATAATCATCGTGTCCAGTTCATCATATTGACAAAAACAAGTAATGATAGCTAGAAGTTGAGACTCATGGCCTTTCAAAATTCCAACATATTCATAGAATGGATGCATTTGGCAATATGCAAGTATTGCAAGGATTTTGGTTCCAGGTAATTTAGATTTGTTGCCTTGGTAATAGCCACGTGGCCTTTCTATAGTGATTTCATTGGGTCTTTAATTAAGCAGTTACAAAAAGATCTAAAGGAGATGGATCTCTTCATAACTTAATGGAAAGAAGCAGTTAGAAGGAGATCATGCCATTGATTAAAAATCAATTGAAAGACCACCAATTATTAAGAATTAGAAAAATCCAATCACATGAAGCGGTTGCATAGGCGATGAGGTGAATTTGGAAAGCTCCATTTTAATAAAATTGTAATTTCTTGAAACCATTTGTAGGGGGAAATAAAAAAGGGGAATTAACATTGCTATAGGGGGATCTTTTTGCTATGAAATGTGAGCCTCTTCAAAGGTTGGGGGTATTGCAGTAACTGATCATTGTTCCATTCATTTGGGGAGAGACATTATTTTTGAAAACTCAATATCATTTTAAACTTTGTTGCTATTACTATGAATGAAATCATTGTTTATCTTTGTGTATTTAGTTTGTGAAGTTCATCTAGTTTCTTAACCTTTGTGTTTGAGAGTGTCTTAATGCAGTACCTTATTTTCATATAAGTGATACAATTTTATTCATGATAGTTTTTGTTTTCAGATAATATTGATTTAAATATTTTAATTCCTCATGGTTTACAAGCTAAGGTGGTCTTTGTTCTAGTATTTTATTATCTGTTTCTCGCATCTGATACCGGGATTCTTCCTGATATTAGGTTTGGCCTTTTCTGATTTCTGGTTAAAAGCATACCATGGTTTTATTTTTAGTTTTTCTAACTCCTTGAAGATCATAAGAGGGAGTTGTACCTCTAAAATTCAAAGGACGATCGCTAATCCAATAACGTCCTCTAGAGCTATTGGTAACTAAATTTTATTTATTGTTGGGCATTTTTGAGTCATTTATCTGATTATTTGAAGAGGACAATCTGTTAACTAACACATAGTACATGGGTATCTAACTTGGTTCTAATTTGAAAGAAGAATAGAGACATCTGCCTATATGTTGATTTCTAGGACTTGAACATAGCATCCTTGAAGGATGACTACCTCTTGCCTTCCATGGAGTCTATGTTGCAAGAAGTGGCAGGGTTGGAGATGTTTTCTCTATTGTAAAAATTCTCTAGTTACAACCAAATCCGGGTAAAATAGGATGAACGACCCAAGACAACGTTCACTACTAAGTGGGGAACGTTTGCATATGCGAAAATTCCCTTCGACCTCTCAAATACGGAAGCCATCTTCTAGCGGGCAATAGATATCGCTTTCAAGGATTTGATCAATAAAATCATCTTGATCTACTTGGATGATCTTATAGTATTCTCCAAGCATAAGGATGATTATTTTGATCACCTTGAAATGGTCTTTAAAAAATGCTAGAAGTTCAGGATATCCCTGAACCGAAAAAAATGTGTTTTCTGAGTGTCGCAAGGAAAACTATTGGTACATGTAGTGTCCAAAGATGGAATTGCAATTGATCTGGAGCGAGTAAAGGAAATCAAAGAATTACCCCTCTCAGTCAATAAGAAGGGAGTTAAAGCCTTTCTAGGAAAGGTAAATTTTGTGAGAAAATTCCTTTCTAATATTGCAATAATTATTAGACCTATCACCCTAAATAAGGATCAATTATTTCCATGACAAAATCTGCCCTCTTGTTATTTTAATGATAGATTTGGCATGGAATTTCATTTCTTTTAGCCTAGGGCTTGTCCTTTATAGCCAGAGTTATCTTTTATTCATAAAGGGTTGCTAGAAAGAATTCTTAAATTGAAACAAAGGAAAGTTTCAAGACTATCAAAAGAATGTGAAGAATTTTGGTTCCAGTGGATTCTAATAATGGTTTCCCAATCAATGGGAAATGGTGAAAAAAATCAATAGATATAGATAGCATTTCAAGGCTTTCTATTTATTGTTGACAAGAGCCTACAAAGGTTGCATGAACCTTCTCTAGAATAGTGGTTGGTCAAAATATTTAGGCTAATGGTTTAGTTGCATCCTTGATTATTTTGAAAAGCTTGAGGAATGGTACACACGATCTTTCAATGCAAGAATGGACATGTCAGGCTAAACTAGAAGGTGATCATTTTGGTTTGTTTCTTAGAAATAAGACAAAAAATACAATTGGATTTCAGGACCAAATCCAACAATAATTAGAGTATGATATGGTACAAGACTAAATTCAAAGCCCCAGATGAAAATAACCTAGTGACTTCGGGCCTTGTTAACACAAATATAGTATTAGATGTTATTGGTCTACATTCCTCTCTCCAAGAAAAATGGTTGCAATAGTACATGTGACTATAGAGGAAATCTCTAATATATTTTTATTTCTTTCAAATATATGACTTAGCAAGGACCGACAATTGGTTTTGGTTTCAGATCCATTCTATTCATCATGTTCACTAGATATGCCTTGGCTTTTTGTGTAGATCATATTTAATAACAATGGCCAAGTTGTTGATGTCATGTTTCCAGCTATGATGGGAGGCATGTATCTTAGCCAAACATCACCTTCTTTAACTTCAAATGCAGTAGGACGAGTCACACCATATTATGTGGATAAGGCAGGATATTGTATTGTTGATAAAATGATTTGGGCAATTCAATTGATGAGACTGGTGGAAGATAGGTAGTATGGAGAAGTTGGATATAGTGCCTTTGAAGTTTACATGTAACATCTTTTTCAGCCAGGTATCTTTTTCATGGACAAAGTATTTGTTTGATGTAGGCCAAGGCAAGATTTTGGATGTAAGATGATGCACTTGAAGATACAATATTGTTGGCAGCATTGGATTCTTATTGATCTTATGCAGCTAGTGGAGTCATCGTCGCAATGTCATTATATTTTCAAAAAATTCAGATGGGTATATGTGTTAAAAAGTGATGACAACTGCAAAATAAAAGGAGGGTTTAATGTTTTCAAATTGGTCGAAATAGAAGCATAAAAGTGGTGTGATCATCAATTACATGAGCATTAAAAGATTGATTGAAACAAGTTTATAAAATAAACTTCAAAATATACTGACCCGTGACTCTGTGGCCCAATGGATAAGCACTTGTCTTTATCAGAGATTCTAGAGTCCTTTTCATCCTCTCAGATGATGCATTCCCAAATTAGAGCCAGTGTTACGCCCAATTCTGGTTATAGATTTTTTAAAAAAATTTCCCAATCAAAATGCTAGTTGAGTCTACAATGGTTGTGCGAATGGATCCCTTGTAGATGTAGTTTTTTTATTTCAGAAATGTTCCTTTGTGGTTGGATCCTCAAGCTGCTGCTCAATAAGATCTATAAAATTGCAAAAAATTGGGTTGGTGGTCTTCATCATGCTAAAAGTGTGAGGCATCAAGTTTCTGGTATTTAACAACTTAGTCTTGAGATTTTTGGAGCTACTTAAATACCATGCTCAAGTTCCTTATATTGAATTTGATGTCCATCATGGCTATGATAGGGGGGCTCATGTGATAAAAGGATCAACAAAATTTAGTAAAATTTTCAAAACTTTCATGACATTATAAATGGAGACCTCGGGCCTTATATTCCTAGTAAAACTCTTTGGGTGATAATTTTATAAGTTTCACGAACCACCTAAAAGGTCATCGAGCCATTTAAAAGTATTATAGGTGATGTTTTTGCAAAATTGTGTAAGTTGCTACCAAAGTTAGGAGAATCATCCAAAGTACCACTTGAGGAAATATCGTTATGTGCTTTAGATATATAACTTACAAAATTGTCAAGAATTCTTGTTCATGCTACTACTGCACGGGTTTTGTTGAAGACACGATCAATCCTTCAAAATTTTAAGAACAATTCTAGACTAGTCACTTAAAGAAACATGCAAGAAATATGTTATGAGTAATGAATGATTACATCACTATATAACCTATTGTCTATGAAGAATTCCAAATTATTTTAGGAAAGGATATCAAAGCACATACTGGCAGTGTATTTTCTTAAGGCGTCAGTGACAAAAGAATTATTACCTACCCTCCTTCAATGTAATTCTCTATGGCAGATATGTAATGGAATGATAGAATGGAGACAAGGCTCACAAGTGTACAAAAAAAGCCTTAAGGAAAAGGAGATTTCATATGGTGTGAAGGATTGTAGAGGCGGGTTTGATCAATGCTACAAAGAAATATATTTATATTTATATTTTTGTAAAAATCTTTCCAAATCAATTACGAGAACTTGCAAATAGGTCAATAGTTTGGGGAATCTTCAATGACGTTCGAGCATAACTAAATGAATGGGTGTTGATAGCAGGTTCGATATCTTTGCATGATCATTTATGTAGTATGTTCGAGGCTTCATCAAATTACCTTGCTTAGGATTTGTGAAGACATTGAGGCTACACTTACCAAGCAGAAACAGTGAGATATTATCAACTTTTGTAGCATTGTTAATAATGAATCAAGGATAATCTTGGTATCAGGCTAGGAAGAATACTGCCTGAACCTTTTTAGAGGTGCCTCACTGCAACATCGATTCTCGAGTTTATTATGAAAGTATGGGCGTATTGTAATCTAAAAACCTAGAGCATTCTTTTAAGACACATTATAGGATGAGAATGAAACACTCTCCTCTGCATTGAGTTGAAGTAGATAAGAGTGTTTTGCATATGCCCAAAAACTGGATTAGGTGTGTAACAGGTGAAAATGAATACATCTATTAATGGTCATCAAGAGAAAATAATTAAGGAGTGTTTAATAGGTTATGATGGAATACAAGGATGAGCACACGAGTATTAAAGGGACTCAATTCATCCCTAAATCAATCTAGTGTGTGTTAATTTAATATTGTAGCTCAGACTCTTGTTTCTCCAATTCCAAGAATTAGTATTTAATTCTTGAGACTTCTAGATAGAAGTTAGTTAGGTCCAAATATTTAATTATTTAATTAAATAATTGATTCCTCTCGAGACTTCTAGAAACCAGTTAGTTAGGGTTTGTTAGAGTCTAATTAATCTTAGCCATTGATTGAGATTAAATCATGGCCATTGGTTTTCCAATGAGAATAGTTCAAAAGGGGGTCATTGGGCATTTGGAGAACATACTAATAGACACAAGTTGGAGAAGCATTTGCAGTGTTAGCAAATAAATTTGCAGTGATAGAAAATAGTCTTGCAGTAATAGCAAGGGTGTAGTGATAGCATTGGAGGCAGTAGTAGTGGAATTTCAGTAGGAGAAATTGAGGGAAGAATTTCCAGAGAAGAATATTGCCGAAGCTTTTTCAGTAAGAGGCATGCAGTTTCTTTTGTATCTCTTGATTTGCTGAAGATTAATATAATTCCTCATCTGTAGTACTGGGTTTCCCTCCGGGGTTTTTCCAAGGACAATTTGTCCAAAAATATTGTGTTTATTATTTTGCATGTTTTCTTCTCTATTCCTGTGAGTTTTATTTGTGAAGTTGCAGTTGTATTATTTTTCAGTATTTGCTGTGAATTAATTTTCGACAGTCAAATAATCTTTATAGATAGGAGATTAATAATCAATAATTGCAATAGAATTTTCACATGGTATCAGAGCAAATCTAAGGGCAGAAAGAGCTCAGCACATGCACAGGAAGAAAAGAAAAAATAGAGGGTTTATAAAACCTAGTTCTACCTCTTCAGTATTATTATTTTTGTTATTACTATTTTTGTTTGAGATGGCCTCAACAGGTTTAAGAGATTAGGATAGATTGGATGGAGCCTCAAATTTTGGTGTCTAGAAAGCCAAAATTTCTTTATTGTTGGAAGAGAATGGTATTAAGGAATATGTTACCAGTGTTGTAGTTGTACCTACAGATCCAACACAGCTCTTAGCATGTAAGAAGGAAGATGCCAAGGCAAGGAGGTTAATTCTTGATGGTGTTAAGGATCATATTGTTCCACATATCACAGAGTTGGATACATCGAAGATGATATGGGATGCCATTTTGAATCTGTACCAGAATGCTACCACTAACAAGAAGCTGATTCTCAGAGAAAAGTTGAGGAATACCAGGATGAACGAGGGAGAGGACGTTACAAGTTACCTCACTAGACTTAGACTTGTCAAGGATGAGTTGGCAGCTTTTGGAGATAAACTAGATGATGACGAGCTAGTACAGATAGCCCTAAATGGGTTTACTAAGTAGTGGGATGTAGTTCTTCAAGTTATTAATGGATGAGACACCTTACCGAGTTGGGATCGACTGTGGAGTGACTTAACTCAAGAGGAGCTTAGAATAAGCCTTGTCAGTGGTGCCAATAATAAGATTCAAAAAAGTGAGGCAGAACAGGAAAACGTTGCCCTAGTAGGGAAAGGGAAAGAAAAGAAGGGGTCTAGCAAAGGATCAAATCCTAAAGGCGAGAAGAAGAAGGATTTGTCTAAATTCAAGTGCTATGGCTGTCACAAGTTTGGCCACTATGTCAACAATTGCCCACAAAGAAAGAAAGGAAAGAAGTAGATGATAGCTTTAGCAAGTGCAGATGAGCTCTCTAGCATAATGGAAGATGAGTTTGCACTCATAGTTTGTATGGTTGGATCAACCTCATAGGGTGTTTGGTTTATAGATAGTGGGGCATCATTTCATATGACAGGAGTTAGAGAATACTTCTCCAGTTATAAGGAGGAGGACATCAGAATCTAGATTTCTATGGGGAACATTTCCAAACTAAATCCAGTTGGAAAAGGGACTCTTCTATTTCAGAGGGAGAATGGCAAGTCAATTCCCATTCATAATGTGTTGCATGTGCCAGGCTTGGGTATGAATTTTATTTTTGTATCTGTTCTTCAAGATAAAGGCTACAATGCACTCTTTAGAGGGGAAAATGTGTTAATCAAGCACAAGGATTGGAAATCACCCATAGCTATTGGAGTTAGGAGCGGCCGACTTTATAGGTTGCAGTTTGATACTCATAAGGCACTGTTGAGCAGTAGTAATTATAGAGATCAAAGAGAGCTATGGCATAGGAGGATGGTCCATATACATCATGGAGCACTTAAATTGCTTCGTGAGACAATGACAGGTGTTCCAGAGGTGAGCACAAAGCATAATGATGTGTGTAAAGGATGTGTGTTGGGGAAGTTTGTGAAAGAAGCTTTTCTAAGGAGTGACACTAGATCCAAGGGTGTTCTTGATCTAATACATTCAGATATATGTGGACCAATGTCGATAAAGTCTCTTAGAGGATATGAGTACTTTGTTTCTTTTATTGATGATTTCTTCAGGAATACCTAGATATACTTCTTGAAGACCAAGGATGAGGTTTTCAGTTGCTTCCAAGAGTTCAAAGTTCTTGTGGAGAATTTGACAGGCAGGAAGATAAAGGTTCTTCGGTCAGACAATGGTGGTGAGTACAAAGGGAAAGAGTTCCAGGAGTTCTGTACCAAGGAAGGAATCAAGAGAGAGTGGACTGTTCCTTACAACCCACAACAAAATGGGGTTGTTGAAAGGAAGAATCGGTCTATATCAGAGGCGGAAAGGGCTATGTTGTATGACTAGGATATGCAATGTTACTTATGGGAAAAGGCATGCAGTACAATAATATACATACAAAATGGGGTTCCACATAAGGTATTGGGCAAGATGACACCAGAGGAGGCATTCTCAGGGAAGAAGCCAGATGTTAGCCACTTCAAGATATTTGGGATTTTGGCATATTGTCACATTCTAAGCTAGATCAGACTGTAGAGAGAGGGTACTTTTTGGGGTATAGTGAAACCTCAAAGGCATATCAGATATTTATTCCAGGGGCTAGGAGGATTATAGTTAGGCATGATGTAAAGTTCATGGAGGACAAGCATTTAGAAGGTCTAGAGATTTGCAAGTAGATGATTAGAGTGAGCAACCAGTAGAAGCTCCAAGGATTGAGAAATCAAATCAGGGAAAGCGAACCTCGAGTACAGTGACTAGTACAAGCACAGGCTCAGGTGCTGAGAGTTCATAGAGTATGGAGCAACAGATGCAACAGATCTAAGAGATGCATCAAGAACACATGGGGGTTGATATTTCATCCTCTACAGTTTGAAGTAGCAACCAACAGGATACTCAAGAGTTTATGGGAGCTCCTAGGATGAGTAGTAGGCAATGAAGACAACCAGCTCGGTATAATGACTATATGGCTTTAGTTAGTTAGTTGGTAGATAGTGAGCCTTCTAGTTATCAGGGGGCCACACAAAAAAAAGTGTGGTGAGCTGCAATGATTAAGGAATATACCTCAATAGTGTAGAATGATGTGTGGGAGGTTATTCCTAGACCGAAAGATAGGGTAGTGGTTGGATCTCATTGGATCTATAAGATCAAGCATGGTGTAGATGGTAGCATCGAGAAATACAAGGCAAGGTTTGTGGCCAAGGGTTTCTCTCAGAAGAAGGGAATAGACTATGAGGAGACGTTCGCTCCAGTGGCCAAGTATACTTCTATACGAGCTATGATCTCTCTTGCAGTACAGATGGGATGGCAGATCCATCAAATGGAAAGAGGAAGTATACATAGTACAACTAGAGGGCTTTGTAGCACACAATAGTGAAACCCACATGTGCAGATTGAAGAGAGCTTTGTACGGACTCAAGTAGGCTCCCAGGGCGTGGTATGAGCACATTGATGAATACTTGTAGGGATTGGGCTTTGTGAAGAGTGAGGTGGATGCTAATATCTACTACTTGGTAGTTGGGGGTGAGATTCTCATTCTTGTTCTATATGTGGATGACTTGTTTTTAACAAGTTCACTGGGGCTCATAGAGGAGTGCAAGTGAGACCTTGTAGCAAAGTTTGAGATGAAGGATTTGGGGCTTATTCACTACTTTCTAGGCATGGAGGTATGGCAGACAGATGGTGAGATTTTCCTTGGACAAGAGAAATACTGCATTGAAATCTTGAGGAGGTTCGAGATGGAGGATTGCAGAGCCATGTCTACTCCTATGATCATGAATTGGAAGAAGGTAGACTCATCCAGGGAGAAGGATGTAAACCCCACCTTATACAGATAGTTGATTAGGTCTCTCATGTATTTGGCCAACACCAGACTAGATATATCCTTTGCAGTAAATTCTCTTAGTCAGTTCATGGTTGAGCCGAAGAGAGTGCATTGGATAGTAGCAAAGCATGTGTTGTGGTATTTGTGTGGTACAATCGAGTATGGGATCAAATATACTCGAGGTGATGGTATCAAGTTGATAGGCTATACTGATGCAAATTGGGAAGGCAATACAACAAACAAGAAAAGCACTTCAGGGTGTTGTTTTAGCTTGGGATCAGGAGTTGTCTCTTGGTACAACAGGAAGCAGAAGTCTGTGGCTCTGAGTTCTGCAGAGGCAAAATACATAGCAGCTAGCATGGTGACATGTGAGGCAATATGGCTTCAAAAGTTGCTAGTAGACTTGTTAGGTTCAAAGGGTTGAGACTACAGTGATACACTATGACAATCAGAGCTGCATCAGGTTGTCTAAGAATCTAGTGTTTCATGATAGGTCTAAGCATATAGACATTAGGTATCATTTCATCAGATATTGTGTACATCAGGGGATTATTCAACTATAGTATATACCTACAGATTAGTAGGTAGCAGACATTATGATAAAGGCATTGGGGAAGGTGAAATTCATCTTCTTCAGAGATATGTTGGGTGTTATATAGAACACCTTCCTCGCTAAGAGGGAGTGTTAATTTAATATTGTAGCTCGGATAGTTGTTTCTCCAATTCCAAGAATTAATATTTAATTCTTGAGACTTCTAGATAGAAGTTAGTTAGGTCCAAATATTTAATTATTTAATTAAATAATTGATTCCTCTAGAGACTTCTAGAAACCAGTTAGTTAGGGTTTGTTAGAGTCTAATCAATCTTAGCCATTGATTGAGATTAAATCATGGCCATTGGTTTTCCAATGAGAATAGTTTAAAAGGGGGTCATTGTGCATTTGGAGAATATACTGATAGACACAAGTTGGAGAAGCATTTGCAGTGTTAGCAAATAAATTTGCAGTGATAGAAAATAGTCTTGTAGTGATAGCAAGGGCGTAGTGATAGCATTGGAGGTAGCAGTAGTGGAATTTCAGTAGGAGAAATTGAGGGAAGAATTTCTGGAGAAGAATATTGTTGAAGCTTTGTCAGTAAGAGGCAAGCAGTTTATTTTGTATCTCTTGATTTGCTGAAGATTAATATAATTCCTCATTTACAGTACTAGTTTTCCCTCTGGGGTTTTTCCAAGGACAATTTGTCCAAAAATATTGTGTTTATTATTTTGCATGTTTTCTTCTCTATTCCTGTGAGTTTTATTTGTGAAGTTGCAGTTGTATTATTTTTCAGTATTTATTGTGAATTAATTTTCGGCAGTCAAATAATCTTTATAGATAGGAGATTAATAATCAGTAATTGCAATAGAATTTTCATAGTGTGCAAGTGATCGATTTGTTACTTCCATAAGCTTTTTAATTTTCATCATACACAAATATAATGAACATTTGTGAAAAATATTTTCAATTGAGTATGTGTTCAGTGTTGAGATAATGAAGGCTAACGGCTGAAGGCCAAAGGTCTTCATGTTTTCCCACTATTCTCCCGTGTCTCTTCAGTTGATCGTGGTTGTTAATAAATGCAACCTTGAGTAATGTAAAACATAATATTCATATCAATAAGAATTCCCTGCTTAGAGTGGACGTAGCCACTATTGTGGTGAACCACGATAAATAGTGTGTGCTCTATTTTCTGCATTATTGCTCTATTATTTATTGTTTTGCATATCTGGATTCTTGTTTTTCAATTCTTTCATTTTACAATTGGTATCAGAGATGGGTGTACAACTGTTTTGGAAATTTGGTAATTGAATTTCTAGAAGATGGAAGATTTGAAGGTGCAAAAATTTTCTGGGAAGAACTTCAGGATATGGAAGATTCAAATGCAATATTTTCTAATTAGGCAAGATCTTAAACTTGCGATTGAAGGAAAAATAAAGAAGCCTACTTCCATGAAATATGAAGATTGGGAAACTATTGATGAAAAGGCCAAGGCAACGATCTTTCTTTCACTAAATGAAAATGTTCTATTCAATGTTGCATAAGAGAAAACAACAAAAGAATTTTGGGATAAACTTATAAAAACCTATGCTATGGCGTCGGCTGCAAATAAAGTGTTCATCATGAAGAGATTATATAAGCTCAAGATGAAGGAAGGTTGCGCAATGGAAAACCACATTAACGAATTCAACACTTTGATCAGCCAAGAAAATTCGGTTGGAATGACTCAAGGTGATGAAAACAAAGTTGTTATTCTTTTATGCTCTCTACCAAACAGTTGGGATGGAGTTGTGACAACCATAAGCACTTCGGCATCAAGCTCCAAGAAGTTGGTTTTTGATGAAGTTTCAGCCACTCTTCTCTCCGAAGACTTACGGAGGAAGAATGATGAGCCCTCATCCGGTGATGCTCTCACTATGGTAAGCACCGAAAATAGAGGTAGATATAATCACAATCAGTGGTCCAAATCAGCCAAAAGATTGCAGTCTAAAGGAAAAGAAAGTGGTTGTTGGTTTTGTCGGAAGGCTGGTCATATCAAGAAAGATTGCATAAAGTATAAAAGGGCACAAGAAAGGGTTTTGGATAGCGAAGCAAACATATCACATGATAAGGATGATGGTATTCTTATACTATCAACAAGCGATACAAAATAAGATTCATGGGTAATTTATTTCGGTGCCTCCTTTCACGCCTCTTCTTGTACGGAGGCCTTCAAAAATTATCAAGAAGGTAATCTTGGAAATGTATATTTGGGTGACAACAAAGTTTGTGAAATTGTTGGCAAAGGTGATGTTGTTTTGCAGCTAGCTAGAGGAGTCAAGTGGATGCTAAAAGACGTTTGTCATGTTCCCAAATTGAAGAGAAATATGATTTTCGTAAGTCAACTATATACCCAAGGCTTCCTCACCACTCTCACAGATACTTGGAAAGTAACTAAAGGTTCTTTGGTCATTGCAAAAGGAGACAAAGTTGGCAGCCTCTATGTTGCAGAAACTTTTGGTGAGGTGGGCGCTGCTATGACTATTGTAGGCAGTGATGTGGCTCTTCGGCATCAAAGGTTAGGCCACATAAGAAAGAAAGGACTTGAGGTGATGCTCAATCAAGACCAACTACTGGGTCTTCAATCTATAGATTTGGAGTTTTGTGAACATTGTCTTTGTGGCAAACAAAGACGGGTCAACTTCTTGAAGGATGGACACAACATGAAGACAACACCATTGGAGTTGGTGCACTCGGATGTCTTTGGCCCTACTGAGGTAACCTCTTATGGAGGCGCTAATTAATTTGTGACCTTTCTTGATGATTGTACTAGGAAGGTTTGAGTTTATACGATTTGTAGAAAATCTAAAGTGCTTTCAAAATTTAAAATTTTTAAAGCACTTGCTGAGAATCAAAGTGGTCACAAAATTAAATGTTTAAAATTAATGGAGGTGAATTTTGTTCTTTGGATTTTGATAATTTTTGTGCAGCTCATGGTATTCGAAGGATTAAAGCTATCCCCTACACTCCTCAAGAAAATGGGGCAGCAGAAAGACTCAATGGGATGATTCTCGAAAAAGCTAAATGTATGTTTTCCCATGCTGGTTTGGACAAAGAATTTTGGGCGAAAGCATGTAATATAATAGTTTACTTGATTAACTGCAGTCCATCATCTTGTTTGGAGTTTGGTATTCTGGAAGAGGTGTGGTTGGGAAAGAGAAGTTCTTACTCTCACATCTGGGTTTTTGGATGTGAGGCTTATGTCCATGTTCCAAAAGAAAAGAGGACAAAGCTGGATTTCAAATCATAGAGGTGTATTCTTGTGGGCTATGGTACATACCAGTTTGGTTTTCGATTGTGGATCCGGTTGGAAAGAAAATTGTGAGGAGTTGATATGTGGTTTTCAATGAAACTGTGTTTCTAGCAGAGCAATCATAGCTAGTAGGCACTGACGAATATGTGCCTTTCTCCATGTGTGATAATACTATCACATAGAGGTCCACTATTTTTGTTCCCATAGTAATCACTGTCTCTCCCACCTCAGTTTTGGCACCCCTTACTTCATTTGGTAATAGTGATGACTCACTATTTGGGAGCAATGCAATTTTTACGTAGGATGACTCGTCCTCTTCTCCTCACTGCCACAAGAATTCATGCTCTCAACTCTTTGCAGAACCGGTGGACTTCACCGTGCCACCTCATGACTTGGCATGGTTTGGCCTTGGTCGTCCACACTCGCCTCCTGCTATTGGTCCTCACGCAATGGTTTTTCCAATGGATGTTGACTCTACCACATATTCTGTGATGCTTTCTTTACAGTCGCTGCAAGGAAACACCAATTTAGATGGTATTTTCCATGGCACTCCAGGTGCCACCCAAGGAGATGAGACCTCCTCATATGCAGTGATGCCTCAGACCATTGTACATACTGGAGCTCCTTTCATGGAAAGAACTGATTGTTCTCAGGACTCTGTTTGTGAGAAGAGTGAAAAGAGTCATGATAATTTAAGGAGGTCTTCAAGGCACAGGAGGATTCCTTCAAAATTTTTAGATTATGAGTTACTATTTGCAGAAGAGGAAAAACCTATGATGTTAATTTCTAATCAAACAAAGCCAAAAAAATTCCAAACCACTCTTCAAGATGCGAATTTTGATTAGTGGCAGGTTGTAATGCAAGAAGAAATGGATTCTTTGATCAAAAATTAGACATGGGATTTGGTGCCTCTTCCGCCTAACAAAAAGGCATTATGAAATAAGTGGGTTTATAAATTAAAAGAGGAAGATGGCGGTAGAAAGCGATTTTGTGGTAGGATGGTTGTCAAGGGGTATGGTCAACAACAAGGTATTGATTTTGAAGAAATCTTCTCTCTGGTAGTAAAGATGACTACAATTAGAGCGGTTTTGGGAGTGGTTGCAGCATGGGATCTCGAGCTTGAGCAATTGGATGTCAAAACTGCCTTTTTACATGGAGATGTTGATGAGGAATTGTACATGATGCAGCCTGAAGGGTTTGTTAAAAAAGGTAAAGAACATCTTTATTTGTTAGGATGCATAAAGTAAAATGAAAAGGTAAAGAAAGAATCCAAGAGAGTATGCAATGGAAGAGATTTACCAAACACTAAGAGAGAAAGAGAGAGATTTTCCTTCAATAGATCAAACACAAGCTCACCAAAATGCTCCAAGAACCAAGGCAAGAACACAAGGATTTGAAAGTGGAAAAGCAAGAAAAAACATCTTGTGAATAATAAGAATATGGCACAAAGCCTAAAGAATGAGAGCAATAAGCTCAATACAATAATGAGAGCAAGAAGAGAATGTGAGAAGAAATGAGAGAATGGAGAAGATTGTTTTTTTAAGTGTGTGATAGGCATCTCTTAAGTAGAGATGAGTGGAGGAGTTTGCATGTAACTCCCATCTCCTATGAATGCCACATTCCTATTGTGTGTGTGACAAATGTGTGATTCCTCTTAAGGGGGAATATCTATTTTCCTTATTAAAGGAATTACAAGAAATGACATGTCCTCCTATTTGGACTAGAGGAGAAATACTCTATAGGATACCTTGGTTTATCCTTTTAAATACATATTTTCACCAAGGAAAGATTAATTTCTAACATTATTGCAGGTTGAAATGGAGCTTGTACGGGCTTAAGCAAGCTCCAAGACAATGGTACCAAAAATTTGATCAGTTTATGATTGAGCATAACTTTGTACGCCTAGAAGCTAATCCATGTGTGTATTTTAAACAATTGTCTAATGGTGATTTTTTCATACTTCTACTTTATGTGGATGATATGCTTGTAGTTGGCACTAGCATGAAGGTTGTTCATGAGCTGAAGAATCAATTGGCCACTAGATTTTTGATGAAGGATTTAGGTGCAGCTAAGAGAATACTTGGGATGACTATTTCTCGAGATAGAAACAAAAAGGAAATCTAGTTATCTTAAAAAGATTACATTAACAAAGTATTAGATAGATTTGGTATGGCTAATGCCAAGATTGCTCCCATTTTGCTTGCTGCTTATTTTCATTTAACTTCTAATTTGTGTCCCAAAACACAAGAGGATAAGGAATTTATGGATAGAATTCCTTATAAATCTGTAGTTGGCAGCATTATGTATGCTATGGTTTCTACTCATCCCGATATTGCCCATGCGGTGGGATTTGTAAGTAGGTTCATGAGAAATCTAGGGAAGCCTCATTGGGAAGTAGTTAAATGGATATTAAGATATCTTAAGGGCACTTTTGATTATGCTCTATGTTTTAGTAGAAATGATGTTTAGTTGCAAAGTTTCATAGATCCTGATCATGCTAGAGATTTAGACAAATGAAGGTATACTACTGGTTATGCATTCACATTTGCTGGGGCTTCCATTAGTTGGGCCTGAATGCTGCAAAATTCAATTGCTCTTTCTTCTGCAGAAGCTGAGTATTTGGCTCTCTCCGAAGGTGCAAGGGAAATGATTTGGTTATAGCTGTTGTTTGGTGAATTGAAATACCAATAGAGCGATTATGTTTTGTTTTGTGATAGTCGTAGTGCCATTTTTATGGTTCATAATCATTCCTCTCAGTGCCGCTCTAAACATATTGACGTTCATGCTCACTTTGTTCATCATTTGGTTGAAGAAGGCAAGTTAAAAGTTGTCAAAATTGATACAAAGGTCAATCTGGCAGACATCTTGACCAAGGTTGTTCCCAAAGAAAATTTCAAATCTGCTAGGACTTCTCTTGGGCTTGTTAAGAAAAATTAGAATAGCATTCAAAGCAGGGGAATGTTTGATCAGTTGCTGCATCCGTTGTGCTTCAGGTGGGAGATTGTTGAGATAATGAAGGCTAACGGCTGAAGGCCAAAGGTCTTCACATTTTCCCACTATTCTTTGGTGTCTCTTCAATTGATCGTGGTTGTTAATATATGCAACCTTGAGTAATGTAAAACATACTTTTCATATCAATAAGAATTCCCTGCTCAGTGTGGACGTAGCCACTATTGTGGTGAACCGCGATAAATAGTGTGTGCTCTATTTTCTACTTTATTGCTTTGTTATTTATTGTTCTACATATCTTGATTCTTGTTTTTCAATTCTTTCATTTTACATTTAGAAGTGAGTATCGGGCTCTTGTTCTAATATTCTTATCATGAAATTCGATGAATAAATCCTCAAACTATTTAATGCTTCATATTATAATCATTATGTCTAGTTCATCATATCGACATAAATAAGTAATGAAATCTAGAAGTTGAGACTCGTGGCCTTCAAGAAGTCCAACATATTCATAGAATGGATACATTTGGTGATATGCATGTATTGCAAGGATTTTGGTTTCAGGTGATTTAGATTTCCTTGGTAATAGCCACGTGGCCTTTCTATAGTGATTTTATTGGGTCTTTAATCAAGCAATTACAAAAACCTCTAAAGGAGATGGATCTCTTCATAACTTAATGGAAAAAAGCGGTTACAAGGAGATCGTGTCATGGATTAAACATCAATTGAAAGGCCACTGATTATTAAGAATTAGAAAAATCCAATCGCATGAAGCGATTGCATAGGCAATGAGGGGAAGTTGGAAAGCTCCATTTTAATAAAATTGTAATTTATTGAAACTATTTGTATGGGGAAATATAAAAGGGGAATTAACATTGTTATAGGAGGATATTTTTCTATGAAATGGGAGTCTCTTCGAAGGTTGGGGGTATTGCAGTAACTGATCATTGTTCTATTCATTTGGGGAGAGACATTATTTTTGAAAACTCAATATCATTTTAGACTTTGTTGATACTACTGTGAATGAAATCATTGTTTATCTTTGTGTATTCAATTTGTGAAGTTCATCTAGGTTCTTAACCTTTGTGTTTGAGAGCATCTTAATGCAGTAGCTTATCTTCATATAAGTGATACAATTTTCTTCATGATAGTTTTCATTTTTAGATAATATTGAGTTAATTGTTTCAATTCTCCATGGTTTACAAGCTAAGTTAGTCTTTGTACCAGTATTTTGTTATCTATTTCTCACATCTGATATCGAGATTATTCTTGATATTGGGTTTAGCCTTTTCTGCTTTCTGGTTAAAAGTATAGCTTCATTTTATTTTTAGTTTTTCTAATCCCTTGAAGATCATAAGAGGGAGTTGTACCTCTAAAATTTAGAGGATTATCGTTAATCCAATAGCGATCTCTGGAGTTGTTGGTAACTGATTTATCTTTATTGCTGGGCATTTTTTTGAGTTATTTATCTAATTATTTGAAGAGGACAATCTGTTAACTAACACACAATACATGGGTATCTAACCTAGTTCTAATATGAAAGAAGAACAGAGATATCTGCCTATGTGTTGATTTCTATGACTTGAACATAAAATCCTTGAAGGATGAATACCCCTTGCCTTCCATGGAGTCTATGTTGCAAGAAGTGGCAAGGTTGGAGATGTTTTCTCTATTGTATGAATTCTCCAATTACAACCAAATCTGGGTAAAATAGGATGACCAACACAAGACAATGTTCACTACTAAGTGGGGAGCATTTGCATATGCAAAAATTCCCTTCGGCCTCTCAAATGCGGGAGCCATCTTCTAACGGGCAATAGATATCGCTTTTAGGGATTTGATCAATAAAATCATCTTGATCTACTTGGATGATCTTACAGTATTCTCCAAGCATAAGGATGATTATTTTGATCACCTTGAAATGGTCTTTAAAAAATGCTAGGAGTTCAGGATATCCATGAACCCCAAAAAATGTGTTTTCTAAGTGTCAGAGTGAAAACTATTGGTACATGTAGTGTCCAAAGATGGAATTGCAATCGATTTGGAGTGGGTAAAGGCAATCAGAGAACTTCCCCTCTCATTCAATAAGAAGGGAGTTCAATCCTTTCTAGGAAAGGTAAATTTTGTGAGAAAATTCGTTTCTAATTTTGCAATAATTATTAGACCTATCACCCTAATTCTAAAAAAGGATCAATTGTTGAAATGGACAAAGGAAGCTAGAGAAGCCTTTGAGAAGGTTAAGGATGCTATTTCTTCAGCTCTTGTACTGGTAAATCTAGACCTATCTAAGGACTTCATTATGTATCTATTCAGTAGAAAATCTAGCATCGCTACTATTTTGACCCAAAAGGATGATGAAGGAAAGGGAGAACATCCAATAACATTTCACTCTCAGACCTTAAAATATTATGAGATGAACTACAACTTCGTTGAAAGGCAAGCATTCACTATTGTTAAGGTACTCAAGAAGTTTTGACATCTCATATCTTGCAACAAGGTGATTGTGTATGTCATGCATTCCAATGTGTGTGAGTATATCATGGAGGGAGAAATCACCAAAAAGAGGGCCAATTGGATCACTAAGATCTTGAAATATGATACTGAGATCAAACCCAGAAAGACCATCCAAGGAAGAGGATTGTGCTAGTATATGGCACATGATGAAGAAATGGTAGCTGAAGAAGAGCAACTCGAGCTTGTTCTAACAAATGAACTTGAGTCTGAAGGTTGCTGGCTAGCAGACAGGGTAAGATTCATGCATACCAAAAAATACCTGCTGGGCCTTCCTTCTTAGAAGAGAAGATTCTATAAATTGTAGAACATTGGATATGCACTTATTGAAGGGGTCCTCTTCAAAAGGAACTTCAATTGCATTCTACTACGGTGTGTCACCACAAAACAGGTGAGGAAAATTCTTAACACTTTCCACAATAGTTCCGCAGGCGAACATTTCTTCGCAAGGACCACCACTATCAAAATTATGTGTGCCAGATATTCCCGGCCTACACTATTCAATGACTCATATTATTTGGTTAAGGCTTGCAAGGAATGTCGATTCCTCGTGCCAAGGAGAAAAAACTCAACAATTCCTCTCAACCCGATAGTGGTTGATGAAACCTTTTTGCAATGGGGCCTTGATTTTATCGGGATGATTAATCCCACTTCTAGTGCGGGACACAAATGGATCCTCATGGCTATGAACTAATTTACCAGGTGGACCGAGGCCATGCCCCTAAAGAATGCAATGGAGCCAGAGATTGTGAACTTCCTTGAGGAACTGGTAACGAGATTCGACCCGCCAAATACTATCATCTCCGAAAATGCCAAGGATTTCCAAGGTTCTAAGGTATGTCAATTTGCACTTGCGCATGACATATTCTTAAAAAAATATTCAAACTATTACCCACAGGGAAATAGCCGAGTCGAGTCAACCAATAAAAATTTGTTTTGACTCATTAAAATAATCAGGTTGGAACATTAGAGAGAGTGGCACAAAAATGTTCAAGAAGTGCTCTGGGCAGACCGCATAATTCCTAAGAAATCCCTCAAGACTTCATCATATGAGTGTATATGAGAAAGAAGTGCTATTGCCCATCTCCATTTAGATTCCTGCACTATAGTTGCTCAAATCCCTAGAGGTTGAGGAAAATGGAGCCATGGAGGTCCAATTGGCCAAGTTACTGGAAGTATAGGAAAAAAGAGAAAAAGGCCATAACAACCATGTCTAACCACCAACAGGTGGTTAAGAGGTGGTTTGACAAGAAAACCTCAGAACAAGGTCTCAAATATGGAGACCTGGTGCTAAAGTTTAATGAGAGGGCCATAAAGCTTGGTCAACATGGAAAATTTGATAGTCTGTAGGAAGGCCCTTTTAGAATAATTCAATGCAAGCAACACAACACATTCAAATTAGAAAATATGGAGAAAGAGGCATCGGGGATTACGGTTAACGAAATCCACCTCAATTTTTTCAATTAAGCTTTATTAATTGTTTTGCCTATGTAAATATGTAATTATTTTAAATTTTCCTTTGTGTTCTTTTGTTCGATCGGGCTTTCCAAGCAACCCATATGCAAAAAATTGAAAAAAAACTCATATGCTAAATTGAAAAGGTACTCAAAGAAGTGGAGAAAAATGAACCATAATACAGAATAGCAGAAAGCAAAAGAGATATAAATTTAATAAAAGTTGTATATTCATTTTATACTATTGTATGCTTTGATATTACACTTCCACAATGGCTCTGAGGCCATATTTTAAAAGTATATCTATATACTATGCAGTTTTATATATGGTAAAAGCCTTGTCTAGGCATATATACCAAAAAAATATGAAAAGTGTTGAGTCTTAAACTTCAACAGTAGGGGAATTAACAGTAGCATCAAGAGCATCGTCATCAACAACATCTGGTACAACTTCGTCAACAGGATTGTTAATAGGAGTAGTAGGGGCATTAACATCAGCAACGACCAGTGGTGGAGGATACACCAGGTCCCTAAAACTAGTATACCACTCTATGTCATAAAAAAACACTACATTGTAGTAATATAGAAAGAAGTGGCAGGCACGAGTGACCCTATGGTGATTTTCTTCATGTGATAGAATGCATAATCTGCTTAGAAACGAAATCGATGACACCACAATGTCTTCTTCAATATGTTTGCAGAGGTAGCTCATCGTAGGAATACCCAGGTCATACACCACATTCGACATGTTAGATTTTGTGGTTGTATTGCTGATATGTGGTTGTCATTGATGTCAACACTATTAGCATTTGGTATTTTTAAGGTTGTATATGTCGAGGATATTGAAAAATTTAAAATAAATATGTTGTAGGAAATTTGTGAAGTTGTGAAAATTAGAGTGGTGGAAATTTTTGTAAATTGATGTTTAGATTTCATGCATTAAAGGGATTGTTGCTAATCCTATCTAGTTTGTTCCTCAGAATTTTCAATGGTGCATGTTGATGGTTGAAATGACACAAACAACATTAAAACAGAATATTTCTATTCTATTTCTCCTGAAAAAGAAAGACTACATGTAGTGGCCTAACTCCCAAGGTCCTGGTAGTTGGTTCTCAACTGTCTGATGTCACTCAATTGGTTCATGCAACTATAATATTCAAGGGGCCTGGACTGGTAACAAAGGATTCAAGCTATGACTCTCTTTGTCAAAATAGTTTTTGTAAATCAAGGGGTTTAAAATAAAAGAAAAAGATAGATCCAAGGGGTAAATTAGTAAGTATGAATTAAATTTATCTACTATCCAGACATATACTTTTAATAATGAATGTTTTCTTAACCAATCACAAAAACCATAACATGACACAACCCATAGTATAACTGTACCATCATATACATCTTAGGTGCTTAATTCAATTCCTCTATTCGCCTATCACAAATATTTCCAAGATCTCAAAACCACACACATTCATTCATCATTAAAACTATAGATCAACAGACTTTAATAACCTTAATTCAATGACAATTTAACAAGATAATCTTTAAACCTGGTTTCTTCTAATGAATTTCATCATATAAGAAACTATCATGCTTCAGCACAATCACTGGCATTCAAGTGGATTATAACTCATTAACCTTATCAAACACACAATTTAATGCCAAACTCCACATTTCGTAAACCTACAATTCTATTAACTGTAAACAAGATCTGGTACAATGTATCTCTGCAAAAATGCTCTCTGAAAATTCTATCTCCTAACACTAGGTAAGCCAATCCAATTCTCAATTAGCCGACCCTTACAATGTAATACCCCACTGGTATTTATAGAATACAAAAAAGAAGTTCGAACTTTTACTTCTATCTTAGGCTTTCCACCTTTTTAGGAACAATCAACTGTCTTGGAAACTCAGATCAATTTCTATCTTGAGTTCTTACATTACACATTCAGTTTGATCTAACAATAGAAGATAGAACATAGGAGAAAAGAGGATCCTACATCCTTGAGATTGCTAGTGCTACATGCATGCAACATGCAAGGAAGAAGATCATCATGCATCATGCAAGGAAGAAGAATATCATGCATGCAAGATTTTATGCATGTGATGCTGGATCCGCTATGAACTCATCATAACTGGTGAAGACCTATTGTAGCATATCCATATCTAGCCCATCAATCCAGTTATCTTCAAACTTGATGCGATCCAACTCAACTGCAGAAAATTCTTTCATGCTTTTTACCTTGACCAACTCTCTTCCTGTAGCTCTTATCTCTTCCTTGACCTCTACAAGTTGATCTATCACCAAGTCTCCTCCATCATCCTACATGAGTCCTTGGAATCTTTCCCTCCATTTCTCTCTAACCTGACTTAACGGCATGCCATCTTTAGTCATTACATTCACATCTACTATTATAGCCATAACCACTTCCAACTCCTCCAACTACTCAGTTAAATTATTAACTGCTCCCTGAATTTCATCCTTATGTTTGCTCAAGAAGCCAGTCCTAAATCTAAGGATATGAGAAGTCTTTTCTACAAAATCTTTATTATCATCTTCGAGTATAGATTCTTCTAAAAGAGTAGTTAGAGGCAATGTATTTATCTTCTCCAACTTTTCACTATACTCTTTGTACTCTTCTTCTAACTTATCGAAGGCCTCAATATATTGATGCATCTCTTTTATTACTCCTTCCGCCTCCTTATAGGTTTCAAACCCCTTTTCCAAAACCTCACCTACCTCCCGGTTCACTTTATCTATCCACTTGTCAACCATCTCCGCCTTACCTCTAACTTGCATCAGGAGTCTCAATTGCTGCAACCTTTTGTGACCTTGGAGAGGAGACACTCTTCAAAAATGAATGTAACTGATCTAACTGAGCCTTAAGCTCATCTTTCTTTTGTTTGTCCTTGATCATTCTGGATTTCATCGTTGAAGCCACCACATCAATCAAATTCATTTGTTGATTTCTAGTGGGTCTTCCCAAGTTAACCGTACTCAATTGATAGTCTGTAAGCTGCATATCCCCTACCTCCTTTTCAATCATAGGCATGGCACATTCAACAACTATCTCCCCTTTATCTATGAGTCTGGTAGAGTGCAAAACTTTAGCCCTCTTCTTAGGCCTTTCCTGTTCAATCTCCTTCATCATGTCCTCCCAATTGAGAGATTGAGGAGGTGTTCTAGCTCTTTTCTATAGATCTAATTTCAACCAAGTAGGAGCACTAGGAGCCATCATCATGGAAGAGGAAGCAACAACTATAGAGGATGGCTGAATATCTACCTTAGGTTGAGAATCAACCTTTGCCTTTTCTTGTTGCTCCTGCAGTATATGCAACTGCACCAACTTCTCAACCTCCTCTCTATCTCTTTGTTCCTGCATCTTCCTGTCTCCTTCTTCTTTTCTCAATCTTTCCTCTTCCAAGGCTATGAGTTTCTCTGCCTTTTCCCTTTCTTTCTTAGCTAGTTGTTTCTTTACCAGCTCTTCAGCCTCCTTTTCTTTCCTTAGAGCTTCAGCCTCTTGTTCTCTTAGTCGAGTCTCCTCTGCAAGCTTCAATCTAGCACCAAGGGCTTCCTTTTCCCTTATGTTTCTTGCTTTCTCCTCCTCGAGATCATGGATCTTCTGTATCAATTCCAGCTTGTCATTTTCAGCTTTGACCTTGATCTCATGTTCTCGTTGCCTCATTTGCTCCTCCATTGTGTCAGCTGCTATCCTTGTTTCAACTTCTCTTTCCTTCGATTGCTGCTGTTGAAGTAGAGCATCAAATTGCAACTTTGCCTCTATTTCCTTTTGTTTCTCCGCAGCAGCCCTTGCATTAGATTCTTTGGTAGCATCTTCAAACTATTTCCATTGCTCCTCCTATGTAAGAATCTGCTCAATAGTAGGATCTAGAGGCATGTTTTCTTGCAAGTCCTTCTCTGACAAAGTTTCATCTGAATCTGTCTCAATTTCTACCAACTCTTCCTCCACTTCCTTTCCTTTAGTAGCTTCAACCATGGCATAAAGCACTCCTTGAACTTCTTTGCTTTTCTTTCTTGTGAGTGGGGCTTGTGTAGATGACTCACCCAATGCGGGCATAGGAACAACATATTCAATTGGGACATCTCCCTCGGGTGTCTCTTCTTCTTCATCAACCACTTCCAACTCTGTTTCTTCAACATCCGGAGGAAAGAATTCCAATGGTTCCTTGGAAGGTGCCTTTCTTTTAATCCTCTTATACCCTTTACCTTTCTTGAGGATTGGTCCCTAAGGAGCTTGAGTTCTCATCATCAACCATTGCACACTTCTATCCAAGACTGTTCTTCCCAATTTCTTAATATCAATCGTTTCTTCTTCATTCCAGTCTATTGGATGTAAGTTTTTGGTGCCAATATTCAAAGCTTCATATGAGGGATCTAATACCACTCCATCATCCACCAAAGTGTCAGGAATATTATCTTTAATGCCCAGCTCTACCATAAGTGAGACTGGTAATCTCTCATAATTCTTCCTCCTCAAGTCAAATTCATCCTGCCTATCACACCGAAAATCCTCTAACAAATTAAAGTGTCTAGTAAACACAGAAGGTAATAAAGTATACATCTTCTTTTTCAGATCAAAATACTTATGAGCTGTATACAATCCCAATTTCAATTGTATCAACTCATTACAAATCACCTTAGCTGCCTTCAAGTGTTGACAACTATATTCCCCCAGTGTCATAGGAAACTTATGGCATCCTGTCTTGTGCTTCATCCCAAATCTAGCATTAACTCCGATGGCTTGATATACAAATTCCATAAGCACTATTCTATTGCTGCAGCATCTTGGAAGTAAATGAGGATGACCTTCAAACCCAAACAATCTGAAGTATGTAAATTTGGGGTATTGGATGTACCAACTTCCCCATTCAGAAATGGAAGCCATAGCTTCCTGACTTAACCTGTATCCTGCATCTCCACTCAACTGATTGATAACCACATATAAAAATGCATCATTGACTCTTCTGAAGTGAGTCTCAACAACCTGAAGGGATAATTGATCATAGTGTTCCCATACCTTCTTTTGTCCATCCAAATCTCCCATTATACCTACCCTGTTTAATCCTAGGAAAATCCCCAATCTTGCTGTAGCATAGACCACATATGAAGTCATGAAGAAAGATTTGGTTTGTCTGACCCTTGTGAGCTGATCATGTATGGCATCAGAAACAATCATGGACTAATCAAATTGATAATCACCCTGAAAAATCACTTGAATAAAATGAAACATCCATTCCTTGAAATGGAAGGCATCCCTCTTCCCAAACACTCTAGACAACATCAATATTAAGTCAGATATCTCCTTCTTGAAGTCTACCCTCTTTGGCTGATCTACCAACTTGCTCAAAGACTTCTTCTCAGTACTTAACCATCTTTTGTTTAAATGAGACTTATTGGAGTCTTTATGCTTACTGTATTTCTCCAATGCCTCAGCCTCAGTTAACTGCACTAAATTCTTGGGATTAGGAACATTGAATATGTTTTGGAACATCTGCGGGGTAAGATCTATAATTACATTATTCTGTGAATCCATGCATAATCTTGTAGCTGGATTATAAGTACTGGCCACTGTATATATCAACTTCGGACACTGAACTGACAAAGGAAACACAGTGATATGTGCAAGACCAGAGTCAACAATCCTTTGAGTTCTCCCTATCAAGTTTTCCCTTTCTGCAAAGGTCTCTTCATGTAATTCTTTGAAATTATACTGGCCCAGATTGGTATCTGTGATATCTGACCAGTTTGATTCCACCTTGCTCGCCTTCACCACCGGATTCCTATGATCATACCTTAATGTATAAGGTAACTATTCTGGTTTCACCTTCTTGATCTTTGGTGCAGGCTTTGATGTTCCAACCGGTTGATTCCTTCGAGCAGCCTCTCCTGACGTTCCTGACATCTCTCAAATCTCCTGCAAGCAAACCTCTAATTAGACCCCTTCCAATAAATCATTATAAAACTTGTTTTAAAAACCATACCTGTTAGATATGTATCAGAGTCGGAGTCGGATAGAAACACAAAATAATCCTTTTTACAAGACTGGCGGACTTGGAGCAAAAACCAATATAAAAACTTCAGCTAGTAACAAATGGGCTCAGATTCAGAGTCGGGGAAGTTATCGGAACCGGGATCGGAATAAAAAAGGGATTTGGTTTTTCTTCAAATTCCTCTCATTTCATATTCTATTTCCATTCCGCCTCTACCTCCGATTTGTTTATCGTTACTTCGACAAAAGACTTTCCACAATATGCGGAGCCGGACACAGGATGAAAATGGAATTGATAACCTTTACAAACAAAAATTCTTAAGTTTAAGACCAGTTCCAATCCTGCCTTCGCTAATTATCACATACTTAAAAAAAACCTTTTTAGAACTTGAAATCAAAAACGACATAGAAATGGAATTCATATCTTTGGTAAAAACAAACTCTTATGCCAATACCCATTCCAATCCCGCCTCCGCATATGCTAATCATGACATCATCAACTTTATTCATTTTCATCATAACTTCATGATTAAACCTAGGTCGCCATAACATAGCAAAGGAGCTTAAAAAAGTCTACCCTCATATGACCGTGGGGAACAATTATATTTTAGAGCCATTCATTTAAAACTTATTGCAGAGACCGACAAAACCCTAAATTAACAAACTTAATAAAACTAGGGCATGGGTTTTAAAACCCTGCCATTCTACCAACAACGAAACCCTAAATTAAACCATAAACCTAATCTACCTCAACTCACTGTAAAAAACTATAATCTACCTCACTGTAAATTCTTAATCTAACTTTCACCATAATAAAAACCTTTAATCTAATCTAAATCTACTGCAAATCGAAAACAACTCGACGCGATCATGATTAAGTCGTGAAAATGACAATGCCCAAAAATAGAAAGAAATGACACAACAAAATAAAACAAAAAAGATAAAACTAAAAAAAACTAAAACAAGAACCTACTCATTCAATCACATCGTAGATCATAAAATTGCTTAAAACACAATGATTGAACACGCGAACAGATACAAAGCAAAACATAATGAACACAACTGTAAATAAAACAACAAACAACAAAAACAAAAATAAAAGACCCACCTTAAACGCAAACAAAACCACATTGACTTTCTGAATCAATTCGCACACAATCCCTTCTCTATCTCGATCAATTCGCTCAAAACGAACTCTGCTATTGCTCTTCGCGCTCTCAGACTTGTAATAATAACAATAATAATCAGCTTTAACCCTTAATAAAGAAAAAAATGTGAATTTCTACCTACATTGGAAACCACCATTAATGCATTAAAACACAGTTAAGTTGGAGTCGGAACTGTAAGAGAACAAACACTAGTCTATAGTGCAACTTTCGTCAACAAGTCAATGACAAAAAAAAGGTGGGGTCGGAACCAAAATGGAAACAGGATCTTAAAATCATAAACTTTCCAAACCTTATTCCCATTCCGACTCCGCATCCGATAACTAAAAACAAAACAAAAATAAAAACAAAAGTTAAGTAAAAGACCAACCTAATAAAACAAAACACAAAAACCGAGACAAACAAACATTAAAAAGGGAGCGGAGTCGGAATCGGAATTGAACTTGATTTTGCAAATTTTGAATAGAACCATCCCAATTCCCACTCCTACTCCACTTTCGCCAAAGAGCAAAAACAAAGGCAAAGACCATCAGGATCATAACCAAAAATACACCTCAAAAGACCTTTCAAAACCCCATTCAGCTCCGGTTCTGCTTCCGACAGAGAAAACAAAGAAGAAAAACAAAATACTTGGCAAAACTATACTCCAAATTTTGTTCCAAAAACAACCAAGTACAAAAACACAAAGGGGGACCCATTTTGACCAAGACAAAAGATGGGGTGGTTATGCAAGGCATAACAGTGTGCATCAAGTTTCATGCAGGTTGTGCATTTCTGTGTTCCTACAGTTATTTTGTTACTATAGTTGGTGTTTCTAGAAGAAGATAATGAAATTCTAGTGATTCTATTTGTTGTGTATGTTCCTAAGATATCTGTGGATATTTCTAGATCGTGCTCTATCATTGTTGCATGTCCACGTTGATCGGTGTGATTGTGATCAAATATTTTTCCGTTGTACGTTCGAGTCTTCATGTTCTTGGCTAACATGATGGTGGTAGCATGTTACAGATCCTTATGGATTAATTTTTGATTGCTTGGCATGTTTGAGGGTGTTTATTTAGGTCTTCATTATGTTGTTACTGACTTTGATTGATGGGCATTGATATTTTTTCATGTATTGGGCCGATAGTTTGTAATTTATTCTTTTATTCTTGGCCGACAAAGTTATTGTTGTAAATCCATGTAGTGGATATATAAGAGCAATTTTTTCTTTATTTAGAAGATGTATGCTCCATGAATGTATGTGAAGTGTGTGCAAGATATGTGCAAATAAAGATTAGATCATTCAAGTGTGGAGTAGAGTGTGAAGAAGTATTTTTGTGTCTAACTAGAACTATAATCAGGATTTTGAAGAAGTTAATTTCTCAGTTCATATTCTTCAAATGGTTTTAATATGAATGTTTATGTAAGCCAGTGAGCCGTCCTTTGAGCAGTGAGCTCTAGGCAGTGTGCCTGAATGCATGTGCATTCCTTATTCATTTCTCATTATACTTCTAACAGGGTATAATCTTCTGGACTAACATCCACTATGGTTTTTCCCCTAACAAGGTTTCCACATATAAAATGTTGGTGTTCATGTGTTTGTTGATTCATGCTTTCACTGTTAATTATCAAATCTGAGATTAAAGGTTAATAAGGTTGAATAATTTTTAAATTTTGTGACAACTGATTCACCCCCCCCTCTTAGTTGTCTATTCTTGTTTTTCCATCATGACACAATCTCTCCAAGACCGCTCAGATACCACTTTGGGAAGATTTCTAGCATGAGTCGCATAATCATCAACTTAGGGACCTGTATATTAAGCAAGGATGCAAAAAAGTGAGAGAAAATGTCTATATTGACCCTAGACTTATCTTCATACTCTACACAGTCCCTACCCAGTATCCATTTCATTGCTATGATAGCCAACGAATGATGGTTCTTCTTCATTCATTTCAAATGTCTGTTAGAAACTTCACCTAGAAAGGTCATCTGACACTTATTGCTAGTGAGTCTAATATGAGTATTCATGACACCTAATTCTACCCAACTACTCAAGTGCTAATATCCACTCAATTGCTAAGTATAATTCTACTGTTACCTTGGGGTCTATTTATAGAAATTTTTGAGGTACTTGCATGCCATAAGCATGACACTAATTGAGTATTAACTCAAAACTCCACCAAGAGCCGACTTGATTTTCCCACCTAGTTGCGTCTGGCATGTATGAATTGTTGCATGCGAGATTAAGGAGAGGTAATTGATTAGCACAAGTTGGTGACAGTCACAAGTGATCGCCCATATGGAAAGGTGTTGATGTTTCATGATGCAAGCATGTTTCAACCTTCAAGGCATAACTCAAATATTTTCAAGTACTCATTACATATTTGGCTTAATCATTCTTTTAGGATATTAATTGCCAAGCATGCGAGAGGTTTATATGCTTGCAATCACCAGCTCAATTTCTCAAGAACATCGCGCCAAAGGATATGCTTAATAACTATCATTATGAATTCTTGTCTTTTCAAAAGGGAAAGAAATTCATTTCACATGAGCAAGGAGGTTGGCGGTACATTCTGAATTTAATGCAAAAAGGCTACCATTGTTTCTAACTTTGGTCGAGAAAAAGCTAACTGTTGCATGTGAAAGAATAAATAGTGTGAAAACCTTCCTTAGTATGCTATCCAGTGCAAAGAGTTTTGAGTGCATATTTCTTGAAGAACATAAGAGGAATCAATGGAGCCAGATTTAGAGAAATAATTGTTAATGATGAGCTGTGCTTAAATGAGTCGAACCAAAAAAATAACAAGAATCCATTTGAAATTGCGTTTAGTACAAGCCTTGTATTGGTGCTTTTTTTCTTACGTTCCATTCATCCAATACTGGTGTGTTTCGAAGGAGGGTAATTTTGCAGAGCAAGGAAGAGATGTTGTATCACATAAATCCACAACAGAAAAAAATGACCTAAAATCCTCAAATGGAAGTGAAAGGTGAGGCAACCCAAATTTTGTTTGATGCCATGCGTACAACACCCATGGCCAATATTTTTGATGAAACCTCTAACGCTTTGCTTGGTATCCTAGAGAAGCTGAAGTGATTTCACATGTATGGGATGTGAAAAAGTAGAAAACTCACAGAGACCAAAGCCAGATAAAGGAAGAATGGGATAAATTTCATGATCGCATCCTCAGAACCAACCCTAAAAATATTAGGGAGGCCACTTGCAAAAGAATGAAGGTGGCCACTAGCGAATGCCAGTTGGCGTACAAGTAATGGTTCTATAGAATCCTGCAGTATATGGTCCCTTTTGTGCATTACTACCCAGAGATAGTTCATGAGGGCATTTAATGTTTCAACCCAGATACCAATGCCATTGAAGGCTAAGAGCTAAGAGTTATAATTAGCGAGGAGGCTATCAGAGACATGTTGTGCATCCCGAAAGGGGGATCTGCAGCAGAAAAGATTGAGTCATTCACTCTAGAAAAAGGAAACAACTTCTGGAGAGGCAGAGAAAAATATATGGATTTTTACAACCAAGAAACCCAAATACCTCGGGAAGATTTGGAAAAGTCGCCATAAATTGCAGTCGCAAATGTCGCTTTTAAATAGGGGGATATACATGATGCCTTCTCTATGGTGGCTTTCGTTTGCAGCATGGATGAAGACAAATGGGTGCAAGAGTTCCAATTGGGTATGGGTTTTTAGATGAGGAGGAAACATTCCTTATTCTGGTATGACTTCACAAAAGTCATTATCCAAGAAATGATTAGCCAAATCAAAGAATAAAAAACACAACAAAGGTCCAAGTTTCCTTCTCTCCTTGCTCATATGTTTTTACATCAAAACCCTGACTTCTTTAATAAATATATGAGGTTAGCTATTTTTTGATGAAAAGGGAGTTAGAAGGTCATTCTCTGTATGGACTTCTCTCCTCTCTACAACTTATGACTATTTTGTATTCTCATATTATTTCTTGACTTCAATTTTGCAAGACTTGAGTGAGGATGGCAGTTTTTATCAGATTTCGGCCGACTAGATAGGATGGATGCAAAGTTTCACTCCTAGATGTGACTAGTTTCTCAAGGAGGATTTCACATTCATTCAAATGCATGGCTTTACCAGGGAACCATTCCTACTCCCATCATGCATCATAGATCATGTGCTGGCCCTCGAGATGTTTCAACAAGTGTCAGTTATTAACTTTACCTTTTACAGAGGGAGGGCCAAGAAGAAAGGATTTTTCTTCTGCCACTAAGCTTTAAAATAATGGTTATGGAAAAGAAGTAGACACATAAGTTGCTAGAGGAAAAATTGGATCATCTGGGGCTAGTATTGATTTGTGAAAAATGGAAATATAACCTTGACAATGACTTAGCAGGCAAAAATATTCAGGTAACTCACAACCCCAGGCCTTACTGGGAAAAGTAGTGGAATCCCTTGTCAGACTAGGATGATCTATTTGTAGAACTGGTTCACATTCCTATAGAGAATAGGTGCCCGCCGTGGCTTAATTTCTATTTCCCTTTAGTGAAGTTTAATGAGAGGTTCCAAATAGGTACCACCCTTCGCAATGAATTGGTCAAGAAATGGTTGTGTAGTGAGGAAAGATTAGGGATTTCTGGATTTACCATCAATAAATCAAGTGCCTTGATGCCCTGTTCCAAGACATAGAAATGAATGAAAAATTTAATACTCTATGGAACAAAGCACATGATGATATTGATGCAAGCGATGATGAGGATATTGATGCGGAGGATGCTAGAAAATATATAGGGAAGGGGAAGGAGAAGGAAAAGGAAGTGAAGAGGACCCCAACACATCAAACTGAAAAAGTAGTGAAGCAGCCTAACACAACTACTCCGAAGATGTAGGTGAATATATCATGTTTGGGAGCCTCAAAAACATGCTCATGGGTCGTGAAAAGACCTAGAGGTTAGGACTAACAACACCCAATGGATTTCTTAGAAGTGGAAGATTCCCCACCAAACAAAAGGCAACACACATATGCAAAGTTTGGAGAGGGTTCACAGGAACCTACAACAAGCCAAGGATTAGAGTCATCCACAACTTAGGTATCTTTCTCTCCCCCTCTTCTTGATTCACAATATTTTGTTTCTTCTGTTGTCTCTACGTCACTTGTCACCTCAAGTATTGACCTTTCTTTCTCTACTTCTACTGCAATGGTTGGAGGAGGTTTCTCCCAATTCTCCCTAGATGGACAATTCACTTTTACTCCCCCATGGGTTATTTAATCTTTCGGCGGAGCACAATCTGTAATCGCTATTGATACACATTTTACATTCATTGCATCTGCTCTGATCTAGCTTCGCAACAAATGGAGTCCATTTTACCTCCACTACCACCACCGCTTTCCATGAGTCCTCCCACCGCTTTGTAGACTGGGCCTTGGCATATTCCCCTATTCTCCCCATTGAAACGTGCTCTTCCGAAGAAATCAATTGAAGCCACTACTCTCTCATTCCCTTTTGTTGTTCCTCTCGGTGCACCCTTTGCAAGTGAGCTCATTAGATCGCTAGCAAAATTTTTGTCAGAGAGCGATAAAATAAGGCAAGCATGGGCTCTCAAGATCCAGAAGCAAAGGGACAAGAATGTTAAAAGGCCGAAGGATCCAAAGGTGTAGAAAATTTTGAATGAGGCTCATCATTCATTGCACTTTGCAACCATGCATCTGAACATCATCAAGCCTCAAGGAGATATGTGACTCGAATATTACACCATCCATGCTATGAGACTCAATCTACATGCATCTTGACCACAGGAAAAAGTTGAGCTCATGGAGGAGACCTAGCGTGTGGTGACCATTGACTTTCTCAAGTCCAGTTGCTAACTAAAGAAGAAAGAAGATGAGCTAAAAATTTTTAAGGAAAGGATAGAGGTCCTGCTGATGAAGGACAAGGCAAGAGACACCAAATTTGCATGCTTTTCACAACAAGAATAGGTGGAACAATCTAAGCTACAAGAGGAAATTGCAAAGTTCTAATCCCAAGATCCCAACCTGGTCGATGATTTGTAGTAGAAAAACCAAGAATTACAAGACTGGTTGGCATGGGAAGAGGAGGAGATGTAACAAAATAATGAAGAGTCTCAATGTCAACGTGCTCAATTGGAGCAGATAATGTAGCAGAAGGAAACAAACTTCTAGTGTCGAAAAGCTGAATTCAAGAAAGAAATCTAGGAGGTAAGGCTCTCCCTGAATAGGGAATCTATTGCCAGAAGCCAGGCTGAGAAAAAATGGCTTGTCGAGTTGAGAACCCTATAGGAACAACTCTCCACTGTGGACAAGAAAATTATAGAACTAATGCAGGATGTTGGGTTGAGGGATACAAAAATTGGTCTTTTGAAGAATCCTCCCCAACCCCCTACTACCCAGTTAGACCTCCTTCTAGTAGCCCAACAAATATATATTTCATACTAGGAAAAGGTCAAAGCCCTCTATTTGACTCTTCAATCGACACTTCAGTTCATGGTGGAAGCATCAAGTTTGAGCAGGGAAGTTCATGGAACAATTGAGCAATTCACATAGTTCATTGCATAGAAGGTTCCCGAGGCAGAAAATTTGCTAGACAAGATATACATAGTTCCAAATGAGGACTTAGTGAGTTTAGGGATCGAGAACTGGGAGTCGGCTACCAAAACAACAAAAGAATTCATCCGCTGCCACACAACCATCCTCCATGCTAGCGATTTCTCTGCCACACTGGGTCGAACTATGAACAACATGCAAGAAAAATTCTCCCAACTAACTCAGATGGGTCTACCCTCTCCATTTCTCTCTAATGATTCAGTGGCCACAATGGAGTAGATTGCAACAAAGACTGAGGAGAAGTAGTAGGACATATCTGCTTTTTAGAACTTTAGTCAACCATCTACTGCTAAGGATATAGAGGACATCACTCATCAGATTGCATGACTTCTCTTTCAACTTGAGTTTGGGATTGGGATATCCATGAAGCTGCCATTCAAAGAATTGATTGATATACATGAGGCACAAGAGAATCTGCACTCCATATCAATGCCATCTTAGGCCAATTGGCTACCTCTATTGAATGCTATCTCAAAGCTCTAAATCCATCATCCAATGATAAGACTATGGTCTTAGAACCAAAAATTTTGGGTTCATTGTTCTGCAGGTGAAACGCCCTTGGTAGTCACCAAAATTTGTGGATATAAAATCCCTCAAGCTCCCATTGGGTTGATAATACTATTCTGCTTGGATTCCACCCGTGCCCCATATATTTGAATATCTCTAGCGCCCTTTTTGAAGATCTTCGCTCGATGTTGCCACGTGTCTGCCATGTGCTCCTCACAAGGATTTCCTCCTTCTCTTTTCTACCGAGCCCCACCATGCTTCCATGTGTTAGCAACATCCACCTTTGAGGCTTGCTTGCCTTCATTTCTCTATCGAGCTGCACCTATGTGCTACATAGCATCGTTTCGCATACACTTTTTTGGCGGACCCCACAGTCAGCGCAGGTAACAAAGACATCTCCACGTGTTTGCTCCATAGGGATTTCATCGAAAGGAAGGAAGGAATGAGCAAAAAAAAGTGCCATATTTCCATGTGTCCTAACTAATTTTGTGGGTGAGCAACACATATCTGCATGAGAGTTGCTACTTCTAGAATGGGACCACCACCATCATTCGTAGCGGATGCATCTGGCTCGAAGGCAACTGCATTCTATGGCTCAAAATATTTTTTATTGCAATGGCTTGGGGAAATCATTGCGATGGGCATCATTTCTCTTGCCTTGGAATCTTTTTTTTTTTACTGGCTTTCAGGTAGTGGGATCATTTTCTATGATACTACATCTTCTTTCTGGAAATGAGTTACAAATATACAAAAAAATAGGGGAAAAAGACACCAAGCCTTTTGTATTGTTTTTAGATTATTGTATAAGACTCACAAAATGTGCCATTGTTCATCCTTTCTATTTCTTAGCTATTTGAAAAAACATTATACTATGCCATTATTGTACAGGGTAGTTTATTTGTAGAACTTCTATAATTTTTATTTTTTCTAATTTAGACCATGTCTTGGACTCTTCTTTTCAATGAATGTGTATGGGAGTTATTTTATGTTATTTGATAAACTATTTGGGTTTTCATCTTTGATTTATGTTATTCTAGGACATGCAAATTGTTGAATGACCCCTTAAATCCCATACAAAAGATAGATTTATCATGCCCACACCTACTTCTTGGCACATCGCCTTAGTTAGATATTTACTTTATATCTACTTCCTTTTCCCTTTCTAAACCTTAAATTACAAAAGAATCCAAACTCTTTAAAAACCCAGAGGTTACTCAGTTTGGTGCAATTGGTCCCCCCATTAACTGAGTTTCCCATAAGGCCGCTTCTTGTCAATTTTTGGTATCAACAATAACCATATAATTTTTTTAACATTTTGATTATGTTAAGGTTTTCATCCATAACCTCACTTGTTAGTGCCTCCATTTTTTGTCAAAAATAAACATATGCTAGTTTTAGTATATATTTTTACTTGTTCATTGAATTTTAAAACAAATTACATTTTTATAAACTAGAATCCATTCTACATGTAATGAAAAAAAAATGATTTTTGATTAGTTCTCAAACAAATTAGAGGGGAACACACTCAAATTTCAACTTTTTAGGATGCGTCACTTTGAAAATTCATAGAATATTATATATTCTTTAAAAAAATAGGAAAAAGAACCGAGAAAAACTAAATGGTGTAAGATAATTTCTCACCATTCAAATTTTTGAAATTCTAAAAAAAAGAATGAAAAAGGGGGTTCAAAATAGACACTATGTTGTTTTTTTGGAGAAAAACAGGACCACTATTGGTGACCCCCCTTTTTGAAACCCTTAATCTTCATTTTTTTTTAAAAAAATTAGTATCTTAGAAAGTAGATTCAGAGCACTACAACCTTGTTCTTGTTGCATCTTCAAATTTTGAGCGTAACTATCTTCATTTTCGTGAACATCAGATTTTGTTGATTTTAAAAAAATGTGGCATCTTAAGAGCCATTTTTGTGTCACAACTTGGTGCACTTTGTAATGATCTAAATATTATCCTACCTAACAGATCTAAATTAGAATATGCATACAATAATATTAACCACTCAATGGAATGCAAAGGAGAATATGAAAGAAAAGGAATGAGACTAGAGCAGTCTCTCCCATTTCTCTCCTCCATGACTACTTCCATTGTACCTCCTCAAGCTTGCTGTTATGAAAATGAATGCCCTTAGCTTTGTGAGCAAACTCTAAAATGCCTAGCCTTAGCAAATGCTTTTGAAGGATTTTTAATTAAACTAATATGCAAATAGCAATTTAATCCTATTATGCAAATAGTAATGATAATATGCCTATGTGATATGTGAATGCCAATAATAAAAATAAACTAGGTAAACTATCAATCATGGATCCGAAAATGAGATCAAGATTGTCATTTTATAGAAAATACAATCTTGAACGGACGGATAAGATGAGAGATTGAGGAATACCCTAGAATCAAAGGTCAAGATTCAATAAGGAAAATCTCAATTAGGGTTAGGGCAAAATACCCATATGTGTAAATAAGATTTAATTAAATGAATTAAATCAAGATTGAATGTGACAGTTGAGATGAAATTAGTAAAAATCAGAAGACAAGAGGATAAGATTTTAGAAAATTAGTAATTTTAGAAATTACTTGATTTGTAGAAGAATATTTCCCTTTTGAATTAAATTAATTCAAAATAAAGATTTTTGAGATAATGAGTAATTGATTTTTGAAATCAATTACTAAAAGAAGAATCAGTTAACTATGTGAAGTCATTTTTAAATAAATTTTTTTATTTAAAAATAGGGAAATGTCACAAAAGGCCATTAAATAATTAATAATAGGCCATTAAATAATTAATAATAATTATTTAATTTGGAAGAGATAATTACTTAATTAAATAAATGAATGAATTTATTTAATTAAGAGAGGATTTAAGAATTAAATCAATATATTTAAAATATATTAATTTAATAATTAGGATGAATTTAATGATAAGGATTAATTAAATAAATTGATGAATTTATTTAATTATTAGAAGATTTTGACAATTAGTGACATATTAAAATAAATAAATAAGATTTATTTATTTAATAATCATGAAGAATGAGAGATTATGAATTAATTAAATAATTATGAATTATTTAATTAATAGTTGAATGTGGGTTATAAACATAATTAAAATGTCATAATTATGCTAGGGCAAAAGGTGATAAAATATTGCTTGCGGGCCTTGGTCATTTTTAGGTGTCTACACACTTACCCATAAACTTGTTGTATTTATGTAGAATCTAGTGTTCATTTGTAAGGCTACCCCTAGGTCCTAGAGAGCCTAAAGTGCAAGATAAAATAACTTATTTTCTCATTCATTAGTCATCCTCTCAACAATTTTGAGCATATAAATTTACTTCTTAGGATTTTCAAGATGAAGATTGGAGAACCAACATAATAATTAATACCAAATATATCAAAAACCTCAAACATATTAAATCCACCATCCATATTTTGAACACCCAAAATACTGAGAGGGGGGGTGAATCAATATTCTATATAACCAATTAATCACAAACCATCCAACTAACAAAGTATATCTAACTACAGTAATGAATGTAAACATGAAAGAGATCACAAGACCACATAACACATGAACACTGGGATTTTTATGTGGAAAACCTAAAAATGAAAAAACCACGGTGAGGATTAGCTTACAATATATTATAACTGATTATAAGATATTATAGGGGCTTACTGCTAGGACTTGTTGTCCTCATAAGGCTCACAACCAAAAATAGATACAAAAAAAAAAGGATTCACAACTAAAATGTGAAATAATGAAAATTTTACCTTCCTTGGGTTGAATTCAATTCCTTTGAAGCTCTGAATACAAAATACTACTCTGCTTAGTAGACACTCAACAATTCTGCACTTATTTGGATCACACATATGCAAATTCACAAGTTTGCACAATATCATATCATTCGCACATCACATTACATGTCATCTCATGTCATCTCTTCTAACAACTCAAAAAAATTCTACATATATACCCTATTACATCTACATACATCAATTAGGTCGACCTAATTAGATGTATCCCTATTTCATTCAAAATCACTTTGTTGGCTTTATACATGAACCAAAAACTTCTTCGCACTCAAACCAACCATGGAACACTTAATTATGGCTAGCATAGATCTAAAATAGATCCCCTTAACATCCATAATAAATTTTAATCTTCATATTACATATATCAAGTATTAGGTCGGTCATGAATTAGACCTAATCACAAAATAAATCAATTGATCATACACCAATGATCCATCTGATCAAATAAACATGTGTCATCTAGAATATATAGTCTATAGACATCTATAAAATATCTCCCAAATTTTTTAGAGTCTAAATCCAAACATTAGAGGAATGTGAACCAGATAACTCATACCCATTTACTCTATGTAAAGCCAAAAACTATATGTCGAACTTATGTTACTTGTAACTTTCAACCTGTTCACCTAAAATCTTTGAAATATTGATCATAGGTGCATTTAGTCATCCTAAATAAAATACCATAACCTCATAAGCCGATCTTAAAACACAAGAAATTTTAGACCAAATTACCGAATTAAGATGTCACCAAAAATATTTATAGGATTAGCCAAAACTATCAACAAACAATGTTGGCATCAATGAAAAAACATCAAAGAGTTTCTTATTCATTCTTTCAACAATCTCCCCCGTTGTCATTGATGCAAACATGTGCCAAAAATGAATCTCCAAAGTTAAAAAAAATACACCACCAAAAACCTTTAGGCATACATTATCTTCTCTTATACCTTCATCAAAACTTCTACCCAATTTTCCTCAATTCTTCTCAACTCTTCCCCCCTTTGAAATCAAGGAAAAAGGGTGTGTTGGTAACACACAAAATGTATATATGTACAGGAAAGCAACTGAAATGTATTGACTCTCCCTTGGAGAGTTATCCCAAATTTTTTATCTGAACATATGTACACAGATAAATTGAAAACAATGAAATAGTATAGAAGAAAAATGTTCATCCAAACGAGGAACCTTCTAATTATTCAATAATTTCTTGCCAAGAGGATTTTCCTTCTTTCCAAATCTTCTTAGCTGTGGAAAGAGACTTGTAAATTTCTTCTAATTCAACTAAGCTCTCCTCTCCTTGTTGTAGAGTACTTGGAACTAGATTTATCATCTCGAGCTTCTCTATATCAAAAAGGGCATTAGATACTGGTATATGCTTGGTCTTCACCAAGTCTCCAAGCTATCCAAATCTCCTTATTATATCTTCTTTTTTCCATTGAAGAGTGAATTTTTTTCTTTGTAGATATGTGATGGTAGTCCAAGAGATGTAATCTATGTCTTTTGTAGGGTCAAAGGTTTTAGAGGCATTAGATATATGTGACTCTATAGATTCCATTAGGTCCTTAATGCCTTCAGTGGCATCTGGCCACCACAGGCAATACGAGAACAATGTATTGGCTTCATCTTCATATAACTGCACATCCTTCAGGCATTCCTTTACCTTTCCATGTGCAAATGCACATATGTCCTATAATTAAAGAAGTCTCTTCTCAACAAGCCTTGATTCTACTTCCTTCTAAGTCTAATCCTTCAGACCAAAGGTATACTCCTTGAGAGAATCTACTAAAAACTTTAAATTTTCAATGGGTGTCAAATAATTTTCAATAGTGGCACTAGGGGTAGCATCCTATAGAGAATTGATTCTCAATGATCTCCTTTCTTTCAGAGGCAAGAAAAGCATCTCTGAGCTCCATCCTCTGAATAGGTGAGATCTTATTAAGATCTATAGAACCTTGATGTGACAGGAGTTGAATCAACTGAGAAATGGTTGGTTGGAACCTCATCTCTCTTATCAAAAGAACCTTAAATGAATTACTAGAGGATTCTCAAGATGGATTTTTTAGCTCCATGGTCTTTTGAGATTCTTCTTCATTCTTTCCAACCATTATTTCTTCTTTATTCTTCTCTTTCTCTTATTTGTCTTCTTTACTAAAGGGTTTTTCTTTCTTCTCTTTATCTTCATCCTCATTTTTATCCTCATCATCTTTCTTATTTCTATTATTTTATCCTTGTAATTCTTCTTCTTCTCCATTTTTATTCTCCACACCTTCATTTCCAACATCCTCATTTTGTCTATCAGGGGGATCCTCAACATTATCCTGATCTCGTTCTTGTTTTGCATTCTTTTCTTAGAGTTAGCACCGGTGGTAGTGTCCATGTCTTCCAGAGAAGAAGATGTCTCCAAAGAAGAATTTGTATCATCAATCGGTGGTGGCGTGAGCACCACATTCTTTGTATCAATAAATTTTGAAATGACTTTTTCATTACGAACATTCACTTCTTCTACGACTTCTTTGAAAACATGCAAATTTATTTTAGGAGGAATATTTTTCTCTGTATCATTAATATTATCCTTATCAAGCTCCTTACCTTGATATTTGCCAAATGATGAAGAAAAAATCATCCCAAATTTCTATGCTATGTCTTTCACTATTTTTATAGTTTCTTGTTTCAACTTGTCTATACTATCCTTTTCTCTAGCCATAAGAATTGCAACCCTTTGTTTTACTATGAATTGCTTAGTGTATACTTCCAACAAGGTATCCTTGTAATCCTCAGATAAGGAGGATCCAATTTCATTCAATTTACCATGTATGTAGACCCTTGTGTCCTCAATAGGTAAAAACCTAGGAGGAATATTTGAAAATACACCTTCAAGGTCTTTTTCAAATACTTTCCATGAAAATCTCTTGAATTTAGGTCTAGGTCTTTCGGTGATTTTAACTATGGTTGGTGTAGCTATTATGTCTTCAATTCAACCTCAAATAATTATAAAGTCACCTTAATTTCAAACCCATAGAGCATAGATAGATGTAAATACCTTTTATGCACTTGACAAGAACAAGGGTTTGCACCAAATTGCTCCAAACCACCTTCAATAACTCTTCAAATTCACTTCGCTTTTCTCCAAATATGAAAAAGTGATTAGAAATGAATTAGAAACTCGCTTTATACCTTATCGATTTTCCTTAATTTCACATTAATTGCTTCAAATTCCAAAAAGATGGTAAACACCTTCACTAATACACTGTAAACCCTAAAATGCTTCGCAATTCTTTAGATTTGCATATTTTCTATCAGAATCTTTTCCAGAAGATTAAGAATATCCTATTACACCATATATCTTCATGTCATTGCTTGAAACCTCATATTTCCAAGGGGTTGTTGTATTTTTTTTTCTTTCTCCCCCTAAGACCATGCCTAGGATTAATTTCCAAGGGAATTATTTGCACCTGAAGGAGGTACAGATGTATTTGATTCATCCTTTTTCTTAGGATCCTCTTTCTTTTTCCATATATTTTCCATTTCCTTCTTTACTTTAGTAGGCTCAAATTTCTTCACAGGTTCATTCCTCTTTCCTGGATTATCCTTCTATTCTTTCTTCTGTAAAATCTTGAAATGTGTCCAGGTTTGTTGCAATTATAGCATACAACATTTTTCTAACCAAACTAACTTCCATTCATTCTTGATCTGCACTGATTAGCCTTATGTCCAAATACATTGCATGTATAAATATAGTAACCATTGAAATATTGAAACATTCTACCAGTATTAAATCTATTCATCATCTGAATTTTTCACTCAGTAGCTCTATGTCCAAAAATTTCACATACAAAACGTTATCCAGAAAAGCATCCAACATTCCGATTCATTCTACTTCTATATTCTATACCCTTATGTAAAAAATTTATTACATGAAAATTAAATACCATTATGATATTTCTACTATTACCTTGAGTCTAATTTTAATTGTCAACCTTGTTAGGAGTTTTACTTGCCTCTGAGCTTTCTCCTTCTTCAAGTCCCAAACCATCTTTATCTTTAGATGGTTTCTTTCCAACAATCAATTCATTAAGCATTGTAGTAATTTTTTTGAATTTTTCCTCATGAGCTCTTGCTTTCTCTAGATCTAATCTTAGGGTTACCACTTCTTGTTCAAGTTTTGTGCATTCATCAGTCTTTCTTTGTATAATTGCATTCAAACAATCCTTAATTCTCTTCTTTTCTTCCACTTCCACTTTTAGTCTAGTGATATCTTTATTTTCCTTCTTCAATTGTTCATTGACTTCTATATGTCTTTCTTCAGACTTAATTTTTTTCTCTCAAATTTTTAATACATTCATTTGCTTCCCCTAGGATTTCCTTTAGAATTTTGTTCTCACTTTCAACTCTGTCAAGATCTTCAAGAGCAGCTTTAAGTTATTCTTTGTCAAACATGCAGTCATCTTCTTCATATTCAATTGAAAAAATTTCTTTTGGAGGAATAGGACACCTTTTATTAGCCATGTGTTCAAGCTCTAATATATTCCTCAAGATGTTGGCTTCTCAAAAGGAACTAGGCTTTGATACCAATTGTTGAACACCCAAAATACTGAGGGGGGTGAATCAGTATTCTATATAACCAATTAATCACAAACCATCCAATTAACAAAGTATATCTAACTGTATTAATGAATGTAAACATGAGAGAGATCACAAGACCACATAACACATGAACACTAGGATTTTTACGTGGAAAACCCAAAAAGGGAAAAAGCACGGTGAGGATTAGCTCACAATATATTATAGCTGGTTATAATCTATATTACAAGGGCTCATTGCCATGAATCACTATCCTTATAAGGCTCACAACCAGAAATAGATACAAAATAAAAATGGCTTCATAGAAAAAATGTGAACTGATACAAAGTGCACCTTCCTTGTGCTAAATTCAGTTCCTTTGAAGCTCTGAATACAAAATATTGCTCTTCTCAACATTTTCTCAACAATTATGCACTTATTTGGATCACATATGCAAATTCGCAAGTTCGCACAATATAATATCCTTTTCATATCACATTATATGTAATCTCATGTCCATAAATACCCTATTACATCCATAAACATCAATTAGGTCAGCCTAATTAGATGTAGCCCTATTTAATTCAAAATAACTTTGTCGACTTCATACTTGAACCAAAACCTTCTTTGCACTCAAACCAACTATGCAACACTTAATTTTGGTTGGCATAGATCTAAAATAGATCCCTTTAACATCCACAATATACATTTTAATCTTATAGTACATATATCAAGTATTAGGTTGACCGAGAATTATACCTAATCACAAAATAAACCAACTGATCACACACCAATGATCCATTTGATCAAATAAACATGTACCATCTAGAATATATAGTTTATAGAAATCTATAAACCATCTCTAAAAATTGTATAATCTGAATCCAAACATCGAATGAATATGGACCAGATAACTCATACCCATTTACTCTGTGTAAAGCCAAAAACTATATGCTAAACTTCTGTTACTTGTAACTTTCAGCTTGTTCACCAAAAATTGATGAAATCTTGATCATAGGTAAATTTAGTAGTCATAAATAATATGATATTACCTCATAAGCTGATCTTATAATATGAGAAATTCTAGACCAAATTACCAGATTAAGATATCACTAAAACTGTTTATTGGATTAGCCAAAATTGTCAACAAACAATGTTGGCATCCATGACAACAAATCAAAGATTTTCTTCTTTATTATTTCAACACCATAATCATAAAAAATCCCTCCCATCCATATGTAAAACATGAAGAGTCTCTCTATTCACTAACTGATAATAACATAAAACGCCAATACTCTGTGTATCATCCAAATAAATCCAATCACATCAAGATATCTTTTCAAGGAACTTACACACATGTACTCACCTAATTCAATATCTAAGCACCCCAACTAATAATTTCCATGAACCCTTACTATCTCAAGATTCAATCATCCCTACTAAATAAATCTATAAACCACAATCCAATCACATTGACTCCTCCAATTTTATCCAAGCTAGTTTCCTCAATATTGAGGAAACTACCACTACCACTACTTCTTACCCATCTAAAAATAGATTCAAATATTATATCTAAAATAATAAGTATACCATTGGTAATAAAATTTATAAAAATATTCATTATCAAGGCAAAGGCTTATGCCTTCATGAGTTATGCATATTTGAGCCCAGCCAAGTGAAATGAATCTAGGTTTTCAAGGCCTTACCTATATATGCTATGAAAAAAACTGGTCATCTCTCCATTAAGGCTAAGGAGAATCCTTCCAAAATCTAAATAGGAATCTCATGTTGCTCCTCTCATGAGATTATTTCTACCAATCCTTTCATCAACCCAATCAAATTTGTCACTAACCCATTGAACAATCTTAATTAGCCACCCATCTCCTAAAACCCTCAGTTAGGATAAAAAATGCAAGAATAATTGGACTTGTTCCAACATGATAAAATAATTAGTTAATTCATGGGGTTTAAAATAATTTACTCCTTTTTAGTCTTTATTTTTCGTTGTCATTTTCTACCTAAATGCAATCCAATCCACTCCACCTATCCTTTATCCATTTGCAACCAACAAGTTTTCATCCTTTAAGTAATAGTACTAGATCCCATATATTACTCTTTTCTAATGATCCATTTCCTCATCTGTTGCTATTTTCTAAGACTACATCATTCATACCTAATGCCTCTTTTGTAGATCTTAGTTCATCCATGTTAGTATTCAAATAAAATATACATCTTGTCATTACGAGAATACCAATACCTTTTTAGTGGTTTTTAATGCCTTGTAGACCTTCAAACAAGCTAACGTGGAGATTCTTCCTCCTCTTATTTAAACAATCAAATATTGACAAGATCCCATCAAATTCTTATTTATCTTGGCACCTCGATTCAACTTTCTCAAGGGAAACAAATTTTTCCATTCATCCATTTTTACACCAACTTTTAGGATAGGTAAAATTATAATTGCTATCCTAAGTTGATAATTGTGTGTCTCCACGTTCTTTGGAAAGTGTTCCAGAGGACATGAGGGGAAAAATATTTATTATTTATTTTCCTATGAAAATTTTTAATTGCATTCAAAGAGGTGGACCCACTATGGTGACAGTTACAGAGCACCTTGGGAAAATATCCCTTTTGGGCATCCAAATTTTGGGTGGGGACCACCTAGAAGTGATGCATGCTCTTGCATGTTATTTTCATGTTATCCTAGGTTGGGCACCCAAGTTTGCATGTTCTCGGTTTGAGCCATCAGAGCCATCAAAGATTTATGGAGCACTCAATATTGACCAATTTTAATTGGCTATGGGTTAGGCACCCATATGGAGGCCATGTTATAATTTGATAATTTTCACCATTTTCTAGGTTGTCCACTAAGGGGGGTGTGGGTTTTTCCAAGCGGTTTTACTTATTGTTTTGGGATACCATTTGTGGTATTTTCTCCCACAAACTTCTGTATATTAGAGCATTCAGATGGTGGTCGGAAGAGTTTGTCTTCCAGGTTGTTAGAGTAACGAAGTGCTACTGTATTTTCGAGAGGATTGTTGTATTGATGTAATTCTTTAAAGATTAATGCAAACATTAGATCTCTTTGGGTGTGGATTTTTTCCTGAAAGGGTTTATCCATGTATATCTTGTGTCACTTATGATTCTCAACTTGTGGTATTGCTTATTTTTTCTTTCATTGTTGCAATTGATAATAACATATCATATTATTGGTAATCTTGGATAGATAATTTTAGATTTGCAAACACATAATTAAGCTCATATTACTGCAAATTTTTACCTTGAATATCCAACATTTGGTATCAGAGCCAGAACGATTCTATTAAGAGAGGGACACCTTTCTTTTAAGTGTTGAAGGTTTTTTGATTGTAGTGGGAACTTGTGCATTGCATTGTGGGTTTTGAAAATTTATGAAGAAGATTGAAAACCATGGCTTCTACCTCTCAAAGATTGAGAAGTTCAATGGCACTATTTATGAGATGTGGAAGTTTAATCTATGGAGGATCTCCTTGAAGAGAGAAATCCATGGTTGGTAGTTTCAAATGAAAAGAAACTAGAATCAACATTTGATGAAGATTGGAAGAAAATAGACAAGAAGGGATGAGGAACCATTCAGTTGCGTCTTGTAGATTTTGTCCTCCTGAATGTTTCAAAAGAATCTAACACATTCAAGTTGTGGAGGAGGATAGGTAAATTTTACCAAACTAAAAGTCTAACAAATAAATTGCATCTCAAAAGATGTTTTTATTCTTTGAAAATGAAGGATGGTGATTCTATTATAGAAAATTTAAATAATTTTAAGATTATTATAATTCATATTTCATAGATATAGATGTTAAGATGAAAGAAGAAGATAAATGTATTTTTTTGATTTATTCTTTGTATCTGAATATTGGGAAAGTCTATTTTTAACCATAAGTGGTGGTGGTACAGAACCAAAGATGGATAGTCTCATTTCTATACTTCTTTCAAAAGAGATGAGAAGAAAGTCCATGAATGCGAGCTCCCAAGATGCCTTGCATGTGTGAGGAAGGTCCAAAGAAAAAGGAGGGCCTAAAGGGGACAAAAAATGAGACAAGTCTAAAGGATGTTCTAAAATACTTTGGAAGAGTAGAGTAAAGTGTTGGAATTGTGGTAAGAGAAGATATGTGAAGGAGTGTAAAAACATGAAAAAGAGTTCAGATACTTCCACGAAAAATTCCTAAGAAGATGACAATTTTGATGCTTTGTTTATTTCTACTAACATTATTAGTAATGATGCTTGGCTTATTGATTCAGTGTGCTCCTACCACATGACTCCTTACAAGGAGTGGTTTAAATCATATTCATCTTATGATGGGGGAGAAGTATTCCTTGGTGATAAAAACATAGAGAAGATTGTTGGTAAGGGAAAGGTAAATTTGTGTTTCAGTGATGGAAGGGTTAAAACCCTTGATGATGTTTTACATATTCTAAGACTTGAAAGAAAATTACTTTTAGTATCCAAGTTGAATGATTCTAGAATGCATGTGACATTTGACAAGTCTAGTTGTAGGTTGGTAAGAGGGAGTTTGGTGATTGCTAAAGGATCTCAAATAGAGACTTTGTTTAGGTTGAATGCCTCCACTTTTTGTAACTTTGCTAATGTAACTGACACTGAAAATGCATGTATATTATGGCACCATAGATTGGATCACATAAGTGAAAAGGGTATTAAGCCCATTTTGAATAAAAAGTTGGTTGATAGTATTTTTGATTATTCTGTTGGTAAAAATGATTTTTGTGAGCATTATGTTTTTGGTAAATAGAATAGATCGCCATTTCCTAATGGAAATAATAAAGCTAAGAGATTATTAGAGGTCATTTGTTTGGATGTGTTTGGACCAATGGATGTTGACTCTTTTGGAAAATCTCGTTATTATGTTACTTTCATTGACGATGTGTCAAGATACACTTGGGTTTATTTTATGCATGCAAAATCTAAGGTTTTCACTAAGTTTAAGGAATTTAAAGCCTTAGTTGAGAAGCAAATGGATTATAATATAAGGGTGTTGAGATTTTACAATGGAGGTGAATATTGTTCTAGGGAACTTGATGAGTTCTATAAAAATGCAGGTATTGTTTGGCAAAAGACTACTCCATATACACCCCAAAAAAATGGGGTAGCATAATAAATGAACCAAACCTTGATGGAATGAGTTAGGATCATGTTGAATGGTGCTAAGCTTGATAGATGCATTTGGAAAAAACCTGTAAGTATTGCATGTTATTTGATTAATAGATCTCATGCTCAACTCTTGTTGATAAAATTCCTTATGAAGTGTGGATAGGTAAAAATAATTTTGTTTCACATTTAAGGGTATTTGTCAGTGAGTATTTTATTCATGTGCCTTAAGAAAATAATTCTAAATTGGATCCAAAATCACATAAATGTATCTTTATGGGTTACGGTGAGAATGTAAAAGGTTATAATATTTGTAATCCACTAACCCATACAATGGTTTTCTCTAGAGATATGATTTTTAGAGAGTTTAGAGTTTACTTAGGTGAAGAACAACCAAAGGAGAAAGAAAAGATAAAAAAAATACAATTTGAGACAAAGATCGAGAAGCATGAAGATGTACACGTGGAAGAACAATCAGATGGATTTGAGGATGGAGAAGAAGAATAAGGTTTAGAGAGTTCAAATTATGTGTAAGATGATCACATATTAGAGGAAGAACAGGCAGAGCCCATTACTCCTACCTTGAGGAGGTCCATAAGACAAAAAAATCAAGTTGATAGGTATAACACATCTAATTTCTATTGTTTATTTTCTTTTTTGAGTACTAACGATGAACCTAGATCTTATAGGGAGGCTCTTTCTTTAGAGGAAAATGAGTCTTGGATGTAGATCATGCATGAGGAGATGAAGGCTTTGGATAGTTGTGATACCTGGGATCTTGTGATTTTTCCCAAAGGAAGGAAGCCCATTGGTTACAAGTGGGTGTTTAAAAATAAATTTGGTGCAGATGGTCGGTTAGAGTGGTACAAGGCCAAATTGGTAGCCAAGGGCTACTCCTAGGGAGAGGGAGTTGATTTCAGTGAAATTTTCTCTCATGTTGCTAAGTTAGCTTCTATTAGATTACTATTATCTATTGTTGTTGCTTATGATTTTGAAATAGGCAAATATATGTTAAGATTGATTTATTGTATGGGGATCTTGAGGAAAAAAATATATATATATGAAAACTTGATTTTTTTTTGTGAAAGGAAAAGAACACTTGGTTTGTAGGTTAAAGATATATTTATATGGTTTGAAACAGTCACCCAAGATGTGGTACCCAAATTTTGATACTTTTGAAAATTAAAGTTGAGTTTTTTAGGAGCGAAGAGGATCATTGTGTTTACATTAAGGTCATTGACGATCAGATGCTAATGATTGTCTTGTATGTTGATGCTATGTTGTTTATGGATAACAACATAGTGATGATTAGGGAGCTTAAGACTCAAATTTCTGGCACGCTTGATATGAAGAAATTGGGGGTTGTAAAATATATCCTTGGGATGGAGATCAATATAGATTGGGTTCACATAAAGATTTGGTTAAGTTAGAGTAACTATATTGATACCATTTTTGCAGAGGTTTAGCATGCATGATAGTAAACCGATTAATATTCCATTTCCAGTTGGTACTAAGTTGATTTTAGATATGTTTCCTAATTCTCATTATTATTTTGAAGATATGTCTAATGTTCTTTATGCTAGTTTCATTGGTGGTTTGATATATTCAATGGTTTGCGCTAGACTAAATATAACCCAAGTAGTGGGAGTTTTGAGCAAGTTTATGTCTAACCCTGATAAAGAGCATTAAAATTTTGATAAGAGGGTGTTTAGATATTTATGTGGTACTTCAGATTATTATTTGTTTTATCATGGTACTAATGATGTGGTCAAGTCATTGGACATACAAGGTTTTGTTGATGTAGATTGGGCAGGTGACTTGGATAGTCGCAGGTCCACTAGTGGCTATGTTTTTACTGTGATTAGAGGTATAGTGAGTTGGAAAATTAAGAGGTAGACTATAATTGCATTGTCCACCATCAAAGCATAGTATATGACTACTACATATGCCTTTAAGGAGGTAGTTTGGTTACAAATACTTGGTAATGGTACTGGTTTTGATTACATGATAGTGAGGATTGGATGTGGCAGACAAAGTGCCATATGTTTAGCCAAAGATTCTATGTATCATACTTGTACTAGGCATGTTGATGTTCAGTATCACTTTGTGTGAGAAATGGTTGAGAATGGTAAAGTGTTGATTGAGAAGGTTGGCACTTTGGATAATGTTGCAGATTCTCTCATGTAGCTAGTTACCATAGATAAGTTCTCTTGGTGCAAGAAAGCCATGGGACTTGATCATTGTACTTAATTATATGTTTTATTTGTATCTCATGGATGTAATTGCAATGTATAGTGTCAAGTGGGAGAATTTTAGGATAGGTAAAATTATAATTTCTATCCTAAGTTGATAATTGTGTGTCTCCAAGTTTTTTGGAAAGTATTATAGAGGACATGAGGGAAAAAATATTCATTATTTATTTTCTTATGATAAATTGTAATGGCATTCAAAGAGGTGGACCCACTATGGTGATGGTTATAGAGAATCTTTAGAGAATATTCATTTTGGGTGTCCAACTTCTGGGTGGGGACCACCCAAAAGTGCATGCTCTTGCATGTTATTTACATTTTATCTTGGGTTGTGTGTCCAAGTTTGCATGTTCTAGGTTTGAGCCATCAAAGTTGTCAGAGAGTTATGGAGCACTTAGTATTAACAAATTTTGATTGGTTGTGGGTTAGGCTCCCATTTGAAGGCCATGTGAGAATTTAATAAAAATTTCACCATGTTTTTGGGCTATCCATTAAGGGGGCTGTGGGTTTTTCCAGGTGGTTTTACTTGTTGTTTTGAGATACCATTTGTATTATTCTCTCCCACAAAATTCTATGTATTGGAGCATTGAGATGGTGGTTGAAAGAGTTTGTCTTGTAGGTTATCAGAGTAATGAAGTGTTGCCCAATTTTAGAGAGGATTATTGTTTTCATGTACTTCCTTAAAGATTCATACAAACATTGGATCTCTTTGGGTGTGGATTTTTTTCCTAAAAGGGTTTCTCCAAGTATATCTTGTGTCACTTGTGATTCTCAACTTGTGGTACTACTGATTTTTTCTTTCATTGTTACAATTTCTAATCATATATCATATTATTGGTAATCTGATGCAGTCAAGAGAGGAGGATCCAATTAAGGATTATCTAGCCTTGCAACCTAAAATACTACCTCCATGATCACAAAAGATAAGCCATGGAATATAAAAACTAATCCATAGAAAGATAAAAAGACATTCATGAACACCAAACACAAGATATATCCTGGGAAAACCCTCAAAGGGGAAAAACCCAGCCTTCAAAGTGCATTAATCATTATATTTAGTCTCAAAACACATTACAGATGCCACTCAGGCTTAACAGATGCTAGGCCGCAGACCAAGAATTACAAACAACTTAGATAATGACATTCTTCACAACAATTTTCCAACGAGTCCATTTCTTGCTCCACACTTCCTTTTTGGTCAGGGAATCTACAAGATTAGAATACTTCTTCATCGTGCTTCATTCTTTGCACTCTTGAACACTTCCTTGATCCCTCCTCTTTTGTGTATCATAACAAATCTTCTCTCTTCTATTTATATCATCCGTGCAATATTTTAACCCTTAACAAGTCAGCCCAAGCACAACAACTAATAAGATAACATGCATACCCAAATTAGTCGACCACAAACAATAACCAAATGCAATGTGCACCAACCAATGTCGGCCACAATAAAACAAGGACCCAAATCAACATCCTCAAACATGCAACACCTTTAGAATTTAGTCCACAAAGATCCACAACACGTTACAACACCTTGTCAGCCAAGAACGTGGGAAGCTTTGAACTCTCAAATGAAATTCACCAATTGTGAGCACCACGATCGATGTGGACCACCAAAACACATTTTAGAAACATCCACGAATATCATGAATCATCACAAAGATGTCCGCGACATCTCAAGCCATCATAATCTCATCATTTCCCTTCTGGAACTTCAACTGGAACAATTGAATAGTTGTCTAAACACAGACATCCATAACTCAATAAAATTTTCATGTGCACCTTTGAAACTTCCGATGGATGAAATATAAATAATAAAAAACAAACCCATTAATCTATGACTTCTCATCCTCAACATACAACTGTAGCCAACATACAGAGCTTCATTGCCTCACAAGAAAACCTACCACTTCATTGTCAATTGCCTCAGTTCTTGAATACCTCAGGATTCTTCTACATCAGACTCTCGAGGTTATTTTAAAAGTGAGCCTCTTCACTTTGGCCCATATTATGTCAAATCCAATGTTATCTCTAGCATTGGTTCAAAAATCTATTTTCAAGTACTTTCAACTACCTCACAATCGACGATATGTTCAATTCCACCCTACAAAACTACCTCAAGCTCTATTAAGCAATGTTGTCTTCAATGGGTTCAACAATCTACTTGCAAGCCTTGCACTGCCTCAATGGTCAGTGATTTGAGCAAGCCACCCTGCAAGTTGCCTCAAGTTCTGCAATGTCTTCATCAAGCAATTATTTTTGAATAGGTTTGGTGGTCTACTTGCAGGCCTTGCATTACCTCACTGATTGGTGGTTTGAGCAAGCCTACCCTACAATTTGCCTCAATATATTTCTTTGTTCCTTAATTCACACTTACTTCACTTTGGCTCATAAACTTTCTCCTTAAGATCAATGCTTCAGCTTCTTTTGATTCCACTATCCAATCTGACTCATCCAAGGGTTCCCCTTCCTTTGGATAATTTAATTTAGTATCACTAGGTTCTCCTCCATCTACACAAACCATCTCTGCATCCTTCACTTCTTCTCTTTCATTAGATTATCTGATATTAGGTTCTTGATGACACTTAATGCTTGATTCTTTCTTCTTCCAAACCTGAGAATAATTTCCTTCCTTAACAAATCTTATTTCACTCATCTGGTACCCTTCATTGTGATAAGGATTATGACTCCTGCCACTTCTCCCTCTATGATTTGAATAACCATCCTTGTTCTGATTTGCATAAGGTCTTCTTTCTCTGCATCTTGGTCCCGCTTTTCCTCCAACGTAAGAGTTCTTCCATCTGTACAATATTCTAAGCATGCAGGTAACATGTTTCCACTTTGCTTCATCAATCCACCCATAATCCATCTTTTTACAATATTTCATAGGCTGTCTCCTTCTCATTTTATCCCAACACATCTCCTTAGAGTGATTCCTTAATCCACATAACTTACAAGGATATAGATCCCAACACAATTCCTTTTCATGTCCATGCCTATTACAATGTGAACAATACATGTCCTTTCCTCCCTAATGCAAACTTGCAATAAAATTCTTACCTCTGTCATATCCAAGGCCTTCATTTTTTTCTCTCATTACTAGCTCAATAGGTTCTATCATTCCTTCTTGTTTCTTTCCCAATCCTTTTCCTTCATATCCCATTTTCTGCATGATTTTGAAACCAATACCATCGCTAACAATTGTAGTCTTAGTCACACTATTATCTTCAACTCCTCCTTCTGCAACATTACACAAATCACTAGTATCACAAGAAAAATCACAAAGTTCAGGCTTAGATCTCAACCTTTCATTCTCCTTCTCCAACTGATTAAAATGCTCCTTTAGATCAGATATCTCCTTCTCCTGTAAACTGTTCTCCCTTTTCAACTCTTTCAAAATTTCCTCCAGATCTCTGCTCCTCTTGTCTAACTTCAACATGAATCCTTCTTCCAACTTATGCAACCTTGCTTCCAATTCTTCATTTCTCTTTCTTTCAAATTCCAGTTCTTTTTCAAGAGCATCATACTTGTATTTTTCATATTCTCCATCAATTTTGCATTACACTTCTTGAGTTTGCACAATTCTTCCTCCAAGGTATCCCTTTCATATATCAGGTTCTATTTTTCCTTCTTTGTTCTTTTCCCAATCTTCCCCATCTTGCAACAGATTCACAACCAACCAACTTCAATCTGATCTTCAACTTTCTCTGACAAAGACTTGCAACCAACTCTTCAGATTCACAACCAGCTTCACAACTAGCTCTGATACCAAATGATGCAGTCAAGGTAGGAGGATCCAATTGAGGATTGTCTAGCCTTGCAGCCTAAACTACTACCTCCATGATCACAATAGATAAGCAATGAAATATAATAACTAATCCATAGAAAGACAAAAGACATTCATGAACACTGAAGACAAGATATATCCTAGGAAAACCCTCAAAGGCGAAAAAACCTAGCCTTTAAAGCTCATTAATCATTATATTCAATCTCAAAACACATTGCAAATGCCACTCGGGCTTAATGGATGCTAGGCCATAACCTAGGAATTACAAACAACTCAAATAATGACAATCTACACAACAATTTGCCAAAGAGTCCATTTCGTGCTCCACACTTCCTTTCTGGTCAGGGAATCTACCAGATTAGAATACTTCTTCGTCATGCTTCATTCTTCACACTCTCGAACACTTCCTTGATCCCTCCTCTTTTGTGTATCATAGAAAATATTATCTCTTCTATTTATATCATCTACACAATCTTTTAACCCTTAACAAGTAGGCCCAAGCACAATGACTAATAAGATAACGTGAAGACCCAAATAGGTCGGCCACAAACATTAACCAAATGAAATGCGCACCAACCAACATTGGCCAAAATAAAACAAGGACCCAAATCAACATCCTCAAATACACAACACCTTTAGAATTTAGTCCACGAAGATCCACAACATGTTACAACACCTTGTCGGCCAAGAATATAGGAAACTTTGAACTCTCAAAAGAAATTCACCAATTGCGAGCACCACGATCGATGTGGAACACCAACACAAATTTTGGAAACATCCACGAACATCATGAATCACCACAGAGATTTCCACAACATCTCAAGCCATCAGAATCTCATCATATCCCTTCTGGAATTTCAACTTGAACAACTAAATAACTGTCCAAACATAGACATCCATAACTCGATCAAATCTTCATGTGCACCTCTGAAACTTCCGATGGATGAACTAGAAATAATAAAAAAAATCCCATTAATCCACGAATTCTTATCTTGAATGTATGACTCGAGCCAACATACAAAGCTTCATTGACTCACTGGAAAACCTGTCACTTCATTGTCAACTGCCTTAATTTTTGAATACCTCAGGATGCTTCTGCATCATAATCTTGGATACATAATTTCATATTTGCAAACACATACTTAAGTTCATATTGCTACAAAGTTTTATCTTGAATATCCAACACCAACTAATACCAATTGATCCACCAACATATTGAATTGTTAAAGGTGGTCTAAAATTCATCCACCTTCTTCCATTCTCAAGGGAAATAAATTCTTCCTCAAGAAATTTTTTCTCACTAATGGTTTTTCTTGATATATCTAACATAGCTTATTCTATACTTTCTTTGTAGAGGGATGTTTATGGACATTGATTAAAATAGAGCTTTGCATGTATAATTTGATTAGATCCTTTGATTTATAGTCCATAAAATCATACTAAGTAGCCAAAGTAGCATATGTAGGCCTTTGAACTTTCTCATCAATAGCATTCCATATATCTCAATCAATTAATAGATCGTATATCTTCATCTTCCACATCTAAAAACTGTTACTATTTTTTTTACCTTTATTCTCCTCAATGTGATTTCCAATTATTATTTTTTTCAATAAAATCACAAAATATCTTCTACATAGACTCTCACTCAAAATCCAATTAACTTGAAAATTTCAATAACTCACAACTAAAACCAATGGTGAGCAAGCTTTGATACCACTTGTAAGGAAGAAGATTGCAGAAAGAAATTCTTGTACTAAACCTTGAGAGATAATACATGAAAAAAAAATGATTTAACTATTACAAAAATACATAGAAACATATTTTAAAATAAGAATAAATAATAAAGCTTTACTTAATGATTTAAAATGGGGAAAACCCTTTCAAGAGAAAAATAACATATTCAAAATCAACTCAATATACTACTAAATAATCTTCAACCTTCACAATAGTTTCTTTGATATACAACAAGGAGAAATACCAACACTATTTTGGCAACACCCGTGTACTTACAAACTCTCAACATACAAAATAATATCCCAAAACCTCAATATATAGGAAAATATATAATACAAGATATCACAAATGATTTAATAAACCAAGTGCTAATAACATGGACCAAAAGTAGGTGCTAAAGATGACTATACATACCCAAAAATAGATCATAAAAGTGGAGGCACAAATTCTCACACTTTTCACACATGTGAAACCTCTAGGAATGGCATGTAACAATCACCATGTAGAAAATCTATAATAGTTTGTCATAGATACTATTCATCACATCCAAAGAAAGCTATCCTATTTTTGGCTCTTATAGTTGTCATAAATTCTGTAATAACATCCTTAAAAATAATCCTCCCATAATATAGTACTAAATGGACATATTTTAGCAATTAATAATTTATTTTTCAAGGCACCAACATGTGGCACAAGTTCCAACTCAAGATCTCACACCCTATTTTGGTTGAGAATAATTATTTAATAATATATATATTATAAACAATGTCAAATAACTATGAGAAAATGTTAAATAATAAATAAACTAAGAAATTTGCAAGGTCAATACACCTAATTTCCCAACATTGTCAACAAGATCAATGCTAGTTATTATTAATAGTGTTTTAAATGATAGAAACAATTCTACTTTTTTATACTATGTTAAAATTTGTAGAGATCAATTGTATATATATATATATATATATACATATCTATATTGTGTGAGGGGGGAAACGTTGGGGGTGATCCCACAATAGTGGTTTACAATTTTTGGCCAAACTGGACACTGAAATTATTATTTTTAACTAAATATTCACATTCAGACACCTATAGCGGCTAAACCATGATGAATTTGAAGATGATGCAAACTAGAGTCTCATCACATTTTGTTTGTAGATTCTAAAAATATTTTTTTCATTTTTTTTGGAATAACATTACACTTCTTTTTCCATCTCCCACAAAAATTGGTTTTTTTCAGAAAACAACATTTTTAAAAAATGACGCTCACTATATACAACATAATTTTTTTTGTATGAAGGATAAAACCCTATTTTTTTTGAATTTATATTTGTAACTATGATATATAGCACTTTCATTTGGTCTCATAGTTTTTTATTGAATATTTTTTCCTTAATAGAGTTTCAAAGTCAAACCAATTGCAATTCAGACATAGGTGGACTGTATACAACATAACTTGTTTTGTATGTATCGAAATTCTTTTTTTTTTTTTAATATGGATCAAGGACATCAATACCCAGCACGAACACATTTAAAAAAAATTATTTTGTTAATTTTCTTTTTTTCCATATGTGCAAAACAAAGAGCTTGATTTTTGGTGAAAAACATATATTTAATTAAACTAAAAAAACACATACATAATAAAACCAAAACATATTAAAATTATATTTGTGGGATAGCTCATTTAGAGGAATACCATAATAATTTGAAATAAATTTCAAATGAATTAATTTGATCCCCCAAAAGGTAAATCAAAAGTGATTTTTTATCAGCATTTTGATAGGTGTAAAGGAGACTCATTTATAGGTATGGTTTAAAACTAGCAAGGTTCTAACCAAGGGGGTTTGATCTAAGGTGGTTTGATCAAACCCTCTTCAATTGGAATCCTTAAAATGGAACTTTTAGAGGCTTAAATCATTATATTTTCTAAAAATATGTGATTTCAACAAAAATCAGTTCCTCTCAGAAATTGTAAACCAGCTTTGTGGGATCACCCTTAGATGCAAACAATATCAAACATGCTTGAAATGAGAATCTAAACTAAAATCAAGCATATTAATCTAAGATCTAATCCTACACATACGAAATGAAACTAAGTTATTTGAACATACATTAAGAAATCTACGATTATTGAATTGAATGTAAACAAAAAGCACATTGTTACCATCTTGTAAAAGAGTGTATTCACCTGATGTTGGGTTGTTCTTATCACCGCGAAGCATCCAAAGTTCATGTGCAAAAGCTTGAAGAACGATGCCTTGGTTGGTTGATCGAAGAAATGGGGTTGAAGCTTTAACAATGGTGGTTATGAATGTCAATAGTACTTCATTGTGCAAATGATGTTGCTTCTCCGATCCTTATTTGTTTGGAAAGGGGTTTTTTATATAGAAAATGAGATTCAAAATGGACGATCAGGATCGTGTTGGAGAATATCTAGATCAATGGTCAAAGTGTGTTGAGAGGATTTACACATGAGAAGATTGTGCAAAGTTGATTACACAATTTGAGTGATTGATGAATAGATTGGCTAGTCAAGATTTAGATTGATCAGTCAGGATTTTAGATTGATCAGTCAAGATTTAGATGGCTTAGTTAGGAAATTGATGGTTTAGTTAGGAAATTGATTGATTAGTTAACAACTTAGATTGCTTAGTTATAAATTTAGATTCATTAGTTAACAAATTAGATTGCTCAGTTAGCAATCGTAAATTGCTCAATCAGAAAGTGGGTGAGGAATATGAATTAATTGATTTAATTAATTAATTTCTTTTTGGATTTGAACATGTAAATCAATTTTGACTTTCGCAAACAAAGTTGCATTAGTTTGATTTGATTTTTGATAATTGATTTGAATAGTTTGATTTAATTATTCAAATTTTGGAGGGAAAGTGTCGTAATTAAATTATTATGATTTAATAATTTAATCAACTTAGGGGAATAAGGTATTTTAGTGATGCAATTAAATAATTAGCATTATTTAGTCAATTAGGACAAAACAAAGTGAGATTAGGACTTCATTAAATAAATGTAATTTATTTAATTGGTCGAAATGATGAAACGTGAATTAATCAAATAATGTTTTTTTATTTAATTAATAGCAAAATTATGGTTTTTAGGATTTTATTAAATAAATGAAATTTATTTAATTTGTCAAAAATGATGAAAAAGTGAATTAATTAAATAATGTTGTATTATTCAATTAATAGTAGAATTAGGGTTTTGGATGTCGTTTATGTGATGTTTCAAGATGTTGCAGGATGATTTTGAGATGTTACAGGATGATTCCAAGGTGTTTTGAGTCATTTCGGGATGGTTCGAGTCATTCTAGGATGGTTTTGAGATGTTAGGGGATGATTCTAAGACATTTCGAGTCATTCGAGGATGATTCTGAGATGTTCTGAGTCATTTCGAGATGATTTCAAGATGTTCTAAGATATTATGAGATGATTTTGAGATGTTCTGAGATATTAAGAGATGATTTCGAGATGTTCTGAGACATTACGAGATGGTTCTAAGATGTTTCGAGACATTAGAGGATGTTTCGAGATTATGTTCAATGTTGTTTGATGTTGTTCGATGTCGTTCGGTGTGTGTGATAGGTGTTAGGTCAATTTTACATGTCTGCATTTTGCCCCTCTTTGATACAAAGTATTGGTTGCTTTGTTTCAAATATTTTATTTTTTAAGATCAAGCTTTTGAAAAAAAAATATGCCCCACTATGCCCCGATGTTGCATGGAATGATGGTAGGACTCTGTGTTTTCCCCTTAAGAGGTTGACCAAAAAATTCAAGTTTTGAGGTCAGGCTCTTGACACTATTGTATTTCTGTTTCGATGTACCTTAGTTGAAATATTAGATCAATAGGTTCTTCGTTTCTTGTTTTGATCCTTCTAAGAGCTTCTAATTTAAAAGTAGGAAGGTTACCTAAGTAAATTTAGGGTTTCTTAGATGAAATTAGGGTTTTCTTGAGGTTAATATAGGAAAATAGTCTTCAAATTAGCTCATTTGTGCTTTGATCCTTTGTTAATTCTTGTCTCTAGATTTCCCATTATGTTAGTTTTCGAGGAGCAATGTCAAGATTTGAGGGTGCCCCATATCGTTCTGAGCTTGTTCAGGAGCTTGGATGACCTTCAGGCGTCGGTGGCCTAGTATGTACCTTCTCACTTTTCGCTTTCATCTTTTTTTGTTCTCGTTATGCATGTACTAAGTTCTTCAAGTCAATAGCAAAGTTTTTTGTGATTCCTAAGAATTTGCATCAGTTTCCTCACCTTTGATAGGTCAGGACATCACACTTGACACTAAAACCCTCACCCTTGCCATAAAACCTCACACTTGACTAGAAAATTTTCCCTTGTTTCATGCACTTGACCTAAAACCTCACAGTTGACTCAAAACCTCGCCCTTGACATAAAAGCTTGCACTTGACCTAAAATCTCACCCTTGTTTCCTCACCCTTGACTTAGAAGCTCGCTTTTGCCTGGTGTTTTTTGAGCATTTGTTCAAAAACCTTGCATTTGACTTTCCTTCTATATTTTCTTTTAGAATTTTCCCTGGACCTTACCATGTGGTTGTTTGTCATCCTAAATGTCGCTTGTCATCCTGATTTACATAATTTTGTGTTGCCTTACATGTTTAGAGTGAAACCCTAACATCTTGGTTGATAATTATTGCAGGTGGGTCTCAAACCACTGCAACTGAGGGAGAGATGTCCTCGAAACCTGTTTGATTCGATTTACCATTTCAGTGAGTTGGTGTGGGAATTTATTGATGTTTTTGGGCTACGTTATATTTGTTACATGCCTCCAATCAGAACTCACACAACTATGATGACTGCACTTGTGGAGAGGTGGAATTTTGAGACTTCCTCATTTCATTTTCCTATAGGAGAGGCTACTATTAGTCTTGAGGATGTGTGGAGGATACTTCGCCTTCCAATTCATGGTGATCTTGTTACTTATCATGTTCAATGTGGTACCCGTGCCATGCAACGTGTGCTAGGAGTTGCACACTTGGATGTGCATCAGTTAGAGTTTTATCTAACCAGGTTTTCTGGTAGTGTAGATCCTATTTTACTTGTCCTATGTGGTCTAATTTCAAGACCAATTGTTCCTGATAGGAGAGGTTGATAGTTTACACTGGGTTGGAGTACATGTATTGATAGTATGCTTGAGCATGGGATGAGGTATGCCTGGGGTGCTTGTCTCCTAGTTCATCTTTACAAAGATATGCATGAGGTGGTGTATCAAGTTGGGAAATCTAATTCTATAGGTGTTTCAATTTTGCATGTTTGGGCATGGGAGCATATTGCAGTTACTTGGTCAAACAAGATACATGATCATTCTCTGAATGATTTTTACTCTTATCATTATGGGGATTTCATGCACTATACCTTACCTAGGGATCTTCCTTATTGGCGTCGTGTGTTTGATGAGATGCCAGGTTTTGTGTGGAGACTTTATATTATGAGGTTTGGCTAGAGGATTCAAATCATCTTGTTTACTACCGACAAACTTGTTGGTTGTTTGTTTGTTCTCCTTCTGGGATAAAGCGTTACTTACTAGAACGAGTATGTCACCAGTTCAGAGAGAGACAGGCCGAGTTCCTGATGCTTATGAGGCTCAATTTAGTTAGACTACTCAAGAGGTCTATGTATGGGGTGTCCAAAAGGATATAGATACTATTGTTGCCGAGTTCAGAGAACTTGCCCCAATTGGTTTGGAAGATCTAGGTACTACCCTTGATTATGATGAGTGGTGGAAACGACAGAAACCATTGAGGCTCACCAATCCTAGGGGTGATCCCATTGTGGGAAGAGAAGGTATTATAGGTCAGTGCAGGGAGCAACAACGCATTGAGGTTCTCATAGAGCAGTTGCATCAGGCCTGATGTGATGGGGCACAAGGTAGTCATGATAAGCGTATGCCTTCGACACAAGGTCATAGATAGGTTTTGAGTCCTCCTTCATCAGTTAGGGATGGTGGTATGTTGGTAGCTCAGATGACTACTGCCAAAGATGTAGGGATTGTGCGGTGATAGGCTACAGAGGCTCAGGTAGACACTTTGAGGGCTGAACAAGATAATGAGAGCAGTCGACAACATGTTGCAGAGGCTCAAGTACTATTGCTTACAACAGAGAGAGATACTCTTTGGGCAGAGTGTGATAGTATGTGAGCCGAGCGAGATCGGTTTCTATAGATGTCCACCTATTATCAGACCTTATATGATGCTATTGTTCTTAGGGCTGCTCAGCATCCACGGTTCAGGGAGAAAAGTGTTGTGAGTGATGGCGGTGGTGGTGGTGCAGGTGCAGGTGTAGGTGATCATTCTATGAGACAACCAAATCCTTTTGGTGGTCAGTAGGGTTCTATCCTTCCTATCGGGGTCTTACTTTTTTTTGGGTACTTGATATTCATGCTATTTTATTATGCAGATGCATGTTGTAGACATGTGTTATATATATATATATTCATTGGTCTAGTCGAGACCTCATACATATGTTATGATTTTATATTATCCTATCACACTTGTGTCATTGTGGATGATGTACTTATGACACGTTCCCTTTTTGATGGTGATATATATGAGATATACCTTCTTTGATTCAGCCTCATTTTATGCTTATGTGATGGCGATATACAATGATGTATGCTTATATACATTTTTTGTGATTTTATGATGTATGAATTTGATGTCGATGGATGAATCATACCTTTTCTCATATTTTTTTGTTTATGTGATGAATGATATATGATGGATGAATGCCCCTTACATGTTTTTATTGGTTTATTATCATCATGATATGTATTGAAAACATTTGTGGATGTAGTATGGATATGGTGCTAATGATGTTTCTATTCAGGATGGATTAGAAGAAATATTTATAATGTATAGAAATATGATGCTAATTAGAAGAAATATTGATGATGGATAGACTTTTGTTAGTAGTTGATGAGTTGCTTTTAATTTGTTTTAGAGACTTCACAGTTTGAACAATCCTATTTGATGTAGCAAAAAAATAAGATGCACCAGGGTATGAATTACCAAGGTGACTTTGTATCTATTGCATGGAATTTGACTCTACAAACAAAGAGTATTTTTTCTCATACCAAACATACGAAAACTTTGTTTAAAGTATAGGGTGGGGTTGCGTGAAAAAAAATTCAGACCAGTCACAAAGAGAGGTATAGAACACCTAACATGTAACTACTTCATGAACTATTTTAATACAACTTCCATACACTCAATAAAACAAGTATTTTCCATGGTAGTATTATAAAAATATCTTACAAACAAGAAATCGAAATTACGCTCAGTTGCTCCCATTCCTTCTTCTCTAAATCCTTATGGACATCCATGAGAGATCCTAGGAATGAGTCAATAAAATAAATCATAAAAGATAAGACTATAAAAAGATAAAACAATGTTGGAGTATCACTTTCCATATATGTTTGGGGTGGGGCTATTATCCAATGTTGATCATGTCTATAATAGGAATTGATCCTTTAAGGCATATCTCAGGATATTGTTGGGACTTGTCAAAAAGATAGGTAGTTGATACTTTGGTGTTGTTTCTGTCTGTTTATAGTTAGATGTTATGTGATTATTTTCTTGAAAGTTCTAGCTTTTGATGTTTTTTGTGTTTGTTTGTTTGTTTTGTCAAATGATGATTGTGACGATTCGTTTATTATGGGTGATGTTTTATTGCTTGGATTTTCTAAGTTTTATGATGCTTTTTTTGTTGTTTTCAAGGGAATAGCCTAGGGCCTCAGGGGATCATCAAAGATAAGCCTTTCCTACGTTGTACATGCAAAGGCTTGTAGTTCACTTGGTTTTTGAATATTTTTGACCTTTTCTGTTTTGTATATATTTTTTTTGGATTTTGTATTTTTGACTAAGTGGGAATAAATCATGTTGGAAACCTAAGGGGATTGACCTAGAGTATCGAGGGCTAATAAAAGACTTGCCTACATTGTACACGCAAAGACCACATAGTTCGACCATTTGACTCAAAGCATGAATTAGTTTTGGATAAAAAATACTTGGATTGATATTCCACTTCCGTTTCTACAGGATATGTTGTGGGAAATATACTTAAACTAGCTATGAGGTTCAATCAAATGTTGGTATCTTAGACTGCTTGAGTGAAGGAGTGACCCAACGATGTTGTTTTTTTTTAATGTTTTTCGCATGTTTTTGATTTTCTTGTTTTCTAGTGTTTTTTACTTTTATTGTTTTATGACCATGATTGGTTGTTTACAAGATCTAATCCGCCAGCTTCAAGAAGTTTCCCCCAAAAAAATGACTTTCTTTAATCAGTGACAAGCCATGATTGGATACATGTTTTATGAAATGGATGGGTGGATACTATGAAAAAAGTACCGATAGATAATGATGCAAGTTTTATTCAAACATAACACTTATTTGCCAGATTTTCACTATGGTACCTATTCTAGGAGTGCCACAAAGTGGTTTTCACTTAAAGAAAATTTTATTTCTCTTTACTATTTCTCTTTGTTTTTGATTTTTTTGTATTCTTTATCTTTTATCTTTTATTTTTAAATTTTATATTTTATCTTTTATCTTTTATCTTTTGTCCAGTGTATTCTGATGCTTCATGTGTAGAACTTCTTGAGGTGGTTGTTATTTAGCGGTTCAGCTACAGGTTCTCCTTCAGGAGTAGCCAACTGATATTCCTTAGAGCTGTAGCTTGTTGTGATGATGATTAATGGGCCTAACCAGTTGGGTTCAAATTTTCCTTTGTCATCCGATTCAATTGTATCTTCTGATTCTCTTTGAGGACCAAGTCAACAATTTGAAAGTTTTTGTCTTTGATTTTCTTGTCATAGCTTTGCTTGAGCTGATTTTGATTAAATTGCAGATGGTTTAACATGCTCAAATTATTTTCATCTAGGAGCTCTAATTCATTCAGTCTAGATACCCTCTATTCTTCGTTGCTGACCATACTTTTAAATGAGAATCACAATGAGAGGATTTCAACCTCAATAGGTAAGATAGCCTCTGATCTATAGACCAATGAAAATGGTGTGGCACCAGTAGGTGTGTGAATGCTGGTTTGATAAGCACATAAGGCTAGGTTTAGCTGTAAATTCCAATCACAACTGGTCTCATTGATAATATTTTTCAGTATTTTTAGGATTATTTTATTAGATGCCTTAGCCTGACCATTTCCTTGAGGATAGTAGGGCGTGGAAAATTTGTGTTGGATAGAGAACTTGGAACAAAGCTCCTGGACATCTTGATTCTTGAATGGGGTGTTGTTGTCTGTTATGATTGTCTATGGAATTCCATACCTATAAATGAGATAATTCAAGATGAATTTTGATATATGTTTTCTGGTGATATAGGTCAATGGAATTGCCTCTATCCATTTAGTGAAGTACTCTGTTGTCGTGATATTGAATTTGTGCATGTTAGATGAAGCAGGTGATATCTTACTTACAAAGTCTAATCCCCTTTGCAAAAAATTCCATGGTATCATGATGGGTCTCAAATCTTGTGTTGGTCCATGAGCTAGATCACTATGTTGCTGAGATTGTCGAAATTTTTTAGAATGTTGAATGCAGTCTTGCTCCATGGAAGGATAATTGTATCCTGTTCTGAGTAGATTTTGGACTAGGTTAGGTCCGCTAGAGTGGGATCTAAAGATACCTTCATGGACCTCTTTTGAGGTTGTTTGTGCTTCTTCTTCATTAAGACATCAATGTAACATAACATCTAGACTACGACAGTATAGGATTTCTCCTAGGATCATAAAACGAGAAGTTCTACGGGTGAAGGTTTTCTTATGAGTGATCATTAGGTCAAGTGGTATGATACCGTGTTGGATGTAGTCAAAATTATCTTGGTAATATAGGGAGTTAGGACCAACAACAATACATACCATTTCCAATTTTGAGATTTTGAATGCAGGCATGAGTGGTTGTTCCACAAGGAACTCATACTTAGGCACATTCTAAGGAATATCAAGCAGTGAGCCTATTCTTGCCATTGCATGATCAACAACTCTGTTATTGATTCGAGGAACTTGCTCAAAGGTTATTTTGATGAATTATTCCTTGAAGCTGACTACCATCCTTTTATATGGTAGCAATTTTTCATCTTTTGTCTGGTACTCATCGTTCACCTATCTAATTACTAGTTGAGAGTCGCCAAAGACATGTAGCTCTTCTATTCTCCATTCAATAGCCATTTTGAGCCCTATGATAAGAACTTCATATTCTGAGATGTTGTTTGTGCATGGGAATGCAATCCTGTAGGCCTTGGGTATACTATCTCCCTATGGTGTAAGAAATTTAATACCTGCTCCAGAGCCATGATGAGTATGGGACCTATCAAAGTATAGAGTCCATTGGCCTATTTGTTTTGTTATTAGGATACTCCCATTTGGAAAATCCACCTTGAGAGGTTTATGATCATCTATGGGTACTTCGGCTAGTTGGTTTTCTATGATTTGTCCCTTGATAGCTCTCCTATCCACATACTCTATATCAAATTCACTCAGTATCATCACCCATTTGGCTAGTTGACCTGTTAGGTCTACCTTTGCTAGTAAGTATTTGAGTTGGTCCACTTTTGAAATCAACTTCACCTTTTTGTTTAAGATGTAATCTCTCATCTTTTTTGTTGAAAAAATTACTAAGAGACATTCTCTTTCAATGGGTGAGTAGTTCAGTTCATAGCCCACCAGTGTTTTTCTAATATAGTAGATTGCCCTTTCTTTGTTGTTATCATCTAGTTGTGCCAAGAAAGCTCCCAACGTTGCTTGTGTGGTAGACACATAAAGTATCATATCCTTTTCTGGAATAGGTGGCATGAGTACAAGAGGAGTAAGTAGGAACTCATTCACTTGTTGGAATGCTTGGTCACATCTTTTGTCCAACTTCAAGGTGATGTCCTTGTGTAGGAGATGAGTGAAAGGGTGGCACTTGTCTGCCAATTGTGTGATAAATTTCTTGATGGATTGTAGCTTCCCTTGTAGGCTCCTTAACTATTTAGACTTTAGATGAAGCATATCTATTATAGCTTTTATCTTTGCAGGATCCACTTCAATCCCTCTTCTTGACACTATGTACCCCAACAAATTTTTGAATGTTACTCCAAATACATATTTCTTAGGGTTGAGTCTTAGATTGTACTGTTCAAGTCGATCAAATACCCTTGCTAGGTTTTTCAAGTGATTTTCCCTTTTGATTGACTTAGCTAGAATTTTTTCCACATAGTCCTCCATGATTGTGTGTAGCATATCATGGAATATGGTTGTCATTTCTCTTTGATAGGTTGCTCCTGCATTCTTTAGATGAAAAGGAAGTACATTCTCGTAGAAAGTCCCCCAAGCACAAGTAAATATTGTTTTGTGTTGGTCATTTGGAGAGATCTTTATCTGGTTGTATCTAGAGAAACCATCCATTAAGGATAGCATCTCATACCATTCTATTAGATCCACAATCATGTCAATGTTTGGTAATGGAAATTCATCCTTTGGATAGGCCTTGTTCAGGTCTCTGAAATATGTGCATATTCTTATGCTCCCAGTAGGTTTCGACACTGGTATTAGATTTGATATCCATTGTGGATAGTCGATGGGTTTGATGAATCCCACATCTAGTATTTTAAATAGTTCTACCTTTACTAGTAATGCTATCCGAGGATGCATTTTTCTAAGTTTTTTCTTGATAGGCTTTGCTCTAAGGACTACATCTAAATGATGTACCACTTGTTGGAGTGAAAGTACACTGAGAGGGGGGGGGTGAATCAGTGTTTATAACTTATTAAACAATTTAAACTGAAACTGAAAAGAGCCATACATATGTTCTCATTTTTCAATGATCGTGTCATTCATGTATTTGAATGCAATCATATAAATTGAAATAAAGTATTGAAGAAAAATAGTCACAAATACACAATAGACACAAGATATTCTGAGTGGAAAATCCTCCTAGGGTAGAAAAACCACTCCTGAACCTGCTACCTTTTTTCAGGCTTTCATTTCAATAATTTATTTTGACAAAGCCTCAATGGCTGATTTCTAAGCACCGACTCAAGGAGCACCAACCCCTCTGTTTAGAGACACCAATCTCAAGGAGAACCAACCCCTTTCTTGATACTCAATAGCATTTACAATAGTATAGAGGATCTCTTTGTTTCACTTGATTTTTGTCAAGTGCCTCTTGACAAACAAACCATAGAATTTTCAAGAGTCAAAATTGACTCTTCAAAAATTCCATGCATTATCTAATCTCGATGCAGCTTGAGGAAAATCCTATCACAGTTACAATATAGTCTCATCAAATTTGTTTTCAATAATACATCTTTTCTTTCTTTTCTCACTGTTTGATTTTCAATCTTTTCCCATACAAAAAACTACGAATCTGACTACATAGTGTGTTTTCCAATTTTCAGCATTAAATCACATAATAGACTTTTTCATCTCTAAATAGAGTACCCTTGTTTCAAGATTTTGATTTTTTGTCATGATAGAACCCTAAACTCACTATTTTTGGCTTTTTATAGAAAACATTATTACAAATTGAAGGTATTACAACTGTTACTCGAATTTCACATTCCAGAAGGTTATGCAAGGTTGTTTTTTTAGGTTACATAATAATTGTCAAGTCTGATCTGATGTTGCAATGTTCACAAAAGAAATATTCTTTCTTTCTATTGAGGGTAGAACAACAATGACCAAGAATAGAAGTGTGACAGAGCATGTCTTCACTAGAAGCCTGCACATGTAGTGCTTAAACAAAAGCAATGAGAGAACATCATTTAAAAAAATGAAATGATAACCATTTTCCTTGACTAAACTAGCAATGCAACAAAAGTATTTTAAGTAAAATGAAACCACTTTCAGATTTTACCCACAATTAGTAATGAAGAGTGCATATACCATAGGAGTTTTGACAAATAAGCTGCTATGAAAAAGATGTAACTGAAACCCCAACCAACATGCAATTGAAAGCCAATAACCATGAATTATAACAGTTACCCTTAAATTCTAGCAAGGCTTAAAGAATATTCCGAGATCTATGTCCAATATAGTGATTGGAAAAATCAATAAACTGAAATCATTGTGAAGTGTGACTGAAATAACTTCACATGAACCATTATCCAAGAACACAGATAAGCATATGCAAAGATTCGATGATATAATTATTACCCATAACCAGAGAACACAGTTCCTTAAAATAACTATCATGATAACCTTCAAATCAAATTGCAGTCACGTTTTAATTCTTAGAAGCAAATATTTTTGACTTTTTCTTGAAAGCAATATCCGTTTTCAATTTTTCACTTTGCAAAAGAGAGAAAGAGTAAGTTCATAACCATCTTGCTTGTCCAAAACGGATCTACAAACCAATCGAAAGAAGAATACTTGGTAAGTGAGGTTTGCTATCAGAGAGTGATTACCAGATCTGTAGAGGAGAAGAAATGGCCTCACAATCTTCCAAAAATGTGCTTGCACCTAGTGGCTGAAAGAAGACAAGTGGAGCGACTTCTATGCACGGCTCCTAACTTCTCCCGATTGTTGTCCAACAACAAAAATGCCAAGGATAACAATGAAACAGCCCAAGGTAGAGGGTACATGGTGGCGGACAGAATTGGGGCAACAAAAAAATGTGAAACAAAAAACATTTTGCCCTAACCTACCACAAGAAACAACGTGAAATCCTTTGCAAAGGATGATAGGTGTTTGGAGTTCGAAAAAGGACATAGATTAAACATACTCATTATACCATGTCAAGTCTACGAGCTTATTCAAGGGTTGCATGCAGACAACCATTATGGCATTTGATTATTTTATACAATGAGTAATGCCAACACAATAATACCAACATTATTTCATGTGAAGACGCAAAAAACATAAGACTTTAGGTTTCCACAAAGTCAAGGCAAGGTCACATTAAAAGTGGCATGAACAATAAACAACCTTTTATCATTGCAGTTAGCCTTAAGGCTTGAAATAAATATCAACCAAATGACCCAACACAAATACAATTGGAGGATCGAATTGAATGCGTTTGAAAAAAACAAGATTCCAAGTAAATAAACCAAAATCACTTCTATAGTGACTTTACTGAAACCTATTAAAAACATATACCTATTGTGGGATTTTGAGACTTATGATTTAGCCACGATTAGACCCGATTCAAATGCAGCCGAATGAACTTAGTGAATCTCTTTTTCAAGGATAATTTCAATACCATAACCAAGTATTAATGCCAATTTGTCATTTCAAAATGTCCATTGTTATATGATGTGTTGATGCCAAGATAATGGAAGTTAGATATTATGCAAGATTCTGAATGCCATTCTCCCATACCAAATATAATTAACCAAATGGAAAGGAATGAGCAGTGTGTTCCTCAAAGCCTAAATGCACTAAAATAACCAATATTCCTTATACCAATTCCTCTGATTTAGAGTAGAGAAGTATACTTTGGAGTGTTTCAAGACCGTTTTTAAATTCAAGATGCTTGTTACTGATCAAGCCATAAATAGAAAACCTGTAGAAGTACTGAACATGCCAAACACATGTAACCAGATGAATTAATGAAGCACAAAATATCAAAACCGAAACAAGTCACCTGAACCGTAGAATATAGAACTTGTAACTAGAGTGCCTCAATGAGATCTGCACATGGATCCAAGATAGCAGAGCCACCAAGATATATAAATAATGAAGTAAATGTGCCAATAGACAAGCAGAATAATTGAGACAGTAACCACCAAGATGCCAGAGTAACATAAGTTGTCATCAAGGAAAAAATAGCACAAGAGGGTTTCAACAAACTCCCCCTTTGTCCTTGATGGAAAAAATTGAGCCACCAAGCCAATATGAAATACAAGAACCAAATGCTCATAATTCTCCCCCTTTTTGTCATAAGGACAAAGGAAGATACCACCATCTTCTCCATGAAATAAAATTACCAATCAATACCATGATCACCTGTTATTCAAAGCCGAACCTGAAACAAATACATGCCCATACAAAACTGTGACTAGTAACATAAACAGAGTTTATGATCCTAAACAACCATGAATGCCAATGGATATCATCTTAATTGCATGAAAATTAAACAAATATATCAATCTCGGATTTGACATCAAGAACAAATAAAAAATGACTAAAAAATCAACAACATCATAAGGCTGTGAATCTGAATATCACTGTACAACCACTATCCAAGCAACCTGTCAAAGATTTATAACCAAAACTGCACACCAAGGCCAACTGTTCCACCTTTTGGTCATATCAAACTTCATTCTCCATGGTCAACTATAAACACATTGTTACCTAAATGAATAACTATGCATTAATGCATATCTTGCTGTAATGAACATATGGCAAACATCAGTACCATCATATAAAAAAAATAAGAGCATGCCATAAAACATGTGAACCAAGAACCAACTATTCATAGTATGTGCCACCCAGATAATGTAAATGTGTCACCAGTATTGTTACCAGGAACAAACAACCAATGAACCAGTTGTTCTCCAGAATGAAATCTTTTACTAGAATAACACAAAGTAGCCAAATCAGTAGTATTCAGTCCACTGCATAAGTCTCAAGACACTAGACAATCAATATGAAGAAATAAACAATTGTCAAGGAAAAAGGTTGATCACTTGATGCATATTGAGAACCTCATCATCCAAGAGTATCCAAAATTTTATCACTATTGTTTGCTGTCCTCAAGAACACGTATACAATACCAACATAATCAAAGTCAAAAATGCTGCATCAACAACCACAATTCCAGAAAAAAGGAATTTGTAGCAACAACTTAGTATGTTGTTCAAGTATCTTAACCTCAGGAATCTCTTTTAGTAACACAAACCATCACCTATTTTGATAAGTACAAAGAAAATATATTGATCCTTCTGGCCCAACCAATACATTACAACATAGTAAGGTTAATCAAAATTTGTTCACCACAGGTATCTTTTATTGTGAAAACACCCAAAGACACAAAAGGTATCAATTGCAGCAACACGAAAATTCATATGAGAAAAATCATCTTCTAACTTAATGATGATATAGATGGATCATTGCAATAAGATAGTTATCATCACACACTGTCATTATTATTCCAAGCAAGACAATAAAGCAAATTTGTGTCTTGCAATTGATGATAAATAGGTTATGAAACAACAAAAATTCTGCTACCTTTTAGGGGTTTATTCAAAAAGCATTAATCATCTCCCCCTATCTTTATACAACCTTTTAAATGCTCATAGATGATTTTTGTGCACCATGCACAAGATTTAGTTCTTCATTCTTCTTTTCTTGCTTTCTTCTCCATACTTGTATAGGATTTGTTTTCTCCTTACACATAGTATTATTATCCTTTTGTTTGAACATGTAGTCCCTAGAAGGCTTTGTCAAACTTTTCTTACACCATTGTGCTTTGTGTCCAAACCTGTTACACCTATAATATATAATAGAGTTGTCTAGGCCCTAGATAGAGGAATTTCTTCTAGTCACATTGTATGAGCCTGTCTTGATATTTCTCACATGAATTTTTTCATTTCCAGATGTGTCAAGGAGATTATAGACATTTCCCTTAGTCCTTATTCCTGCAGCAATAGCTTTTCCAAGTTTATTTTTAATCTCACATCCCTGTGAAGTGAACAAGACCTAATAGCCATTATCACATATTTGACTGACACTCAAAAGGTTGTATTTTAATCCTTCTACGTAAAACACATTATAAATAGGAGTGTCTTCATTCAGAAAAAAGTGAAACTCTACCTTTGATTTTTATACTTGAATTATCTCCAAATTTCACATAACCACCTACATAATCTTCAAGATTAGTGATTTTTTCTTTATCACCAGTCATGTGGTTTGAACAACCACTGTTCAAGACCCATAGGTCCTTCTTCTTTGAGTGAAAGGTAGTTTGAACAAGCATAGTCTGTTCAATGTTGTTAACTGCTTTGGGTTTCCAGACTTTGATGGTTTTCAACTATTTATTTTGCTAATCAACATTGCATTGGTTTGCTAAATGACCCAAATATTTGCATGTAAAACATATTGTGTATGTTAGAGTGTGTAAATCAAAATGAATCTAAACTAATACACCAATGAAACAATAGATTAAAGAAACTAAATTAAAGAAAGCAAAATGCAAACTCTAAACACAGGCAACTTCTTCAAATTTGTCCCATTGTCCTCTATCTCCAAGGATTCGTTTCAGGATGCTGGCTCTAAGTTGTTTTAAACAACAACTTGTAGAATGACAGCTTGAGAGAATGATATTAATGAAAATGCATGTACATTGCTAATATGCTTTAAGCTATGAAATTGAAATGCTAATTGAATGCTAGAAATGCTAAAATGCGACTATAATAACTACATATGAAAATCTAGAATTTGAGGTCCTTTTCAACTCATAAGAGGGTTGTATTTATAGATTTTTGAAGGAAAGAATTCAATTGGCCAAGATCGACGATTGAGTTCAAACCTGTTAAAATGAACGGTGAGAGATTGAGAATTCGAAAAGAAGATGGAAGTTTAAGAGATAGATGGAAAATGAAGAGACAAATGAAAGGTGTCCCCATAATTTAAATAAATAAATATTTAATTATGTGTGGGAAATGAAAAGATTTAATTAAATATTGAAAATATTTAATTATGTGAGAAGAGAAAAATCTTTTTAATTAAATATTTGAAAATATTTAATTATTGAGAAGAGTGAAGAATTTAGAAAGTGTTTTAATTAAATATTGAAAATATTTAATTAAATGTAGAATATCATTTAAATTTATAATTTAAATTTGTGATAATTAATATAAATAAATTGTGAAATCTATTTAATTAATTAAGAGGAAGATAGCTTTAATTAAATACACTTATTTATTTAATTAAATTAGAAGAATTGGAAAAATGAACAATATAAATAAATAATTAAATTTATTTATATGTAGATGAATTAAGAATATTAATTAAATAATTCATATTTAATTAATTAATAGGTTTGGTTAACCGTGACCATTTTTAGATGTGTACACATCTAATCTGTCTTGCAAAAACATGATTTTTCCTTAATCCAAATCTAGGAGTTCTAGCATTCATAAATCTGCAAGAATTTACTTTGTGACCAAATTTATTGTAGAAGTAACAGTACCCATAAAAGAGAGGGTAGGATTTGTAAGCCATTCCATTGCTCCTAAAAGGATGAATATGATCCTTGACAAACTCAGAATGTTTGAGTTCAAGATTTTTGTTTCCAGCAATAGTATTGTTCTTTTCGCTATCATTTGAGCATTCACCTTTAACAAAGCCAATACCGGTTTTGTCTTTGTTTAATTTTTGTTTACTGAGCATGCCATTCAGTTTAAGAGTGCTCTCATACTTCTCGATAGTCTTCCTGAGATCTACAATCTCATGTTCAAGTTTATGAATTTCTTGGTCTTTAAAACTTATGTCAATGCGAAGACAATCTTCAACTCTCTTGGACTCTTCAAGTTGAGTTTTTAATGAAATTATCTCAAGATTAATGAGCTGCTCTTGTGAGTTATCTTGAACAACATTATTTTCTTGAGCACATTTCAGTTCTCCTTCATAGTCCACTTCACCTTCTTCACCATCATTGTTGTTTGTTTCATCTTGCTAAATGATTTCAGCCATGAACAGATTTTCATCTTCTTCATCTAGAGAGTCATTAGATTCAGAATTTGTTTCATTTTTGCTAAACAAACTTTTCTTCTTTTTGAAGTTAAATTTATGGTTGGGTCTATAAGCCTTTTTCTTGGAAAATTTCTCAGATTTCTCATTTTCACTATTTGTGTCACCATAGGGACACTTTGCAGAAAAGTGACCTATTTTTCCACAGTTAAAGCATTTGAAGGGAAGTTTTCCCTTATACTTTCTAGAACCCTTTTTGAGTTTCCTCACAAAATGGGATTCTTTAGCATCAGAAAATTCTGATTCAGAGTTTTCATCCCTTTCTTTCCTTTCAGCATTAAATGCTGCTTCTTTTGTAGTGGAGTTGTTTTTACTAATCCTCATTTCATAGGCAGTTAGAGTGTCTTGTAGACTATCAAGGGTAAGTTGGGTAAAAATTTTCTTCTCTTCTAGATTAGCTACCTTAGCTTCAAATTTTGTTGGCAAGGTTCTGATGACCTTGGTTACAACATCAAACTGCTTGACTTCTTCTCCCAGACCCTTCATGGCATTTAATATTTCATCAACTCTTAGAAAATAGTCAACAACTTTTTCATCGTCCCTCATTTTCAATTCTTCAAATTGATGTTTTAAAGTAAGGACTTTGGATTGTTTTACCTTTTCATTTCCTTGATAGATAGTTTCAAGTTTAGTCCTGATTTCTCTAGCAAAGCTGCAGTGCATGAATTTGATGAAGACATCTTTAGTCAGAGCACATAGAAGAGCATGCTTTGCTCTTGCATTGGTTTCATATCTCTTCTTTTCATCAGAAGTAGTTGGCAAAGTAGCTGGTACAGTGTACCCAGTCAATACTATGCTCCAAACATCAAGGTCTATAGAAGTTAAATAAGTCTCCATTTTGATTTTCCAGAATACATAATTAGTTCCATCAAATAATGGAGCTCTAGTCATGGAAGTACCTTCATGAGCTTGAGACATTTTGAATAGACTCCAAGTCTAGAATAATTCCTAGGTTGGAAAGGCCTATCAGAGGACCCTAGGCTCTAATACCAATTGTTGGAGTGAAAGTACACTAAGAAGGGGGGTGAATCAATGTTTATAACTTCTTAAACAATTTAAACTGAAACTGAAAAGAGCCATACATATGTTCTCATTTTTCAATGATTGTGTCATTCATCTATTTGAATGCAATCATATAAACTGAAATGAGTAATGTAACATTGCATTTTAAAGTAGTAAAGTACTGAAGAAAAAGATTAATAGAGACACAATAGACACAAGATATGCCGAGTGGAAAACCCTCCAGGGTAGAAAAACCACTCCTGAACACAAAATCATTATACCATGTCAAGTCTGTGTGCTTATCCAAGGGTTGCATGCCAACAACCATTATGCCATTTGATTATTTTAGATAGTGAGTAATGCTGACACAATAATACCAACAATATTTCATGTGAAGGGGTGAAAAAAATAAGACTTTAGGTTTCCACAAATTCAAGGCAAGGTCACATTCAAAGTGGCATGAACAATAAACAACCTTTTATGACTGCAGTCAGCCTTAAGTCTTGAAATAAATATCAACCAAATGATTCCCCAACACAAATACAATTGGAGGATCGAATTGAAATCCTTTGACAAAAACAAGATTCCAAGTAAATAAACCAAAATCACTTCCATGGTGACTTTACTCAAACCGATTAAAAACATATACCTGTTTTGGGCTTTTGAGACTTATGATTTAGCCATGATTAGACCCGATTAAAATGTAGCTGAATGAACTTAGTGACTCTCTTTTTCAAGGACAATTGCAATACCATAACCAAGTATTAATGCCAATTTCTCATTTCAAAATGTTCATTGTTATATGATGTGTCGATGCCAAGATAATGGAAGTTAGATATTATGCAAGATTCTAAATGCCATTCTCCCATACCAAATACCATTAACCAAATGAAAAGAAATGAGAAATGTGTTCCTCAAAGCCTGAATGCACTAAAATAACCAATATTCCTTGTACCAATTCCTCTGAATGAGAGTAGAGAAGTATACCTTGGAGTGTTTCAAGACCGTTTTTAAATTCAAGATGCTTGTTACTGATCAAGCCATAAATAGACAACCTATAGAAGTACTGAACATGCCAAACACATGTAACCAGATGAATTACTGAAGCACAAAATATCAAAACCGAAACAAGTCACCTGAACCGTAGAATATAGAACCTGTAACGAGAGTACCTCAACTGAGATCTACACATGGATCCAAGATATTTGAGCCACCAAGATAATATAAATAATGAAGTGAATGTGCCAAATAGACAAGCGGAATAACTGAGACAGTAACCACCAAGATGCCAGAGTAACATAAGTTGTCATCAAGGACAAAATAGCACAAGAGGGTCTCAACACCACTAATGTCGGATCTTGTCCAGGCATGTCGGCATAGGTCTAGGAAAAATTTACCTTTCTCTGATTGATGAATGCTATTAAATTTTCCTTCTCCTTGGGATCAAGTGATGCTGCATGGTATGCTATCTTTGGGTCCTCTATTGTGCCAACATTAATGGATTTTGCTTCTTCTACAAGAAGCATCGATCTTTCTTGATATTTTGATATGGGGAGATTGAACCCTCCATCCTCGGGTGCCTCTAGGAGGTTTTCACCTTTAGATGCATCCTTTATTTTTTCTTTCCTGAATTTGATAGAGCCAAAATGTGGTTTTCCCTAGGGGATCATATTTTTTTATGTTTTTTCTTTCATTTTTGCGACTGGACAATTCAATCTCTCCACAAAAGTATGCCTCCTATTTGAGCTCCATGATGAATCCTGCTTTGTGATCTCCAACTAGTATGTATGTTTGAAGTCCCATGAACTCCACAATTTTCTCATCATTTTGGAATTGATCTAGAATAGGTATATGTTGTTGTTGATCCCAATCTATGAGTTGTGGGTAACAGAGTGAGAGGCTATCATCTTGGTCTACAAAGCTTACAGAATTAGGTGAAAGGGTTAGTATGGCTCTCGTGTCTTTTTCCCACTAGGTATCTAGGTCGTCATTACTAGAAGTGGGGGAGTCATATCCAGTGATGAAGGAAGGAGTTGTTTTGAAATGGTAATAGATGTTGGGAATGGTTTCCATGTATTAGAGAGGGAACCTATCAATTCTAAAGTTGTATAATAATTATTCAATGGGTAACTCATTGTCCATGATATGATAGATATCCATTGCCTTAATGCCAACAAAATTTTCTCATTTCTTCCAACAGGTTTGTCCGATTTTTGGAATAACCACATCTTTTGGTTTATAAACTAGCCCCATATTTTTCTTCCTCTATTCCACTATTATAGGCTCTGATGGGCCTTGTTTATGTAGCCCAAGTCCACCTATTCCATTGTATCCCATATGTTTAACTAATTGATAACCTCTAGTGTTAGGATCAATTAAAATGGGTTGTAGCTTTTTGGTTCTTTTTGGTCCTCTTTGTAGATCATGGATGAGTGTCCTCAAATATTTCTTCATATTTCATGTCTCCCCATCTAGTAAAGATCATGGGCTTGGCTATCATTTGCACAATCTTGATCTCTTTTGGACCTCCATATACTTTGGGTGTTGGTGGAAGCATACCGATGCAAAATTCCTGGTTAAAATGGTAATTCCCTTTACCCTTGTCAAGTACTTGAATCTTGGCTTCGATTTTTGGTTGCTCACTTGATGTGTTCTTGGTAGAGGTTAATGGAATCATTGAAGGGTTGACATAAGAGAATGAATGGAGGCTATATCATTGCTAGGCACACATTGGACTTTATTGTACTTCTCCTCCAACTTTGCACACAAATGGAAAAGCTCAAGATCGACATATAGTGTTACTTATTTTCCTACATGAGGAAACTTTAGGCACTAATGAAAAGTGGAAGGGATTGCGTGTAATGCATGGATCCATGGGCATCCTAGGAGGAGGTTGTATGGAAACTCAAGATCCAGTACTTGACAAGTAGTTTTTATGATGGTTGGCCCTATCTGCACTGGCAACCTGAGTGGCCCCTTATGGTGATACTCTTTCCTTTGTCAATCACATCATCAGAATGCCCCAGCTGTTTGATGAATTTTAAGGTATACATGTTTAAACCTACACCATTATATATCAATACTCATTTGACTATGGTCTTGTGAACACCATCCTCTATGTAAATATCTTGATTGTGAAATGTTCTTTGTGTTAGATCTTTCTCTAAAAAGACTAAATGATTACAAGTGTTGTGATTTTTCTAACCATGGCTTGGAACTGAATCGGATTGAGGTCATTAGGGACTGACATTTCCAATGCCTTTCTAATATTTCCCTATGTGTAGGTGACAATTTTAACAATTCAAGGATTGAGATGAGGGTAGGTGTCTTCTTTAAATGTTCCATAATGTTGTAGTCACTTGGCAACTTGATTGTGGGTTAGGGAGGGGCTCCTTGTATTGTAACTCTTCCTTGACGGGTAGTTACATTGCAGTTGTTGTCTCCTCGTATTGTTACTACGTTTTCCCTATTGTCATCAACTTGTGAGAGGGTTCCTAAAACTGTGTCACCGTACGTGTAATTAGCATTGTGGTACTCTTGTTCCTTTCCTTTATAATTCCTCTTAGAGTGGTTTTGGATTGGGTTTGAGTATATTTGAAGGTCCTTATTTTAGGGATGATGCTCAACATCTACTTCCCCTTTGTCTATCAAGTCTTGGATAATGTGTTTGAGGTACATGCAATTGTTGGTCGTATGCCCTTTGATCTTATGGAATTCACATGTCTTTCTCATTGTACCATGGTGTCTTAAAGCTAGGTTCCTCATAATTTGGGTGATCATTCATTTTGATTAGGTTTTGTTGTACTAGTTTGTGCATGACTGTTTCAAGTGACTCACCTAGTACTGTGAACTACCTCCAAGGTTGATCATATTGTCTTTGTTGCCCTCCCTAATTTGTTTGTTGGTTTACAACCTAATTATTCTTGGGATAGGTAATTTGGTTGCTTTGTGTTTTATTGGGACCATATATTATTTGTGCCACCCGTGGTTTGTTTTGATTTGTGTTCTACGTATTCCATACTACTCTAGCATCTACCACTCCATCGTTTGTGACTTTCTTATTTTTGGCCTAGACTTAGGTTTCTCATTTGAGTTAGAGGGACTATCTTTTGAGCTGTTTGTTTTAAGGGTTCCTCTTGCAATGAGGGCTCTCTCAATATGTAATCCATTTTTGATTGTTTCTTGAAAGTCTACAGGACATGGCATAGTGAGCTGGTAGTTTATTTTAGGTAGGACATTTGTGATGAAAATATCCACCAATTGGGGTTAGGGCCCTGGCTCGGTTGGCTAAAATTTTCTTGTTGCAGGAGGTTGGTCATGAGGTCTAGTCTCCCCCACCCCCCATGGTATCTGAGGGTGTGTCACACCAATGCCACTGGTCACATTAATTTTTTTACCTAGCGCACTGTAGTTTATAGGGGGCCATGCTACCCAATTCCTGCAATCTAATAAAAACAGAAGAAGAAAAAAATATCCACCAATTCCTTGTCTAGAATGGGCCATTTTCCCCAACTCGCTTTGTGTCCCCATCTCTGTAGGTAGGAGGTAAAGGACTCTCCATGATTCTATTTGATTATGGAAAGACTCGTGATGGTGACATCTTGCTCTATGTTAAATGAGAAGTGGCTTGTAAATTTGCTAGATATCTCATCAAATTTTTTGATTCCTAGTTGTAGACAAGTGAACCATTCCATAGCATGACCAATAAGGCTACATGGAAAGAGCCTCATGAGATAGGCATCATTATTTTCTAACTCCATACATGATACCAAGAAGTCTCGTACATGCTCTACTGGATCTCCTTTTCCTCTATATTTGTTGTCAAACCTGGGTATTTCAAAGTTTTTGGAAAGGGAAGTGTTCTAATTGAATGATCAAATGGGAATGGAAGAATTCTTGAAGAGTATAGGTCTTCTTTTATTTTCCTCCCTCTATATTTGGTATTTTTTGGGTGATGGCCTCTAGTTTTAGTTTCATCTCTAGTTTTAGTTTCATCTCTATTTTTGGTACATATGTTGCCCTACCAGGTTTTGGTCATATATCAGGTATTGTGAAGGTACAAGACCTTGATAGCCATACGAGATGCAAGGAGGGTTAACTCCATGTTGCATGTAAGGAGGGTGAGCTCCTTGTTGTTGGGGTGGAATATACTGAAGGCTTCCCTCATGATGCATTGACGGGTTACCTTTTTGATGGGATGATTGAAGAAGGGTGCTTTGTGGTGTTGAGAAACGATGCCTCAATTGCCAGCTTGAACCTCTATCGCAGTGGTCTCCTTTTGTGTTCTGGAGGTACTGCGGTGAAGGGTTTATCTTTTACCACCATACCGCGGCCATCCAAGAGGTTGACTGTGATGGTCGTGGTAAGGCCGCTAGCAATTGGCTGGCGGTTACTGCCCTACCACAACCAGCCAAGAGGCTGACTGTGGTGGCCATGGTAAGGCTACCAGTGGCCTGGCTGGCAGTTACCGCCCTACCATGGCCAACCAAGAGGCTGACCATGGTGGCCATGGTAAGGCCGCCAGTGGCCTGGCTAGCAGTTACCGCCCTACCGTGGCCAACCAAGAGGCTGACTGTGGTGGTCGGGGTAAGACCACCAGCGGTCAGCCAAGCCAGCTACTGCTGTACCACGGTGTGTCTTGGAATCGACAATGGTAGTGTGGTAGCATGAGCGACAGAGCTCAGATGGACTCAGACATCTTATCACCTTACCGAGGGCTATTCAGATGGAGTCTACGGTAGTTGTTAGTGTAATTAATTAATTAATTATTACACTAGCATAAGTTAACTTAGGGTTAATTAATCATATTAGTCCTAGGTTACTTTTTATCATTTAATAATGGTGTTGAGATAAGATTCCCTTCTAGAAGATGAGTTGTCTTTTCTAGAAGTTATCTCCATCTTATTATCATTCCCTAGGTTAGGGTTTCATGTTGTCACATGAAGTGTGGTTTCTACACTTGGCAACATCTTATGCATTTTAGGTTTTGCTCTTGCCTATATAATTAGTCATATGTACACTTTGTAAAGAATCCAGATCATCATAATAGAATCTCTATTTTGAATGTCATTATCATACTTTCTGTGTGGGTGAATATTTCTTCTTGGCAAAGGTCCTCCATTGAAGTCTGTAGCTTCATCAAGGCAACCTGTGTATCCAGCATTCCAACATGGTATCAGAGTTGTTCCAGTGAAGGTTCATCCCAGGATCAAGAGAGTTTGGCTCCGATTTGGACATATTCAGCCATTTGAGGTATATCTAGGGTTTTTGCATTTTGTACTATCCGTACACATTTGCAAAAAAAAATATCCTCCCTTTCAGTCCTCCATCATGGCAAAATTTTTTTAGGTCATTCGGAATTTTTTCTTTCTCCATTCGGGAAAAATTTTCTAGAGTTTGGGCAAAAATCAAATCTGCGGGCGACCTACTATTTTATTTGACAGTCGAAATTATTATTTTTCTGGGGAACTATAGTCTTGTTCTTCGTCAGCATCCAAGTTTTGCTGCAGATTAATTTTTCGGCATTTAATTTTTTTTGAATTGCTGTATAAGCAATATTCAAAAATTTATTTCTTTCGGCCCCATCATCGACCTGTTTGCAGACACCGACAAGGTTGTCGGACCTCGTCGCATCAGCTCGTGTCATCTGTCCGGCTCCCGCTCAACTCCTGGTGATCACATGTTCCTGACGACCGATCCCATCACCGGCACCAGCCCCCTCCACCTAACCTCCGCTCCCACCGACGTCCCTTGCATCGGTCATATCAGAACCGTGGGCTACCGCTGAACTCCGAGCGGTGTTCCGGCCGCGCCACCTGGCTGCTCCGCCTTTCTGCCTTTCCACCACCGCTTATCCAGTGGTGGGTTTTTTTAAAAACTGCCAGCTCGCCTCGTGGTCATATCAACGACCAAGGGCCGAATTTTTTTTAGCTAGAGGGTGCTTAAGTTTTGCACCTATTTAGCCTACAGGCCCTAATAGGGCAGATTTTTTCATTTTATCATATCTTTTCACTAGGGTATCAAAAATCTGCAAACGAGATACCGTCGGAAAGGGAATTCAGTGCTCTTTCCAGTGGTGACATCCATTCTGGGAAATTTTTCTTCCAAAAAATTATATAGTCAACTGAATTCAAAACCCTAATTTGGACATAAAGACTCATATCTTCGCAACCGTTGATCGAAATTCAGTGATTCTAGCGGCATCAGGAAGGTAATTCAGAGATATTTTCATCAGTCCAATTAGTTTGATCAGTTTTAGCTCCAGGTACTCTTGCATTTGTTTTGTTCAACTTCGTGCACTTGTTCAATAACTTGGATATCCTAAAGCTTGGGAAAAGGTATTTTATTTGGGTTGCATCACTTCAGTTGCATATCAGTTTTGGGAGCTTCTATTTGCTGTTGAAGGTCATTATCTTTGTATTTTTGGAGAAATTTGTTTGTACATTATGGGGATTGCATATTATCCTTCTTTGACTATGTTGCACACGGGAAACTATAAATAATGGCGAGATGGGATCATCCACCATCTCCAAACACTTGAATTGTTGCCACATTTGTATGGTACGGTTCCCCATCTAGGTCAAGGTATTCAAAAATTTGCTTGGAGTTGTAGCAGATATAATGTTTTAGCAGTGATTGCAATGCATGTTGATTGTGATATTTTGGAATCTATTGATCATTGTGATAGTCCTCACATCCTTTAGACTAAGATTTGGGAGATATATGGAGATTCAGATACTCCACCCTTCCTTGATGGTCATGATTCAGAATGTCAGGTTTCAGATCAAGTACCCCATGATGATATTGCTATGCAGGAGGTTGTTTGTTTGGATTGCCTTGACTCTTCTGAAGAGGTTGACAAGGTTTCTTCAGATGATTCTTCTTCTCCATCAGAGACAGTTGGTATCCCTTCACATTCAGTGATTCCTTGTCCAGAGTCATTGATTGAGGCTTCCATCATCATCATTCATCAGGACACATGTTGTTTTCCAGACTTGACATCACATGATGGCTTTGTTTCAGGTATCACTGACTTGGCTATTTCTACAGGTTTGGATTACATTCTTGAGGGGATATCACTCCTCTATTCATAGATTTCATATATGAGACTTCCTCCATCTTCATCGGAGTTCCTTCAGCATCTACCATTGGTTTGGCTTCAGTCTTATCTCAGTGGTTTTGAGGACACTTCATTATGGGGGGGCAATCAAGTCTCCATCTATTCCTTTCCTTCCTTCAATTCCTATCCGGAATGGGAAGCATCTCTACACTTGCACCTGGTTTTGTTTCTTCCGAAAGGGAGACAAGTTGTTTGTCGACATTGGATCATATTTTGTCTACATACACTTACCATTCTTGCAGGTGATCACATCTTTTGGGGGGGCTATATAGTCTCTCTATTTCCCTCCTATGGGGGGCCCATTGATTGTATTGTATCCATGTGATGATTGTTGTCCTTGGGGGGATGATGTTGAGTCCTCCAATCATCACCTTTCTGCATTTCATCTCCTTTTTTGGAGAGGGGTTTTCTTCCCACTGGGTTTTTCCTCTTTTCTCTATTTGTGGGAGATTAGTTGCATTTTCATCCTATGTACATGGGTACCTAAAATGGCCATCAGTCGGGACCCATCATCATCATGCATAATCATTGCATTTTATTTTCCTCCCTAAGTTGCACTTATGGGGGGGTGTTAGTGTAATTAATTAATTAATTATTACACTAGCATAAGTTAACTTAGGGTTAATTAATCATATTAGTCCTAGGTTACTTTTTATCATTTAATAATGGTGTTGAGATAAGATTCCCTTCTAGAAGATGAGTTGTCTTTTCTAGAAGTTATCTCCATCTTGTTATCATTCCCTAGGTTAGGGTTTCATGTTGTCACATGAAGTGTGGTTTGTACACTTGGAAACATCTTATGCATTTTAGGTTTTGCTCTTGCCTATATAATCAGGCATATCTACACTTTGTAAAGAATCCAGATCATCATAATAGAATCTCTATTTTGAATGTCATTATCATACTTTCTATGTGGGTGAATATTTCTTCTTGGAAAAGGTCCTCCATTGAAGTCTACAGCTTCATCAAGGCAACCTGTGTATCCAACATTCCAACAGTAGTATGGTAAGGGCTGTGGGGAGCTCGGATGAGCTCGATGATTGGTTTGACCGAGTTGGACTCGATGTCAAAAGTGGATAGCGAATGGTTTGCAGACACGTGGCTCGATGTCTGAGCGATAATTGGCTAGAGGCCAAAGTCATAGAAGTAGTAATTGTAGATCGATTCAGGGTGGCAAACAGGACCTAATTTGGGTAAAGAAGTTATGGCCTAGGTGGCTCGATGCAATGAGATTGGTATGGGCAGATTTTTAGTGCGATTGAATCAGACTTGATTGTACCTTGTGATCAGCGGTTGACTGACATAATTGAATGTAAAATTATACTTAAGAAAGTCGATGTCACATTGTATGATAAGGTTCAAATGGTGTGTTAGAAAATAACATTGTAACAGTAAGATAATTCTAGTGTGTTGTTGTGAGCTGATCAGAGAAGACTGTAATTTTGTATGTAACTATTTTGTTACTGTAATACAAGTAGTCTGGACTTTGTGTGGTGGGTTTTTTACCTGAAAAGGTTTTCCCACGTATATCTTGTGTCAATCTATGAATTCTAATTTTTGTTATCTATTTTACATGCATGTATTCATCTCAAGTAGTTTTAGAATACTATTGAAACCAGTTTATGCTCTTCTCCTCTATTATATTAGTGTTAAGGGAATGTATTCCACATTGTTGGGTCTCTAGATCCATGCCTCTGTTCCCTTCAAGTGATATCAAAGCTTGGCCAATTGTGTTATCCTTGTAGGAAAGATTAGTTTTTTGTGCCAATACTGTTTTAGTGGGATCTTGCATTGTTAAAACTTGTTTCTGTTTGAGATGGCGAGTACATATGGTAGAATAGACATTGAAAAATTCAATGGCAGTAACTTTGAGTTATGGAAACTCAAGATAGAAGACTTGCTTGTGGATAGAGACCTCTGGCTTACAATGTCTGGAACTAAGCCACAAAGTACAATGCAAGAATATTGGGATCTTGCAGATAGAAAAGAAAGAGGTTTGATAAGACTAAATCTAGCAATTTATGTTCTCCTAAACGTCCATGAGGACCAGTTTGCAGCTTCATTATGGAAGAAGCTTGGTGATATTTATCAAGGAAAGTCTCTAGTAAATAAGTTATTCCTGAGGAAGAAGATGTACTCCTTCAAGATGGAAGAAGGTGCATCTGTTGCAGACCATCTGAACTTGTTTAACATGAGTGTTACTTAGCTGGCTTCTGTAGGTGTAAAGATTGAGGAGGAGGATCTTTGCATGCTCCTGTTGTGTTCATTACCTGACAGTTGGGACCATCTTGTGATGGCCATTGGAAGCACTACTACTGCTTTCAAAATGGAAGACGTTGTTGCCTCATTTCTATCTGAAGAGATGTGGAGGAAGTCTTTAGAGATGGCCAAAGAGGCTCTTGTTGTTCGAGGTAGACCAAAGGAGAAAGGAAAGAAGAAGGACAAGAAGTCAAAATCCAAATCTGCAGGGAGATCAAAGTCTCCTGGTAAAAATTTCAAGGTGAGATGTTGGAACTATGGGCAATCTGGACATATCCAGAAGGACTGCAAGGAGGAGAAGAAGAAGAATGCTTCTGACAACGAATCTTCTCAAAGTGATGCAGATGCCTTCATTGCAGTAGCTTTAAAAACTCAAGCATTAGATGATGTATGGCTGGTAGATTCAGGTGCTTCTTTTTAAATGACATCCAATAGAGAATGGTTCTCTAAATATGAGAAGTATGATGGTGGAAAGGTGTACTTGGCAAGTGATTCAACGTTGGAGATAGTTGGCAAAGGAAGAGTCATAATTCAGTTTCCTAACAGGAGAGTCAAAGGTATTGGTGGCGTACTGCACATACCAGGTTTGGCTCGAAATCTTCTCTCTGTCAGTAAGTTAAATGATGCTGGAGTAGAAGTTTATTTTTCAAGTAAGGGATGTAAAACGGCTAGAGGTGCAATGGTGCTGGCTAAGGGTGTTCGTACTGGCACTCTGTACAAGTTGGATGCACATCTTGTTCTTTGTAACAGTGCCTCTGTAAAGCCATGCAATGCTGCACCTATAGAGAAAGATGAAGAATCTTCTCTGGCAGCAAATGCCATGGAGGTAAAACTCCTAGTTGAGAAGACTATGTTGTGGCATCACCAACTTGGTCACATTGGTGAGAAAGGTTTAAAAATCTTGAAGAATAAAAATATTGTAGAAGGGCTTGATGATTGTAACCTTGAGTTTGATTTTTGCGAACATTGCATCTATGGAAAACAACACCGTGTTTCTTTTTATTCTAGTCCTCACAAATCTTCTGGTATACTGGATTATGTTGATTCTGATGTGTTTGGTCCAGTTAATGTTCCTTCGTTATCGAAGTCTAGATATTATGTTTCTTTTATTGATGAATGTTCGAGAAGGGCATTTGTATACTTCATTAAAATTCAATCAAAAGTGTTCAGTCAATTTAAAGAATTTAAATCTTTGGTTGAAAATCAGACTGGACGGAAAATTAAGTGCTTGAGGACAGACAATGGTGATGATTTTTTTTTTGCAGATTTTGAAAGGTATTGCATTGATCATGGTATTAAAAGGCACAAGAAAATGCATTACACTCCATAACAAAATGGAGTTTCTGAAAGGTTGAACATGATGCTGATGGAAAAGGCAAGGTGTATACTGAGTGGTGCTGGTTTGGAACAGAATTTTTGGGTTGAGGCTGTGGCTACAACATGTTATCTATTAAATAGATCTCCTTGTTTAACTCTTGTTGACAAGACACCTTTGGAAGCATGGTCTGGTAAGAAGCCCTCTCTAAGACATGTCCGTGTGTTTGGCTATGAGGCATATGTTTATGTGCCAAATGAAAAGAGATCTAAACTGGATAACAAGGTTGTCAAATGTATTCTCATCGGCTATGGAGTTGGTGTGAAAGGATACAAGCTTTGGAACCCTGTTACCGAGAAGGTTGTGTACAGTAGAAGCATGATATTTCTTGAGCTAAAACCTTCAGTTAATTATCAGTAGCTTGGGACAAATCAGAGTGACAAGAAGAAGGATGTAGTTGAAATTCCCCAAACTCCAGAAAGGGAAGAGCTACATGGTGTACCTGAGACTGAAGAGAGCTCAAGCGGCTCTAGAAGTTCTGATGATGAAGAACAACCTCAGCCTGTAAGAAGATCTACATGAGAAAAAAGGCAACCTAATAGGTATGGTTTCTCTATGTTAGATTCAAACTGTGCCTATGCTTTAATTACTAGCACTGATGAACCTACGACTGTTAAAGAAGCAATCAACATGGCTGATTCAAAGTCTTGGCTAGAAGCCATGAATGAAGAAATGGATTCTTTGAAAAAGAATGACACTTGGAATTTGGTACCACTGCCTAAAGGGCGAAAGCTTGTTGGTTGTAAGTGGATATTCAAAAAGAAGACATGTCTTGATGGAAGTGTTCATAAGTATAAGGCTAGGTTGGTTGCAAAGGGTTTTTCTCAAATTGAGGGAATAGATTATGGAGAGATTTTTTTCCCTATAGCAAAGCTGACATCCATCAGATTTCTATTATCTTTAGCTGTTGTGTATGATTTTGAAATTGAGCAGATGGATGTGAAGATAGCGTTTCTCCATGGTGAGCTGGAAGAAGAAATCTACATGTCCCAGCCTACGTTTTTTGTTGAATGAGGTAAACAAAATCTGGTTTGAAAATTAAATAAATCTCTCTATGGTTTAAAGCAATCTCCTAGAATGTGGTACCAAAAATTTGACACGTTTGTGTTGTCAATTGGATTTGTGAGATCAAAATCTAATCATTGCATTTATTATTAATCTGAGAATGATCATGTTCTTGTTATTACCCTGTATGTGGATGATATGTTATTCATTGGAAATAGCAAGACTATGATTTATGATCTTAAATCTCAGTTGTCTGTAAAGTTCAAAATGAAAGATCTTAGTGCAACTAGGTACATTCTTGGAATGGAGATTACCAAGGATAGAACAAGCAGAAAACTTTGGGTCAGTCAGAGTAAGAATGTGAAGATAGTTCTGGAGAGGTTTAGCATGGATGACTGCAAACATCTTGTTGTTCCAATCATGCATGGAACTAAGTTGTCTATTGAAGACTGCCCAAATTCTACTACTGAGATGGAGGACATGACCAGTGTACCCTATGCAAGTGTTGTTGGCAGTTTGATGTATGCTATGGTCTGTACAAGACCAGACATTGCCCAAGCAGTGGGAGTTCTAAGCCGATTTATAGAAAATTCAGGAAGATCTCATTGGGATGTTGTGGAGAGAGTATTCAAGTATTTGAAGGGGACTTCAAATTATGTACTGTGTTACCATGGTAGTATGGTTGCATCATAGAGGGCTCTCAGCATTCATGGGTATGTTGATTTAGATTGGGCAGGGGACATTGACAGCAGGTGATCCACTAGTGGATACACTTTCATGCTTAATGGTGGAGCAATTAGTTGGATGAACAAGCGACAGGTTGTAGTTGCTTTATCCATGACAGAGGCAGAGTACATGGCTGAAAATCATGCCTATAAAGAGGTTGTTTGGTTAAACCGTTTGTGTTCAGACATTGGATTCAATGCTAGGCAGATTTCAATCTATTGTGACAGTCAAAGTGCCATTTGTTTGGCAAAGAATTCTACCTTTCATGTCAAGACCAAGCACATTGATGTGCAATATCATTTCATAAGGGACATGGTTGAAGATGGCAAGGTCAGTCTGGAAAAGGTGGAAACCTTGAAAAATGTTGTAGATGCTTTGACAAAACTAGTTAGCATAGACAAGTTCAGATGGTGCGCAAAATTGATGGGCCTTGGGGCCTACGACAGACAGTAATTTGTTTAGAGTATGGAGGAAGTTGGGAATCTTCGTCAGCTGGGAGCTTGTTGAGAAACGATGCCTCAATTGCGAGCTTGAACCTCTGTCAAAAAAGACTTGGCATGAAAATTGCTCTGTTTTACCTTTACCGCCATACCACAGCAGTCTCCTTTTGTGTTCTGGCAGTACTGCGGTGAAGGGTTTAGCTTTTATCGCCATACCATGGTCAACCAAGAGGCTGACTGCGATGGCTGCAATAAGGTTGCCAACGATTGGCTAGTGATTACCGCCCTACCACAACCAACCAAGAGGTTGACCGCGGTGCCGCAGTAAGGCCGCCAATGGCTTGGCTGGTAGTTACTGCCCTACTATGGGCAACCAAGAGGCTGACTGCGGTGGCTGCGATAAGGTTGCCAGTGGCCTGGCTGGCGGTTACCCCCCTACCGCGGCCAGCCAAGAGGTTGACCGCGGTGGCCGCGATAAGACCGCCAATGGTCAGCCAAGCCGGCTACCACAATACCATGGTGTGTCTTGGAGCTGGCAGCAGTAGCATGAGTGACAGAGCTTGGGCAGACTTGGACATCTTACCGCCTTACTGCAAGCTGGTCAGATGGGCTCTATAGTAGTGCGGTAAGGGCTGTGAGGAGCTCGGATGAGCTCGGTGATTGGTTTGACTGAGTTGGACTCGATGTTAGAAGCGCATAGTGAATGGTTTGTGAACACATGGCTCTATGTCTGAGTGATAATTGGCTAGAGGCCAACATCATAGCAGTAGTAATTGTAGGTCAATTCAGAGTGGTGAATATGACCCGATTTGGGTAAAGCAGTTATGGCCTAGATGACTCAATGCAATGAGATCGGTATGGGCAGATTTTTGGTGTGATTGAATCAGACTTGATTATACCTTGTGATCAGTGGTTGACTGACATAATTGAATGCAACATTAGACTTAAGAAATTTGATGTCATATTGTATGATAAGGTTCAAACGGTATGTTAGAAGATAACATTGTAACAGCGAGAGAATTTTAGTGTGCTATTGTGAGCTGATCAAAGAAGACTGTAATTTTGTATGTAACTTTTTTGTTACTATAATACAAATAGTTTGGACTTTGTCTAGTGGGTTTTTTACCTAAAAAGGTTTTCCCATGTATATCTTGTGTCAATCTGTGAATGCTAATTTCTATTATCTATTTTCAATGCATATATTCATCTCAAGTAGTTTTAAAATGCTATTGAAACTGGTTTATGTTCTTCTCCTCTATTGTATTAGTGTTAAGGGAATGTATTCTGCACTGTTGGGTCTCTAGATCCATGCCTCTTTTCCCTTCATGTGGCACACCTTGTTGTGTAGGACTAAACTAAAGGTTACCTTGGTGATGCATTTATGGGATACCTTGTTGATGGGATGATTGAAGAAGGGTGCTTTGTGCCACACCTTGCTGGGTAGGACTAATCTAAAGGTTACCCTAGTGATGCATTTGTGGGATACCTTGTTAATGTTGTTTTATTTAATTAATAATATAAATAGGTTTTTTAGGACTTTATTAAATAAATGAAATTTATTTAATTTGTCAAAAATGATGAAAAAGTGAATTAATTAAATAATGTTGTATTATTCAATTAATAGCAGAATTATGGTTTTGGATGTCATTTGTGTGATGTTTCAAGATGTTGTGGGATGATTTCGAGATGTTATGGGATGATTCCAAGATGTTTCGAGTCATTCCAAGATGATTATGAGATGTTTCAAGACATTACGGGACAATTTCAAAATATTTCAAGACATTACAGGATGTTTCAAAATGATGCTCAATGTTATTTGATGTTGTTCGATGTGTGTGATAAGTGTTAGATCAATTTTACATGTCTACATATATATATTTATATAGCTTTCAAAAGTAAAAGCAAAAGATTTGAAGTTTTTTATAATATATTATGCAAATGTTTATAAAACATTACATTTTTATTATGAATTAAAAGATAATATTACACATATTCAAAAACAATTATAGATAAAAAAAATCACCCCTAAAATCTAAATGAAAAAAATAAGATACACCTTTTCTCCAAGTATTCTAGAGAAAACTAACTCGTGACAAACAAACTATGAACATTTTAATCCCTAAGATAAGGTGACTTTATTACACATTACAAACCTTATTTTCCAACAATTGTATGTTGGGTGAAAATTGAAAAGATTAAATGGGATTGGAAAACTACATTGATGCAATTATATCCAAAATTTTATGAAAAAAAGTAGTTTGTGCAAACACAACTCAAAGATTACTTGGGTCCTACTGTTGGAGGCACAATGTGTCCGCCACTACCACTGTAATCAAATGAAGCCGACGTAGAATTAGCATAAATGTGAAAAGCAAGCTTTCCAAATGTAACACTACCTTCCATCTTCGTGTCACCTTCTGTATCGTTAGCTCCACACATGTCTGCCATGGACTCAAGCTCCTTCACCACTTCACTCATTTCTAGTTGATATGCACATGGTCTTCACAGCAACGCAGTGCTAAGTTTACAAAGCTTTCTAAAATAGAGGGAGTAATGGGAGAGTTTTTGAGAACTGTATCCAACAGTTGGTGCTCCGCAAGAACAGTTCTCCCTCCTCTTTCAGTAGTAGTCCTCACTTCTCAAACTAGATATTTCCCTCGTTCTATGGGTTGTCTGCCAGTTAGCAGTTTGAGCAGTACAACACCGTAACTGTACACGTCGCTCTCCTGTGTCAGCTGTTGTGTCATGTAATAGTCTGGGTCCAGGTACTCTTGCCCAATCGTACATCTCTCAATTATATTTTTAAAAATAAAAGTAAAAAATTTACCAATATTTTGTATGAATTTGGGTTGTGCAGACATTAGAATGAGTTTAAACAGCTTTTGATTAGAGAGTTGTACTTACCATTGTTCCCTTGAATTTGCTTGAGATATGCCCTCTAGTGCCTGTGTCCGCTACGAGTTTCGAAAGCCCAAAATCTGCTACCTTGGGATTGAGATTTTCATCAAGCAGGATGTTGTTGGACTTTGTAGAATTGCAAAATTCCAAATGGAGATTTACATAGAAATTACAGAGTATAAAAATAGAGCATACACACACAACAAAATCGTTTATCATGGTTCAACAAATCTGGCTTACATCCACACTGAGCAGAGATATATATATATTAAGCCTTTTTTAATCTCATTACATAAGAAGATACAACCACTGTAATATATACAAAGAATGCCCTTTCATATCCCTCGAATAAGAAGAGACATACGCAAGGGAGTGAAGGCTGACCGTTGGGATTCATTTATTCAACAAACTCCCACCTGATGACCAACGGATACTGCCATACCTCTGCTCTTATTTTCAAATTTATCTTTTCTTTACAAGCCCAAGAGAAGTTCTTGCACATTCAAACTTCTCCTTTGGTACAATCTTCATCAAAACATCTGCCAGATTGATCTTTGTGTCGATCTTAATCACTTGCAATCTGCCCTCTTCAATCATATGATGCACAAAATGAGCATGAGTGTCAATGTCCTTTGATCGCCACTGAGATGAGTGATTATGAGCCATAAAAATGGCACTATGACTATCACAAAATAGAATATAAGAGTTTTGATTATACTTCAAATCACTAAGTAATCGTTGTAACCAAATCATCTCTCGAGCACCTTCAGAAAGAGCTAAATATTCAGCTTCAGCTGAAGATAAGGCAATAGAATGTTGCAACCTAGAGGCCCAACTAATAGCAGCCCCATCAAACGTGAAAGCATAACCAGCAGTAGACCTCCTTTTATCCAAATCTCCGGTAAGATCAGAATACGTAAATCCTTGAAACTGAACATTGTTGCCATTAAAACACAAACTATAAAAAGAAGTACCTTTAAGATACTTCAAAATGCATTTCACTGCTTCCCAATGTTGCTTCCCGAGATTGCTCATGAACCTACTTACAACTCCCACTGCATGAGCAATGTCGAGATGAGTAGAAACCATAGCATACATAATGCTACCCACCACTGATTTGTAAGGGACACGAGCCATAAAGTCTTTGTCCACTTGTGTTTGGGGACACAAATCCAATGATAAATGAAAATGAGAAGCAAGAGGAGTAGAAACAACCTTCGCATCAGTCATACCAAACCTGTCCACCACTTTGTCAATGTAATCTCCTTCTTCTTCCTATCCCGAGTTATTGTCATGCCAAGATCCTTTTGGCTGCACCTAAGTCTTGCATTGAAAACTTGCTGGCCAAGTGAGCTTTCAACTCACTAACAATCTTTGGACTAGTTCCGGCTATCAACATATCATCAACATAAAGAAGAAGGATAACAAACTCCCCAGTAGGAAGCTGCTTATAATATATGCATGGATCAGATTCACACCTTGTGAAATTGTGTGCAAGCATGAATTTTTCAAACTTCAAATACCACTGACGTGGGGCTTGTTTGAGCCCATACAAACTCCTCTTCAACCTGCAATAAAGATGCTCTTTTCCCTTCTTGAAAAAACATTGAGGCTGCTCCATGTATAACTCCTCATCAACATCGCCATGTAGAAATGTTGTTTTGACATCGAGTTGTTCCAATTCAAGATCCCATACTGTTGCAAGTCCCAAAACAGTGCGGATAGTTGTTATTTTGACAACCGGTGAGAAAATTTCATTGAAATCAATCCCTTGTTTCTGAGCATACCCTTTCACCACTAATCGGGCTTTGAACCGTTTAGAACCTCCACCTTCATCTTTCATTTTGTAGACCCACTTGTTCTTAAGTGACTTTTGATTCGGTGGTAAAGAAACCAAATCCCATGTTTGATTGGTTTCAAGTGATTTCATCTCTTCTTCCATGGCTTTTAGCCATTTATCCTTGTCACTATTGTTACAAGCATCTTTAAAACTAACCGGTTTAGGTTGCTCAGAGATAAGAAGTTCTGGTTCTGCCTCTTCAGCAAATAGTAACTCATAATCAAAAAATTTCGAAGGAATCCTCCTATGCCTAGAAGACCTCCTTAAATTATCATGACTCCTTTCATTCTACTCACAAATAGAATCTTGAGAATAATCGGTTTCTCCTTGCGTGACTCCTGCAATAGTCTCTCCTTCTTGTGTGGCTCCTGTAACACTCTCTCCTCTTTGTGTGGCTCCTGCAACACTCTCTCTTGTAGCACTCTCTCTTCTCTGTGTGGTTCCTGCAGCACTCTCTCCTGCAACACTCTCTCTTCTCTATGTGGTTCCTGCAGCACTCTTTCCTGTTTGCAAGGCTCCTACAGTCTCATGTAAAAGCCCATCTGAATGTATGTTGCTTGGTAGCAATTGAAAGGAAGGCATAGAGTATGTATCAACAGCCAAGGGAAAACCCATTTCGCAAGGACTGGTAGAAGGAGATGTGTGAGAATGACCAAAATGTGACACGGTGAAGTCTGCCGGTTCTTCAAAGAACTGAGAGCATGAAGTTCCATGGCGGTGAGGAGAAGAGGATGAGTCCTCTTTCATAGAAATTTCTTGGTTCCCAAATAGTGAGTCATCACTATTACTAGATGAAGTAGGGGGTGCCAAAACTAAGGTGGGAGAAGTAGCATTTGCTGTGGGAATGGAAATATTTGACCTCTGTGTGACATTATTATTATCACATAAGGAGAAAGGCACATTTTCTACCGACTGTGATTGTTGTGCTGAAAACACAATTTCATTGAAAACCACATCTCAAATCCTCATGATTTTCTTTCCAACCGGATCCTACAATCGAAAACCAAACTGGTCTGTACCATAGACCATAAAAATACACCTCTGTGATTTAAAATCCAGCTTTGTCCTCTTTTCTTTTGGAACATGGACATAAGCTTCACATCTAAAAACCTGGATGTGAGAGTAAGAAATCCTCTTTCCCAACCACTCCTCTTTCGGAATACCAAACTCCAAATGAGATGAAGAACTACGGTTAATCAAGTAAACTATTGTGTTACATGCTTCCGCCCAAAATTCTTTGTCCAAACCAGCATGAGAAAGCATACATCTAGCTTTTTCAAGAATGGTCCTATTGAGTCTTTCTGCTGCCCATTTTCTTGAGGAGTGTAGGGAACAACTTTAATCCTTCGAATACCATGAGCTGCACAAAAATTATCAAACTCCAAAGAACAGAATTCACCTCCATTATCTGATTTTAAACATTTAATTTTGTGACCACTTTGATTCTCAACAAGTGCTTTAAAAATTTAAAATTTTGAAAGCACTTTAGATTTTCTAGAAATCATATAAACCCAAACCTTCCTAGTACAATCATCAAGAAAGGTCACAAAGTAATTAGCGCCTCCATAAGAGGTTACCTCAGTAGGGCCAAAGACATCCAAGTGCACCAACTCCAATGGTGTTGTCTTCATATTGTGTCCATTCTTCAAGAAGCTGACCCATCTTTGTTTGCCATGAAGACAATGTTCGCAAAACTCTAAATCTATAGATTGAAGACCCGGTAATTGGTTTCGGTTGAGCATCACCTCAAGTCCTTTCTTGCTTATGTGGCCTAACCTTTGATGCCAAAGAGCCACATCGCTGCCTACAACAATCATAGCAGCTCCCACCTCACCAAAATTTTTTGCAACATAGAGGCTACCAACTTTGTCTCCTTTTGCAATGACCAAAGAACCTTTAGTTACTTTCCAAGTATCTATGAGAGTGTTGAGAAAGCCTTGGGTATATAACTGACTTACGGAAATCAGATTTCTCTTTAATTTGGGAACATGACGAATATCTTTTAGCAGCCACTTGACTCCACTAGCTAGCTGCAAAACAACATCACCTTTGCCAAAAATTTCACAAGCTTTGTTGTCACCCAAATATACATTTCCAAGATTACCTTCTTGGTAATTTGTGAAGACCTTCGTACAAGAAGAGGCATGAAAAGAGGCACCGAAATCTATTACCCACGAATCTAATTTGTATCGCTTGTTGATAGTATGAGAATACCATCATCCTTATCATGTGATATGTTTGCTTCGCTATCCAAAACCCTTTCTTGTGCCCTTTTATACTTTCTGCAATCTTTCTTGATATGACCAGCCTTCCCACAAAACCAACAACCGCTTTCTTTTCCTTTAGACTGCGATCTTCTAGCTGATTTGGACCGATGATTGTGATTATATCTACCTCTATATTGGCTTCTCCCTCTATTTTTGATGCTTACCATAGTGAGAGCATCATCGGATGAAGGCTCATCATTCTTCCTCCGTAAATCTTCAGAAAGAAGAGTAGCTGAAACTTCATCGAAAACCAACTTCTTGGAGCTTGATGCCGAAGTACTTATTGCTGTCACAACTCCATCCCAACTGTTTGGTAGAGAACACAAAAGAAGAAGAACTTTGTTTTCATCACCTTGAGTCATTCCAACCAAATTTGCTTGACTGATCAAAGTGTTGAATTTGTTAATGTGGTTTGCCATTGCACAACCTTCCTTCATCTTGAGCTTATATAACCTCTTCATGACACTTTATTTGCAGCCGATGCCATAACATAGGTTTTTATAAGTTTATCCCAAACTTCTTTTGTTGTTTTCTCTTCTACAACATTGAATAGAACATTTTCGTTTAGTGAAAGAAAGATCGTTGCCTTGGCCTTTTCATCAAGAGTCTCCCAATCTTCGTCTTTCATGGCAGCAGGCTTCTTTGTTTTTCCTTCAAGCGCAAGTTTAAGATCTTGCCTAATTAGCAAAGATTGCATCTGAATCTTCCATATCCCGAAGTTCTTCCCAGAAAATTTATGTATTCTCGTATCCTCCATTTCCAAAAATTTTGACACAAAATTTCCAACCAGCCTCTCACCAGGCTCTAATACCAATTGTAGAATTACAGAATTCCAAATGGAGATTTACACAAAAATTACAGAGTATAAAAACAGAGCATACACACACAACACAATCGTTTATCGTGGTTCAGCCAATCTGGCTTACATCCACACTGAGTAGAGATATATATATATATATTAAGCCTTTTTTAATCTCATTACATAAGAAGATACAACTGCAGTAATATATACAAAGAATGCCCTTTCATATCCCTCGAATAAGAAGAGACATACGCAAGGGAGTGAAGGCTGACCGTTGGATTCATTTATTCAACAGACTTCACATCTCTGTGAATTATTGTGGGGTTTGCATGATCGTGAAGATACGCTAGTCCTCTAGCCGCCCCTAAAGTAATTTGAATTCTTCTTCTCCAATCAAATTTTATCCCTATTCTGCCTGTTCACAAAAATTGTGTTCAAAATGTCCATGCAGAGCAAAAAATGGTGATTCATTTGAACTTTAAAGGCAGAGCAGAAAGAAATGTACCAGAGAGATGGTCCCTTAGGGACCCATTTGGCATGAACTCGTAGACAATCATATGTTCCCCTTGTTCTAAACAAAATCCGATGAGTCCCACCATATTTTTGTGATGAACACGTGACAGTAGTTCTATTTCGGTCTTGAATTCTGCTCCCCCCTGCAAAGACTTCTCTTTCACTCTCTTCACAACCACCATTTGGCCACTTGCTGCCAGGATCCCTTTGTACACCTGGAAACAAATTGGAACTTCATTCATTTTGCACTTGGAAATTGAAGAAGCAACACTTGAAACCCTAAAATCTATGATTTAGTTGAAGCAAATATTTAATGATTAAGAGGAGAAAGATAAGCTGATGTGTGATATGTATTATTAAAATAAGCCTTCCATAATATAATCAATTAAAATAAAATAACGCAATAGAGAAATGAAACGTAACATAATATGCTTGGCCATAGCCTCCACATCCAATTTCATTCACAGTGGAGAAATTATTTGTAGCCTGTTTGAGTTCCTCAAATGTAAACCATCTTGCTTCTTTCAGTTTGGGGGCATCTCCACTATAATTGTCGCTTGGAAATCCCCACGAACCTAAACACAAACAAATACAATCCCAAAAGGAAATCAATAGCTCAATATACACAACTTCAGGTAAGAATATGCAGCTGCTTTGCAAATTAACTTTTTGGAAAAATTGTATACCAAATGGTCTGCTATTTTTAGCTGCCTTTTTTGCTTTCCTTTTCAACATGATTATATAGATCCCCATGCCCAGAATGGCAAGGATTGGCAACACCGCTCCGATTGCTATACCAGTAATTGCCACTTTACTTAAGTCTTTGGAAAGATCTGAAACAAAAAGGGAAATTTTGATTTTGGAAAATCTAATAAATTTATAAATGATGCCAAACGTGAAAAGGAAGGACAATCTCACCACAGACTATGTATGGAGCCGGTATAAAATAGTAGGGTCTGAAATCTGTTGGTGGGATGTAAGTCTGATTGCTTAAACTATAAGCCAGATTTACAATATATGATTGCTCAAAATACTTCTCTCCAACCGGTGGAAAAATTTGAATGGGTATTGTGAGATAGTCATTGATGTCAAAAGACATGCAACAAGGCATATATACCGATGAGTTTGTCAGGCCCACGAAGTTTATCAAGTTCACTAAGGATTTCTCTAGATTTTGGAATCTGGAAATATTGTTCAGACTTGAAAAGGAAGGAGCTTTGAAGACCAGATTCCCTTCATAGGGCATTGCACATTTGCAGTTAGCAGGATCGATTTCCATATCATGTCCACAATTCCTAGTTTTCCCACAATATTTTGTAACACTTGTGTAGGTGGTGCTGTTTCACGCCATTTCTGGATCACAATCTTTCAAAATTGATAGTTGTGTTCCTTCAGCACAGGTCAGGATACCAAAGAAGTTGTTGCATGAAGGATAGAGCAAAGACAAAACATAAAACATAAACAAATTGCTACAACAGAAAAAACATAATTTTATTCATTAACTTGATTCATTGTCAAAAGGCTACAACTGCTCTTTAAATAGATGCATTGCAACAGTTTACAAAAACTGATCTGGGAAACTTCTAATCGAACAACAAACTATAAAGGAAACAAACTAAATTAACACAACTAGTGATTTGGCAGATTCTAAAATGAAATATAGAAATTACGGGAGTATTGCGGGAGAAATTAGAAAGTATATCCATGTCTTCCTGCTGAAATCATCAATAAATGTTAGGAAATATGCATTGCCACCTAAAGATGGAGTCTGCATTGGCCCACATATATCAGTGTGAACTAATTCTAAAGGTGTCTTTGCTCTGTATGAACTTTGAACTGGAAAACTCTCTCTATGTTGTTTTGCTAAGATACAACTTTCACATGTACTAGCTGGATGATCTATAACTAGCAAACCTCTCACCATATTCTTCTTTTGCAATAAACTCAAACCTCCAAAATGAAGGTGACCATACCTTAAATGCCAAAGCCATGTCTGATCTAAGTACACTGTTTTGAAATTAATTTCCTCCTTTCCTTGAATACAATTAATTTGGAGGGGGAACATTCTGTTTTGTGTCATTTTGACCTTTGCAATTAATTTATCATTAGGATTTCTATCCAAAATTATGCATTCATCGTTTTTAAAGTGAACTTTGTACCCTTTTGTCATTAATTGACCAACACTCAACAAATTATGTTTTAAACCAGGTACAAAGAAAATATCATCAATATGTCTCTTTTCACCATTCTTAGTCATGATATTAATTGTCCCTTTCCCAATTATTGAAACTCTACTATCATTTCCCAATTTTACTTCTGATTTAATAGAATCATCCAAACTAGAAAATAATTCTCTGCTTCTTGTCATATGGTTACTACAACCACTGTCTAAAAACCAAATATCATTAGAGCTTTCTTGAGCCACATTACAAGTTATGAGTAAACTTCTAGAATTATTACCAGATACATCTGTGTAATTTTCCTTTTGTTTATCCACTTCAGCTTGTTTGATTCTACATTCATTTGCAAAATGCCCAAATTTCTTACAATAATGACACTGTATGTGGGACTTATCATACCTTGATGATTGAAATTGATTTCTTCCATTTCCTCTATTGCTGAAATTTTGATAGGACGAATTAATTCTTCCTCCTTGATTTGAACTTGTGTTTTCACTTCTTCCTCTTCCTCTTCCTCTGAAGTTTGATCTTCCTCTTCCTCTTCAAAATGATACCTTTGTTTTGAAAGCACTCTCCAAAGAAGAATTTTTATTTCAATTCATTCTGGTTTCATGAGAAAGCAAGGATCCCATCAATTCATCTATTGACAATTGAGACAAGTCTTTTGATTCTTCAATTGCAACAACTATTGCATCAAATTTATTAGGAAGACTTCTAAGAACCTTTTCTATCACCTTTTGATCAGATATATTTTCACCATGTATCTTCATCTGATTTACAATATTCATTACATGACTGAAAAATTGATCTACAGATGAATTCATTTGAAGATTTTCAAAATTCCTTCTTAAAATTTGTAATTTTGCAACTTTTACTTTAGTTATCCCTTGGTATGAATTTGCTAAGATTTCCCAAGCTTGCTTAGAACTAGTTGCAACAGAAATTCTAGAAAACAAAGGTTCATCCATTGCTTGTTGAATAAGAAACAAAGCCTTATAATCTTTTTTTTTCTTTTCGTTAAGATCATCTTTTTGTGTTTGTGACAAAGTAGACAAATCCCAAGATTCTACAAACCCATTTTGAACAAACTTACACAAATCTTGTGAACAAAACAATGTCCTCATTTTTATTGCCCATGTATCATAATTTTTACCTGTAAATATTGGAATTTGGGGCTGAGTTAAATTACCATTGGATGCCATGATGTTATCTCCCCTTCTTGATCTGCACTTATCTTATTTTTCAGCAAAAACCTTTCAATTCATTTCTTTATATCAAATCCATAAAAGAGTTTCAAGAAAATACAAAAAGACAAATAAATAACTCAAATACTTAGCAGCTTCAACACACTCAACAGCTACAACAGTGATCACACATTTGTCTTATCTCCGTTAGTAGCTTTCAACCTTCTGAAATCTTCATCCCTGATCATCTAGCTCTGATACCAATTTGAAGGATAGAACAGAGACAAAACATAAAACAGAAACAAATTGCTACAGCAGAAAAAACATAATTTTATTCATTAACTTGATTCATTGTCAAAAGGCTACAGCTGCTCTTTAAATAAATGCATTGCAACAGTTTACAAAAACTGATATGGGAAACTTCTAATCGAACAACAAACTATAAAGGAAACAAACTAAATTAACACAACTAGTGATTTGGCAGATTCTAAAATGAAATATAGAAATTGCGGGAGTACTGCAAGAGAAATTAGAAAGTTTCTTCATATACTGCCATCTCATAAAAGTTTGGGCCCGTTAGCTTACCATCACTGAAGGAAACGTGACATGTTTTTATTTCATTCAATACTGAAAGAAAATTTCTTACACGTCCATGGCAATGTTTTGCGCGATAAAACCTGTGATGATGTTGTTATGTAAATTTACTTGCTGCAGCATTTGGCTTATTAAACTACTGAGGTCCACAGTTCCATCAATGAAATTTCTCGCCATTCTCCTACTCATTCGAAATGACGTTTAAAGACGGTCAGATCTTCCTTTTAGGGCTTCAAATTTACCATACAGTATACAGTATAAAGAGGAGAAAGTAGTAAGCATACTCACAACGTCTCCAGCTGTGGCAATTTTAAAATGGTAGAAGGCAACGATCAATTCAATTTTCCATTTTCCATCACACTGGGAAACAATTCGAAAAGCAAGGAAGATAGCAAATCAGAAAATATCAATATTCTTCCCTACTCCATCTAAACCATGTTTCCCAAGCATTTTTCATTACTTTGGAGTTGGACTTACATTGTCGTTAACAAGGTTATGGAAGAAATCCATTCAGGAATGAGGGACACGTCAAATGAGTTGTTGCTCAGGTCCCTGCAAATATCTTAGAGAAAGTGATGACAATGAATTTGCCTCAAAATGGTAGATCACAAAGAATGAAGGAATTACTAATAAAAACCAAGGAAGGATAAAGCAAAGGTAAGAATTAATATTAGTGAAGATAAAACAAATGAAGAGGTGATTCAATTATAAGAGGCAAATTTATAAGAAATTTCTTTAGTGTTATTATTGTAATAAGTATGGTCTTTTTGAAAAGAAATGTAGATTAAAAATTGATAATGAAAGTATAGCTGCTCATTATGTTAGTGTAGATGAAGAAAATTTTTAAAATAATTTGTTCTTATGAAATAGTAAAGTTGAAAACTATTCTAAAGTAGTTTTGCATTTAGATGCAAGCTATTTCAATCACATGTTAACTGTTAGAAATATTTCCAACAAGTTAGGTTAACTCCTATGCCACTTCTCACACTCTCAAGTGGTGCCAAAAGACTTCAAATCTCAACATCATCCTTCTCCACCCATTCATGTGTTGAAGACTTCATTCTCCAACTCCTTCCATCTCACTTATACTCCACATTCTTTGCATCTAAGACAAATTTAAATGTGAAATTAACTACATAATCTCCAATCTTAGATTTTCCTCCATTGAAAGAAGATGCAAAATTAATTGTAATTAATTTTCTTATGTTTTTCTCTTTTGTTGGGTATATATATTAAATACTTGGTAGTCTTTAGTTGTATGAGAAGATAACAAAAATGGATTGTCTACTATTATAATAGTTTTGGAGCTATCAACAAATATAGGGGATTCCGTTTTATTTTTTTTGAATGCAAAGAAAGAGAAGTAACTATATTTTATGTTATTAATCTTTGTATATTTTGAAATATGTAAATTATATAATAAAGTGATGCTCATTTTCTATTTTATTTTTGTTATTTATTTCTTTTTGTTTTAGTTTATTTTCTCCTTTGCCTCTCTCTTTTTTCTGTATCAAAGCTTAAGGTTATCAAAGCTAAAGGTTTTCAAACAAGGTTTTATTAGAGATGAGGTATTATCTAACATAAGGCTTCATAGTCAACAAAGGAAGCCTCAAACACAAGATTGAAAAATCCACAAATTCTCTAGCTCAATGGAAGAAACTATGGTTACTGATCAATTACAATGAAGGCTTTATTTAGTTATTAAGACATGTGGAAGCTTGTAGAGAAAGCTTTTCCAAAACTCACTGATGCAACAACATACAATACTTCATCTCAAGCAGAGAAGTATTTACTTAGGGATAATAGAAAAAAGGAATCAAAATCTCAATTCTTCATTTTTCAAGCAATGCATGAGAGAATTTTCCAAGGGTTGTAGTAGCAACAAAGTCAAAAAAAGACATGTGATATCCTCCAAATAGCATATCATGGAATGGCCAAGGTGAAAACTGCTAAGTTGCAAATGTTAAGAAGAGATTTTGAAACCAAATACATGAAAGATTCTAAACCGGTAGATTCATTTTTCATTCAAATTATTGGATTAGTTAATCAAATCAAATCTCACGGTGAGACCCTTGAAGATAGGATAATAGTTGAAAATATTTTAAGGAGATTACCTAGAAGGTTTCAAAGGAGTGTATGTTAGTCTCCACTCTAACTAATCATGAATTTATGTAACATAGAGAAGATAGTGTTGAAATAATTGGTTATATAAATGATAGAATTATTAATAGAAGTTCAATGTTTCTAACTCAAACAAGACTAGATATTTTTTCTTTAATTTCACCTATTTTAGAAGTATATGTCAAAGCTCAAAGCCATCTACAATTCATATGAAGTAAAAAAAAGATAATATTGAGGTATGTGAAATGTACTAGTAGTTTTAGTATTCATTATTACGCCACTAATAAAATTAAACATTCATTTTAGTGATTCTACTTGAGGGATAATTTGGATGAATAAAAGTCAACATTTATTTATTTTTTCACTTGCTTTGTGTTTGATTACATTGAAATCAAGGAAGAAAAAATTAGTTTCTCTTTCTTCTATATAAACTAAATATATTGTAGTCACCAAGTTATACAAATATTATGTTTTCAAAAAGGTCTAAAAAAGTTAAGGAAAAATGTAATGAATTGATAGTAACTTTTTTTTGAAGCCACTAAAAGGGCTTACTTGAAGGAGAAGAATTTACAGAACTAAATAACCTTCAACACAAGAGATAAACAATAAATAAAACTATATTTCTAATTTATTGATACAATAATATACAATGTAGAATATAATTAAATGTACATAGAGAAGCCTTGAATAAATAGGAAAGGGCAAGCCATGGGACAACATGTGATTATGAAAATTATTATGATCACATTACTTGAGACACACAAGAAAATTCCCTAAGTGAACTTAACTAACTAGGTGTGAAAAAGACACAAAAGAGAAACTAGTTAAGGAATAGACCCATTCACACAAAAATCCCCTTTAGTTGAACTTAGGATGAAATGAGAAAATATTAAAACATGGTTTTGAAAACTAGGACTAATAAGGTACCCATGTACACTAAAATAATGAAGCCCTGAAGGAGGGTTCAAGATGACCCCCCAAGTCATCTTAAGTACAAAAGAGTCTCTCATAAATGGAGAAAATGAGAAAACTTATAAAAACAAAACTTTCTTAAAAGAGAAAAAAGAGGACTATGAAGCCTCCCTAGAAACTATCCTAAAATATGAGGAACATAAAAAACTCCATGGAAGAATGAAGAAGATTTAAACAACTACTTGAACAATGGGGAAAATTGGAAGATGAAAGGGGGTACCTTTTCCTCCTATTTTACCTATGTCATTCAAATATGTCCTAAGAAACCTAATAGGATTGAGTATCAACCTCTCAAGGTGAGTCAATACAAAACTAGGAGGACTTAGGAGGGGGTGTATTTTCAAATTAAGGGGTTCACCACCAAGCAAATACTTGGAAAAGATAATGTTTGAAAACACACTATGATATGCAAAACACTCAAAATGAGCTAAATGAAACTTACAAATACTAAAAATGAACAACTCCAAGTTAGGGTATGTGTACCTGGGAAGCCTGGAGATGCAAATAGGATTCTGTAAATGCAAACAAATTGCAAAAATATGCCTTGGAGGACTAAGACGCCTTTATTCCTGTCTTAGTCTCGCTGCTATTTTTTCAGGGCAAACACATAATCTTCAGATAATGAAACATAATCCAAAATAATCTCTGAAAGATTCCACTTGGAGGACTAACACACCTTTGCTCTCGTCTTAGTCAATCTGAATTCCTAAAAAGTGTGAATGTGGTCCTCAACTCTTAAATCTGCAATGTCTTCCTCTCGGATCTCAGGTTCTGAAATAGCTGGATCTGACCTATAGATGAGTTTCCATGAAGATGATAACTTTGCAATAAAACTTTGATAGCTTTGCACTCCAAGTGACCTTCATGTCTTCAACGTAGATTTGGAAATTCAAATGGACAAGATGGAAAAACTTGTTGATTGTTAGTGAATGCGGGTTTGCCTTGGTAAAACCCCTTGTTGGTAGTTAAAACATGAAATGAAATAGAAATGATGAAGGAAATGGTGAATGAACATGTAATGCTACAAATCACCAAACCCTTGCAAAGGTTGCAAACTCATGTGTAATGGTTGCAATGGACATGGATCTTGAAATGCTTGCTTGCTTAGATCAAAACCCTATATCACAAATGTTAGCACAACACCACACATGATGCAAGAACAATCTTTGAGATGATGCTTGAAACTTGATGATGGCTCCAAATGTGAAGCCCTTTGTATGTGGGAACCAAAAATTCCCATTGTGGGAAGGGGGTTCGCTTGAACCCCTTAGGTTCGCTCGAACCCCCCTTTTCCCACCTTCCCACCCTCTAACACAAAAAAAAATCCAAATTTTTGGCCTTCAAAGCTCGGTTTGAGGATGAAAATGGAGGAGACTTCACAGACCTAACTAGAATATGGTAGTCCTCGAAACGAGCTATCCAACGAATATAATTTCAATATATTTTGGTTTTATTATGTATGTATTTTTTTAGTTTTATTAAACATAGGTTTTTCTTTGAAAATCAAGTTTTGTATTCTGCACATGTGGAAAAATAGCATATTATCAAAATAAAATTTTAAAAAATATGTTCGGGCTGGGTATTGATGTCCTTAATCTATTAAAAAAAAATATAATTTCGATACATACAGAAAACGTTATGTTGGATACAATCCACCTATGTCTGAATTGTAATTGGTTTGACTTTGAAACATGATTAAGGAAAAATATTCAATAAAACACTATAAAACCAAATGAAAGTTCTAGATATCATAGTTACAAACCTAAATTTGAAAAAAAAAAAAATTATCCTTCATACAAAAAAATTAATGGTGTATATGGTGAGCATCACTCCTTAAAATTTTTATTTTTTTTTTAAAACTAGTTTTCGAAGGAGATGGAAAAATAAGTGCAATTTGATTCCAAAAAATTTGAAAAATATATATTTATAATCTATAGACAAAACATCACAAATCACTAGTTTTCATTATCTTCAAATTCCTCATAGTTTAGCCACTATAGGAGCCCGAAAGTGAAGATTTAGTCAAAAAAAATTGGTTCGGTGTCCAGTTTGCCCAAAATTTGTAAACCAATATTGTGGGATCACCCATGATGAATGCTCTCACAAAAGACTTAGGTTGAAATGAATGAATGAACCTTGTACTTATACTTGTCTATGCTTAATATCCCAAAATCATATCACACCAAGCTAGCATATGAATTCAATGAATAAAGGATGTTAAATCCCGTTGGAATTTGAAATTAAATCCCGAAAATGACTCAAGGTGGCATCTTAGTCCCAAGTGATGAAACTTGGGGTGCAGACACCAAAAAGGGGCCCAAAATAGATTCCTCAAAATTAGGGTACCAAGACCTCGGGGTGACAAAGACGCCCTTAGTGGTGTTTTAGTCCCGACCAGAAATTAGGGACATGCCAATCAGAGTCATTAGGAGATCACATATGCATTAGAGAATGTCAGGATTAACCAAAAAAATATGTCATTCATAGGGCTTGTGGACATAAAATAGGACCAATTAAGCCATAAAGAAGGATAAATAAAGCAAGGCGGGCCCAAACAAGTGTGAAAATACAAGGGTGTGCATTTTACTACACTACACTACTCATGAACAACTTCTATACTTCCACTGAAATCAAGATCAAAGAGGGAAAAATTTATATAAATGAGCAAAATAACACTACTCAAAGAATGCACAAAAGTTACCAAGGAAAGAATTTGACTATCAAATATGGAGGCAACACACCAAAAGGTAGCAATACTTTTAAGAATATTTATCAACTTAAGAAGGTTGAAGGTAGCCTCCATAAATTTGAATAAAGTCTCACAATTTGTATTTATTTTGTAGATCTTACACATCACAATGTTTCTTTATTGTATTCACATTCCTTTGTAAATTTCAATAGGAGGTTTGTTGTGAGCACCTTGTATTTGAAATCACAATCTCTTTTATTTTCATGTGTGTGTGCTTTGTTTTTGCACATCCTTTATAGTAGTGTTATAGGGTCTTGTTATGTATTCCTTATTCTTGTATTTAAAACCTCATATACTTTCATGCATGTGTGCCTTTCTCTTGCCATTCTTTTATTTGTAAGAACTTCTTAGTGTACTTTTTTATTTTGATTATTCACCCTTTTCATTGTACATTATAACATATAGTTTCAATATATTTATAAATCATATAGTGAATTTAATAGATGCATATAATATCAAAAAATGACCACATGGAATAAATACTATTTCATTATTAATATGAGAACAAACAAAAGAAACTATTATGAAATACATGAAAAAAGTATGTGATCTCAAGAAAATAGACCCAAAAAAGAGTCCATTCACTGAAGGCACGACCCTTCAAAGTTTTAAAAATAAAAACTACACAAAAAATTCACTAAGAAAACTATATTTTAAAAACCAAATGTCAAATATTAGAAACGCCTACACTATTGTGAAGTACATAGAAACCCAACCCATTACAAAAAAAAAAAATAGCTCTAAAAATAAATGTCATATGAGCAAAAATTAAGGCCTATAAAGTTTTAAAACAAAAGTGAAAAGTTGATTGGTGAAGAGGCAAGTTGGGAGAAGAGGCCTTTTGATGTCAACACATCATGTTGTAACTAATAAACGTCTTGATTAAAATATTCCCTAAATTGATGAAATATTCCCATGGAATTCAAAACCATTGATGATTTTCTTAAAACCACATCATAAATATTAAAATACTTGTGGGTTGGCAAAAAACTACTTACTAATCTTTAAGGAAAAATTTACTATAGGAGATTTTATGGGGATGAAGCACCAATAGTTTTGATGGATTTGAATGGTACCTAAGCAACACAAACCAATGATTAAGGGCTAAATAGAGCATTGTAAAAGTGGCATAGCACAAATGGTCCCAATAGAGCAATGATTGAGCATTGGATTACTTGAGAAGTGGCAACAAGGAAAATTTGAGTGAGCCCCACCATGGTAGAAGTTTTTAAGCCTTGAAAGACCAAGTGTAACCACGGGATTGCCCCCTTGTATGATTAAGGGCCCAAAAATGTCTAACAACTTGTTAGGATTCGATGATACAAAAGAAACTAAGTCTAATGTAGAAAGAATATATTGTAAATATGCCAATAGTATAGATGCTAATGAGTATGGAAGATGGTATGGCCTATATGGATTGTATAATTGTATAGACATTGTATGATAAAAAATAGTAAAGTTCTTAGAATAATCTCTATTAATTATAGTCACCAAACTTTATCAAGTTTATTATTGACTCATATATATATGAGACTTTTGAACTCAACTATGAGGTTGAGTTTGTGTCAGAATATAGTAGGTGAATTTTTTTGATGAAATAGATCTTTTAAAAATAGAAAGGGCCCTTATTGTTGTAGAACTCTGATACCATGTTAAAATCACCAAAAAAAACTCATAGAATCAAGAAGCTTTTGCAACACCAAGAAACCTTCTACACGAGAAAATAATGAAAAATGCTATATTTTTAATACTTGTATAATAGCATACAATTTATAAAATAGAATGACATGTATATAGAGAACCCTTGTATATATAGATAAGAGTGAGAAATAAGACAACATTTGATTATGACAAATATCATGATTACTAACTTGAAAACTCTTAATAAATTTAACTAAAAGAGACTAAAAAAATGAATTTATCAAACTCCAAAATCAACTTGTAAGTTTGCCCACCATAAAAAATGAATATGTTAATAAATAATGCAAAACATGTCAAAGTCTCGCTCTCTCTCTCTATATATATATATATTTCAATCCTCTTTTGATTGCTCACCAAGCAATTCAAATATTTGCACATAAATACATCGAAAATGATTTTATTAATTTCTTATTATAATTGTATGGTTAAGTGTCTGGCCCAGCTGCATGCTAGATGCATAACTAGATTATTTTTATTACTTATTTTTTGGATCGTAATTTGACCTACTGCAGTTTGACTCAGTCAATTTGGAAGTAATATACAGCAGTTTTTCTGCCTGTACTCATCACTAAATTTTGAACTGTGTTTTATGATGCTTCAATTTGTCATCAGGCAAATTCACCGTCAGCAATTAACAGTCAGAAAATTTTCTTTGGGGACAAATTCACCTCAAAAACAATTCACCACCATGGAAAATTAATCGCAAACTTTTAATGAGATGAATTTTCTGTGATGAATTGTTGGTGAATTTTCCCTGTCAGTGATTTTTCCTAGAGCATTTCAATTTGTGCTCTAAGTTGTTTATTCTTTTGAATATATTATATACTAATTGTTTGTGTTTTCTCCTTTTTAAAAATTTATACGGAATGAATCAACTTTCAGTTGCATTTAAAGGAACAATATGCCAATTTGAAAATCATCAATGTTACTGATAAATAGCATAAATAGAGCACTGGCTTTGGATATTGTTTCCCCGTTGACTTACAAGTATTGCAGGTTGCTCAGCCCGGATAAATCAGGTATTTGACCGTTCAGTTTATTGTTTGAAAGACGCCTGAAACATATTAAAAAAAATAAAAAAATTTAAATGTCGTTACAAATTACTTGTATGAAATATAAATTCATGGAATCTTACATGTCACCAAGGTTTCCCAAGGAGCTAATGTTTGATGGTATTTGACCTTCCAAATAGTTTCGATCAAGCCTCCTGTTAAAATGCCTTTTTCAGTAACAAGGTAGAGCAGTTGTGAAGAATGAAAATCTATTACACAAATATCAGACTCACAGAATTTCTATGGTCTTAACAAGACCCAGTGTTGAGGGTATCATTCCAGTGAAATTGTTTTGATCGAATAGCCTGCACATAATGCTTTCTCCTAACGATTTGGCAGAAAACAAATCATTTATTTTAAAAAAAAATGGAGATGCGTGTTGGGTTAAATTAGCTCTTGGGTTAGAGTTAGTAAATTAACCATAAGTGGTTTTTAGCCCATGGACATGAAGGATGGACATGTTTTCGTGGAAAATTTCAGGCGGAATAGGGCCTTGCAGTCGGTTTTTATTAAAGTGGCTTAAACAAGTAAACCAGGAGAGTTTCTCGATTAGGAGGATTGCATGACTATAGAGAGATGATTAGCAGAAATAAAAATAAAAAGAAATAAAAAGCTTACAAGTGACTGGCATTTACAAGCTTTCCGAGCTCGACTGGAAGTGTTCCACCAATGTTATTGCTGCCAATGGCGAGCCAGTCAAGTCTGCTAAGGTTGCCCAACCTGGCAGGAATAGTTCCGCCTAATTTGTTGGAATTCAAATCCCTGATAAACAGTTTATGTATCAGCACATCGTAGAAAGTCTAGTAATTTCTGAGCAAGTAATAGTATGTTTCTTACAGAGTTATAAGCCTTCGCAGGTTGCCAAGCTCATCTGGAATGCGCCCAGTGAAACTACACCCACCTAATAATCTATACACGCAACAAATAATTAGCATGGACTGAACAGAAGCAGTGAAGAATGGGTATGGATTTGATATGCTTACAGCTCGAAAAGGCTGCCCAAATTTCCTAGACTTGACGGAATTTGTCCAGTCAAACCCGTGTTGTACGATAAATCTCTGCAACAAGAGCTCGTTTTAGTTAATCTACAACTGAGTCCAAAGCGTGCAAATTCAGTGCTTGTAATTGATGTATACAACTTACAGACTATGGAGACCCGTAAGACTTCCAATTTCAGATGGCAGTTCTCCGCTTAGACCCATTGAAGTTAGATGTCTATAAAAAAATTTAGGCTTGTTAAAGATAAAACAGTAGGTAAAGATAAAAGAGAGTAGGAGGAGAGGCAGAGTGAGTTACAGATATATGACTCGAGAACCGTCGCAAGTAACCCCAACCCAAGTTGAAGCGCAAGGATCTCCGCCTTCCCATCTCAGCTGAGACGAATTTCCCCATTGCAGTTGCAGCAAAGTCATCGTCGGCACTGGAATTCATTCATACCAAGAATATTTTAAAAGCACTTCTTCTTAGCAGCAGACAGTGACACTCAAATCATTCTACTCGAGCTTACCATCTTTACTGTTTGTGAATCCTCCGTCAATCCCAAAACAGAGAGAAGCAATGGTCAAGAGTAAAGTACAGGAGAAGCCACCTATAGTTTACACTATCATCCCCGAATCAAATAGATGGAAGTATGCGTATCTATGTCGAGAATAATATACTTATCCATTTACCTTTATAATGATAAAAGGGGGCTTCAGTAATTCACTCCCAACAATTTATTTACTGTTAATAATTTATAGCTGTGACATATTTATGGTATATACAATTCATCATGTATATTTTTGTTATGCATTCAACAAAATTTCTGTATTTATTTTTTGAATGTTCTTGATTACTTAAATATTAAAAAATGAATATCTGATAAATATACCACAATGATAAATTAATGAAAGTGAATTATATACAAAATGAACTGATAATAAATTACTGACTATGAATTTCCTAAAAGGCCACTTGGAGACCGATTTTGCAGCCCAGAAATTGTTGAACTGCAACGAGCAGAATTGACCTGAGAAAACGATCAAAAATAGGGAGCAGCAATTAAAAAAGCTTGCAATTGGTTTTTTGTCTTTGTCATGTATTAAGACCCTAAAGATCACGAAGCAAATACGGAGCTGGACGCGGGACGGAGGATTTGTTGAATATAGTAAAATCTGTGGTGTCAGAATCTTTCACTTTCAAAACCAATTTTTATTATTTTCTTGTAGAAATGGTCCACTGATTGGGTGAAGAAATAAATCTTTTGAAAACGGGAAAGGGAATTCAGCTTTATTTTTGGTATTGACCATGAATAAAAAAATTTAAAATTGCGCTATGGAGTTTCCCTTCCCTTTCCTATGAAAATATTTTATTCTATTCTTTTTATTGGAGTTTTCTTGACTTCAATAAATATAATCGAGGTTAATTAAATGAGCGTATTTAATTAAAATATAAATGAATTTAAATTGAATGAGAATTGGGTATGAGAAATTAAAATAATAGTATTTATTATTTTAGAAAAGTAAATGTGATGGAGAATAATATTTAAATTTAGGAGAATAAAGCAGGTTGTTTAGGTATAAAAAACTTATAATTTAGAGATGTTTGTTGTCTAGAATTCTATGCAAGAATTTCTATGAGCGTACATTTGATCATATTGTTGTACACTTTTATTTTTAGTTTGATTATTTGTTCTTCATTGAATGTCAAGGATTAATAGTGTTTATAAATGAATGTGTGGGGGAGATCATCTAATTGTAAGGGTTGCATTCTTTTGGTCAACCCTCTTGATAACATCAACTTTACAATCATCCTAAAGACTAGTGGGAAGCAAGCAATCAAATAAATGTCCTAGATGATGATTAAGTAAATTTTGTTCCTTTTAGTGCACCAATTTAAAGTGTTCTAATCAATTATCCTTAAAAACTTTGGGAAGTTTAATGATTCTAGGATGTGAATTAATGTTTAAAGAATATGAATATATTTAAATACAAATACATAGCAATAATCAAAACAAAAAAGTTCCAAGTCAACTCAAGGCAATGACTAATAAACAAGAATTTGATTTTGAATTTAAAATATCAAGGGTTAGATATGAGGATACAAGATCTATCCTACACCCATGGAAATGGTCTAGGATAAGGGAGTCATAAGATCATTGCAATCCACACAATTATCCTTGTTTCCCTATAATGAGCACATCATTTTAAAATAATAAACACATTTAATACATTAAGAAAAAAAAGGTTGTCTAGCTAAAATTTATTGTTCCCTTTCAATAATGCATATATATGAAATGAAGAAAAATAGGGCTTCCCAAAATGGAAAGGTAATTCAAGAGGATGAGAATAGACCCTATCTTCCTACTTTCATTAGGAAATGAGATCCCCACAATGAATTGACTAACAACCCTTAGGTGAATCAACCCAATGTAGGAATCTTTAGATTTCCTTATGCTTCGAGGATAGGAGTCGAGGCCAAACAACACTTTTGGTCCAGAAAAAACTAAAAATAGCAAATGAACCCAAAAAATGCAAGCTACCACTTGGATCTTGTAGATTAAGAATAAAACTGAGAGAAACAGTAAAACTCTTTGCAGATATAAGAAAGGAAAACACTATGCACTTGTCACAAAATGATGTTTTTGAAAGTTCTACTGGGACTCATCGAATGGGTCTTAGTAGGGCTTTCCAAAATTGATTTTTGGGTCCTTTGCTCATGTGTTTGCAATTCTAGATTCTTTGGGTTTCATAGTCTGACAGTCGAAAATAAATTCAGGATTTGAGTTTTTCGTATCTTGACAAGAAAGGTTAAAAAAAATGCAACTTTGCAAAATTGCTCTTTTGAGATCTTCAACTTTTCTTCAACCTATGAACCTACAAATCTGCAACACACAAAGAGAGAGGAAAAAATATTATTTTTTTGGGTGAATAGGGGTTTGCCTTGGTCAAACCCCGTTTTGGTAATTAAAACTTGAAATGAAATAATGAAAGTATGAAAGGAATTATGAATGAACAATACAATGTTGCAATTCAACAAACCCTTGAATAAACCTTGGAAAGATTGAAATCTTGCATGAGATGGCTTCAATGGATGTGGATCTTGATGCTTGAATCTTTCTTTGAATCTTTGGCTTGAATGCTTGGATTAGATCTTGAAACCTACATCACAATGTTAGCTCCAAAAACATGCATAATTGCAAAATAATTTGACATGATACTTGAGATCTTGAATGCTGCAATAAATCCTTGATAATTTTTCTCTTGAATTCTCTTGACAATAGTATTTGCTCTTGTAAAAATTCTCTCATTTGTGCTCTTGAAATCTAATGTTAATTTGATAAAATAATCTCGTATTTATAGACATTTATCCTTAATTTACTACAATTAAAACATTACAAGCTAACATTTGAAATTTGAATTTGGGATGATAAAAATACCCCCAAAATATTTTTTTAAAAGATGGGTTCCAAAGCCTAGGGATGACCCATTCGTGAATGGGTCCTAGGTCCCTATTCCTAGAACACACATTGCTCAAGGTGTTTAATTATGAGTTGGAATTAATTTTTGTCAAGTTTCCCCTTTGAAAAATATAATTTATTAGGCTTGTAGATGTAAAATAGGGCTTATTAAGGCATAATTAAGTCCAATTTAATTAAGAGGGCCCAAAAAAGTGTGAAAATGTAAAGGGATACATTTTTAAACACTACATTAAGGCATTATTAAGTTCATTTTAATTAGGAGGGCCCATACAAAGTGTGAAAATGTAAAGGGATACATTGTTTTACACTACATTTATCCCCAACTTAGTGAGAGGATGACTTTGCATCAAACTCACACTAAAGTAGACAGATATATGTCAAGAGGGGTCCAAGTGCACAAATGTTAGTGAGATAGGATGACAAAGATCAAGGAGGTTGCGCAAGCCCCCAGGATCAATATCCCATGGAAAACCAACATAAGCACAAATGAACATACTCACAAGATGTATGATATGCAAAATAAAGACAAGATACACAAACATACAATTTCAAAGACTAAAAGAAAGAAAAAAGAAGAGAAAAAGGGGTGGATCAAGCCTCGATTACTTTCCCAACTCGATGTGAATCAAGCCTTAGCTGTTTTTCCAAAAAAATGTTTACAAGTGGAACTCATTGTCCACTATGCAAACAACAATGCACACTCACATGAGCTAGTCAAATCTATTGTCCACTAGGTGAGCCCCCAAAAGTGGAAAATGAGAGAATCTTATTAGGCTCTTATTACCATACCAAATTTATACCTCTTGATAACTTCGATAAGACACCACACAATATGAACTTCGAGCTTCATAAGGCTTAGCAAGTTGTTCTATGCTAAATACTTATGAACAAAATTAAAATAGGATAAGACGTGTTCAAAGGGGTTTTTCTTAATTCATGTAAGGTCTTCTCATAGGGAACATCATGCTTAATGTCTCTAAGAGAGGACTAGTCGAGGATAAAGTATTCACAACTTAGGGAATGAAAACCATAGCATTACCACTAAGAGGAATATCATATGCTTAGAAAGGCCACACTCTTCAAGGATATAAAGCATAATATCATCATAAAGAAGATACATCACATGAATTTAGAAGACCACACTTTGAATAAAAAATTCACACTTCCTAGGAGGTGTATACTATCATCACTAAGAAGGGAACATGCAAACAATGAACGAGGGACCATATGCACCCACTTAAAATACCAACATAGTGACCCCACTTAAAATATCAACATACTTGCTATGTTGGTATTTTAAGTAGAAAGAGAGAATGAGAGGATCCTTGAAAATAGTGTACACCTTGAAAAACTAGTTATCCTTGCCCCTCAATCATAGAGACAAAGAAAACTACCAAGAAATTTCATGTTTCTGCCAAGAGAGATATGGTTGTACCTAACACTGTACCACCATGAATGGAAATGAGCAAGAAACATAAAGCTACCAATTCCACATAGTGATGAGCAACATGATAGGAGGAAAATTAGTATCATTTAGAGGAAATAGGTGCATCGACACAAGGAAGAGCACCACAATCCTTAATATGTTGAATTTTATCACTCAAAGTCTTACATTCATTAGCAGAATGACCATGAACTTGATGATATGCACATAATGAACTTTTTTTGTAAAATTTCTTTCATATTTTTGGAGGAAGAGTAATCAAGTGGGATTTGAGAACCTTCAACAAGATACTCTCTTGATAAATAATAGGGGACATTTCTTTCTCATCACAAGATGGCATACACATAGTAGATGTAAGGCATAAAATGAAAATAGAGATAAAGATGGTAAAACTAGACCTTTCTTTAAAAAGTGTAGTATAGACTTCACTTGTTCTCTATCATTTTTCTCCAAGTTTTCATTATATCCATGTTTAGAAAGGATTTTGTATCCAAGACCATAACATTCTTCCAACTTAGATGAAGAGGTTTTATGCTTCTGAGAAGGATTGGCTTCTTCACGATAATATGAATCATTTTTAAGTTTTGTAAAGTTACATATCTTCCTCTCATGAGGGATGGAAATTGAAGAGCCCCTATCACTACCATGGGGTGATGTTGTTGATGTAAAACCAAGTTGAGAAAATGAAACAAAAGGCTATTTTGGTTTAGATTGTGAGATTTTGTACTCTCCCATAAAGGAGGGTGTAAAATCTAATGAACCCCAATCATCCCTAAAACATGTGTTTGAAGATGAATCATTTGTACATGAATCTTTGGACTTTGAGGGTGAGATTTTGGAATCTTATTTGAAACAAGGTGGAAAATAGATAATCACCCCTAATCATCACATAAGATTTTTATTATAGGTGGAAGAAAATTAGGATTAACATCAACTTGTATAGGTTCTACTTTGGAAGTTGGAATCAAATTATTAGGGGAGTTGGAAGTGTTATGATCATGTTGAGCTTATGATTTATAGCTTTGTTCATCTGCTTCAACCATGTATATCTTGTTGTAAAATAGGTCATGTGGTAAGTGTGTCAAGGTTTTTGTTACAAGTTCTATGAGAAGACTTGATGGTGATGTTGTTGCATGTACATCTAGATTGTCTTTCACCAGTTGTGTGATTTTATTTGAGGTGTGGAGTGTGTGTGTGTGCGAATTTTTTTTTTTATAATTCACACCTCTAAAATATTAGTAGGTGAGTTGGTGGGCTCATCTACAAATGCAGCAATGGATGATTCAATAGTTTCTTCATGGTTGGTGATCAATGTTGAATCTGGTAATATTGAGGGTGGTGTAAACTGTTATTGTAAGTGTTGTAGAAACTCCTCTTTATGCAATAGATTGTTATAGAGCTTGAGATGGTGTCCATTTACCATCAAAGAGAATCTAACTCCAAATCAATCATGATTAATTATACTGCTCCATTTTAAAATGCTTTATTTATTTCATAAGAACCCAACTATGTTGTTTGTAACTTACCTTTATGTTCCTTATATATCTTGAATCATAAAGCAATGCCCAGTCTCCTTCATGAAATTATTTAGCCTTGATAAACTATTAATGCCATCACACTAGTGTTATGGTATATTATTTATTTTATGTTTTAATGTGTTCCTACTTTTTATAATTGTTAAAAGAATAAAATGTGCACATCACTCTCCTAAGAATATTAGTGTAGGAATAATATATACCTTTCTTCCTTCCATTTGGTATATGAGCTTGATCATCTCAAGCTCTAGGTGTTGGGTAGATGTATTTTTATACTAATATTCATTTGAGCGGGAGGTTGTGCAAAGAGGGTTTTGATCTTATTGTAGGAAGATATGGAAAGAAAATAGATGATAGAGATAGAGAAGTTATTAGACACAAAATTTGAGTTGAGGAAGCTCAATATGGAGGATTTTATCATAAAATAAGATATATGGGTTGTAGTAACTGGATACAAACACACAACTATATCTATGTACATAAAAATATAGACCAATACAAAGAATTCAAATGAAAACATCAAACACTTCAACCTACATTTAATGCAACCTCAATTAGAGTAAAAATATCAATAGTAAATGAATAAAAATAATAATCTCACCCATATATTGATTCTTATTATGCTATGAAGAAAATTGTTCTCACAATGTTGGTATATGGTTGCTCACAACAACATGATGTGTTCTAGTTCTATCTTTCTAAAAATTGCTTACATAAGGGTAGATTTATAGATTTTTGGTTTGGACAATTGATGGTCAGAAGTGGTTGAGATTTGGTTGAAATACTAACAATAAGGATTAGGTTGGTTGGAGAGTTGAGAGATGGATGGTGGAGAAAAAGGGAAATATTTTAATTGATTATTGAATTTGTGGGAGATAGTTATAAAATGAGGGGATGAGAATAAAAGGAATATTCTTTTTTTTATCATTATGTGGATAAAAGGGGATAAATAATTAATGATATAAGTAAATCATGTGGAGCAAGATGAATATTAGGAATTAGAAATGAGGGCTAATTAACTAAATAAATTGTTTTAATTTATTTAATTAATAGTATAAAAATGTGGTAGGTGTGGCCAGGATGATGCATGATTTTTAGGTGTACATTTTTCCCTTCTTTGAGATGATGTTGTGATTGAAAGAAGCAATGTCATTTAAAATAAAAATTAAATATAGATGATTTAAGGTGAACAATATGGAGCTATAAAAAAGGAGGATAGGATGATGCCCCTTTGAGAGGATAGGGTGTGAAGGGCATGGGCAGACTCTCGAAATGGATGGAAAAGAAATATGAGGATAGGGGATGAATGTAAATGAAGGAAGAAATGATAGTCATGTTCCAAGTTATTGTGAGAAAATTGATGTTTGATATAACACTTGACATAATGCACCATGATATAAGGACCATTGTGATGATGTGTAAAATGCATAAAGGACTAAATATCCAAGCAAGAATGTGTCTATGGCACTATGATATAAAATACCATGGTTTTTTTATTGCATGTAAGTTGCAAGGAATGATGAAAATACAAGATAAAATGATAACACACACAAGCAAGGCAACGAAGCATTCATAAAATATTGCAAAGACAAACATGATGTTGTCCTTGTTCAAGCTAAAAATTGATCAATGATATCATTGTGATGTGGAAATGATATATCTTGAGAAGAATGTGAGGATGTTGTTGTTAATGTGGGAAATATATATTGATGATGATAATTGATTGAATGGACTAAATTGATGAATATTTTGTAGCAAGGGTGGGAACAAGACTAAGGAATTCTTTAGGATTATTTGTTAGATTTTTGGACAATATTTGTGGATGATGATTACTTGTGGTGGATTAGCTACTTTCAAATGACTACATTGGATAGAATCATATTGCATTGTGTTTATTGTATTGTAATTATTTTGGATAGGATCAATGTCTCCATGTGATAAATAGTTACGAGGGAGCATCACTCTCAAACATTTGATTGAAAATATTTGGAAAAAAATAATCGAGGTTTTTTCTATTTTCTAAATTTTACGAAGGCATTTGATATGGTATCTAGAAGAAAAATTTAGGATAGAATGAAATATTTGAAAATATCAAAAAATAGAAAGCAGTAGTCCACTATCTTTATGATCAAGTTCAAGCCAAAATTAAAACAAAGAGTATTTTTCATAATGTACTAGAAGAAAAATCAGAGTCAAATAGGGCTTCCCATTGTCAGGCTATACATAGAAAAATCAGACAAGTGGATAGACAATTTATATAGTGGGTGTTTTCACCTAGACATATATATGATAAAGTTATTCCTAAATGCAGATGACCTTATCTTAATCTAGCAAAAACAACACATAGTTTGCAAGAATGCATGAGAGCTCTGAGAGCTCTACAAATATTCTATTAGGAGATGGGAATACAAGTGAACTTTGGAAAAACCAAGGTCATGATATTTACCTTGAAAATAAAAATGGAAGAAAATAAATTTTGAATTCAAAGGAATCCTCTTGAATTGGTAAATGAATAAAAATAATCGAGCCTTTATTTTCATAGCAACCTTGGTTGGGAGACTTATAGGATAGAAAGGATACAAGGGGGATGAAAATACTTATATATGCTTCAAAATAAATATAAATTAGTTGAGTCATGGAATTGAAAAAATAAAAATATGAAAATTGGGCTACATGTCCTTGTGGTGTTGTATGGATGCAAAGTGTTAGTGTAATTAATTAATTATTACACTAGCATAAGTTAACTTAGGTCTTAATTAATCATATTAGTCCTAGGTTGCATTTAATCATTTAATAATGTTGTTGAGATAAGATTCCCTTCTAGAAGATGAGTTGTCTTTTCTAGAACTTATCTCCATCTTGTTATCATTCCCTAGGTAGTTGGTTAGGGTTTCTTGTTGTCACATGAAGTGAGATTTGAACACTTGGAAATAGCCTTTGCATTCTAGGTTTAGCACTTGCCTATATAATCAGGCATATGTACTCTTTGTAAATTATCTGATAGATCATAATAGAATCTCTATTTGATTGCCATTATCATACTTTCTTTGTGGTTGAATATTTCTTCCTCGCAAAGGTCCTCCATTGAAGATTGTATTGCAGCTTCATCAAGGACACCTGTGCATCCATTATTCTAACATGATATCAGAGCTATTCCAGTGAAGGTTCATCCCAGGATCAAGAAAGTTTGGCTAGTGAGATTCTTTGCAGGCATAAGGGTTTTCTTTATAGGCTAGTTGGCTCCACCCAGGGACCAAGATGATTTATGGAGAATATTGAGTCATATTTGAGCTCGCCATTGTCTTCAGAAGGCCTCGAAACCCTAGGATCGCCTGCCTATTTGTCCGATTTGGGCATATTTCATCCGGGAGCCATTTGAGGTATTTAGGGTTTTTTGCATTGTGTACGATCCGTACAGTTTTTGCAGAAATAAAATTTCCCCTAAATTAGTCCTCCATCATGGAAAATTTTTTTTAAGTCATTGGGCATTTTTTATTTCAAAAAAAAGGCATCTTTTTATATAGTTTTGGCAAAAATTTATTCTGCGAGCGATGGGTAATTAAATTGATAGTTGGCATTCATATTTTTTTTGGGAGGCTAAAGTTTTTTTGGTTTTCGGCCCCGTCCCATCCACCGACATCACCAACCATCACTGTCAGCCCCACCGCTTGCCAGCCATCCTTCCACTGACAGTGCTCCTACTGACTGCCCACCGACCGTCCCGACGTTCACTCCGTAGGCCCACGCTATGGTCACCTCAATGACCAAGGGCCCCGTTTCTTCCTAGCGGCACCACCCCAACACCGCCTACTTTTCCTAGCAGCAGTTGTGCCTTTTGTTTTGCAGCTATTAAGCCCGTGGTCACATCAATGACCAAGGGCTCCATTTTTTTGCCCCTAGGTGCTTTTTTTTTTTGCACCTATTTAGACTGCAGGCCCTAATAGGGAAGATTTTTTTCAAATCGACATATCTTCGTACCACGGTGTCGAAATTTGATAGACGAGATATCGTTGGAAAGATAATTTGGTCTATGTTCCAATGGTGCCATCTATTTTATAGAATTTCTCTATTAGAATATTCTATAGTCAACTAAATTCAAAACCCTAGTTTGGACATAAAGGCTCATATCTTTGCAACCGTTGATCAAAATTTAGTAATCCGAGTGGCATTAGGAAGGTAATTTAGAGCTCTTTTCATCCATGCATTCACTTTGATCAGTTTCAGCTCCAAGTACTCTTGCATTGGTTTTTTTCAATTTGGTGCATTTGTTCGATAACTTGGATATCCTGAAGCTTGGGAAAAGGATTTTTGTTTTGGGTGACATCACTTCAGTTGCATATCACTATCATTGTATTTGTAATCTTGGATATCATTCATAGTTTATTATGGGATTTTCATTTCATCCTACTTTGATCATGTTGAAATGGGGAAACTACAAACAATGGAGAAATGGTATCATCACACATCTCCGATGGCTTCTTTTGTTGCCGCATTTGTATACTTTTTCCCCCTCTTGGTACTGACAATAAGAAATTTGCTTGGAATTGCACAAGGGATCATGTCTTAGGAGTCATTGCAATGCATATTGATGTTTCCACCTTGAAAAATGTTGATCATTGTGATTACCCTCTCACTCTTTGGACTAAAATTTGGGAGATACATGGAGATCATGACATTCAACCATTCCCAGATGATCCTATTTCAGATTGTCTTGTGCCTCTTCATCCTTCAGATAGGATACCCTATGATGCAAATACTATGCGGGAGTTTGAATATTTGGAATACTTTTAATCTTCGGATGAGGATGAAGAGGGTTCTTCTGATGCTCCAGCTTCTCCATCAGAGACAGTTGATCTACCTTCACCTTCAATGATTCCATGTACAGAGTCATTGATTGAGGCTCCTATCATTTTTATTCAACAGGAAAATTATCATGGTAGTGATTCATTGAGCACGTCCAGTGATTCATTACAATTAGTATCACACTACCTTCCTAATTGGGATTCCTATCTATCAAACATTGCATCCTTGTTTGTGGAGACTCACATTTCAGATTTGGAGGACATATTTGAGAGGATATCTCTCCTGTTTGATGACAACCATTGCACTCCTGTTGTCAAACCATCACAGTCTTTGGATCTTGTTCAGCATCAGTTTCTGCATCATCCTAATTTGTCACTTTCTTCATTGATTGTGGCATATTCATCTTCATCAGGAAAGGAGACACATGAGCAGCTTTTAAGGACATCATCAAAATTCATAATCATCCTTCCTTCTTTCAATTCCTATCCATAATGGGAAGCATCTCTGCACTTGCACCTGGTTTTGTTTCTTCCGAAAGGGAGACAAGTTGTTTGTCGACATTGGATCATGTTTTGTCTACATACACTTACCTTTTTTGTAGGTGATCACATTTTCTGGGGGGGCTATATTGTCTCTCTATTTCCCTCCTATGGGGGGGGGATTTTGATTATATTGTATCCATGTGATGATTTTTGTCCTTAGGGGGATAATGTTGAGTCCTCCAATCATCACCTTTCTGCATTTCATCTCCTTTTTTGGAGAGGGGTTTTCCCCTTTTCTCCGTTTGTGGGAGATAGTTGTATTTTCATCTTTTTTACATGGGTACCTAAAATGGCCATCATCCGGTACCCATCATCATCTTGCATAATCATTGCATTTTTCATTTCCTCCCTAAGTTGCACTTATGGGGGGTGTTAGTGTAATTGATTAATTATTACACTAGCATAAGTTAACTTAGATCTTAATTAATCATATTAGTCCTAAGTTGCATTTAATCATTTAATAATGTTGTTGAGATAAGATTCCCTTCTAGAAGATGAGTTGTCTTTTCTAGAACTTATCTCCATCTTGTTATCATTCCCTAGGTAGTTGATTAGGGTTTCTTGTTGTCACATGAAGTGTGATTTGAACACTTGGCAACATCCTTTGCATTCTAGGTTTAGCACTTGCCTATATAATCAAGCATATATACTCTTTGTAAATTATCTGATAGATCATAATAGAATCTCTATTTGAATGTCATTATCATACTTTCTTTTTGGTTGAATATTTCTTCCTGGCAAAGGTCCTCCATTGAAGATTGCATTGCAGATTCATCAAGGACACCTATGCATCCATTATTCCAACACAAATTTTGAGGTAGAAACACATCAACATTGAAATGGATAAAAATAGAAAGGTTACAAAGATATTTAATTTTAGGTTCAAAATTAGAAACACAATTTCATACAAGATCAGTTTAGCTAAGGCTAGAGTATTTCTAGTAAAAGTAGTTGTGTTGATTCAACTATTAGGATATATAAATAGAACATAGAACATGGAAGTGTTAGATACACAAGACAAATGAGAGGGGGGGTGAATCAATTGTACACTAAAACATCAAAAACCTCGTTAACATTAATATATTTATTAGCCCTTAAACCCTTAATCAGATTTAGCATGAAAGTAAATGAAAACAACAACACATCAAAACACCATGCACAATAGAACACCAGGTTTACATGGAAAACCCAAGAAGGGAAAAACCATGATGAGGATTAGATCATAATATAAATTACTAGCAAAATTGAATACAATAGGTTCATTTTCAAAGGCTCATTGCCAAAAAGAAAGAAGGGCTCACTGCCAAAGGATTCACTATCTAGAAAAAAGAAGATAGAAGAAGGGGTGGCTCACTACCAATTTGAATTGCTAACAATGCGTCTCTCTTATGATGAAGGTACAATTCCACTGAATCCCAAACAACTTATTGGAGCTAAAATTTCTATTTTGGTTTATACACATTTTCCATAGTCCATTTTCATCATAAAATCCCATTTTCCCTTGATTTCTACTATATTTAACATTAAACATAAAATTCTCTCATGTACATAGCTTGTAGAATAAAACGCTTCACTACCACATTGAAATAAATCTATTTTAATGTACTCCCTTGGTCACGTAAGGTATGTCACCAAGACAATCCTACATCGATGAGACATACTCAAATGTCTCTTTGACAACCTAAATAGTAATCTGTCGAGGAGACCTGTATGCATGGAAGAGAGAAATTAACTTTTCTCCCTGATGGAATGCAGTCACAGTGACACTCTCGAGATATATGATTGTTTTGCATTCAGGAAACAAAAAAACATCTCTCAAAAATTGAGAGATTACTAAAAAGTAAAGGGTAAGGTACTAACAAGAAGGTGGTCAGGCATGTATCATGGCAATGTCGAGGAGACATGGGTGTGTCAAGGTGAGAAATGAAGAAGTCTCTTCGACAAAACAGGATCAACAAAACATGAAAAATTCAAGGAGATAAGTGAACATTGAGCAGACACTTTTGAAAGTCTCTTTGACATAAACACAAATACGGGGATGCGATATTGGTGAGACTATAGGATGTTGAAGAGAGATAACCACGGGTCTCTTTGACATTTTAATCTCACATAAAGGTCATCAAAAGAAGTACTACTAAAGGAAGGAATTTTTGTATGTCGAGGAGACATAAGATTCTTGGAGAGAAATATTCACCAGTCTCATCGACATTTTGATGTCAAGGGTTCAAAGAGGGAAAAACTTGCAATGCAGCCATCGAGGGGACCTTGCGATATCAAGGAGAGAGATTCAAATATCTCTTCAACATTTTAAAAGATGATCAAGGACACATCGAAGAGAGAAATGAGCATCATTGACAATATAGTTAAAGTCCCTTCGACAATATGAAATAATATTTCACCAAGTTGACATGACTAATGAGGTTATCGAAGAGACAACTACCATTAATGTTGCAAGTTGATTAGAAAGGTGGCGCGAGCACCATTTATGAACCAGAGCTGGCTCAAGAGTGTTGAATTTCAATAAATCCAACTCCTAAGAAAGTACAATTATTATGAACTATGGTTGAATATCGAGAAGGCAGAGTTGGATGATGGTAGGCAGCTCAAGAATTGTAGTGTTTGTTCAAGTAAGTTCTCTTGGCTTAGCTCAATGTGATCCTTGAATATTTGCTTGAAGTACAGTACAAGTAGGGTTTAAAATGGAAAAAACCCTTGAGAAACCAAAAGTGAAAAGGCAGAAAATGGAGGCCAGGCCATTAAACCAAGATTTAATAGATTAGTGTCCTAGGTTTGGGCCAAAGTCGAGAAGAGAAGCTCAATTAAACCCCTCATGTGAAACATTGGAAGATAGACACAAGAATCTAGGAGATGTGTGGACTTTGCATAGGGGTTATAACTTATTTATATCATTAAAAACAAAATATAGACATAGGCTAGTCTTGAACCCATGGAATTTGAATCTAGGAAAGCTTGTGATGCTTAATGTCTTTGTTAATGTAGAACTAATTAAAACACTAGCTAGAAACTATGATCCCAAAACAAGGGAAACTTACTCTCATGATGGATCACACTTTATTATTATAACATAGGATTACATTTATATGGTTTTTCAATTAGATACATCCCTGAAAACAAAATTACAGATAAGGGATTTGCTAGAAGAATACTAGACTATGGATGCAAGCTATAAGAGGTGGAAGATACCTCTACACAGACCCAAGGGTCTAGAAAATAAACTAAGAAGGTTCTCTAGCAATGAGAAACCCCAATTTCCAATGGATTCATTTGAAGAATATTACCAGTACACCTACCATTTAGCTGGCCAAGTACTAGGAATTGATGTCCCTACAAACATGACTATAGCTCCTATGGTTCCAGCTACGGATATCCAAATCCAAGATACCAAGCCCGATGATTACATAGAATATTTATCTGAGGCCATTAATACTACTCTTACTACCATTAAGAACAATAGTGATGCCACCAACTTCAAGCATTATTCACTGCTTATGCACATGATACTATATGAAGGGAAGGTAATGGGAATATGGGGATAAAAGTTGAGGATCAAGGATCTAGATCATGATGATAATTATAGACTTGTGCAAATGTGGACTTTCATATGGAGCAGTAGATGTGGGAGATCCCATTATTTATATTTTGAAGAGTATTTTGTCAAACCCTTGTAGAAATTACTTGGCCACATATGTGATTACAATCTATCCTAGGAGATATAGAGATTTCTCAGGCCAAATGATAAGAACCTTGAGGTAAAATTAAACCATAATTGGGGGGATTGGTATGCATTTTAGGATTGTACAGTAATCAGAGTGTATGGATTTGAGGAAACTCCATTTTTGCTGCCTAAAACTAAGCCAGACAAAATTGCATACCTTGAGATTGTAAGGCAATTGGCTTTCTCAGCTTTCATGAACCTTAAGAGCTATGGAAGGAAAACCTTTATTCCTTCTACCTTATTTTTCGATGATTTCACCATCATTGTTGACTCAGGATATGACTCAATTGGCAGCAAAATGGATCATTATTGTTTTCCACTGGGAAACAAGAGGAAGAATTTTGATCTTGAAAATTTCATAGAGATTAAAGGGGTATGAACATCAATTATTTGTTGATAATGTCATTAGAAATTGTGATGAAAATCAGGTACTAATGAAGAGGGCTTCTTATAACAGAATTTTCATGGCTGAGGCTTGGAGAAGAAATAATAATCCATTATATGTAGAGGCTTTTCATGAAATAGGATATCCTATGAAGAGGATTGAGAAAATTATTTTATATGAAGAAGAACTAACAAAGGATGTGCCTCTCGTATCCTTTGAAAGGAGAGATACTGGTCCTAGGAGACAGGCTAGGAATGTAGAGGCATTGAGTCATCTGTCACCCCAACCTACTCCAAAGGTTAGCTTATCAGTAGATACTCCTATTATTATCGAAGATGATGTTGAGGAAGAGGAATAAGTAACACAGATCACCACCCCTACTGTTCCCTAGTATGAAGAGCCTCTTAGTAGATACTCCTATTATTATCAAAGATGACATTGAGGAAGAGGAAGAAGTAACACATATCACCACCCCTATTGTTCCCCAGTATGAAGAGCCACCAAAGAGGAGTGTGATCACTTTTGAAGCCTCTAATGAGTTGTCTGATGATGTGAGACACCAGGATAGCTAGGAATTCATTGAAGATGATGCATTTTTTCAAACTTCTAAGTTTAAGGCCTTCATTTATGAATATAAAGGAAAGACAATAAGAGAAAAACTAAAAGAGATCAACTCTAAGAAAGAAGCAAATGCCTTGAAGAAACTCTAGTCTGAGGTTGATAAAGAAATGGATGAAATCACTCCTGAAAAGGGGAGAGAATTGCTACAAGAGGTTGGGGTAATGCTTCTTCCAGGGTGGGACATCATCTCATCCATTGTGTTTGATATTTTCTTAAAGATAAAGAACAAAACCTTACAATTGACAGATGAGGCCCACAATAAGATATACATTGGATCAGGGTATAACCCTGATAACACTACTTTTCTTATGTGGGTCCTTTACCCACCAAGGAAAAGGCCTTCCCTTATCAGTAATCATGATCAGATCTTCGGCCACCTTCTAGTATAGAGAGTAGGGGATACAGACCCCATGGAAAATGTCGATTTAAATGTGAATGTGGCCAAATTTACTAAAGCTCAAATTTAGAAATTGGTCAGAGATAACAAGGGGTTGACTGATGAAAATGAAAGACTAAAAAAAGAAGTGATCAACTATAGAGATAGGTTATCTTCCTCTTCAGGTGCTTACCCACCTTTGATTGAGCATGAAAGGAAATTACTTGAAGAAATTTCTGAGACCATATATTGGAAACACAGATATGAAAAAGGTCCAGAAAGGGCAAGAGGAGCTAAAAAAAAATACTAAAAACCACTATGTTTGAAATGGCATCTGAACTAGTGTGTAGGAGGTTTGATGATATGATTAAGCTTTCCGATAAAGTCTAGGTTATTCATGACAAGACATATGCTGCTCTACAAGAGAATAATAGGTTGTGTAATAGAATGAAGGATGTGGAATTATAGATAAAGGCGAAGAAAGGTGACAATAAAGGTGTACTTCAAGAGTATCAAGAGTGTATGAATGCACATGATAGCTTTCATAGCATCCTAACACAAGAATTGAGTGACTTCAATCAGTCACTAAGCATGGCATTGTAAAATTTCCTTGAAGAAATAGACTTAAAAGACCAAGATGCATGGAAGGATGAGATAGCTCAATATTTTCCAACAACACTTGATACATTAATATAAACGATGAAGACCAGGTGCTTGAGAGAATTCATCTGTAGTTAGGGAGGATCTTCGAGCTTGAATATGCAATGAAGGATATCATACATAATGCAAACACATATGTGAAGATAGGATTTGTTGAACATGTGTCAAAGGTTAACTTATTCATTGCTCAGGCCAAGTAAGGAGTGATAGAAGCCATGGGTGCATCATCATGTATCATGATCCTTGAACAAGTCTTAGATGATCATGGATGATTGTTGGAGAATAATAGATCGTGGTGCATCCACTGACAACTATTTAAGTTTTTGTTAATCAGGTTTTAGTTAACAAACGATGCAATTTTTCGTAAATGGGCTTGTAGCTTATTGCTTCCCATATAAGAAGGGAAACCAAGGCCCAATTTTGATATCATATATAATCATCAGTAGTAGTAGTAGATCATTAACATAGGCATATCCCATCCATCTGCTTTCACATTTCAAAACTTTTATTATTAATGTTCATCTTTTGAAGCAATATAATGGAGAATACTATTTATATTTGGTGATTTACTTTTAGTATTCAACTGTTGTGTTAGTTTTCATGCTTATATGTTGCTATGCTATCTCCAAATTGGTTCTCTTAATTTATTCAAATTCATATAATTTTTCAAGACACATTTGTTGTTGTTGTGTGGTTGGTGTGAATTAAAATCCTTTCACATAATTTACTTTAATTGGTTCCTACCAAGGATTAAAATCCTCTTAAATTGGTTGTTCTGATTGGTTTCCCTCAAACTAAGAATTAAAAATCCTTTCATGCTTTCATAGTAATCTAGGGGGATAACGTTGAGATTTATAAAGAAGAGTACAATAACTAACTAACTTGCATGTTTGTAAAAGGTGAAAACATCTAAAAGTACCCAATAGTTAAAGCTAAGGTGTAAGTCTACCCATCTTACATATCTATCTCCATCACCATCATCCACCCTTCGACTCCATTCACCCAATAGATTAGGCACTGGTCAACTTTAAAACAAATTTATATGAACTTTACTTATTCATTTGATTCACAAAACATCTACAGTAGGAACTAGTCAGTAAGCTTTGCATCTACTTCACACCCATGTGCCATTGAGAGTAGGGTGCACAAGTTAGGATCCATTTTAGACTTTCAAATTTTCCTTATCATTTAGGTACACTCACCTAGATCTAGCAGATCCTAAAGAGTAGGGGGTGATCAATCTTATTCACCCCATTTTTTAGCCAAAAATTTATTAAGAGATTGGAACCCTCTTATGATCTTAAAACCTACATTTTTGAGACTTGACACAACTCATTCAATAGACTAAAATGTAGGTGCCCTCTGCTTACTACATCTGGGAGTCATAGGCATTAAAGATTGCATCAAATCACCACACTTGATCACTTTCGCATATTTCACATCACAAACCTTCTCTACTTTATCCACACAACTTTCCTTGTATTTATACCATCAGTGACTTAAAACAATCTCAATTACGTCAACTTTAAGGAAATGTATGCACCTCAACCATGCAACATCGAATAGATCGACACCAAAAACCTCCACCGGTGTAAAGTAGAAGACAACACAACTTAATTGGGACCTAAATCTACATTGACATGCTTCTCAACACTTCTATAAACAAAAATCATCCTCCACAATTAGCGCTAGCACGACAAGTCACCCAAACCTGCACTAACACTATCAAGCGACCACAAGAGCACATATCCTAGTCTAGAAACATCTCACAGACTACACAACAACATTCCAAAACATCTTAGAATATTTTCCACTACTACTACAACCACCTGAAACTTAAGAACACCTTTATTATGTGCAACCAGACACACTAGCACATGCATCCAGCTCACTAAATAACCTTGTAGAACACCACAACACTTTAAACTTCAAGGAAAGGTAGATACAAAAAATATGAGCACATTCTCATATCCACAAGCCAAGAACCTTCACTGCGAAGAAATGTGGAGCAATCTCATTTCTCCCAAACACCCTATATCACTAGATAGGCATGCTATCAAACACATCTTCCATTATAGAATGATCCAAAACTTGAAACTCTAGATATAAAACCTCTAAAAACCTCTAATAATCATATCCAAACTATGTAGGCATATCTTCAACCATGAAGAAATGTAGAGAAGAACAATGAACACCACTCTATCACACTAAACTTTCTTTTATTCAAATTTTCTCAAAAGAACTTGGAAACCAAGTGAACCAACTGCATCAAGAGAACTACAAACATATCTTCTATACATGTGCAATATCTACAACATCTCTCATCAACTAAAGTGTATATTCTAAGCTAATTTATTGTAAACTTGGTAGAACCTACACTATTCAGAGGTTTAACTAACTGAATAGTCCACTCAACATTACTCAAGAATACATTAAATTTTCAACCCAAGGCTTGCAAGCTTATTATGGTTCAACATTATATATGCCTTCAAGGACTCAAAACTACTTAAGCTACCATACTCAAATTATTCTACTTGTTGGAAAACTCATAGAATTGCAAAATAGTAAAATACTTAACTAGAACTAGTGGCTATAGGTACTTATAGCTTAGGTTGTAACTTAACTACTACTAATGAAATGATGTTGTAATATCTCAAAACTGATAAAAACTAATGAATCAACTAAAATATCCTTCAGAGTACTACTTGTTAATATTTGCATGCATATTCATAAGCATTTATTAATAATAAGCAAGATATGAAATTCTAATTAACTTCCATATGATTCATGAAACAATAATAAACTAATAACAACTATTAAACAAAAATAAATAATTGGAAAATGAAGTGAAGAACAATACCTTGTGTGGCCTGCTCAAGTGGTTGTTCTCACTTTAACTAAACCCAAATCTAGCTAATAGATTCTACGCATTTCATGAATTAAACTCCATTTATTGTGCATTCATGAAGATTACACAAGATCTTTCACACATTATATTCAATCATTTTGAATATTACATGTCTTGAAAATTGAAAGTAACTGATAACAAAAAACTAAAAAACCAACTAACTATCCTATGGATTCAACCAACAACTATATACAATCTTGAGGGAATATTATTCAAAGTAACAAGTTAACCAAAATCATTAACTCCACTCCCAGATATTTAGAGCATAGAGTTAGGACTGATTTATTCAACCTATGTTTGAAAATAAAAAGGAATCCTAATAGGACTAGAACTATGTCAAAACATAATTGCATGTAAACATACAACCACTTGTCAAAATCCCATGAGTAAAGGAGACCTCTTCTTCAACATTTATTAACTAGTTAGAATAACACCATATTCAACCTTCATCAAGTGCCTTAAATCAATAACCATCACGTTCAAATTAACCTATAGATCCCTTGTTTCGGTGTCCGGTCATTCCTTTTGCTATAGGTTCATCCAACAACTGTTGCGTGCCATGATTCCTCTTTTGTTGAAAACAAGTTAATTCTACAAAACATATACACAAGGATAACTATCATAATTAAATCATAGCATTCTATCAACATTCCATACATATCTTTATATAAACCATATAATACTAATATGTTATAACCATAATTCCATCATTGTATTTTAGGCTTAATTTTGCATAATGGATATGAAAGGATAGTATAATGTAGGAACATTGTCTAGAAAGTGTATCTAAAAGTATCTCAAAATATGTATAAAAACAATAGAAAATAAGCTATTATCTAGACCTATCATCACCCCCCAACTAGACTTTTTCTTTTCCCCAAGAAAAATACTAGGGATTTTGATTGTATTGCAAAGCAGTTTGTTTCAGGTTGATAATGGTGTTAACTCCTTGAATTTGTCTCAAATAGAAACCTTGATATTCTGAAAGCTGCCTCATCTTGATAGTTCCTTCTTTCTCACATTCATCACCCTTCTCCCCAATCCAATGTGGAACTAGATAGAGGAGGATGGGTGGATGAAAGGTGAGAGGTACCCAATGAACTCCTTTTTTGATACCAATTTCCATATATTTGTGTTCCCTCTAAAGCCTAACAGTAAAATTATACACAGAATGTGGCTCCTTCTTTTGTAATTTAGGTGTTAAACTATTCCATCTGTTTTGTACATGCTTATAACAATGTTGTCCAATACCCACAACTAACATCTTCATTATTTCATAGTCTGCCTCCCTGAGCTTCATGATTTTCTTACCTAATCCCTTATGTTTAAGAATTTTTAACCATTCATCAATGACTACACTTGGATCCCTAGCCTCTCTTCTTATTGGAAGTGCAATGGATTTCTCTTTTTCTCCATACTCTTCCATGATCTCACCTTTGAGGTGTTCATTCCTATAGTAAGAGGCAAGTGCCCTGACCTAAATATCTCCCACAAATATTAAAGGGTTACATTCTATCTCATTAGGTATTATATAGCTGTGCAAATAACACTCACACAACTGATCTTGTTCTTCAGGTGTAGAAGAAAAAACAAATTCAATAAACTCATAAGTTTGGCTCATGCCAATTGAATGCTTGCTAACTAATCTATTGAACTGAAAGCATAGAAACCTTTCTTGTAAAAATAGTGCATAAGTTCTCAGTGGAGGCCTAAAATCTAAGAATTTGTGCAACCTTATCTGCTATCTCCTCCAACCAGACTATTGATTTTTTCAATTCCATATCTCTCTTCTCCAATTCCTTTACATATTATTCCTTTTTCTTCTTCCACTTCTCCTTTCCCTATGCAAATTCATTATTCACTTTCCACAATTGGTATCCAAGTGAGAAGGTTGTGTTGTAATCAGGAGTTTTGAGAGGAGGGGGTTTCTCATCTGTTATTGCTAGTTATTTTCCCCCTATCTTGGTAACAACCAACTGTGCCAACAAATATAGCTTAGTGCCATGACAATATAACTGTAGTTTCTCCTCCATCTCTTGCATTTTTATTCTCTTTCCTTATCCTTCTGCTCATAATTTTTCACTAACTCCTCCAAGTGTTTAATCCTATCCAGTGCCTCTTGGAGTTCTTTCCTTCCATCTCTTTCTTCAATGTAAACCTCCTATGTATCTTCAAGCTTCTCATTTCATTCTTCATAGTCTCCATGAAGAGGACTATCTAGGATTTATGTTTGTAGATTCTTGGCAGTAAATAGATCTTCTAATTCAAAATCAGAAGTTGTCACCACATGCCTTCTCTTTCTCGTTGGTATATTCACATTACTAGGAACATTCCCTTATATTTCAAAGTCAGTTTCTACAATCATAACATTTTCTTGACATTGTTCTTGTTGATGTTGTTCTTTTCTCATCTCTTTCGCTTTAGGCTCCCCTATATTCTCCTTTGTGGCCCCTTTTTTCTTCAATCTATTAGAGCATCTGAGTGTGTGTATTTCTTTTTTATTTTTCTTCTTTCTCTTTTTAACACTCTTTTTTTGCTTTGGAACATCCTCCTTCTTTTGTTTTGGATCTTCTTCTCTCTTCTTTTGAGTATCCCTCTTTTTCTTTGGAGTATTCTCCCTTTTTTGGGGTTTAGAGGGTGTAGAGGAGGTAGATGCACTACCTCTCTGACTCTTAAATTTCTATGACCTTGAAGAAGAAGGTAATTCCTCAACTATAGGTGGCTTAGATTCTGGTTCTTCAGGCTCCTCATGCTTGCATTGGCTACATGCAAGTGAAGCCAAAGGTGAGACATGGGGATTTTCCTCTTTAGGTTTATTTTGGGGCTCATTTCAGGGTTATGCATCCTTAGTTACTACAGGTGCATCTAGAAAACTATTAATGTCTATGTATTCCTTGAAATCTACCCACCTCACTTGTGGGTATTGAATTCTTAAACTCCTTTTTATCAGCAAAGTAATTAAATAGTGGTGAGAGAGAGAGAGGTATCACTTTGTTTTCTCTGGTATTCTGAGGCCATCCATTTCAACAAATTGTACAAAATTTTTGGTACATTTGCTAACATATTATGCTTGAGATGACTGAGTAATTTGAAATGAACTATGTATAAAAGGTTTTTCCTACCATCACAAGTGATGTATTTGATAATGTAAGAGGCACAATTTTCCCATTACTAGGGGAGAGAAATTATCTTCATACCTTGTGATGAGGATTCTATTTCTTCTCCTCGTATGGAAAATTCTTCCTTAGATGCAACTGTGTTGGCTTGTGCTGGAAATTCTTCCCCTATTATTGGTAATACAGTGACCTGTACAATGGCAGTCTTGAATGCGTCTCCTAAAATTCCTTTTACCATAGCTTCATCATACTGAAGAGTATATGCAAACCTTCTTGTCATGTCATCACTAAATTATGTTAACTTCAAGAAGTATTCAAGCAATCCAACCTTGGTGAAAATGGGAAACACCGATGCATCCTCCAAAAAAATTTGGTGAGCTGCTAGCTCCTGATGAGAGCTATTTGTGTCCCATTTTATGTCATATTTTAGCCTATTTCATATGCCTACATAACCATTCCCGCATTCCATTTTCATATCATTTAACCATTTTGCATTGCATATGATTTAATATAGTTTTAAGATTAAAATATGGAAAATAATTATTGATTGTTTTTACTAATAAATGTTGTTATTTTAAGTCTTATATCTTGCAGCATGCAAACTTCCTTTTCCATTTTTGACAGGAGCCTTCCTATCACTTTCTTCACATAAATGACAGCTTGTGTTTATCATTGCAATTTCCTCTTCTACAAGGTGATATTTTAATTGGACTCATGCCTACATTCTTGACCACGACATCTATTCACGTTACCGTTTGATGACCAGTGGTTTTTGCTATGTGCACTTCAACACATAGAAATTTTTACCAACTATTTTATTACTGTCATGTTGGAAATAATGGGTCCAAACAAGGAGAGCCCGCTATTCACTTTCTATTTGTTTGAAGGAAACCAAAATCCACATGTTTCCTATTTCCATTTTCTGTTGTAACAAAACCATTTTTCACTTGTGGCCAGTAGCCAAGGTTTTATGAGAGTTATTATTTTTTCTGGCCAAAAATACATATGGTTGAAATGTATTGCTAGACCATGTGAGGAGAAGGATTCAAAGCTTATCTTTTTCTATTTGCAGCTATAACACAGTTGATTAAGCCATTATTTTGTTAGGTCGGCTAAAATAAATACACCTATTCACTTATAGTTTGCTGGCCATGGGCCAAAACAAACTTATGCTATTTCAAAGCACTTTGTTATTAATTGTTATAAGCATGACCACTATATATGGTCTGCTACAAACAAGGAAAGAGATATTAATGTACATAGACTTTGGTGTAGGCAAATTCTTGTAATAAATATTTTGTGTGTAGAACATTGTACGGAGTTGTACTATTTTTTATAAATAAAAAATTTCTCATGATCAAAGTAGCGTAGAAGATATTTGTGTTCTATCACCAGACGTATTAAGGAGGCAGGTCCCACTCCTTTGAATGTCTGGTGATTTCTATTTATTTTGTAGTCTATTTATTTCCATTATTTCTATGTTATTTATAAGTGTGGTTTATTATTTATTATCTATAAATTGGTTATGAATCATGAGATTATTCTCTAGAATATATATTTATGTTGTATATTTCTTTATGATTTCCAAATTAGTTTTCTTTTGAGCTATGAGTTTAATCTTTGTTGTTGTTGTTTTTGCCAAGAAGTGATAGTTCTTGTCACTAACATTATTTGGATTTGCAATAGGTTTACTTTCTAGCTGCATTTCATCCCCACTTAGCTCACTATCTTCATCCCTTTGGCAAATAGCCACAATACCTTTCACAAGTCTATGATCCCCATATTGACATTTTAGGAACAAACTATGGAAGTTAATGTAAAAAATTTATAGAAATTTGATCCCAAGTCCTAATCCACAATTTTTTCCATCATTTTGGCACCATTGTTAGGGAGAGGTGTTAAAGGCTTGAAATCATAGTGGGCTAAGTTAGGACCATTGTGCCTTGGTGAAAATCTACACAACTATCGACCTTGTTTAGATGATTAACCTTGGTTTTCTTTGTTTCAAATCATATAGATGCATTGTTTGAGGTAGATCTTATAAATTAAAGAAACATTTATATATTCACTAATTGTTTTGATTGATAAGAAGAAGTAATATTGAAGAAACAACACAAAAATGTCAAAAATGTTGCATTTTCAAGATAGTGCAGACACATCAATTTTGGGAGAAAAATGCTTCAAAAATGAAAAATTTGAAGGAACCACAAGAGGGAAAATGTGTTTGGTGGCGAGGGCACTGCCCCTCGACCCCACCTTGTACCATGATAGGGAGTGTTCCCTAGGCATTTCCTTGAGACCCCGCAAGGGGTGTTTCCCCTTGACCCCACTGGGGGCTACCACCCCTAGACCCTCGCTTTCAAATTTAAAAACAAAAGAAGAAATTGGTGGGGAAATTGCGTCGACCCAAGGTGATTTTTTAATACCCCCTCTTCCTCATGAATGCAACTTATAATATCTTGATCTTTCATCACCATTGTCAGATGCATCTACAAATCTTATTCCTATAGATGAGAAATAACACATAATTGATGAATTTTTAGGACAATGGGTTTTTGACAATGAATCATTTGATGAAGATCTGGCCACTTTTTGTTCTCTTTGTTGCAAGGAACAAGATAAGTGCACATGCCAAGTTGACATGGTGAAGGAGATATACATTGTAAGTGAGCCTCAACAAAACAATGGTAATAATGCACAAGTCTTCTTTGTAACTCAAGAGCCACTTCATATGCCAAGTAGGAAAGATCAAGGTATGGTTATGATTTTGAAATGTCTTATGATTCAATTAGATTAAAAATAAAATATATTTCTTCACTTAGTATATATGGTGAATTGAATATTGAGAGCTCACAACAACCACAATACCCATCACTATCATCTCCATCATATCCATACTCTCTATAACCACCCACTCTATTTCCACAAAAATTATTACCATTTTCATTGCCCCATTCATATCATATACAATATCCACCAAATGAAACCATGATGCCTATTGAAATATTTCATATTAAGGTGGTTGAAACTGCATATAATAATGCATATGCATGGATCCCTTTATATTTTGATAATGTGCTTGTAATTGGTCATTTGAAATATATTGATACAAGTGAGGGATGTGATTTTGGTTTAATTAAATTAGAAGAAAAATATGATCAATTGAATGATATTTACATTAGTTCTTCTTATTTACTTGGAAAACCACAGCCTTTGATAGATATTCACACATATAAAGAAGCACTTCAATTTGAGCCTATTTTGATCATTGAATTAATAAGTGTGTATGCTGAAATTTATCATGCATTAAGAAGTGTAATAATTCATACATTAACCATTCAAGAAATGGGTGAATTAAACAATCACAACCTACAAGATATATCTTTTAATATCTTCATACTCACCCATATGGATCATTGGAGGCCTATAGTAAAAATGTGTATTCCTCACACACTTATTGATTTAGGCCCAATGACAATTGATTTTATTCATAAGCACAATTAGATGGGTTTGAATGCATTAATGATCATAATAAAAATTTACCTAAGGGATGAACATTCATTGAAAAGGATCAAGATTTTAATCTATATACATCCTTGTCATTCTTAATTCTTTGAATTATCTTAAGATGACCATTCATTGAAAAGGTTCAAGGAATTACTATATCATTTTTTATATGAATTATTTTGATTGTGCTAATTCCCTCATGATTTTATAGTATGAAATTAAGTTGGGAGGGAAATCCCTTGAATTTTGAAATTCATTGGTTGATAATGTTTTCTTGTCTGATTGGTTCTTCCAATAAAACCACAAGTGTGAGATTTGGACCAAATCAAGGTATGTATTCTTGTGTCATTTGGAATTGAATTTATATAATGTTTACACAAGAATTAATTTAAATTCATCTTTTTATCAAGTATCTATTCGTATTAATAACTCTACCCTTCATTTAAACAAATGGATAAACTATGGTAGAGTTATTAAATGGATGATATTGTACATTACTATACTTGATATGCTTGGTCACGAGAATATGGATACAAGTTTCTTATGGTGGTTACTCAATACTTTTGAACCAATTGATGATGCTTCTCTACATGAGCATCTAATGACACATTTTATTAGCCTTGCTGACTAGATGGTGAAAATCAAGTTTCTTTTGTGCTTCACTCTTGGAGATCCCAAGAGGATTTTTGTGCCAAGTGTTCAACATTAATAGACATGAATTCTATTTTTCACCATCTATGATGCTAGACCATGTTGAAGACATAATTCAAATTGGTGTAACCAAGAATATTGTAGTACCATGTTCTTGGATACTTCTTCATAAGCCACACATGTAGATACCACTTGAAGATGTGAACAAGGAGCTCGTAGCCACACATCCAAAGACACCTTGAAGACATGAACATGGAGATTGCACACATTCCAAAGAAGATCATAAAAATTCATCATATGGATTGATTCATCCACTCATCTACATCTCTATGGATATATTTAAGACTACATATCCTTATTTTTAGAGGATTTCTTCTTTCCACTAAGTGTTTAGGCATATATTCTGGTGCAAGGCACCATATGTCTTAATGTGAAAAGTTGCTAAGTGTTAGTATTTTGGTTTACTTGAGTCATTTTTCATATAATAAGATCTTTAATACCATTTCTCATGTGTGTGAGGTGTCTTGATTCATTTTGGAGTCCATTTTGCAAATATTGTAAAAGTTGTAAAAAGTTGCAAAAGTTGTCAAGCAACTTTTGCATTTTTGCGTTTTTGGGGAAGTTGAATGTCTAGGCTTTGGTTTTGGTGGGAAACTGATTATTTATGATTTTTAATTATTTAAAATACACTTGTGTACGTTGGAGGAAGGTTCTGAGGCTATAAGTTTGAATTTTGAATAGCAAAGATTTGGTTTTTTTTTACATTTTGAAGCCTAATGTGCTACTAAACCGTATTGTATGGCTCTATACGGATTGGTAGTGAACAAAATTTGATTGGAATTAATGGATAATTGAATCCTTGTTAATTTTCTTTCTTTTTTTCATTTGATTTCATTAATTTTGAAGCGATTTATAGAAGATTTACTAAAAGTTGTTTAAAACCCTCAGTAGGGTGTGTATTGACTAAAAATCCTGTATATCTGCCCATTCCACCAATTAACATGCCTCAAACTCATTGGAATGGATGTAGGGATGTTTTATTTTATTTTCATAATGTGGAAGGAGCAAGGGATGAATATTAGTGCAATTTTGGTGATGCCCTAGTTCATGTGACCTCATGTATTTGGCCTTGGAATTGTATAGGAGTTAGGGTTTGTAGAAAAAATCTTAAACAATGGTTGGAATTTTTTTGAAAGGTGTTGGTAGGTGTCATGAAACATTTTTGAGCCATTGGTATGAAATTTTGAGGTCTAGGTTGTGAAAACCTTATTGTGACCTACTAGAATAAGCCTAATTAGGCCTAGTTTCAAGCGTAGCAGCAGAGTTTTGACCTTTGTGTTAAAAACCAACCATACCTAAATTTTGAATATGTTTTATAACTCCCAAAATGGTATCCAAAACATATTTTAAGTTATGGTTTTGAGTTTTTCCCTCCAAGATGTTAAAAAAACTCGTTTTGTTGCCTCACTAGGCCCAGAGTCTGTTTGGTAAGGAAACCCATCAAGATAGGGTTATAAGTTTGAAAATTTTGATTGGCTGTGTTAGTTTTGATTTGGTTGTGATCCCCACCCCTGATCTACATCATATTCCAATGTTCTACAAGGAGATTTCAGATTTTAGAGATTGGATGAAGATTGTTTGTAGCAATTGTGCTATATGAACAACCATGATCCATCTTGATGAAAGTATATTTCTTGATTTTGGTCATCATTTCAGGTTCTAAATGCAACCAATTTCAAAAATTTCATTGAAAGGGTTCACATGGAACTCTACGATTTGGATGGTTTCACTTCAACATCCATATGGGAGTTTCCTTTTCTTTGGTCATTATATGCAATTTTTCAAAAGAGAAATGAAAACAATGAAAAACATTTAAAAAAATAGAAAATAGAAAATGAGAAAAAAAAAGAAAGAAGAAAAAAAACAATAAAAGATCCAACAATGAAAACCTTTGGGCGTTGTTGGCCAATTAGTATCTGAAAATTGGATTTCGATGGATATTAACTGCAAAATAAACTTAGAGGTGAAAACTAATTTTTCGGTGCCTCTAGGTGGTGAGAGGTTGAAAACCAGAATACCTGCGATCTGTTGTCGTTATCAAAATTGAAAAAAGACGAAGAAAAAAACAAAAATGAAAAAAATGAAAAAGAAAAAAGTGCAATAATCAATGTTCTTCCTTTGGGCTAATCCTTTTTCAGGTACACTGTAATGTTTCTATGGGTGTTTCTTTCTAGCACCTCTTATCACTCACTTGTGTAGCTATGCTCTAGTTGTTGTGGTCACCATGACTTTGATCACCTATCGCAAGTGCTACACATTTAGTTGAGGTGTTATGAAAAGTGGATTCAACTCCCATTAGATTGATCTATAATGCTTCAATCAGATGCCAGATCTTTGATGGGGTTGTAGTGCTAGTCACAATTTTTGGTTCCTTCCTTGCCAGCGGTTCATAGTTGTTGAGTTCTTTTGGCTACCCAACCTTGGCGTAATTGGATGTACAAGTTGGTAAAATAATCAATTTTAATTTTCATTATTTTATCTTCTAACTTTATTAATATTTCTTATTATATTAATCATATATGCAACATCCTTCCCTATCCTCTCCTTGTTTCCCGAGGATGGTCAAACCTTTAAGCTAGGTGGGGGGGGATTCACCATTCGTTATCCTTATTACCTATCTTCTCACCCATTATTTTTCATTATCCTTACTATCCATCCTACTATCCATTATTTCATCCTTCATATTCCTTATCATTCCATCCTTCATGTTTCCTATCATTTCAACCCTTTCACGTAGCTAGAAGTGGACATAAATTTTCATGATACCTCCTATATATAGCATTTGAAACAAATATGATATGAAAAATTAATAAAAGAGATAAATTGAAAAGTGAAAAACGAAAAGAAGAGAAACTGAAAAATGAAAAAGAGAAATGGGGGGAAAATCAAATGTTGAGGAGGACAAAATATTAACAACATTTTGAAAGGAAAATAAAAGGTTTCAGAATAAAGAAAAAATATGAAGCTTATTATGAAGAGATGGTAAAAAAATATATAATTGAAATTAAATCCATGAGGCTTTCTATGTAAACAAATGTGATGAGGTATAATAGTCAAGGGTGAAGAAGAAGAACAAAGCTATAAATCCAAAAGGCTACCAGTTCAAACCAAAGACCTCTCAATCATAATGATTGCACAAGGACATGCAATACACTTAGTTGGGGGAATGATGAGAGCTATTTGTGTCTCATTTTATGCCATATTGTAGCCTATTTCATATGCCTACATAACCATTCCCAAATTCCATTTTCGTTCCATTTTCGTATCATTTAACCATTTTACGTTGGATATGATTTAATATATATAAGTCATATTTAATATAGTTTTAAGATTAAAATATGGAAAATAATTATTGATTGCTTTTACTAATAAATGTTATTATTTTAAGTGTTATATCTTGCAGCATGCAAACTTCCTATCCCCTTTTTGACAAGAGCCTACCTATCACTTTCTTCACACAAATGACAGCTAGTGTTTATCATTGCAATTTCCTCTTCTATAAGGTGATATTTTAGTTGTCTTCCGCCTGCATTCTCGGCCACAATATCTATTCACTTACCATTTGATGGTGGTTTTTTCTATGTGCACTTCAGCACATAGACATTTTTACCAACTATTTTATTACTGCCACGTTGGAAATAATGGGTCCAAACAAGGAGAGCCCGCTATTCACTTGCTAGTTGTTTGAAGGAAACCAAAATCCACATATTGCCTAGTTCCATTTTCTGCTGTAATACAACGATTTTTCACTTGTGGCCAGTAGCCAAGGTTTTACGAGAGTTATTACTTTATTGGCCAAAAATACACATGGTTGAAATGTATTGCTAGACTGTGTGAGGAGAAGGATTGAAAGCTTGTCTTTTTCTATTTGCAATTGTAACATAGTTGATTAAGCCATTATTTTATTAGGCCAACTAAAAAACATACACCTATTCACTTATAGTTTGTTGGCCAGGGGCCAAAACAAACTTATTATATTTCAAAGCACTTTGTTATTAATTGTTATAAGCATGACCACTATATATATGGTTTGTTGCAAACAACGAAAGAGATATTAATGTACATAGACTTTGGCATAAGAAAATTCTTGTAAGAAAATTTATGTGTGCAAAACATTGTATGGAGTTGTACTATTTTTTATAAATAAAAACTTTCTCATGATTGAAGCAGCATAGAAGGTATTTTTGTTCTATCACTGGATGTATTGAGGAGGTAGGGTCCACTCCTTCGAATATTTGGTGATTTCTGTTTATTTAGAATATGTTTATTTCCATTATTTCTATGTTATTTATAAGCATGGTTTATTGTTTATTATCTATAAATTGGTTATGAATCATGAGATTATTCTCTAGAATAGATATTTATGTTGTATATTGCTTTATGATTTCTAGATTAGTTTGATTTGGAGTTATGATTTTAATTTATATTGTTGTTGTTGCCAGGAAGTGATAGTTCCTGTCACTAGTATTATTTGGATTTGCAATAGGTTTGTTTTCTAGCTGCATTTCATCCCCACTCAACTCACTATCTTCATCCCTTTGGTAGATAGCCACAATACCTTTCACAAGTCTACGATCCCCAGATTAACATTTTAGGAACAAACTAAGGAAGTTAATGTAAAAAATTTAAAGCAATTTGATCCCAAGTCCCGATCCACAATTTTTTCCATCAACTCCCTTCTTATAACATCACTGCCCATTCTGGCTCACTTCACTGCTCTAATGCACTCAATCCTACTTTGAAATTTAACTCAATCTTTCCTACCACCTTCAAAACCCTTCACTTTTCTTCCCTTCTCTCATATATCTTTACTGGCATACCATACTGCAAATTTTCCTTTTCAATACCAACTTAATTCGAGCTCATCGACAGGTTCTAAGTTCGAATATTGACTCTAATTTAAACTTAAGGTCAAGTTCTCAAGGTGTAGAATTTGGAAATTTAGAAATAGAAGCAAAAAATGAGATATAACTTAGAAGGTTTTGCATTTCATTTCCATTAATTGATTTTAGTTTAGGTGGTTGATGTGGAAAATACTAACTAAGTCATACCATCCCCCCAACTTAATTGGTGAAGTGACCTCACTTCATGTTTATAATATGGAGGTGGTTTAAATGTGAAATGATGGTAATTAGTGATATAATAGTTCACATGTATGGAGTAATATGAAAACTACAATGAAAGTTTAAAGAAGAGTTAAAATAATCATGATAGCATACTTGAAGTACCAACTTGAAGAAATAACCATCTATCACATGTGGAAACTGAAAAATAATATATATGTTCATTGATTCGATGTGACAAAAATTAACTGCAAGGTAATGAACAGTGGGTGGGAAGTGTAAATGATGGGATGGGTATTAGAGATATGATTTGGTGATTTGATAGCTCAAGTATTTGAAATGCAAGCGGGAAATAAAATAATTATGCCATGAGTAATTATTAGGAAAGATGGATAATACGTGTGGATATTTGGAAATGAATGTGCATGAACTTGTAATAAATATGGTTCCAATTAATTTGAATTTTATTTTCTTCTGCTAGATGGTGCTACGGATACCTTTAGTGTTAGGGCCCATTCTAAATGTTGACAAGATTAAGCTACAGGTCCCTACGACATCAGGAACCTTTGTGAATATTTGAGAAACAAGTCCCTCTAAAGATATTGTGAACATTATTATAACATGCAGTGTGTGCGTGTGAGAGAAAATGAAAAATTAAACTTGAGTGAGCTCAGAGAATGAGTTGTGTAGCTCAATCTCTGGGTCACTAGAAGTGCTAGTCATATCATGTATTGTTGAATCATCAATCTGTGTGTTTGATTCAGCATGTGGTTCACTATGAGCACCATATTGTTGAAACAGTGAAAATATGAAATTATCCTTTTGCAATGGCTTCTTATATAACTTTAGTCTATGGCCATTTACTAGAACTAAAAACCAAACTGTATCAATGGTGTGTAACTATACCACCCTATTAGGATAAACTTGACTAATTTCATAGGGGCCCAACCATCTAGACTGAAATTTTCCTTTGAGGTCCTTATACTGTGAATCATATAATAGTGCCCAGTCCCCTACAATGAACTCCTTGTTTTTTATGTACTAATCATGCCACTTCATTCTTTTTTTTTGAACTACCTCTATGTGATGGACTACTTCCATTCTTATCTCATCCAGTCCATTTAAAGTGTCCAGCCTTTCCTTCTGAGCTTATGTTAAATGCATTTCTAGTTCTACTACTATCCTTAGTGTTTTATATTCAACTTCAATAGGAAGGATTGTTGTCTTACCATAAACTAGTTCATAAGGGGTGAATCTAGAGGTGGTTTTCCATGTTTTTTTGTAATCACATACTACTTCAAGCAAGCTTGCAACCCAATCTTTTCTATGCAGTTACACTCTCTTGGTGAGTGTACTTTCAATCTCCCTATTAGTGACTTCCACCTAACCATTATCTTGTGGGTGGTAGGGTGTTGATTTCTTGTGTCTAATTTTGTATTCTTCAACCAGCTTGGTGATTAGATCAGTAGTAAATTGTGGGCCTCGATCAGTGAATATCTCTCTAGGTACTCCATACTAGTAAATATATCTTCATATAAGAACTTAGCCACATTACCATCTCTGGAAAATTGTAAGGCCTTTACTTCCACCCATTTAGTCAAGTAATCAGTGCAAACAAGGATGTATTCCTTGTTGTTGGATGTAGATGAGGTTGGTCTAATGAATTCTAAACCCCATTTATCAAAAGGTTTCAATGTCAACTGAGGTTGTAAAGTAATTTCATCACTCTTGTTTGGTCTTCCCATCCTTTGACACCTATCACAGCTTTGTGTGTATTTAACTGAATCTTTATGCAAATTTGGCCAATAATAGCCAATTGTGAGGATCTTAAGTTTGTTCATTTTTCTATAAAATGACCTCCACATGGCTCATCATGGCATGCCTTCATGATGTCAAAGATCTCATCCTCCCTGATACACCTTCTCATGATGTTATCAAGGCCAGTATAAAATAGATAAGCAGATACCCAAGAGTATGAGAAACATTTGTGAACCAACTCTCTCTTCTCCCTTGAAGAAAAGTGTCAAGGAATCTACCCTATGACAAAATAATTAGCAATATCTGCATACTAGGGTATCTATACTTGTAATGAAAATAAGTGTTCATCTGGGAATGAATCATCTACCACTCCTTTAGCTGATTATGTTGGCAATCTTGATAGGAAATTTGCCACTACATTTGCTTTACCAAGTTTGTCAACTATGGTAATGTCAATTTTTTGTAAGATAAGTACCCATCTTACCAGCCTACCTCCAACTACTAGCTTGTTCATAAAATACTTGATTATTGTGTGGTCTATATGGACAAAGACTAAATAGCCAATAATATAGTGCCTGAATTTATTAATAACATATAATACAACAAGCATCTCATTTTTTGTTATAGTATAGTTCGACTCTTTTGCTTGAATATTTTTGCTAATAAAGTATATTGCATACTCTTTGTTGCCTTCCTTTTGACCCAATATTTCTCCAATGGAAAAATTTGAAGCATCTGTATGTATGTCGAAAGGTAGAGTCCAATTAGAACCTCTCAATACTGGTGCTTCAGTCAGAGCCTTCTTCAGTTCTTCAAAAGAGTGTTGACACTTAAAAAGAGTATTGACACTTAGATGTCCATTCAAATTAATTATCCTTAGCAAAACAAATATTGGCGCAACAATATTACTAAAATCTTTGATAAACCACCTGTAGTAGCCTGCATGGCCAAGAAATCTCCTGATATCTCTTTGATTTTGAGGAACAGGTAAGGTAGATATGATTTCTATTTTGTATGGATCAACCTGAATCCCTACACTAGATATAAAGTGTCACAATACAATTCCATGTATCTGTAGGAGTTGAGAAAATACAACACCACAAATCCCGAAGATCACCTACATGCAAATAACCTGTCACAAAAGAAGAGATGGAGACAAACAAGCAAGGGTTCTCTGAAAACTAAAAATGTATATATCAGAGAGAATGAGAGAATGAATTGATATGAAATACAATGGGATCAATCCTTATAAAAAGGAGATCATGCAAACCCTAATAGGATAACATTTAATAATTAATATAATTATTAAATGTCACATTATGCAAACTAACATGAAATCTTAAGAAGGGAATAAAGGTAACTTAATCAACATAATTAAAATAAGACCTTTACTCTAACACCCCCCCTTAAGATGAGCAACAGTGCAGCTACAAACAAATGCAGAAAAGCAAAGGTAACTACAATGCAAGAAGGAAAACATGTGTCCTGGAAACTAGGCTAGATCAGGTACCCAAATACAACCAAATCTTTGTAAAATGGAGAAATAGAGAAAACCTCATGCAAAAAAGCTCTACTCCAAAAAGAGAAGAAGAAAGCCAAGAAGAGACATCACTGAAGCAGAAGAAGTTGTAAACAACTGTCGAAAGATGACTGCTATGGTGCTGAAGAACCTCCACTAAAGATAGGATGATCAGGAACAAGAAGACAACAATCTGCATAAGTGCCCATACGACACTACTCGAATCAGATGGAAAACAAAGGCAAACACCTGGAATGAAGATACAGATGGCACAAGAACCAATAGTCTGAAACACTGATCAACTGAGAATGGAAGATTCCTTCCAAGGCAAAACCAAGGAAGAATTAGCATGAACAATATAATAACCCCCCAATAATGTTGAACTGGGAGAGCCTGACAAATCCACTGAAATGATGTGAAACACCCTGTAGTGCATGAAGGACAAGAAACAACATCTGAAAGTGCACAAGAAAGCACCTGCAACTGAAAAAGTGGTGTGCAAAACAAAGCACACATGTATGAGGCTGGAATCATATGATCCACTGTCATCATGGAGGGACACTCACCGGATAAAGATGTGATGGAAAAACAAAGGCAAACTACACAACCCCTCATGGCACTTTATAATATCAGTGCGAATACAAAATGTGGCACAACCTTATGTGCAAAATCCCCAAAAGATGCGTGTACAATAGTGTGGCACTTTATCTCAATGTGTTTACATAAAAGATAGCTTACAAATGATATTCAAAATGTCTAAAAAGGACAAGATGCTAGAAATACATGAAGAACAGCCAAAAAGTTTTCAAGAGCAAATATGTCTAGGTAATCCACTAGAGTGTGAAAACACAAATAATTGAATAAAAGATATCTAAAGTGAAATCTTAAAAAATGGTATTGATGAAACTGAAGAGCTATGAAAGACGGTTCCAACGCCACTGAGATTGCGAAAAATAGAGAAACTGATCAAAAGTTATGAGCTTGAGACTGAAAATAGCCCCTTTGTCTTCAACTAGCTATATAATGCACCAATGGAAAAAAGAAGTGATAAGACTCACACCACTGGAAATATGAGAAAACCATCTTTCTGACGATATCTCGTTTGCCAAAAAATGATATCGTATGCCCAAGTTACGACCTCCGGAATAAATTAGCTCCAAAGAGGGAAAAACCAGTGCTGGGTTAAATTTGACAGTCATACGGCCGTCACAGCAAAAACACTATGTTAAATTTAACGGCCAAATGGCCGTCACCGTAAATGCACAACTGGGCTTATTTTCAAAAAAATAAAAAATTTAAAAATAAAAAACAACAAAAAAAATTACAAAAAAATTATAAAAAAAAATTGGTATCGGCGGGGGTTGTAACGCCGCGGCCACTGTACTACCGTTGGCAGTACTGACAGTCTGCTAGTTGGCAGTAAGGCCACCGATGGCTGTCAGTATGCCGGGCGGCATACTATGGGCCCGCAGGCCTGCATACGTAGATACCTGCGAGTACCCCAGTACCAGGGCCAACACGCCCTTAAACTGCCTTTTATTTATTTTTATTTTATTTTTTTAAAATCTAAAACATTACAAAAAATTTCGTAGAATATTGATTTTTTGACGAATTTTTTTCCGAACCAAATGCAGAAAAAAAATCTGAAAGAAAAAAAATAAAAATATAAAATTACTAGGCAGGCGGACTGCCACCAACAAAAAAAATTTGCTTCAAATTTCGACTTTGTCCAAAATGGACGAATGAACAATCGATTTAGGGGTTTTGGACTGCTGCAGATGCAATGGCAATGTCCGTTTGAGCTGAAAATACTTCAAAAATGCAGGTGTTCCCTAGATCAAGAAAACAAGCCCCAAACCCTTGAAGCTCCAAAAATCTTCAAAACAAGAACAGGAAGCAGCAGGTGTGGAGCTCTGATACCATGTAGGAGTTGAGAAAATACAACACCACAGACCCCAAAGATCACTTGCATGCAAATAACCTGTCACAAAAGAAGAGATGGAGACAAACAAGCAAGGGATCTCTGAAAACTGAAAATGTATATATCAAAGAGAATGAGAGAATGAATTGATATGAAATACAATGGGATCAATCCTTATAAAAAGGAGATCATGCAAACCCTAATAAAACCCTAATAGGAAAAACCCTAATAGGATAACATTTAATAATTAATATAATTATTAAATGTCACATTATGCAAACTAACGTGAAATCTTAAGAAAGGAATAAAGGTAACTTAATCAACATAATTAAGTTAAGACCTTTACTCTAACAGTATCATCATCATGAAACACTTTTCATTGTTGAGCGACAAGTTGTGTTCTTTGCAACATTTCAACACTTTTTCCATATTATTGAGAGCTTCCTCATAATTCTCACCATAAGTAGTGAAGTCATTAATGTATATCTCCATGCAATCATGTGCATAATCAGAAAATATGTTGAGTACTACTCTTTGGAAGGTAGCTAGAGCATTGTATAAACCAAAGGGAAAAACAAAGTAAGCATAAGTCCCCCAAGGACATGTGAATGTAGTCTTGTCCTGATCCTATGGAGCAATTTTAATCTGGTTATAACCACTGAAACCATCAAGAAAAGAGAAGTACTTCTTCCCAGCTAGAGAATCAAGTACTTGATCTATGAAGGGAAGAGGAAAGTGGTCTTTCCTAGTGGCTATATTCAATTCCCTGTAGTCTACAAAAACTCTCCATTTCCCACCTTTCTTGGGAATGATTACCAAAGGTGAGACCCATTCACTGTCTGATATTGGATAGATAAAACCTGCATCAAGGAGCTTTTATAGCTCAGCTTTCACTATCTCCCTCAAGGCAGGATTCATATATCTTTGTGGTTTCCAAATGGGTCTATATCAATCATTAATATAAATCTTATGCATAGATAAATTAGGATCTATTCCTTTTATATCATGGTAATCCCATGCATATGCTCCTGAGTGTGCTTGCAATACTGTTTGTAGAGAGTTTTGTTGCTCTTCTCTTAAGGCATTATTTATGTTTAACTTCCTTCCTAGCATGATTTCCAATTCCTTGGATGACTCTTGAATAGATTCAAGAGATCCTGACTTGATATGATGGGTAGACATTTTTGAGGTAGTAATGAATGAAATATCTGAGATATCTCTTCTATAGAAATGAGGTAGTCTTATTGCTACGGGCTCTTGCCATAGTCATTTTGGATTATATGAGAAATGAGCTTGTCTTCATCCTGGTCATGCAATAAGGGCTTGCACTCTATAGTCATCAGTGTTTGCAAAGAATAGTTATCTTCCTCATCCAAATTGGGCCAAATATTTTGTTCAAGGTTAGCATAAGGTTCAATTGGTGGATAAAGAACCAAGTTATTGGTGACTGTCCCATTGTATATTATCATTTTTCTATAACTAAAACCTATAAATGCATCAAATATATCTAACCAAGGCTTGCCTAGGATGAGTGGGTAGCCTGCAAGATTAACTTTAGGTTGTAGCACTATAAAGTTTGTAGGATATTCCCAAGAATCCAATGCAATGACTAGGTCTTCAATAATTCCCTTAGGCATGACTATGGATCTATCAGCTAGCTAGAAAATAGTTTTTGTGGTCCTAAGGTTGAATAACTAAAGCAACTACATTATTTCTTTTTTCATGACATTAATTGCGGCCCCCAACTCTACTTCATATGCATTACCTAAATCATGCCTACTCACAATTCGACAAGGTCCAAACTTCTTCATTTTTAACTTGTTATAGGTACCTATTGGAAATTTTTCTTTTCTCAAGTGTACCATTACCTCATCACCAAACTGAAACTCCTTATGTCTCATCTTCAAATCAGCCTTGTAATTGTATTGAAAGTACATTTTTTTGATGTGATTTCATACCTCCTCATGTATGCTCTTTATGTGTTCAACAAAGTCCTCTTCTTTTGCACTCTTCTTGTCAACATTATCAATATTTTTCAGATCTGAAACAACTCTTGGGATGCTGCCATAAACAATTTGGAATGGATACTTACTAGTAATTCTATTTACTGAGTTGTTATATGCAAATTTTTCTTGAGGTAGAATCAAATCCCACCCTTTTGGCTTATCTCCAACTAGGCATCTCAAAAAATTACCCAAGAATTTGTTTACCACCTCTGTTTGACCATCTGTTTGCGGATGGTAGGATGGAAAAAACTTCAAATGATTCTGCATCTTCTTCTATAAGGTCCTCCCAAATTACCCCACAAACTTTGTATCTCTATCTGAAACAATGCTCTTCGGAAGATCATGTAATCTCACTATTTCCCTGAAAAATAGTTCTGCAAAATTCATAGCATCATTAGTCTTCTTACATGGAATAAAATGAGCCATCTTGGAAATCTATCCACTAGAACAAATATTGAATCATTTCCCCTTTGTTTTCTTGGCAAACCCAAAACAAAATCCATACTAATCTCTTCCTATGGCCTCTTAGGTAGTGGTAGTGACTAGTATAAATCTGTGTTACGACTAGTTCCTTTTGCTACCTGAAAAATCCTACAACCTTGCACAAATTTTTTGACATATTTCTGCAATTGAGGCCAATAATATTTCTCTCCAAAAAATTTTGTGGTTTTATCAAAACTGAAATGCCCTGCAAGTCCTCCATTATGCTTTTCATTAATCAAATTTACTCTCATTGAACTTCTAGGAATACACAACTTATTACCTTTTAAAAACATACCATCTTGGATTAAATAATCCAACCACTTGGTCCTATCACCAACAATAGGCTCTTTGCAAGCCTTCCAGGCCTCTCCAAAATCTGGATCCTCCTTAGACAACTCCATCAACTCATTGAATCCAACAACCTCAACCTACATTTCAATCAACAAACCATGTCTTCTACTCAAAGCATTTGCAATCCTATTAGAATTCCCACTCCTATGTTTCAAAACAAAATTATAACTTTGCAAGAACTCTACTTATTTCATATGTCTTTGATTTAGCTTCCCTTGACTACTCAAATACTAAAGTGCTTGATGATCAATAAATAGAAAAAACTCCTTAGGTAAAAGATAGTTTCTCCACTTTTTCAATGCTTGCACAATAACATAAAATTCTTGATCATACACTGAATATTTTCTTTTTGAATCATTTAAATTCTCACTAAAATAATCAATGGGTTTACCTTGTTGACTTAGGAAAACTCCAATAGCATTACCATTTGCATCAAAATCAACTTGGAATACCTTGTTGAAATCTGGAAGTGCTAAAATACGTTGCTCAGTCACTTTTCCTTTCAAAAAATTGAAGCTTCTTGTTGCTCCTATAGTCCATATGAAATCTCATTTATCTCCTTTAATGGTCTCAGTTAGTGGTGCACAAATACTACTAAAACCTCTAATAAAATTTCTATAAAAACTTGCCAAACCATGAAATGATCTCACCTCAGTAGCACTTCTAGGTGTAGGCGATTCTAAAATAGCTTTCACCTTTTCTAGGTCCATCTTGAGACCTTCTCTTGAAACAATGAAACCCAAGTATACCAATTGCCTCTTCATAAGTTGCACTTTTTCAAGTTAATGAGAAAATTTTCTTCCTTCAACTTTTCAAAAACAAATCTGATATGCAAAAAATGCTCCTTTAGTGTCTTACCAAGTATCAATATATCATCTAAATAAACAATAACAAATATTTCCAAAAAATCTTTCAATACTTCTTTCATCAATCTCATAAATGTACTAGGAGCATTGGTTAGTCCAAAAGGAATGAACAACCATTCATACAAACCTTCCTTGCTCTTGAAAGATGTTTTCCACTCATCACCTTCACATATTTGAATTTAATGGTAACCACTCTTCAAATCAATCTTGGTGAAGTATTCAGCTCCACTCAAACAATCCATGATATCATCCATTCTGGGTAATGGAAATCTATATTTGATGGTAATCTTGTTGATAGCCCTTGAATCCGTGCACATCCTCCATTCTCCTCCTTTATTTGGTGCCAAAACAACAGTCACTGCACATGGCCTTAGGCTCTCTTGAATCAAGACTTTCTATAACAGTTCTTGAACTTGCTTGTTCAAATCTTCACTCTTGGTTGTAGACATTCTATGGGCTGATTTTTTATGAAAAATTTCTCCTAGTATTATATCAATTTGATGACTTATCTTCCTCATGGGTGGCAGCCCATTAGGTGCATTGTCTGAAACAATTTCTAGAAATTCTTGTAACAAACTTACAACCTCCGTAGGAAAATATTCCACATTTTCATAGTTAGTTTTAGGAATCAAAGCAAAAGAAAAATTCTCATGCCTCATACCATCTAGAAATTTTCTTGCATTACCATAAACTTGAACTAAATCTTCTTTCAAAGGTTTCAATTTATGCGTCACACCATCCTTATTTATGGTGTATGTATTAGCACAACCATCATGCATTGCTTTCCTATCATACTACCAAGGCCTTCCTAACAAAATATGACATGCATCCATTGGAATTATATCACACAATATTTCATCAAAATATCCTCCTATTTTAAATTTTACCAAACATTGCTCGTTGATCAAAAGCTTTTGATTATCTTGTACCCATGAAATTTGGTACAGTTTCGGGTGCTTCCTCCTCTCTAGCTTCATTTTTCTTACCATTTCTTTGGATACCAAGTTATACATGCTTCCATTATCTTCATTCAACAATGATCTTCTTATCATCAGGACTTCACCTCCTTCTGCTTCTTTAGAATGCAAGGAGCGTGCATCCTCCTCATTAATGTTTTATGCTCTATTCTGATTTTTGGGTCTTTTATTGGTTCTTTCTTGATTGTGAGGGAAGTCATAAGATCTATTCCCCTCTTCACTGCATTGAAAATAGGTTTCATGAAAGCCACCTCTACCTGATCTTCTTCTACCTCTTGGATTTTGATCTCTAGGAGGATGATAATTTTTTCATTTTTTATTTTTGTTGCTACCTTGGTCTTCAAATTTATGATTTTTCTGATTTCCATCATAATTCCTTCCTCTAGTTCTTTTTCCATGACCTCTTCCTTTTTTTTTAATTTCAAATTTTATGTTTAGTCTTTCTTCAACTTTTAATGAAAACTGATAAGAATCCTCAATGGTGGTCATTCTCACCAATGTCCTATTCGAATCAGGACCTTGTGAAATTATTTCGTGTATTCTTTTACCATCCTCGTTCCTTGTCTCAAGCTCTACATCTTTTTGAGCAGCTCCAATTCATAATCTACTGGGATGAATTGTCTTTTCATTTTTTCCATCATTCTATCCCATCTAGAAATTTTGTCTTTCCCTTATTCTCCTCGTTCAAGCAAGATTTATTTCCATCAACTTCTCACATGGCCTTTTAGCTTTGTTTTTGCATACCTCACTCTATGAGGGTCTTCAATCTCTTCAAACTTGGAAAAATCTTCCATATCATTAATCTAGTCTATCAACTCTTCTAGATTTAAACTTACATTAAAGGTTGAAACCTCCATTTTTTGTTTCTTTCCAATGTTTGATATTTCTTTCAACAATCTAACTTCTCTAGGCTCCATTTTTTCATGTTCTTCATCTTTCAATTCATCTTCACTATCATCTCTTTCTCTATGCACTTCTCTTCTATGAATCTCTTCCTACAAAGTTTCTAAATTCCTTCTGAGGGCTCTAATTTCATCTCTAGGAGGATCTCTTCCTCCACCACCTCTACCTCTACCTCTACCACAGTTGGCAACTCTTGGAGGAATTTTAATCTTCACCCACAACTCACAAGTCTTGCAGCAAATTACCTCTCTTTGGTGCTCTATTAATTACAGACTCAAGATGGCCCGCTCTGATACCACTGATGAAAAAGGAGACTCTCCCTTTCAAATCTGATTACAAAACCTCATAAAAAATAACACACGAAGGCTACAAATACATAACAAGAACAAAATTTGGAAGAGAAAATCTGCAACTTTTATTATCTTAAAATATGCAAAAGATTACAAAATATTGAAGCTGATGGGCTCCCCTTCAATCCTACATGCAACACCTGCAAAAAATGTGTCTTCAACAATTTGGAAATTTTTTGGTAGCATTTGGGTATTCAAACTTCAATTCTCCAAGCCCCCCTCTCCAAACGAGAAAGCATGAATTAATAGAGAAAGTGGAAGGAGAAAAAAACTCTTTGTTTCCAAAACAAGAAACTGAAACCCACCTTGAGGAAACCATGCCCAACCTTGGGATTTTGAAAATCTGCCATAAGACATGTGGCTCAATGCATGCCAATCCACTCTTGGGCACCTAGACTCTTGACCAGTCAAATTTGATATGCTATGAAAACTTACACCTCTTACAGATTCCTTACAGCCTATCATAACAATTGTTGCATGCAAATACATGCAAGAAACATGCAATATTATTTTGGCAGCCCACTTTATGACAACATATGACACATGTACATGCAAATATGACTCTTTGACCTCCTCCAAAGTGGGACACCCAAAAGGCATATTCCCTTACAAGATACTTTTACCGAATACTGAGACCTTTTCCCCATTGGATTTACATTCAAATTTTCACACAAAAGGGAAAATACATTGTTGCAAATAAAATTATTATTTTCCTATCACCAAAGACTTTATTAAAATCAATAAAGAAAACTTAAAATATTTTCGGTGACACAGGATTACCTTTACACCTTGGATGCTCCTGCATCATAACATCCACTAATGGACTACTAAGATCTGTATACTTAGGGTCAATAATGTTCCCTAACCGGATATTTGTAAGATTTCCCAACACATGGACTATCTAAGGATATTTTCTTTTCCTGCCTCATTTCTTAAGACATAGATTCCTTATTATTTTGGTATAGGTACGGATGTCTTTGATAGCTTGGATAAGTGGAATCTTGATGCTTACAACTTTTAATTGACCTAAGAGATCTGTCTTAGCCTGTGTGTGTTTCTTTTGAATAGCTAGGCATTCAAGAAAAGGTGGTTGTGGACTTGAGATAGTTTGGTGTACCTAATTTGACTTAGGTTCCAAAGGTGATTTGTTTGAAGCCTCAACTTCAGGTTTATCATCCTCCATTTCTATAATTTGGGGGGATGAAATTCTAGCAATTTGTTTTCCTAATCTGAGGTGGACATCACTCACCTCTACCCCATAGGTGGGGTATTGCATAGCTTCATTAGTATAAGCCTATTGAACAGGCTTAGTGTTAGGGTTAGGTACAGGTTGGGAAGGTATTTTTGGTTGCTTGGGTGGCTGATTTGTAAGATTTGATGGAGGCATTATATCTTGTTGTTGTGGTGGAGGAGGAATCATAGGTTGTTGATAGTTCATATTTTTTTACTACCATTGTTGGCCTTTATGCCACTGAGGTTGCCATCGATTCTATTGGGTTGGCCATTGTGGATTATAATTAGAACCTTGGAAATTTTTCTATGGCCAAGGATTTGGCTATTGGTTCCAATTTGGTTGAGCTTGTGGCCATTGTTGAGGGTTCTGCCATTGGATTTCATTTTCTTTCTAGGGCTGAGAGTTCCAAGTAGAATTTTTTTGATTCCCAATAGAAAAGGATGAATTAAATCTAAGGGGTTCTTATGGAATACATTTTCTTTGCTACCATGGCCTCCTTTTTTCTATATAGAAAATTTGTCCATCATCTCCTTCAATTGGCTGGAAATCAAGTTTCTCAACTTTATCTTGCTAGATACTTGCCACTCTCTTTCATTTGTAATTTTCTTCTCTTTTCCTGTAGCTTGGACAATATCTAGTGATCATAGCCTCGGCTTCCTCATGCTTCTTCTTAATGTGGAGAGTATCCAGCTAGGTTTCCAAATGGTTGATGATATCCTCCTTCATGATGGATAACAAGTTGCTTAACTCTATCTTTGAAACCCTTGGAGATGATTTACCAATAGTGGATGCCCTATCTCCTCTTGGCCTTTTTGTAAAGGTCCTAGAATAATTCCTATATGCCTTACAAATGTCTAAAAATGGTAGCTAGGAAATATCTCCTTGACCAATGAGGTTCAATGCATCCATGTAGTCATCATTGAACCCCCTCAAGAAGACTAACTTGAGGGACTCTTCTGACAACTTGTTTTGTGGGTTTTTTTAAAGCAAATTGAAATATCTCCACATAATCTTCCAAGGGTTCATCATCCTTTTGTGACATTTTGAATATGTCATCTTTCCTCCTATCAAGTCGCCTAAAATATTCCTAATACTTTTCTAAGAACAAGGTCTTCATGGTGTCCCAATCAAGAACAACATCCTAGCCTAATCCCATGAACTACCTTAAAGTTGCATCCTTAAGAGTTGCAGGGAAGATTTTGAGCATGTGAGCATCATTAGTATAATCATAACTATAGCACGGGACATCAAACTCAAATAGAAATGTATCTAGGTCCTTAGTCATTAACCCATAGAAGACTGGCAAGGCCAAAGGAGGAATGTTCTTCAAAATTATAGCCCTTTCTTGGTTAGTGATAGGGAACTCAAATGTTTCCCATTCAGGATCATCATCCATTGAATCCTCCATGGTCTAGTATGTTCCTTTTTTATGTGTGCTAGATGGTGATAAGGAATTTCTTCTTCAATATTACCTTCGCTTTGAGTATTGGATTCACCAATTTCTAATATAGTTGCTTGGCATGTAGAGGGAAGGAATCTATAGGGGTCTCTTTGCCTTTGCATACATGTAATATGGATTTATAATGCAACAATCCTGCATAATGTTAGTGTATCTTTGGTGTTAGAAAAAGATTAAAGCTAACAGTCCCAATGCTGGAAACAAAAGTTAAATATGAAAACTATGAAAACAAGTCTTTAAAGATAGCACCATCTCTAGAAATGGTGCCAAAAATGTAGAGTCTAAGCTAATGTATTGTAAACTTGGTAGAACCTACATAATTCAGAGGTTTAACTAACTAAACAACCCCCTCAACATTGCTCAAGACTACATTAAATTTTCAACCCAAGGCTTGTAATCTTATGATGGTGCAACATTATATATGCCTTCAAGGACTCAAAACTACTTAAGCTACCCTACTCAAGTTATTCTACTTGCTGGAAAACTCACAGAATTGAAAAACAATAAAAGACATAACCAAAACTAGTGGCTACAAATACCTACAGTTTAGGTTGTAACTTAACTGCTATTAATGAAATAATGTTGTAATAACTCAAAATTGATAAAAACTAATGACTCAAATAATCTATCCTTTGGATTACTATTGATAATCTTTGCATGCATATTCATAAGCATTTATTGATAATAAGAAAGATACGAGATTCTAATTAACTTGCATATGATTCTTGAAACAATGATAAACTAATAACAACTATCAAACAAGAATAAATAAATGGAAAATGAAGTAAGGAGCAATACCTTGAGTGGCCTACTCAAGTGGTTGTTCTCACTTTAACTAAACCCAAATCTAGCTAATAGATTCTATGCATTCCACGAATTAAACTCCATTCATTGCATATTCATGAAGATTACACAAGATCTTTCGCATATTGTATTCAATCATTCTAAATATTTCATGTCTTTAAAACTAAAATTAACTAATAACATAAAATTGAAAAACCAACTAAATATCCTATGGATTCAACCAACAACTATATACAAGCTTGAGGGAATCTTATTCAAAGCAACAACTTAACTGAAATCATTAACTCCTCTCCTAGATATTTAGAGTCTAGAGTTAAGACTGATTTATTCAATCTATGATTGAAAAGTAAAAGGAATCCTTATAGGACTAGAACTCTGTCGAAACACAATTACATGTAAACATATAACCACTTGTCAAAATCCCATGAGTAAAGGAGACCTCTTCTTCAGCGTTTATTAACTAGTTATAATAATGTCATGTTCAGCCTTCATCAAGTGCCTTTAATCAACAACCATCATGTTCATCTTAACATGGAGCTCCCCTATTTTGGTGTCCAATTTTTCCTTTTTCTATGGGTTCATCTCGCAATTGTTGCATGCCATGATTCATCTTTTGTTGCAAACAAGTTAACTTCACATAAAATGTACACAAGGATAACTATCATAATTAAATCATAGCATTCTGTCAACATTCCATACATATCTTCATATAAACCATATAATACTAATATATTATAACCATAATTCCATCATTTAAGTCCGCATAATGGATATGAAAGCATAGTATAATGTAGGAACATTGTCTAGAAAGTGTATCTAAAAGTATCTCAAAATATGTATAAAAACAATAGAAAATAAGCTATTATTTGGACCTATCATATAGCATATCCAGCTATCTCTCCAAACATAATTTTTGAAACTATGCTGAAGTAATGGATTAATAACAACACCGATAACATTGTGTTGACATCAATACCAACAACTCCAACGTTAGGGGTTGACATCATCAACACCAACATCATTCTGACATTATCTTCATACAAGGGTTTGACATCAATGAAAATACCTAAATAATAATAAAAAACTCAAGCTTCCAACAATCTACCCCTTTGTCAATGATGGCAACACCAGTTCCTGCATAACCATTAACAACAAAATCATACTAACCGCAACTTTGCAACAAATATTAGTATTCCCCCTGACTAGGGAATCTCTCATTCTAAATATTCTCTCTTCCCAAACTTCTTTTCCTACAACACCACCTCTCTCTCTCCCCCTTTGTTCCTTTTCCTTTTAGTCAATAATTTTCCATGCATTGCACTAACTCTCTCCATGTTTGTAGATTCTCTCTCCCCCTTTGACATCAATGGAAAATACCAATAGAATCATCCAATTCTCTTTCTTGTAATGAGCTCTTTTTCTATCCCCGTTTGAAAACATTAAATGAGAAACACATGCACACCATTTGCATAGTATTTTTATTTTTTGTTTTACCTTTTGACATCTGCATATACCACTTGCAACACCAGCAAGCAACAACACTATACTCACTTTTCTACACTCTCCCCCTTGTAGTGTAGAAAAATGTCATCCTTTACATTTTCACACTTAATTTGGGAATGATTGACATTAAAATGAACCTAATGTTGTATTGATCTAGTGTTGTAGTGTGTTTTACACATTTACATTTGGTTTAGGGCCCTTTTAAGCTAAATACACATAATTTTTCCTTAATTTAGTGTTGTAAAGTGTATTTATTTACATCTTCACATTAATTTTTGGTTCCTCTTTCATTTATGACCTTCATATCATCATAAATAGGCCCCTAAGACCCTTTATTATGCATTTCAAGTCTTATTTCAACAAAGACCTTGACATAATCAACAAATCACTTAATTTTCCAACTCCCTAACATTTCCTCAACCTAAAAAGCCCTAGTGGGACCCATACACCACCTTGGGTGTATGAGTCCCACCTAGATGGGACCTATATGCCACTAGTGGTGTATGAGTCCCATTTAGCCCCTTTTTAGGGTTTTGAGCGCGAAATCAAGGTTTTGGATTCAAATTTCATGAATGTTAGAATTTGGGATCTAATAAATGGTAAATTAGATGAAGTGCCTATATAAACAAGGTTTCAAATCATTATTTCACCTAAGAAATCATAATATCAACCTATCAATCAAGAGTCAAGCATTCTAAAACTTCACAAGAGCATTATAGAGTATTCAAGAGTATTTCTAAAGCATTCAAGCATAGATTTCTTCATCATTTGTTGCAAAAATTCAAGAACCATCATCATGTCAAAGGCATAATACATCAAGAATTTTGTTGAGCCAGTGTTTTGATGTAGTATTCAAGATCCAAGTTAGGCATTGTTTCATATCCAATTCAAGATCAAGATCTACATTCTTCATGACCACTTCATGTTAGATTACAAATTTATATTCCAAGACATCATTCAAGGTATCATTGTTCATCTTTCATGTTTCATGTTTCATGTTCATGTTTTATTGTTTCATCATATGGTTTAATTACCTAAATGAGGTTTGACCAAGGCAAACCCCTATCCTCTAACAATGAACAAGTTTTTCTCTCTCTTCATGTGTGATTGTAGATCTAGGTGGTTTAGAGCTTGAATATCCTTTGAAAACTCAATTGCAAGGTTGGAGGAAATTTTTCAAGTTGTCACAAATTTTTCATATACATCGCAAGATCATGAAAATTCATCTACAAGCCAGAATTCAGGGTTTCAAATCTAGAGATTTGGCAAGAGAAAAGCTACAGGAAATCACCAGAGAATACCAAAATTCTAGTAAAATCCTAATACTGGGACTAAATCACCACCTTGGGCATATGAGTCCCTATACTGCCTTTTTCCAAATTTCAAGAGATCTAGATCAGTCACTGAGAGATACCAGTTTCTACACAGAAATCCTAGTCTTGGACTAAATTGCCCAGACTGGCATATGAGTCCCAATGAGCATCAAATAGCATAATTTTAGGATTTTGGAGCTTGTTTTTATCACATTTTTCTTCCAAGTACGTCTCTGCTCATTCTCATTTTGTTATTTTGTATTTCAGTTTTATACCATATGTCATATAGTTAGGTTTTAACATTGCATTCATCTCTTCCTTTCCAAGACTTTTCTTGGTGGTGAACCCCCTTTATTATCTTTAATAACACCCTAGGAAACCTTATTCTAGATCTATTTAACTTGTTTGATCCCTGGATTGAGATCTTTAAGGTTTCCTTGAGTGAAACTTGTAGAAAATTGGTGGTTGAGTGTCCTAAAACATATACAACTACTATTTTTGAGGTTTCATTTTGGTGAACCCAACCTTTTGAACACCTTATTTTCTGATTTGGAGCACATCATAGTCCTAGATATATCTTGCATTAAATTTACATTAGATCTTGAATTAGTTAATTTACATCTAGGGTTTCAAAATCTTGCATTAGTGAAAGTGCATATAGGTTGCATTTTTGCATCTTAGATCATTCAATTTCACTAAAATTATGCAATTGAAAACAATAAACACAACATATAAGTTATAAAACTTAGAAAAAACTCAAAATTTACTTAATTTGGTGCAAAAACCCTAATTCGGGACTCATTTAGTCCCTATACATTTTGTTTTTCCTACTTTCTATGAATTTCATGTTGTGTATTTTTCAGCACTTGAACCCTTCAAAAACCCTAATTGAGGTTCATACACCCCTTCTGGGTGATTTAGTCCTAGATCACACCTAAAACTACCTTTTATAATATTAAAAATACCATTTTTGTGCTTTTGTTTGTTGACATTAGATAACTGTTTCAATTTGCTAAGTTTTTGTTACATGCATTTCATTAGATCTAGCTTAATTTGGTTCATTTCATGCATCACTTAATTTCAAATCTGCATTTACTACATTTCATTTTCAGATTGTTTCATAGTGTAATCAACAAATTACCTTATTTAGAGTCTCAAAATTGCATTTACACATTTCATTCTAGGTCATTGCGTTGCATTTTAAGTCTCTTTCCATGTTGAGTTTGTATAGATTTCTTTTCACAAATGTTAGTATCTATCATTTCCAAGTTTGCAAATAAAAATTTATTTAATAAGCAAGTTAGTCATCCATTCAATATATTTCCTAGTTATGAGAGTCTCTTAGTCCAAGAGAGTGAAAATTTTGACACATTCCTTAATTACACAATCCCTAACATCTCTCCTATTTGTGGGAATGACATAATAGAAGAACATACAAGCATAGATAATCATGAAGATCATAGTTGTCCTTCTCTCGATATCTCTCCTATTGGCGACAGAGGTATCTTGGTAAAAGAAGATGCAATCATTGAGAATCATGAAATTATTTCTTGTCCTTCTCCTCCTCCCCCTCGAGAAGATATTATAACAACAAAATATGGAATCATTGCCACTACTTTACTTAGTTTGCATTCCTCTCCCAACACCTCCCCTACTTGTGAGAATGCTTTAGTGAAAAAATATACAATTGTGAACAACCATGAAAATTGCATTTGTAAAGAGGACATGTTGGTGTTAAGAGATCTAATGATTGAGAGCTATGATAATCATACATCTCCCACTTGGGAAGAAATTATGGGAAATATGGATGTAATTATAGATAACCATGATAATCACATTGTTTCTTCTCCTAATATCCTTCCTATTCATGAAGAAGGTAGTTTTGTGTTAGAAGGTACACTTGAAATTCATGAAAATCTCATTTCTCCCTTTCCTAATGCTCCTACCATTTGGAGAGATCTCTTTGAACGAAAGGATACAATCATTGACAAGAATGATTCTCCTTCTCTCAATGCCACCCCTATTTGTGATGAAGCTACTTTAAAAAATATAACTAGGGAATGTGATTAACATCTTAAAAGCTCTCCTGCTAGGGTATATATTAGGACACAAGATAATGTGACTTTAGAAAACAAGGATGAAATCATGGACAATCATAACAATCAAATTGGACCTTCTCCTAATATCTTTGCTATTGGTAAAGAATATACTTTGATGTTAGAAGATCAAAGCAATGAGAGTCATGAGAATCTTAGTTGCCTCTCTTCCCCTAGGGAAAACATTATTGATAAACAAGACAATTCAACCATTGATAACTCCCTTACTTATGATAAAGTCATTTTAGAAGAACCAATCTCTGAATGTCATGAACATCTAGTTTGTAGTTCTCCTAAAAACTCTCCTACTAGGGCAGATATCATGGTGGAAGAAAATGAGATCATTGACACATATCTTTCAAATAATAGTGATGTGACTTCCTTAGATGATGGTGAAAAGATGACACTAGACTCCCCTTCATTAGAAATACATCAAACCAAAATTGTTGAGGTATTGAATGCACAAGTGTTTGTTAGATCCCCCTTGACTATTGGACCTCTTGAATACCCTATGGGACATACTAAGAATCCTCTAATTTTTTACCCACCATCACACAAACCAAAAACTCAAAATAAACCCGTTTTCACCCTTGAACCACCTAAGAATAATGTTTTGTAGCAATCGAGTTATAATACCATTGCTCATACATATAACACTAGAAAAAATCTGCAACCACAACAAACGTCTTCAACATCCCTCCCATTTCCTAACCCTATCTTACTTGGTCCTCCTTTTTTTCCTTCACAAATTGGAAAGGAGTATGATCTTGTTGAACAACTTAAGAACACTCCTGCTATGATATCATTATGGGATCTTATTCAATCCTCCCCTCATTACCATAACATGATTCAAAATGTGTTACAACAAGTTCCTACCCCTCCTAATGTACAACTGAATCACATAGAGGCCATGATTCAAGAAATGAACCTTGAAATTGTTTTCCACCATGAGCTCCCTCTTTTGGAAGTTCAAAAATAAAATGATGCTTCCATGATAATAGTTCGATATAATAGAATAGGGATAAATTGAACCTTTTTGACAATGGTTCCACTCTTAATATGTGTAGTTTAAATTTTTTTGGATAGGCTTGGTGTGGATAATTCAAAAGTTCAACCTACCTCTTTATCTATTAGTTTGTTTGATAATGTGGGAAAATTACCACTTGGTGTGATCACTTTTCCTATTACAGTTGGAAAGGCCACATTAGAAACACTAATCCATGTTATGCCTCACAATATTTCATATAATCTTCTTTTAGGAATACTTTTGATTCATGCAATCAATGGGGTGCCTTCTACTCTTTATTGTATAATGAATTATGTCTACAACAGCAAAGTGTACACACTCAAATTTGGCCCTAAACCAAATAGTTGTTTAAACATTGAGAAAAATATTGAAAATCCTTTGAAAACATTGACACCAACTACACAAGTAGAACCCATACAAGAGAAAGACAAATAAAAACATATTAAGGAAGTCACGAAGTTATTAGAAGATGATTGGGGTTCCTTAGATTTCACATCATTCATGGGAGAATACAAGATCACAACAAAATATTTTGAAAAGGGAAAAGAAAAAGTGGTAATGTCAACACAAAATTTAGAAGACCCTTCAAAAGAATCCACCTCAAACACTTTAGAAGAAGAATAAAATTATACAAAAAAAATTGATGAAGCTAATTATGAGCAACCATCAAATCCAAAATAAATGAAAAATATTTATGGAAAAGGTTATGAACTTATGAAATAACTTGGATATAGTGGAAAAGGATGTGGTGCTAGAGAAAAAGGTATCTATGTCCCTATAGAACCTAACACAAGAAAAAATAGTGGTCTTGGTTATTGTCCCTTGAAATAAACAAAAAATCCTTCACTTAATATCAAAACTATTACAAAAGACTTCTCTAAGCCAACTTTAACATTAGTGCATCCTGAACTAATAGACACTAGTGATCTTCGTTTGAAATAAATAGAGACATCTTCACTTAATATCAATATCATCACACAAAACACTAACTTGATATATTTTACACCCTCCTATAAAGGAGAGTACAAAATATCACAATCTAAAGAGTCTTGTGTAGGTATGACACCTTGTACTAAGCAAGAGATATCTTTATCACAAAATAAAGGAATATCTTCCACTATTAATCAAGAAGGTATCTTGTCGAGACTCCTCTAAGATCATTTGATATCTCTCCCTCCAAGTACACGAAATAAATTTTACTACAAGAATTCATTTTGTGCATATCATAGAGTTCATGGTCATTCTACCAATGAATGTAAGGATTTGTGTAACAAAATTCAACATCTTAAGAATTGTGGTGCTCTTCCTTGTGTTGAAGCACCTAGTTCCACTAATTGATACTGATTTTCATGTTTTTCATAAATCATATCGGCTCATCCTTGTCTTGCACTAAGTGGGGGCAAGGGTTAGGGTAGCCTTGTCCTCATATGATACTTGTCATTGTCTCTTTCAAATAGTTGTCTACCTTCCATGTATATATAGGAGCAAGCTTGGGATGTGGATAACATGCCTTAAGTTGGCTTGCATGCGACATACTAAGTTATCTTTAGTTGTTGAATTTTTGGGGTAACCCCTTATTCATGATGTAGTTTCATTCGAGAACATATGACTTGGTATAGGGATTTTCGAATAACCTCTCATGTCTTCTTCTAATTTAAAGCAATTTATCATAACAATGGTTTTATCAATTGCTTTAAAGTGGGGGCATACATCAACACTCATGTTTCACTGTGCGATTTTATTTCTTCTTGTGATTTATCCTTTTCTTGGTGGTGTCATTACGCGCTATATCCTTCGAAGGCATGATACTTTTTTAATTTTTACTCTCTTAGAGAAATTAGGCATGATGTCCCCTAAGATGAGACATCACATGAACCAAGAAAAATCCTTTTGAACATAACTTACACTATTTTGCATTTACAAGAACTATTAGATGGCCACCTTGCATAACAAACTTTGTTTGATAGTTAGGTTTTCACATTGCATTCATGTCTTTCTTTCAAAGCCTTTTCTTGGTGGTGAACCCCCTTATTGTCTTTAATAACACCATAGAACACCTTATTTCAGATCCCTTTCCCTCATTCCATCCCTTTATCGAGATATCTAAGGTTTCCTTGAGTGAAACTTATAGAAAATCAGTGGTTGAGTGTCCTAAAACATTTACAACTACTATTTTTGAGGTTTCACCCCTTAGGGACATAAAATATAATCCATATAACTTTACCAACCAACAATACTACTTCCTATTCCCCTTGAGAGGTAGCCTTCATCAATCCAAAACAAAAGAATAAATCTTGAATTGTTCCATTGGACTAATGCACACTCATATGCATCTAGCTGAAAGGAGGGGCAATAACCCCTAACTTCTGCCAGAGATGCTCAAATGTATCTTTAGGAAGATCCTTCCTAAAAATATTTGCAACTTGATCCTTTGTAGACACTGTAAGATGGGATTTCTTAGTTTCTAGCCTAAAATAGTGACAACTAATACCTCTAGACCATTAACCACACGTAAACAAGAGAAAACAATGAAAGCATGAGAAAAAAAAAGCATTAAATCAAAACACTCCCCATGCTTGAATCTTGAATCACTTCCCTTGCTCTCCTATTTCTCCTTTTTGCAATATTTTCCCTCAGATTTGTTGTTTCACATGTGCAAGTACCTGCAAAATGGTAAGTAGAAAGTTGGAGACAATTAGCTGTTTTAAATCAAAAATGCAAAATGATTTCTTTTATAGACAACCTTTCGAATGGATGGTTGAGATTAATCCTCTAGAAGAATTCCAAGATCAATGGTGGAGGATGCATGAAATGGAGGTTACAAAATGGATGGTTTAGATTGAGCCTCCAAAAAGATGCCAAGATCAATGGTCTAGAATTGATGCACCAAAAATATGCCATTCTTGGAGGAATTATGACACGTATGATGCAGACAGCTATGATGCCTGACAACTATGACAGTAATGAAGGCTATGATATGGGTTAATGACATGACATCTTTGACTCGAGGAGGCAAATAAATAATTTGTTTTAAATTATTTATTTGAAAATGGAGGAAAGGGACAAGTGGAATTTTTTTATTTTATTCAAATTATTTATTTGGAGAAAATTGAGGGAGCATTTAATTAAATTAATCAATTTAATTAAATGGAGAGATGGAAATTAGTCATGGGTAATTAAATTATTTAATTATTTATTCAAAAGGGAGAAATGACACATAATTAGATAATTTTGGAAATTATCTAATTAAAGAAGAATAAAGGGTCAAATAATTATTATCTGACTATGGATGCACGACAAATAATTAAATAAATAATGATTTATTTAATCATTGGAGAAAGGGATATATTATCGATGCAATTAAATAATTTTAATTGATTGGGATAGAAATGAGAAGGTGAATTAATTAAATAATTGAAAATTATTTAATTGATAGAGGAATATGATCGAACATAATTGAATAATTAAAATTATTCAATTATCAAAAGATGACGACGAGGAAAAATGACGCTCACAGACTTAGGACATTTTTATTTATCTACATTTTCCCCCTCTTTAACATAATGGATTTCATTGTGTTATGTCAACTAAATTTCATCAAGAGATGCTCTACGATGCCCAGTGATAGCAAGGTACAGGTATGCCCCATCAGGAAAATTTGACAAATTTTTTAAAAAAAATGCAAAAAATTGGAAAATTATCTCGATAACACAAAAGGATGGCTAGGACTTCAATGGTGAAGAAAGAATTGATAATCAAGGTCAAAGATAGGGTCAAAAGCGGGGTCAAGGGTGTTAAACGGTGCATCTAGAAGGCAAGGTAGGTCAAAAACCCTAAATTTGGACCTATAAATGGCAATTTGAATTTGAAAAAGGGTCATTTTCACATTCCACATTTAGAAATCTTGAGAGCTCATAGTGAGTAGATAGTGAAAATGCCCCTGATTTGAAAGGCTTCCCACCACGCATATCAGATCTACACACATTGGCGTCCTGAGGGAGCGCCCACCCTAGTACATACTATGAACCTAGCTTTTAATTTTTGGTTTCACGTGCATTTAGGCTAGGAAAAAATTTAGTAGACAAATGCATCACATGATGTGTGACACATCTATTATTGTGTTAAACACATTTGACAAGTGGTTCACCGCAATCATCTTGGTGCGACACAAATGCATACGCATAGGGGCAGGAAACGTATGTGGTGCGACACATGAAATTTTGTCATGCAAGTGCATTTTTGAGTCGCGTATGTGATCAAGAATGATGCAAATGACTACGTGTGACACATATGTTGCATGGAATGACACATTTGTTCAGCTTGTGACACATTTGCAATTATGGGCTGGGTATGATTTATGTGATGCATTTGATAGAAAGTGCAACGCAATTGCCTGATTAATGATTTTCCCTAGACTAGGAAAGTTTGACTTGGTCATTGTAGGTTTAGCTGGTCAATAGAAGATATAGGATTGACATTATTGGCTACGTGATTATGAGAGAGGTGTGTTGCTAGAGTTAGGTTTATTTTATGTGACATATATGCCCACTATTAGGGAAAATAGGGGGATGTTAATGACACTAACAGAGCAATGGCACTCAAAGACAAGAAGCTTTTGTTTTCCTACGGGAGAGGTGACAATCACCCTAGAGAACATGTACAGGATCCTGAGATTACCAATTTATGGTGAGCATGTGCGGTACAACCCGACTCGAGGACTTCGAGTGTTGTATGATTATTACAAGACTAGTGATGATGTAGAGCTCAAGATCAAGGGATATCATATCCGGTGGGAGATCTTGGTGAAGACATATTACCGGTTTGGTTTGACTGTGTTTTGTGTGCATTGATAGCAGGAGTGATGATTCCTGATCACAGGGGCCATGGATTCCTAGTTGGTTGGGGAGAGATATTGGGGTCGATGATTTGACATAAGACAGTGTATGTATGTGGGCCATGCCTATTGGCTATGCTATATTTCCAATTGCATGATATTGTGTACAAGAGGGGGCAGAGTTTGAGCTATGGTGTGACCCTGTTGACATTTTGGGCATGGGAGCACATAGTAGTGTTTCAACCACTAGTGGTTTGACTGGTGGTGGGCACAGCACTTTACTCTTATTTATATCAAGGAGCCTTGACTTAGAGACATGTTGAACATGTAGGCTATTGGTGGCACAACATAGATACATTGGTCAGTTTTGTCTAGAGACCTTATCGGACATGCCCATTGTGGATAGATGAGGACAACCACCTACCTTTGTATGGGCAACCAAGATATCTGATCAGACGGACAGTGCAGAGTCAACACATTGTTGAGATGTATCTACCAAAGAGAGTCTAACAATAGTTTAGAGAGAGGCAGGGAGTTCCAGTAGGCATAGCAGAGTATGGGTGATCATCGTGTGAGGTGCATCCCTGGGGCCCATGGATTGTTGTCACCATGATCGAACAGGAAATAGATGCCACACAGGCACTAGATTGGGAGTGGTGAGGTGGACAGGAAGATGTAGGGATGACACCAGAGTATGATGTTAGAGTAAAAATTTTAACTTAATTATGTTAATTAAGTTACCTTTATTCCTCTCTTAAGATTTAACTTTAGTTTGCATATTGTGAAATTTAATAATTATATTAATTATTAAATGTATACCTATTAGGGTTAATTTTAGGTTTTCTTGATCTCCTTCATAAGGATTGATCTCACTGTATTATTACTCTCTCTAATTAAACATTTTTTAGCTTTCAGAGCACCCTTGCTTTTTATCTCCTTCTCTTCTTTCTATGACAAGTTATTTTCATGCAGGTGATCTTCGAGGTCTATGAAGTTGGATTTCGCAACTTCTACATGGTATCAAAGCTCCAAACCTGTGGCTTCTTGTTCATCTTTTGAAGATATTTCCTCATAGTGATTTTTTTTGTGCAAGGGTTTCAAGCTAAATATCATTTTTGTAGATCTAGGGGCAGGCAATTTTTTTGTGCATTTTTGGGAAAATGGACATCCCCATCACGTTCAGAGCACCCAAAAACCTTAGAAACACCTTTTGTTTCATCAAAAAAGGCCTCCGTTTGTCAGATCTATGAGGGTTTAAAGCTTATGAGGGTTTCCAAATCCAAAGTGTACCTACAATTTTGGAGTGTTTTTAGCCCAAACAGGCCTCATCATCACATTTAGAGAGCCCAAAAACCCCTAAATCGACTGTCAAATCTTCAAAATCGGACACAGTGACTCTGGGAGGCAAAAAAAATCATTTTTGGTTTGTACGGCCTAGTACGGCACACAATCCAAGGAAAAGAAATTAAAAACCAGTGTTTAATGGCCGTCATCATCATTAACCGCTACCGGTTAATGCTAGCGGTTAGCCTAATCACCAAGCTTAACCCTCAAACCTTTTTGGAGCAGTTTTGGTATTTTGGCGATAACTTTTGCATATGAACTCGGTTTTTCAAAAACAAAATATCGTCGGAAAGCTAGTTCCGAGAAATTTCCAATGGTGTAAGTTTTATTTTCTGGTTTTTACATTTTTATTCCTTTTGTGAAATTCAAAGATGAAGATGGTTTTTGCACTCCGAGGGGCATAACTTTTGCATCCGGACTCCATTTTGTGAAAAAAAATAAGCATTAAAAATTTGGTTTAGTGCTCTACACAATGATCAAAATTATTTTCCTAGATTCTATCCCAGGTATATTTTATCCAAATTTTTGTGTTTTCACAGTTTTCTTAATTACTTGGATGTTTTGGCACTTGGGAACCTCATGTTTGTGTCATTAGGCTCTATTTCATTTGATCTACATGCAGTAAGGTTAGTTTTCTCATATATTTTCATTTGAAGAGTTATCATGGGCATGTGTAGGATCATGATGGGTCAAAAAGTGGCAATAGGAAAAGTAGCATTTTTCACTCACCAAAAAACGTGGAAATCCCAAGTTGACTTTCTTTTGGGTTGGGTGTCAGTACATTGCTCCATAGCAATGCCCAAGCCTAATTTTTACAAATCGGACATCCGATTTTTAAAAGTATTAAAAATTGGGGTTGGGCAATATTTGAAAACATTTAAAAATGTATTGTGGTGGTAAAATTTTGGTGTTAAAAAATGGATATCCGATTTGTGGCACACATAGACCCAAGAGTAATTAGGAGGTGTAGGGTGGACAA
>CM021102.1:2397858-2616021 GCA_007115665.2 Sequoiadendron giganteum
AGGATTATATGAGACTTCCATACATGATGTGTTGAATTCTTGAATTTGCTCTATTGAATCCCCTGTCCCCTTGTACTTAGGTAGAGGTGGTGTTGTGAAATGAGGGGGAAAGGGTGGCATGTATAAATTTTTATCAAATGGAAAGGGGCATAATTCCTCCACGGAATAGGTCTTTTTTTTCATCCCCAATTAAATGTTTGTCATCTATTGTTGAAGGTTCTACACTTTTTGTATCAAGAAGTCTGCAAGAGATCATGTTTCATTGTTTTGATTTGGTGTCATGGTGCTAGCATTAAGGTCATAGGTTAGATTTGAATTATGATTGATTCTTTATGATGTGAGACCTTGGTTGCCATATTGATTTGTGTTGGTTTGATTTGGAATGAAATTTTCATTTTAGGTTTGTTCCAAAGGTCATGTTTGCATGGGGTATGGTGTTTTGGAATTGATGGGTAGACACTTGATTTGTTCTTTGGTTTTGAAAATTAGGTCCTTGATTTTCAAATGAAAGTTTTGGTCCTTGAATGATGTTTTGTGACAAAGGAATGGTCCCTTGGTTGGTATTTTGAAGTGAATATGTAGGCCCTTGATTGAAATTTTGTGATTATGGAATGTTTCCTTGGTTAGAATTTTGGAATGATGAGAGGGGCCCTTGATTTGTGTTTTGGAATGATGGGATTGATCCTTGATTATTTCTTTTCTTTAGGATTTTTCGTGAGACAATGTGAACCTTTCTAGGTTGACTTGAAAATTGGAATAAGGATCCTTGGTTTGTGTTTTGGAGTGTAGGAATGGGACCTTGGTTTTCATTTTGAGTCAAAGGTGTGGGACCTTGTGAATTGGAACCTTGATGTATATTTTGGAAAAGGGGATTTGTAAAGGTCTCACCCATGGAGTTGGAGGTGTTTCCAAGCGTAGAATTTTTTCCTTGTGTAGTGGTGTGGGTTACCTTGTTTCCAAATGTTGGGATACTTGGGATATGCATGGTGGTGGTACTCATGTGTGAATTTTTCCCAAGAGGTATGTTTGATGTTTTAGATGATGAAGGCATGCCAAGTGGAAATGGATTTTGGGTTTCTTCTTATACAATGGGTGATACGTCAAAACCTTGAGGTAATTTGGCACCCTTTTTAGCTAGTGCATAGAAGTATCTATTGGAATCAACACTAACAAGTTGATCAATCATGCTTAAAATTTTTGGATCCTGATAAAGTATTTCGATCTCTTGAGAGGTCAATTGTTTGTTGAATTCCTCTAGGCTCATGTCTTGCCATGTGTTGGTTTGGTTTCCTTGTGATGTGTCCCTTGTTAGTGTAGAATGATTTGAACTTGTTCCAAGGGTAGTGTCATGAAAAGGGTCACTTGAATACTCCATTTCCTTTCTTTTGGACTTTGACCTTGTTTCAACCATGTGAGACTTTTTCAAGTTTGGGGATAATGCAAGATGTAAATTATACTAGACTATGTTTTTGGACTTTTAGGATATGAAAATGAAAGGATGTTAATTCAAGGATGACAATGTCCAAAGGATGAGGCTAATTAATGTTAAATGATGCTAAAGATTGGTCAATGATCAAAGTGAGTGATAGGGTGACTAAATGATATTGATTCAAGGTCAAGATGATGATGTAGCTAGGGATAAATGAGATTAATCTATGTTTATATATATATGCAAGGATAATGGCAATCATATGATGTTAAAGCTAAGGAAAAGTGAGCTATTTTTTTGGTATTTTTGGAATAGAGGTGCAAAGTGCAATCTAAGGAATGTGAGTCAAAATGTAATGCAAAGGAATACTAAGATCTTAAACAAAGAGTGGCACTCAAGCTAATGTGAACCCAAGGCAACAAATTATGAATATCATTAACTATAAGAGGACAACCAAGACCAAGACATGAGATTAAGACTCAATTTGATAAAGTGACAAATGGAAAGATAATGATAAGGACAATGGTCAATGACAAATAGAACGAGTAACTAAGAATTTTCTAAAAGCTCAAAAGGTCTCCCTATGTTTGAAATATGAAGGTCTAGATGCAACCTATAATGCAATTTTTTTCCTAATGGAGATGCTTAGAATGCGGTGGTAAAACTTGTAGCTCTCTGGTTTATCAAGTAAAGGTCACTGTAAGCTAGTTTTGATCATATTTTTGACATAGATTTTAGGAAAAAAAATTTAGTAGACAATTGCGGTTATTTTTTTATCAAATGTGTTTCACAGTTGTGGATCATGTTGTCAGATGCAGTTATGTTTCTGGAAATTGCAATTTAGGTAGACAGTTGTGGTTTTTAGGCTGACAGATGTGGTTCATGGTGATAGTTGCGGGTCTGTTTCTGACAGTTGCGATTCAAGAATGATATTTTTGACAAATTTGATGTTCTCATGGTTTTGATTCGAGCTTTTGATTGTTTTTGATGAAATATGACTGGAAAACACAGTAGATAGTATCAAGAACTTTGTTTGAGGACTAGTTTGATGTAAAAATGTTTGATTTTTAATGAAGACAAGAATAATCCTAAGGTTGGAAAGGACAATATTCGCTGAATTCCCACTTGGATTAACCAACCACGCTTATTCTTAGTGGATGACTTAGAATCTTGGCCACACTGACTCCCCTCCATGACACTCACTTCTCTGGGTCAACCAAGCTTCATGTTCTCATGAATCTCCCATGACGAACTCTTCATCTCTACTAAGAACCATGAGTATGTGGGATGGCTTCAAAGGTCCAACCTCCTACGCTAGCAAATAAAATGATTTTGGAAAATCTACACAAATGGTTCTTAATCAAGGCACCCATTAAAGAAGCCACACAAGAGGAAAGATTAAGTTGCTTGTTTGTAGGAGTGCCCATAATACTGAGATTTCCTCATCATTCAAATTTATATACCAGTTGGGAGTAGCTTGGCTTTAGCTCATTACCAGTTGGGTCATTCCCTTAGGGTGAGTACTTTTTCCCATTAAGGCAAACCCTATAATGGGTAAACACAAAATCGGATGGGTCTGGATTTTTGATCACCGAGTTTGCACAAGGTGAGAGAATAATACCTACCACCCTCAAACAATAATACATGGTGTTCATTTATCCTCTAATTTAATCTATGTGAGAAAGACAATCATTCATTTTAGGGCACCAAATGAAGTGTTATCTAATCTAAAACAAACAAAGTGGTTTCAAAATATAATCCTTGGACATTCGAACCTACAAAACCACTTGTTAGTATTTTTCAAAACAAATATCTTGGACCAACGAAAAAGTTACACAAACTTCAAGTTAGTACCAAAAAGGTGTTAGAACCAAACCAAAATCTAACAACCAAACTAAAAGTGAAAGCAAAGAGAGTAACTAAACTAAAAATCAAATACAATTGAAAAAATAAAGGGCTTGATTTTTTGTTTGTTGTTCCTCAAGGAAGCAATTTTGGGAGTCCCAACCTAAACCTAGATGCTGCAAACAAAATATCAGAAAGCCAAAAACTCTATTCTACTCACAAAAATCAAAAGAAAGATGAAAAAGCTACAAAAACTGAAACTTTTTACCTAATAGACAAATGTGTCACTCCTTTCAGTAGTTGTGTCGCTACATTGCGTCACACAATGGTGATTGCATTGCAATTTTGAATTTATTTTTTCCTGCCCATGGATGCCTCCTTTAGATGCGTCATTTATGGACAAGTGCGTTGTTGCATTCAATATTTGCATCATTTCTTGGCAAATGCGTCGCTGCACTCAACAGTTGCATCGTTTCATACCCAAAATCTACAAAAACAAGTAAAATTCATACGAAAAAATTGTTAAAAATGATGTTGGCATTAGGTTCACCAATGTAAGATGGGGTTTATTAGTTTCCATCCTATAATAGTGACAGCTAACACCTCTAGCCCATTAACCACACGTAAAAAAGAGAAAATAATGAAAGCATGAGAAAACAAAATCATTAAATCAAAACACTCCCCATGCTTGAATCTTGAATCACTTCCCTTGCTCTCATATTTCTCCTTTTTGCAATATTTTCCCTTAGATTTGTTGTTTCACATGTGTAAGTACCTACAAAATGGTAAGTAGAAAGTTGGAGACAATTAGTTGTTAAATAAAAAATGAAGGAGAAATGTCACTTTTATAGACAACCTTTTGAATGGACGATTGAGATTAATCCTCTAGAAGGATTCCAAGAGCAATGGTGGAGGATGCATGAAAGGGAGGTTACAAAATAGATGGTTGAGATCGAGCCTCCAAAAAGATGCCAAGATCAATGGTCCAAAATTGATGCACCAAGAATATGCCATTCTTGGAGGAATTATGACAGGTATGACACCGACGGTTATGACACCTAATGGCTATAACATCAATGAAGGATATGATAGGGGTTAATGATAGGGAATCTTTGATTGAAAGAGGCACATAAATAATTTGTTTTAAATTATTTATTCGAAAATAGAGGAAAATGGAGGAAAGGGACAAGTGGCAAATAAATAATTTATTCAAATTATTTATTTGGATAAAATGAAGGAGGGAGAATTTAATCAATTTAATTAAATGGGGAGATGGAAATTAGTCATGGGTAATTAAACTATTTAATTATTTATTTAAAAGGGAGAAATGACACATAATTATATACTTTTGACAATTATTTAATTATAGGAGAATAAAGGGTCAAATAATTATTATCTCACTATGGATGTGGGAAAAATAATTAAATAAATAATGATTTATTTAACCATTGGAGAAAGGGATATATTAGCGATGCAATTAAATAATTTTAATTGATCAAGATAGAAATCGAAAGATGACGACTAGGAAAAATGATGCTCGTAGACTTAGGACACTTTTCAGTGTCTACAGGCATATACTCTAGCTTCACCTCACTTTCTACAACCTTCTCTCTTAGAATGAAATATCAGATTGAGATATGCTTTGTTCTTGAATGCATCGCCAGATTCATTGATATATTGATAGAACTTGTATTATCACACAAGATAGAAATAGGTTCATCATATGAAATTCTATTATCTTTCAATGTCTACTTCATCCACAACACTTGTGTGCAATAAGATGTTGCTATAATATACTCTACTTCTATAGTAGATAATGACATTGAGTCTTGCTTCTTGCTCAACTAGGAAACCAACCTATTTCGAAGAAAGAAAGCACCTCCACTTGTACTTATTTTTTCATCCACACAACCTACCCAATCTACATCTATATAGGCACTTAAAGAGAAATTAGTATCCTTTGAGTGACATAGACCATAGTTTGGAGTCCCCTAAAAGTATCTGAATATCCTCTTTATTGTTGCTACATGTGATTCTCTAGGATCTTCTTGAAATTTGGCCAAAAGAAAAACTACATGCATGATATCCGGTCTAGTGGCAGTTAGATATAGAAATCCACCAATCATTGATATATACTTTCTTTGATTAGTCTTAGGAGATTCATCATTCTTTCTCAACTTGCAACTAGTAACCATAGGAATACATATCGGTTTTGAGCCTTCCATTGTAAACTTATTTAGCATTTACTTGATATAATTTTAATGTGAAATGAATATCCCTTTTTATGTCTGATTGATTTGTAGCCCAAGGAAGAAATTCATTTCCCTAAACATAGACATCTCAAACTCTTTATGCATCTCTTTTGAAAACTTCTTGCACATTTCCTCATTTCCTCTAAACATTATATCATCAACATACATAAACACAATCAAGATTTGATCCTTCTCAACTTTAAAGTAAATATTTCTATCTATGGTACATTTATTGAATCCCTGCTACAACAAGTACCTATCCAATCTTGCATACCAAGCTTTGGGAGCTTGCTTGAGTCCATACAATTCCTTTTTCAATATGAAAATCATATTAGGATCATCTGATAATTTAAATCCTTCTAGTTGTTCAATTTATACCTCTTCTTCCAACTCACCATTCAAGAATGCAGAATTTGCATCCATCTGATAAACCTTGAAGTCCTTTTGTGTTGCAAAGGCCAAAAACATCCTAATGGCCTCCATTCTTTCCATCAGAGAAAATTTCTCCTCAAAATCTACTCCTTCCACTTGTGAGTAACCGTTACACACAAGTCTAGCATTATTTCTAACTTCTCCATTCTCATTCATTTTGTTCTGGAATACCCATTTAGTTCCTATTACATTCTCGTTTGCTAGTCTTGGGACTAATTCCCAAGTTTGATTCTTCTCAATCTGCATCAGTTCTTTTTCCATAGCTTTGGTCCAATTTTCATCCTTACATGCCTCAATCACTATCTTTGGTTCTACTTTCGAAAGTAGACACAAATTTACCTTTTCTTCTATCATAGTAGTTTTTCTTCTTGCCAATACGCCTTTTCTCTTATCACCAATGATCTAATCTTTAGAATGATTCTTCTACACATACTGAGGAGTCTTAGGAATCCTTTCTGGAGCTTCTTCCTCTTCAACCTACATCTCCTTTTCTTTTTCTTCTTCTCTGCGAGAAAACTCATCAGATTCATATCCTTTTATCAATACTTAGCTTTTATGCGGTTCTTCATCTACTTTGACACTTGCACTTTCAACTATCTTCTTCAACATCTTTTTGTAGAACTAGTAAGCCTTACTTCTTGTATAATATCCAAGGAAGATTCATTCATCTAACCTTGCATCAAACTTTCCCAAATTTTCTTCATCTCTTCTGATATAACATTTTCTTCCAAACGCAAAAATATTTGACAGTAGGCATTATTCCATACCATATTTCACAGGGAGTCTTTGAATTTTTTACTCTTTCTTATGCTTTGTTGATTATGTATACTACAGTGTGAATAGATTCTCTCCAATATACATCTGGTAGACTTGCTTCCTTCACCATTGTCCTTGTTGCTTCTTGAACTATCTTATTCTTTCTCTCCACAACTCCGTTTTGTTGAGGAGTTCTAGGAGTTGAAACATGCCTTTTTATTCCATGATCTTCACAAAAACTATTAAACTCATTGGAGGTGAAATCTCCACCTCTGTAAAACCTTCAAAACTTGATTTTCATATCCATTTCATTCTCAACCATAGCATTAAATTCTTTAAACTTATCTAGATATTTTAATTTTTCTTTGAGAAAATTTTCCCAAGTCATTCTAGATTAATCATCAATTAACAACTTGAAATACATGTCACCTTTAAAGCTTCTTTCTCTTGTAGGTCCACATAGGTGTGTATGCACCAACTCCAAAGGTCTGGTGGTAGAATATTCTTTGATATTGAACCTCTTTCTTGTTTTTTCCCAACCTAACATTCCTTGCAAACTGCATTGATAGGCTTTGTAATTCTTGGTAGATCTCTCATAGTTTGAGTAGAGATGATCCTCACTAGGCTATCAAAATTGATGTGACACATTATTTTATGCCATAGCTAAATTTCATTGATTTAAGTCATAAAGAACTTACCATTAGTACCTTTGAGATGATAAGCATTCCCATATGCCCTTATTCCTACAACAACTAGAATTCTAGATATTCCTTTTTTAATTTCACAACCACCATCCTAAAATACAAGATTATATCCTTTGATACACATTTTTCCTACACTTAGAAGATTATTCTGAAGAACCTTGACATAAAGAACATCATTTGTATTATGCTTGCCATCAAAAATAATTGAACCTTTTTCACATATCTTAGTAGATGTATCATCTCCAAACTTAACAAGACCACCTTCAAAATTTTCAAGTTTAAAAAACTTACACTTATCACTTGTCATATGATTTGAGTATCCATTGTCAATTATCTAGTGATTTTTCTCCTCTCTAGCATGAAAAGTAGTCACTATAGTCCATTTGATGTTTTGACCTATTTTTGAGACTGATTCCTTCATACATCTTTCAGATTTAGTATAATTATTTCCAACATTCAAATCCATGAATAAGAATTCATCATTTTCATCATCCAGCTAGTCAGACTCATCATTAGATATGCTAGCATCTTATTTAACACAATAACTTATATTAATAGATTTACCTTTGTTATCCTTATATTTTTCATTTGAAAATTTGGTTGGACATCTTGAAGAATAATGACCTATCTTTCCACAGTTAAAATATTTGAAAGGAAAGTTACCTCTATACTTTCCAATGCCCTTTTTCAATCTCCTAACAAAATTTTCTTCATCTCATCAAGATCATCTGGATCTAATCCATCATCCTTCTTTGTTTTTCTAGTTTTAAAAACAATCTCTTTTCTTGAATCATTTTGGCCAAACTCTCTCAATTCAAAATTAGTAAAAACACCAAACAACTGGTCTCCAAAATAATGATCTAAATCTTGAACTTCCTAAATAGAAAAGAAATTATGACTATAAGACTTAGGAAGAGTTCTTAATACCTTCTTTACCACCTCATCTTCTCCCAGTTTTCCACCAAGGCAATTGATGGAATTGAAAACTTCATCCACTTTATGCATGTAGCTAGTAATATCTCCATATTTGACATCCTTAGGGTTTCAATCTTAGTCTTCAAATTTTTCATCTTTTCTTGTTTGACCTTATCATATCCTTCATAGACACTTTCCAGCTTCTTCCAGATTTCTTTAGAAAATTTGTAGCTCATAACTTTCACAAATTCTAAATCAGCAAGACCACTCAAACAGAATTCATTTCTTTTCCATTGTTCTCATATGCCTTGATCTCATCATCAATTTCTAAACCATTAGTAGGCATGGTATATCCATCTTCAAATGACTTCCAAAATCCAAACCCTAGGGAAACAAGGAAACCTTCCATCCTGGTTTTGCAAAATGCATAACTTGTCCCATCAAACAAGGGATCCTCCTTCATATGCACCATCCAGATCTACCTCAAGCTATTAAGCTTCTTCCAAGGAACTTTGATCTAATACCAATTGTTAGATGCACAAGACAAATGAGAGGGGGGCTGAATCAGTTGTACATTAAAACGTGAAAACCCTCATTAACATTCAGATCTTTATTAGCCCTTAAACCCTTAATCAGATTTAGCATGAAAGTAAACAAAAACAACAAAACATCAAAACACCATGCACATTAAAACACTAGATTTACCTAGAAAACCAAAGAAGGGATAAACCATGGTGAGGATTAGCTCACAATATAAAGTAATAGCAACACTGAATACAATAGGCTCATTTTTAAAGGGCTCATTACCCAAAAGAAAGAAGGGCTCACTGCCAAAGGACTCACTGTACAAAAAAAAGAAGATAGAAGAAGGGGTGGCTCATTGCCAATTTTAACTACTAAAAATGCATCTCTTATGTCTAAGGTACAGTTCTACTAAAGCACAAACAACTCATTCAACAAACTAAAATATAGACACCTTCTTCTCATTGCATCTAGGAGTCTGAGGCATTAAATATCTCACTCAGATCACCACACTTGGTCTCTTTCACATATTTCACATCACACACCTTCTCTAATTTATCCACACAACAACTTGCCTTGTATTTGTACCATTCACGAGCTAAAACAATATCAATTAGGGTGACTTTAAGGAAACGTATGCACCTCAACTGTACAACATTAAATAGATTAGAACCAAACACTTCCATGATGTAAAGAAGTGAAGGAATACAATGCCATAACTTAATTGGGACTCAAATCAATATTGACACGCTTCTCAACACTTTCATGAATAGAAATCATCCTCCACAATTAGTGCTATCACGCTAGGTCAACAAAAACTACACTAACACTAACAAGCAACCACAATCATGCCTCTCTTGGTCCAAAAACATCTCGTGGACCACACAAAAACATTCCAAAAAATCTCAAAATATTCCACATCATTAGAATATTCACCACTACTATAAGAAAACCTTTTTTTTGTGTAGTCAGAGACACTGGCACAAACATCAACCTCACCAAACAACCTTGTGGAATGCCACAACACTTGAAACTTCAAGGGAAGGTAGATATAGACAATATAAGAAAATTCCTAGATCTACAATATAAGAACCTTCATTGTGGAGAAATCCATAGAAATATCATTTCTCCTAGACAACCTATTTCACTAGACATACATACTTTCAAACACATCTTCCACTGCAAAACAATCCAGAACTGGAAACTCTGGATATATAACCTATGAACACCTCTCATCATCGTATCCAAACCATGTAGGTGTTACCTGTCAAATTTTTACTTTGAAAAATGAAATTCTTCCTTCTCAAATAAGCGGATTTCTTTTTGATGTCATGGCTTTTATAAGTTTCATAACTTAGTCGCAGCCCTGCCAAGTTTTCTAACCAAATCGACAGGTTTCGAAGTTTTGAAACTGCCAAATTCCTGACCAATTTTTAGCCCTCAAAGTTTCATGTCTCATCCAATGATGTCCTATGTGATCGGCATGTCAGAGGTTCTTAATATTTTAGAAATCTTGATAGATGGTTATAAAGTTCTATTTCCTAGCAATGGGGCGACTTCGGTGGGATGTACAACTTTCAAAGAGTCAGCTCATTTAATGACTTCTACAGTGCCTTTAAGGAATGTCTTTTCAAATGCTTTGAAACACCAACTTTAGGTTTAAACACAATCTTTTAAATCCTCTGAAAGGAAAACTCTTAAGGAGGGTGGCAAAGTGGATTTACTAGTATATTTGCACATGTTTCTTGGAAAATAAATGACCACTACTCACCGTTGAAGTTAAGTAAGCTTGCATACAAGGAAAGGTGGCAACATTTTCAACTCCAGAGTTTTCTCAAGATGCTACTTCCTAGAAAAATTAGGGAATGGGAAGATGAACTTGTGCCCATCGTGCAACAAGATTTGAATTGTCCTAAAGAAGAGCAACTCGACATCGTTTCTCAGCTGTGCTCAATGGAATGGAAGGAGAAAACCAGGTATGTCAAGTACAACAGGGTGATTTTTGTTTTAAAAGAAGAAGAAGAACATGTTGAATTTCTCAATTTAGTTATGGAGATGCAATTAGAATTGTACAAGGTTTCAACACCTCCTGTAGTTTGACAACATGCAAGAAGTCTTTTGTGACATGTAATGATAACGTTTATTCTAAAACTATTTTTCGTTTCGAAATCTTTCTTAATTTCGGTCATTTTCAAGACAATTATTTTTGTAATGTAATAGTTTTGGTGTGCCTATATATGGACCTCTGAATGTAAAGGTGAAAAAGAAGGGGGGTCCGATAGCTTTTGGGGACATAGTCTTATAGTATGGGAGGTTGAGGTTTTGAATTCAATATCTGACATTGAAGAAATAAAGAAAATATTTTTGATCTTTGTATTTTCTACTATTTTCTTTCGATTACAAATGAAATAGAATCTTTGTAGTTAATCTTCTTTGTGTATCCTATTCTATGAAGATATGTTTTTGTTATCTCTAAAACTTTGAATTTGGATTAATTCATCTATAAAAGTGAACTTTTTGTTCATCCTCATTTGAATGGCATTCATGGGTGTGAGACAAATGAACTTTGAAGTAATTTGTTTGCATCCATTTCATTTTAAATTGAAACCATCATATCTATTTCATGGTTATGGGTAGATGTTTGTTTTCCTTTTTTGATTTCTAGTTAAAAGCATACATTTTGTTTTCATTCATTGCATATCTATTGAAGGTAGTTGCACCTTGTAAAACAAGTAGAGAGAACTTGCAAATAATATTGCAGGTGACTCGACTATTGGCCAGGTTGTCATTTGTGTGGGCCAAACTAAGTTAATTAAAGTGAAAAATCTATTAACCAACAAATTTTTGGCGATTTTGTTGGGGATCTTGATTCGAATGTTTAGTGCTTTCATTCCTTAGATTTTTTTAAATATCTCTATGTGTAGGGAGATCAGAAAATCTGGTTAAAATTTGAAAAGATTATGATGCAAAATCAGAAAATTCAAAGAAATGGGAAGAGACCCAATCCTACCATCCCAGAAGTCCTTTCTATGGATGATAAAGTGCTTCATGAATTCAAGGAAAACTGTAAAGAGAGCATTGTTGAAGCTATGGAAATAGGGTTGAGTGTTGAAGAGGATAAAAAATCTGCACTCTTGTTAAGAAGTCTTCATGTTAGGTTTTTCAAACTAAAAGAGCTTGAAGAAAGAAAACATTCACTGCAAGCATAGGAAAACAAGATAAGGAAACTTCAAGAGGAATTATGAGTTGATGATTCCCAAGAAATGATGATAATCAAGATGGTATTAAGCCTCATGAAAATTTGACCTCATTTAAAAAGAATGGTTATAATCAAGACGGTATTGAAAGAGTTGAAAATCCAGTAATAAATGAAGTTGACAATGAATTGCTGAAAATTATTTCTTCTCCAGAGTTAAAATTTTTTAACTTTGAAACTATTGAGGATCAGTGTTCTTCTGAAGATTGTGAATTTGAAAGTTTCCAAATTGACACATAGTCAAAGTATGCATCTTTTGAGTTTCATGACCAAGTTGATAAAAAGGAATTATCTCAATCATAGGTCAATGATTAATATGCCTTTGAGTCATTTAATTTTGAAGATGAGAGTGATTTTGTTTCCATAGTTTTTGGAAATGGGGTTTTTGTTGAAAGTGAATTAAATGACTATTTGATTGATGATTCTTTGAAATCTGAAACTACGAAAGAGAGAAAATTTTGAAAAGAAAAAGAATTGTCAATCTTACAGAGAGTTAAAAGTTTTAGATGATGACCGTCTTTATGGAGAAGAGATTATACTTCAATTTTTATCATCTATTGAAGGGAAAGATTCACCCTTTAAAGTTTTAGGTATCAATTTATCTACCTCTTCAGTTGTAGATAAGGAATTTCCTGATTTAATTGCAATAAAGGAAGATGAAATCTCTTTAATCAAAGAGGACCCCATGTTTTATGAGGCTAGTATTTATTTTAAATTGGAAGTGAATCAAGATATCAAGAGTGGTTTTATGCAAGATGATTTTGATAGTGGGAGTATTGAAAGTGATGCAACTTTTATTTTTGAGAACTCTAATCATTTTTGCTTGCAATCAAAAAGTGGAACACTTTCTTGCAGTTTATTGTTTAGTCATGAAAACAAATTCAATAATATATAGAGCAAGCATCAGAAAGTTCAAGAAGATTTAGAAAGCTATGATGAGAAATGATTGTTTGGTAGGAATCTTTATGAATCACTTCATTTCAAAAGCTTCATCTTTACATTCATGGTTTTCAAGATATGAATGATTTCATAGTCGCTTCATGCATACACACCTTTGTTTCACAATGTTATTTATATCTCCCTACCAGTCAATGGTTTTGCATAGTTTTTTGGGAGTCAGAATATCACACTTTGTCTGAGTGCATAGGTGTCTTAGGCCACTTTACTTCTAGTCTTTTAGTTTGGTCCCATTTTTGTTTTTCCCATTTCTAGTATGTGCCTCGTTCTCGTTCCCCCTCCCACAAAGCAACACCCGGTTCTTCTGCCTTTCTTTCGACTCCATATCCCAATGGACTTGGACTAGTCTACCTCAAAGATTTTGGAGTTTTCTACATTTTCTTCAAAAATTCAGTCCGCAATCAGAGCCACTGTTACCCATCAAATTTTAAATTTGAAAAACGAAATTCTTCCTTCTCAAATAAGCGGGTTTCTTTTTTATCATGCGGCTTTTATAATTTTCATAACTTAGTCGCAGCCCTACCAAGTTTCCTAACCAGATCGCTAGGTTCCAAAGTTTCGAAAATGCCCAATTTCTCGACCAATTTGTAGCCCTCAAAGTTTCATGTCTCATCCAATTATGTCCTATGTGGTCGACATGTCAGAGGTTCTTAAAATTTTAGAACTCCCGATGGATGGTTAGAAAGTTCTATTTCCCAACGATGGGGCAACTTCAACGGGATGCACAACTTTCAAAATGTTAGCTCACTTAATGACTTATATGGTGCCTTTAAGGAATGTCTTTTCAAATGCTTTGAAATTCCAACTTGAGGATTAAACGTAATATTTTAAATCCTCTAAAAGGACAAATCTTAAATAAGGACAGTGATGAAGTGGATTTAGTAGCAGATTGGCATGTGTTTCTTAGCAAATAAATGACCACTACTCACCGTCGAAGTTAAGTAAGCCTACATACGAGGAAAGGTGGGAGCATTTTCAACTCCAGATATTTCTCAAGATGGTACTTCCTGGCGACATTAGGGAATGGGAAGATGAAACTGTTCCCATCATGCAACCAGATTTGAATTGGCCTAAAGAAGATAAACTCGACATCGTTTCTTAGATGTACTCAATGGCATGGAAGGAGAAAATTAGCTATGCCAAGTACAATAGGGTGATTTTGTTTAAGAAGAAGAAGAAGAACGTGCTGAATTTCACATTTTAGTTAGGGAGATGCAGTTAGAACTGTGCAACGTTTCGGCACCTCCTACAGTTTGATAGCATGCAAGAAGTTTTTGTGACACATAATAATAATGTTTATTCTATAAAAAAATCCGTTTCAAAATATTTCTTGATTCTGATCATTTTCAAGACTGTTATTTTTGTAATGTAATAGTTTTTGTGTGCCTATATATGGAGCTTTGAATGTAAAAGTGAAAAAGAAGGGGGGTTAGCTAGCTTTTTGGGACATAGTCTTATAGTATGGGAGGTTGAGGTTTTGAACTCAATATCTGATATTGAAGAAATAAAGAAAATATTTATGATCTTTGTATTTTCTACTATTTTCTTTTGATTACAAATGAACTTTGAATCTTTGTAGTTAATCTTCTTTGTGTATCCTGTTTTATGAAGATATATTTGTGTTATCTCTAAAACTTTGAATTTGGATTAATTCATTTGTAAAAGTGAATTTTTTGTTTGTCCTCCTTTGAATTGCATTCGTGGGTGTGAGATAAATGAACTTTGAAGTCGTTTGTTTACATCCATTTCATTTTAAATTGAAACCATCACATCTATTTCATGGTTATGGGTAGATGTTTATTTTCCTTTTTTCATTTATGGTTAAAAGAATACCCTGTGTTTTCATTCATTGCATATCTATTGAAGGTAGCTACACCTTGTAAAACAAGTAGAGAGAACTTGCAAATAATATTGTAGGTGACTTGACTATTGGCTAGCTTGTCATTTGTGTGGGCCGCAGTGAATTAATTAAAGTGACAAATTTGTTAACCAAAAAAAAATTGGCGACTCCATTGGGGATCTTGATTCAAATGATTAGTGCTTTCATTCCTCAGATTTTTTAAAATATCTCTATGTGCAAGGAGATTGGTGACTTTGTTTAAAATTTGAAAAGATTATGATGCAAAATCAGAAAATTCGATGAAATGGGAAAAGACCCAAACCTACCATCCCAGAAGTCCTTTCTATGGATGATAAAGTACTTCATGAATTATGGGAACACTTTAAATAGAGCATTGTTGAAGCTATGGAAACAAGGTTGACTGTTGAAGAGGATAAAAAATCTGCACTCTTGTTTTTCAAACTGAAAGAGCTTGAAGAAAGAAAACATTCACTGCAAGCATAGGAAAACAAGATGAGGCAACTTCAAGAGGAATTACGAGTTGATGATTCCCCAGGTCTCTCTATTCCTCTTTTCTTTTGATTTTCTAATGCTCAATAAATGATGATAATTGAGCCTCGTGAAAATTTGACCTCATTGAAAAAGAAAGGTTATAATCAAGATGGTATTGAAAGAGTTGCAAATCCAGTAATAAATGAAGTTGACAATGAATTGCTGAAAATTATTTCTTCTCCAGAGTTAGAAACTTTTAACTTTGAAACTATTGAGGATCAATTTTCTTCTGAATATTGTGAAGATGAAAGTTTCCAAATTGACAGATAGTTAGATTATGTATCTTTTGAGTTTCATGACCATGTTGATAAAAAGGAATTATCTCAATCACAGGTCAATGATGAATATGCCTTTGAGTCATTTCATTTTGAAGATGAGAGAGATTTGGTTTCCATAGGTTTTGGAAATGGGGTTTGTGTTGAAAGTGAATTAAATGACTATTTGATTGATGATTCTTCAAAATTTGAAACTACAAAAGAGAAAGAAAATTCTGAAAAGCAATAGGATGGTCAAGCTTACGGAGAGTTAAAATTTTTAGATGATGAACCTCTTTATGGAGAAGAGATTATACTTCAATTTTAATCATCTATTGAAGGAAAATATTCACCCTTTGAAGTTTCAGGTGTCAATTTATCTACCTCTTCAGTTGTAGATAAGGAATATTCCAATTTAATTGCAATAAAGGAAGATGAAATCTCTTTAATCAAAGAGGACCCCATGTTTTATGAGGCTAGTATTTATTTTAAATTGGAAGTGAATCAAGATATCAAGAGTGGTTTTATGCATGATTCTTTTGATAGTGGGAGCATTGAAAGTGATGCAGCTTTTATTTCTGAGAACTCTAATCATTTTTGCTTGCAATCAAAAAGTGAAACACTTTCTTGCAATTTATTGTTCAATCATGAAAACAAATTCAACAATATACAGAGCAAGCATCAGAAAGTTCAAGAAGATTTAGAAAGCTATGATGAGAAATGATTGTTTGGTAGGCATCTTTATGAATCACTTCATTTGAACAAAAGCTTCAACTTCACATTCATGGTTTTCAATATATCAATGATTTCATAGTCGCTTCATGCATACACACCTTTGTTTCACAATGGTATTTATTTCTCCCTACCAGTCAATGGTTTTAAATAGTCTTTTGGGAGTTAGAATATCACAGTTTTTCTAAGTACAGAGGTGTCTTAGGCTGCTTTGCTTTGAGTCTTTTAGTTTGGTTCCATTTTTGTTTTTCCCATTTATGGTTTGTGCCTCGTTCCCCTTCCTCCTTATACAAAGTAGCATCTAGTTCTCTTGCCTTTCTTTTGACTCCATTCCCTAATGGACTTGGACTAGTCTACCTCAAAGATTTTGGAGTTCTCTACATTTTCTTCAAAAAATTAGTCCCCAATCGGAGCCAATGTTACCTGTCAAATTTTTACTTTGAAAAATGAAATTATTCCTTCTCAAATAAGCAGGTTTCTTTTTGATGTCGTGAATTTATAATTTTCATAACTTAGTCGTGGTCGAGCCAAGTTTCCTAACCAAATCACCAGGTTTTGAAGTTTTGAAACTACCCAACTTCTCGACCAATTTGTAGCCCTCGAAGTTTCATGTCTCATCCAATGATGTCCAATGTGGTTGACATGTCAGAGATTCTTAAAATTTTAGAAATCTCGATGGATGGTTATAAAGTTCTATTTCCTAGCAATGGGGTGACTTCGGCGGGATGCATGACTTTCAAAGTGCCAGCTCATTTAATGACTTATATGGTGCCTTTAAGGAATGTCTTTTCAAATGCTTTGAAATGCCAACTTCAGGTTTAAAAGTAATCTTTTAAATCCTATGAAAGGAAAAATCTTAAATAAGAAGGGTGGTGAAGTGGATTTAGTAGTAGATTGGCATGTGTTTCTTGGAAAATAAATGACCACTACTCATCGTTGAAGTTAAGTAAGCCTGCATACGAGGAAAGGTGGTAGCATTTTCAACTCTAGAGTTTTCTCAAGATTGTACTTCCTAGCGGCATTAGGGAATAGGAAGATGAACCTATGCCCTCATGCAACCAAATTTGAATTGGCCTGAAGAAGATCAACTCAACATCGTTTCTCAATTGCACTCAATGGCATGGAAGGAGAAAACCAGTTGCGCTGAGTACAACAGGGTGATTTTTATTTAAGAAGAAGAAGAAGAATGTGTTGAATTTCAAAATTTATTTATGGAGATGGAGTTAGAACTATACAGGGTTCTAGCACCTCCTACAGTTTGACAACATGCAAGAAGTATTTTGTGACATGTAATGATAATGTTTATTCTAAAACTGTTTCCGTTTCAAAATCTTTCTTGATTTCGGTCATTTTCAAGACCATTATTTTTGTAATGTAATAGTTTTGGTGTTCCTATATATGGACCTCCGCATGTAAAAGTGAAAAAGAAGGGGGTTTAGCTAGCTTTTGGGGACATAGTCTTATAGTACGAGAGGTTCAGGTTTTGAACTTAATATCTGACATTGAAGAAATAAAGAAAATATTTATGATATGTGTATTTGCTACTATTTTCTTTCAAGTACAAATGAACTTTGAATCTTTGTATTTAACCTTCTTTGTGTATCTTGTTCTATGAAGATATGTTTGTGTTATCTCTAAAAAATTGAATTTGGATTAATTCTTCTATAAAAGTGAATTTGTTGTTCATCCTCCTTTGAATGGAATTCGTGGGTGTGAGATAAATGAACTTTGAAGTCATTTGTTTGCATCCATTTCATTTTAAATTGAAACCATCACATCTATTTCATGGTTATGGGTACATGTTTTTTTTCCTTTTCTGCTTTCTGGTTAAAAGCATACCCTGTGTTTTTATTCATTGCATATCTATTGAAGGTAGATGTGCCTTGTAAAATAAGCATAGAGCACTTGCAAATAATATTGTAGGTGACTCAATTGTTGGCCAGATTGTTATTTGTGTGGGTCAGAGTGAATTGATTAAAGTGAAAAATATGTTAACCAACAGTAGTCATATCTTCAACCATGAAGAAATGTAGAGTAGAAAACTGAACACCACTCTATGACGCTAAACTCTCTTTTATTCAAATTTTCTCAAAAGCACTTGGAAACCAAGTGAACCAGCTGCATCAAAGGCACTACTAACATCTCTACAACACATTTTCAGCTCTCATCAACTATAGCACATCCAACTACCTCTCCAAACACAAATTCTACAACTATATTGAAGTAAGACATCAATGACAACACCAATAACATTGTGTTGGCATCAATACTAACTCTAGGCATCCAAAAACTCTAATTCTAGTGGTTGACATCATTAACACCAACATCATTCCAACACTCTCTTCATACAAGGGGTTGATATCAATGACAACACCCAAACAATTCACAAACAACTCAAGCTTTCAACAAGAAGAACACATCTATCCCAAAATGGTAGAAAATAAAATGTTAAATAGAACATGTGGATGAAGAAAAATACCAAGTGGGTGAGTAAATGGTGAGTCAACATGCAAGAGTACCCAATAGTAATGAAGAAATCAAAATTTATTTGAAAGAGAAATTCAAAGAAGTTATGTGGATGAAACAACTCAAATTAAAAAAAATTATGTCAAGCAATTCAATCCCACATGTGGCGATGAGAAAAAACAATATATAAGAGAAAATAAAATGAAAAGATAAAATACTAATAGTTACCTAAGAACCATCTTACACCATCTTAGGTGTGAAATAGGGAGGTGGAAAACACCCAAAGAGGAATACAAAGACATTTTTTTTCACCTTTGCATACCAAGATTAGTGGAAAACATTGGTGTGAACATGGTACATTATCTAACTATTTTATTATTATGTCCTATTCACACATAAATATTGTTACCATAGTTTTTGTCCCCCCTTTTAAAAACTATTTCCACCTATACAAATTTTATCTAAGTTAAAATTGACGGTATTTCCTTTTGGTTTTCAAAACCTTGTCGAGCCTTGATTAGGTTGTCACAAGCTTGTCTTCACCTGACACTTTAAAAGTTAAGTCTTAAAATTCATCTTCAAAGTTGGTCTTTCATAAGTTCTTAGAACTACGTTAGGACTCGAAGCACTTGTCACAACCTTTGTGAATGTTGACCAAACAAAAATGAATTTAAAGTGATTCTGAAGCTTTATGGAGATTTTGAAACCTATGTCAGCCTCCGACGAGGTTCTCAAAACCATGCTTTCTCCAGACATTGAGAAATTTTGAACTCTTCTTTTGTTCCAAGGAGTGGTGCAAGAAATACTATGTTAAAATATGGAATTTTAGAGCCATACAATAGTTTTGAAACATTTTTTAGTCCCCATTGAGGTTGTCGAAACCAGTCATTTCATCAAAAGGGTTATACTATCCACTTTTTCAAATATTCAAAAAGAAGTTGGAGAAAAAGGAAAGGTGGGAAGCTTACATGCACCAACCTTAATAAGGATTCATTAACCACCCACTACTTCCCAACATTAATTACGGGTCTTTATAGGTGAATTGAGCTTTCCGAGAGGGTCATTTTAGTAGCAAGTGGAGAAAAATTATAAGTGGAGTGAAAAGGTCAAAGTTGCATAGTTGGTAATTCTTGGAGCTCTGAGAACAGTCAAAAATACCTACTATTCTATCTTGTTAAGCTATATTTTTTTGAAAGATAATACAATTGTACCATAGGGAGGAGAATTCTACTTGCACAAGCTTTTCCATTCCTCTCTGTGAATTGAGCATATATTTTAGGGTTTCTGCCACCATGAAATATAAATACTAGGGTTATGATTATGTGTCTGGCTTAACTAGAAGCATGCCAAAGATAGAAGATATAAGCTAGGGCATGTAAATTTAGATGAATTCTGGGATAGAATTGGGAAAGATGGTCGGCCACCCATTACCAAGAGATTAATCAAGTGTGGTGTTGGCCTCCTACAATGATTTTAACAACTAAGCCCTTACAGTTGTGATTTAGAAATTGGAGATCTAACCTGAATAGCCATTTCAATCATCATGAAGGTGCATTTAAATTTTCAACCTAGGGACATAAACTTGAAATGGGTCAACACTGTATGTGCACTAGGAATCCAAAGTAGTCATACCTATCCTATAGCTAAGATAAACTCAATGTTGAAAGTAAATTTCTTGGAAGGAAATAAAATAAATGTTGAACATCACCCAACAAATAGATTAAACTAGAATGCATGACAAAAATGAATATTTGAATGAACAAATAGGAAACTACTCAATCTGCTTTGGCTACAGGAACAATCACGGAATGGAATTCTAGTGGTTGCAAGAACAGTCAGCACCAGATTCTTAACTAATTACTAAACAAAAAATAAAAACTAAACTAAACTAAGGTACGAGATGCAATACTCACCAAGTGGGCCCCCTTGGATAAGTATTCCCTAAAACTAAGATAGACTCAAATGCACAAACTTATAACTTCATTTTATTCAGAAGAAAAACATGAGTACAATCATCATAGTTGTATTTCTGAAAAACTCAAGTGTGATTACATCAATTAAGCAATCTTCTAACCTAGCTCTAGAAAGAACATCAGAGCCCTTATTTATTCAATCACCTAGCAAGGAAGTCAACTCCAACAAACGTAGAGGATGCCACATTAGGGAAAGCACGAAAAAGAGCAGGGAAGGCTACGCATGCACATAACCTGTTAGGCATGATTTCCTTAACTCAACTCTAGCACAACAGTAATGCTAGTGCATGCTCAGCAACATTTAAGATCACAACAAGGCAATTATAATTCGATGCATGAGGAATCTCCTGCTACCAAGAGTCTTCAATGACCACCCTATTGACCGATATAGCATATGTCCAACTAGTGGGATCTTTCTGAATTGTAGGTCTTAAATCATCTACATGAAAACATTAGCATGCACAACAACTACATATCCATAATCATCCTAAGGAGACATTCATTAATCACATGTAAAGTTAACACAAATAGTCCACATAGCATATCGATATCATTTGAAAGCTTATGAAAATAAATTCATGTCCAAGGTCTATGGTTTCAAAGAAATATTATGAAAGATCATCTTTCAAGCATCAAATTCTTATGTAACTACAGGAAATGGACAACAATCCTATCAATATTTAATCCATAAACTAGACTCATCATTTCCCCCCCAACCTAATGTCTTGTTGGTCCTCCAACAGAGGAAGAATTGATCTTTTGTTTGGTCAAGGCCCTAAATTTTGCAACCGCAAGTTATCCCACATTTGTTTCTAGTGCATCATAGTTAGGATCCCAATAGAATCCTTGTTGTCTTTCCAACCTAATCCATCTTTGTCTTTCATCAGCAATGTCATACTTGTAAAACCTGTAGTTTGGCACTAGCCATAATAGAATAGGAGGTTGAAAAATTAGTGAAAGCCACAATTCCCCTTTTGTTCTTTCGAGTTGAATATACTTATCAATTATTTTGAGTGTTGCAGCATAGTTGTGGGTGAAATGAGGCTCTTCTTGCTTCAAATCATCAAATAGGGCATTCCATCTTTGAGATAGGTATCCCATCATAGAGTCTCTTGTGGTTCTTTCCATATCTTTATACTCTTTGTAAACTGCCTCTCTCTTAGGTAGGATCTTGTAGCTATAGCTTGGTCAGTATAACATTCTATGCCAATCATTAAAAATATCTCATGGATGCCTAGAATCGGCCCTAACAAGTAGGGGAATGTTGTATTCAACTTGCTTGTAAGGCTTGTACTACTTTCCCCAACTTACTTCATTTTGTATCTAGGACATGAATGCCCACAATTGGACATCCCAAAAATATAGCAGTAGATTCTAATAATGGTCTTTGGTTACAAAAAAATTATGTAAATACAATTAACACAACAGATTTTTCATCTCAGGGGAAGCAATTCGAAAAGCATTGAAAAATTCAGCAAGGGTTTCGATTGAGGGGTTCAAACCCAAAAAAATCTTTGAAAACTTGAAAGAAACATGCTTTTCTTTTAAATACAGGGCATATACCCTCAGAGGAGCTTTGGATTCCAATATTTATGGTACTAAAGTTGTCATGTCATCCACCTTCTTCTTCAAAACAACAATTTCTACACCCTTATCTTCAATTTCCTCATCTTTATTTTCAATTTCCTTTTTCATCCTATGGTTTTTTGCTTTCCATTCTTCCTCTCTTCTCTATATTTCCTTCCATAAATTCAAAATTACCATGTTCAGTGAAAGATTGGAGGGCCTATGTACTCCTACCATTATTTTACCTGGCATTTGTTCTTTATCTTGGTAGAGTACCATCTGCAGGGATTCTTCTTATTATTCTTGCTCATGTTGCAGGAACTCTTGTTGTAGGAGTTCCTGATTTTCTTCACACGCCTGGATTTCAACTTGGTCTACAATATCTACAAGGTCAGCCAGTGTTAAATTTGTTGCTTCCTCAAACACATCCTTTTCTTCAACATTTACATGCTCCATTATAACGTTCATTTCCTCCCATGATGTTTTCCCAGACCTAGGGCTTTCCTCGAGAGGTACCCCAATGGCTGGCCCATCTAACTTTGATTTTCTGGGAGGGTTTCTTCATTTTTCCTTTGTTGTAGGAGGAACAGGGTCAACTTTTTGTTTCCTAGATTTTGGCACTTCTTTTCTTTCATTTTATTCTCAGCCTTTCCTTTCTTTAGCTTTTCCTTCCTCCTCTATGTCCTAGTTTTCATCAAGGTGCCAATAGGGACATCATCCTCAGAATCAGGAGAGGAGCTCTCTTTATCAAAATATTCTTCTTTGGAAGAACTAATCTTAATAGTTTGTGTGATTGTAGGAGGGTTCCCACTAGGGCCTACGTCAGAATTTGAGGTACCAACAGTGGTCCCAACATTGCTCCTTATCCTCCCAACCCTACGAGGTTGAGGAAAAACCCTAGCTCCCAAATGTTTTGGTATAATTTAATTAAGAAATGGTTGGAAACAGAGTTGTCCCTACCTTTCTAATTTTCTAGTGCCATGATCAAAAGAAGGTGATACAACACATTGGGCAAATTCATTCTCCTTCCTTGCCTCATGTGGTTCATAATTTTAAAGTGCACTGAATGCAAATTCAACTGGAAGCCTTCACAAGTGATATACTTGACAACATAGACATCTACACGCCTCCATAGGTTGGGCAAAGAGGTCCTCTTCGCTCCTTGTTTATCTATGCTCAACGGAGGATCATTGGGTTATGTAAACTTGGGCCTAGCTAACCTAACATCTCTAGCTATAGGGTACTGTTCAACATCAGCAGGCAACCCTGTGACTTCTGCAATTCTTTCCTTTGTAGCTATAAATTCTAATCCTTTTGTTGTGGCCTTTCCCTCAGATAATGTCTGATTGAATTTTAATGCAACACTTTCATCAAAACCATTAATCTTTAAGAAATAGTCTAGCTAACTATAGTTTGTAAATTCGGTCAAGCAAGGTGCATCCTGGAATAAAATGTCATGAACTATGGGTTCATTTTGAATCAACCCACCTCTCATTTTGAATCAATCCACCTCCCATTGTCGGAAATGAAACAATTACTCTGTAAATATTTTCTTCCTACAATTCTTGTCTGGAAACCAAATTTTTCCTTCTTGCAACTCTGTTGAATTCCCAATGTTGGTGTCGCTTGAATTTTTTCTTTTGGTTTAGGATTCTGATAAGAACAGTTAAGGAAAACAAGGATTAATAAGTGTAGGCTACGATTAAGGAAAATGGTGGTAGAGGATTTGCATTTCACACATACAAGCCGTCATTTTAGAACTCAAATTGTCTTAATCACTTAAATCTTCCTAACATCAATCAGTACGAATAGACATGCAGACATGGCATTGACACGTTCCCCCCCCCCCCAAACTAAATTTTCACATGTGTCCTCACATGTGAGGTGAAAGGATGATTGATAGGGAAAGGAAATGATGGCATGTTATGGCGAATGTTTGCATTTATTTACAACAATTAATTAAATGCACTAGAAGATGATTAAGATATAACAATTATTGTGCACATACCTAAATTCATGGAAGATTATGGAGAAAGTACCGATCATTTTCAGGAAATCTACTGAGCAATTTATGAAAGTGAAGTTGAATGAGTGGAGTGAAATGAAGTGAAGTGAAATGATGGTGGTGAGGTGGAAGAGAGATAAAGGTGGAATGAATGGGTGAATGGGTGAAGAAGCGAACCCCCACAAAGTGGGAATATTTATTATGAGAAGTGACATATCTTAATTATCCAAAAGAAGGGACACTAGGTCCACTTCCTTTGGTTGCAGGAAGTTCGGGTGTTGCACGCTAAGTGAATTGTTGCAAGAATACTTCCTTAGAATTTGGCTTGCGATACAATCTTAGGAGATAACCATTCACCAGCAGCTTAAACTTGATAGGTTCAATGGTAGTAAGTTGAACAACTCCATTTGAAAATACTTCAGCCACCTCATAAGGTCTGAGCCATCTTGTCTGCAATTTTCCCGTGTTATCCTGATATCTTGAGTCATAGAGCAATGCCCAATCTCCAGGCTGAAACTTCTTATCCTTCATGAATTTATCATCCCATCTTATTCATTGATTCTACTATATCTCAGTGTGATGTAAGGTTTCCTTCCGCATCTCATCCAAAGCATTCAACCACCTAATTCTATCTCTTTGTGCTTCAAAAATATCCATTCCCAATTTTACTGTATTTTTGAGAATCTTATGTTCAAATTCAATGGGCATCATGGCTGACTTTCCATACAACAAATCAAATGGATTGAATCCTATAGTTGTTTTCCAGGTGGTTCTGTAAGCCCAAACAGCTTCTGGTAGCCTGCTTGCCTAGTCCTTTTTATGGATAGCCATTGTTTTGTTCACAATGGCTTCAATTTCTTTGTTAGTCACCTCAACTTGCCCATTGGTCTGGGGGTGATAAGGAGTAGACTTCCTATGCCAAATGTTGTACTCTTTGACCAGTGCTGAAACAAGGGTGGAAGTGAATTAAGTCCCTTGATCAGTCACTATTTCTCTTGGAACCCCATAGAGTATGAAAATTTCCTCATACAGAAATTATGTAACCTTAGTATATCTTGCATGCTTCATTGCTTACACTTCTACCCATTTAGTTACATAATCAGTGCATACTAAAATATAGGATTTACCTTTTGATGGGGGATCAATGGGTCCTACAAAATCCAATCCCCACTTATCAAATGGGTTGATTACTACTTGGGGGAAAAGTTGCATCTCATTAGAATTTGTTGGCCAACCCATTCTTTGGCATTTGTCACAATTCCTTGTATATCTCCTTGCATCTTTTTGAAGTGTGGGCCAGTAATATCCTGTGTTCAAAATATTCATTGTTGTCCTCTTGGCTGCAAAATTTCCTCCATAGGGTTCATTGTGACATTCATGTAAAATATCAAATGTCTTATCTTCCCTCACACATCTCCTCATGACCTGGTCAGGTCCAGTATAGAATAAACATCCAACAATCCATGAGAAAGGAAAATATTTTTCAATGAGTGTTCTCCTCTCTTTTGGAGAGAAGTGAGAAGGAACTCTCCCTGTGACTAGAAAATTAGCTATGTCAGCATACCAGGGTGTCTGCACACTGATGAAAAATAAGTGCTCATCAGAGAAAGAATCATCTATGACTTGATTGTCTTCTAATGTGGTCACCCTTAAAAGAAAAATTTACAGCATTGGCTTTCCCTGGTTTATCCATAATGGTTATGTCAAACTCCTACATCAACAGTAACCATCTTGCTAGCCTTCTTGAAATGAGAGGTTTATTCATAAGGTATCTAATGGTTGCATGATCAATGTGCACAAATATTTGGTAGCTGGTTATGTAATGTCTAAATTTGTTTAAGGCATAGATCGCTGCTAACATTTCTTTTGTTGTCACTATATAGTTGAATTCAGCTCCTTGTAGATTTTTGTTGACAAAGTAAATGGCGTTTTCAATAGCTTCTTTTTTTTGTCCTAGGACTACTCCTATAGCATAGTCTGATGCATCTATATGGATTTGAAAAGGAATCTCCCAATTAGGTCCCTTGAGCACAGGAGCATGAGACAAATCTGCTTTCAAGTCAGAAAATTCCTTGTCATAGACTTATGTCCATTGAAACTCAACATCTTTAGTGAGGAGGGTGTATAATGGTGCTACCATTTTTTTGAAGTCTTTGATAAACTTTCTATAATAACCTGTATGTCCTAAGAAACTCTTGACATATTTTTTTTTTGCAAGAATAGGAAAATTGGTAATTACCTCAATCTTTGCATGATCTACTTGAATTCCTTTGTGAGAGATGTAGTGGCCAAGAACTACACCTTCCTTCATCATCATGAAGCACTTCTCACTATTTAAAGACAGATTGTGGTCTTCAAATATTTGTAGGACTCTCTTAGATTCTCCAATGCTTCATTGAAATCAGCACCTTAAGTAGTGAAATCATCCATATAAATTTTCATGTAATCATGAGAAATGTCTAAAAATATGCTAATGACTGCCCTTTGAAAAGTTGATTGTGCATTGCATAAGCCAAATAGAAGTATAGAGTAGGAATAGGTTCCCCATGGATAGGTAAAGGTGGTCTTCTCCTGGTCCTATAGTGCAATTTGGATCTAGTTATAGCCACTAAATCCATCAAGATAAGAAAAGTATTGTTTTCTTGCAAGTGAGTCTAGAACTTGATCTATGAACGGCAAGGGAAAATGGTCTTTTTTGGTGGCAGATTTAAGTTCCTTGTAATCAATATAAACTCACCACTTTCCTCCTTTTTTGGAAATAATCACCAATGGGGACACCCATTGGTTATCTGAAATGGGGTAGATAAATCCAGCATCAAGCAATTTATGCAGTTCCCCGTTTACAATTTCTCCCAATGTAGGGTTAATTCTTCTTTGGGGCTACCTTACTGGTGTACAATAATCTTTGATATATATCCTATGAGTGAAAATTTTAGGATCTAATCCTTTCATATCATGATAATCCCATGCAAATTCATTTTGGTGGTCCTTTAGTAAGTTTTCCAATGACAGTTGCTATTCCTCACTTAATTTAATATTGATATTTAAATATTTCTCTTTTGATACTTGCACTTGTGTAGTTAACTCAACCATATCTACTTCACTAATGCTTGGTACCTTGAGTTCATGTGGTAGTAATGCATGGAACATACTTGTTGCTATAGGAAAGTCAACTGTAGCAAAGATGTCTACGGGAAGAGTGTGCAAGAGTGTCTTCACTGTATCAGCAGAATCGGAGGATGTTGATTCCTCTACCTCATAATGGTTCTGAAGTATGTTATACAATACTTCATCTTCATCTTGAATCTGTAGGAAAGGACCTCTACCTAGCATCATAAGTTGTGCCATAGAATTAACTTCCTCAGCCTCTTCACCAACATGTGGCCATACCGAATCATCCTTAATATGGGATGGCTAAGCAAGAGGGTAGAGAACAAGCTTTTTGGTGCTCTTCCCATCTAAAATGGTCATGTCTCCTATTCGGCATCCAATATATGATTTTTTTTGCTAACCACAGTCTTCCAAGAATAATGGGGTACCCACCTAATGTGGCTTTGGGAGAAAAAATCATAAAATTTGTTGGGTAATCCCAAGAGTCTAGAGTTACTACGAGATCTTCCACTATACCATCAGGTGTAATAGTAGAACTGTCAGAAAGTTGTAGGATACTAGGGGTAGATCTCATGCTTACAATATTTAGTTGTTGTAGGATGTCCTTGGTCATAACATTTATTGCTACTCCCAAATCAATCAGAGCATTTTTTATTTGCATCCCATTTATAACAAATCCTACCATAGAACTCCCTGATTCATTGTAATTGGGGATTGTCACTTTCCAAAGCATGATGTTAGTGAGCTGTCCCACCACATGAACTATAGTGGGGCCTTTCTTCTTCCTGCTTGGATTATTAAGGCATGCTTCCTTGATTGCTTTTTCATATATGGGAACATCTTTAATGGTCTGAAATAAAGGTATTTGGACACATATATCCTTCAGTTGATCTAAAATGTCAAAATTTGTGTCCTCCTTTTCTTCTTTTTGCTTCACAATTTCCAACCTCTAGGGAAATGGGGTTTAGGATCAGTCTGCTTGGTTGGGATTGGTTCAGGATTTATAGGTGCACTTGGTTGAACAAGGACATTCAGAGGCTCCTCGTCTTCCATAGGAAGCTCAACAACTAGTAAGTGAGTGATCTCCATCCTTGAAACTCCATTGGTGGATGACTTACCCATAGAATATTGGTAAGCTCTCCCCTTATTTGATGTTGCCCTAGAATAATTCTAATCTCGATATCTTCCCAAGGAACTTTGGTGATATCTCCTCCTATCAGGTTCAAGGCATCAGTACAACTGTCATTAATTCCTCTCAATAAAATCAGCTTTTGTAATTCTTCATTGAGTGTATGGTGTGGAGATTTTTGTAGGCAAAACAAAAACCTTGAAATGAAATCTTCCAGGCTCTCATCTTCCTATTGTTGCATCCTAAAAATTTCATCTCCTCTCATGTCACTGCCCCTACAATACTCTTTGTATTTCTCAAGGAATTTTTTCTTCATGTCGTCCCAAGTCTCCACAGCATCTTTGTCGAGGCTCATGAACCATCTTAATGCAACTTCTTTCAAGGTCATAAGAAATAGCTTAAGCCTATGGGCATCAATGGTATAGTCATAAATTTTGCAGAGGATATCAAACTCAAACAAGAATGTATCAAGATCTTTTGTGACAAGTCCATATAACTTAGGAAGAAATGAAGTAGGGATATTTTTTAGGTTTTCTACTTCATTCTGATGAGCAATGAGGAAAGGAAAAGCTAGTTGGTTAGCTTTGTTAGGTCTATTTCCATATGCATCACCCATGCCTGCTTGATGAAATTCCAAAGCAAAGGGTTCTTCAGCCAAATATTGATCTTCAAGGGAAACTTCAGAATTGGTCAGATCAGGAAATGTATCAGCAAAGGGGTATGGATCTTCTTCTTCTCAATTTTTGGGCGGGTTCTGATACTCAACTATCTGAAATAGATCAAGATTGTTAGGAAGGAATCTCCCACGAGCATCTCTTATTCTTTCTCTATGCATACGGTATCAACTCACTATCATCCAACTCACACAAAGAATTGGTAATAAAATAGCCCGGGGTCATAACTCTTCTAACAAGGGGGTATACTAAGAACAACTCCATAAATACTACAACAAGAAAAACTATCAATGACTCCAAAAAACTACCTAGTTTCACACCATCCCTAGCAATGACACCAAAAATGTTGGCCTCCTACAATGATTTTAACAACTAAGCCTTTGCAGCTGTGATTTAGAGATTGGACATCTAACCTGAATAGCCATTTCAATCATCATGAAGGTGCATTTAAATTGTCAACCTAGGGACGTAAACTTTAAGTGGATCAACACTATATGTGCACTGGGAATCTAGAGTAGTCATATCTATCCTACAGCTAAGAGAAACACAATGCTGAAACTAAATTGCTTGGAAGAAAATAACATAAATGCTGAAAATCACCCAACAACTAGATTACATTGAAATGCATGATAGAAATGAAGATCTGAATGAACAAATAGGAAACTTCTTTGTCTCCTTTGGCTGTAGGAACAATCACATAATAGAATTCTAGTGGTTGCAGGAACGGTCAGCCCCAGATTCTTAACTAATTACTAAACAAAAAATAACAACTAAACTAAACTAAGGTACAGGATAGAATACTCACCACGTGGCCCCCCTTGGATAAGTATTCCCTAAAACTAAGATAGACTCAAATGCATGAACTCATAACTTCATTTTATTTAGAAGAAAATATGAGTACAATCATCATAGTTGTATTGCTGAAAAACTCAAGAGTTTGATTACATCAATTAAGCAATCTTCTAACCTAGCTCTAGAAAGAACATCAGAGCCCTTATTTATTCAATCACCTAGCAAGGTGGTCAACTCCAGCAAATACGAAGGATGCCACATTAGGTAAAGCACAGAAAAGAGTAGGGGCGGCTGCACATGCATAGAACCTATCAAGCACGATTTCCTTAACTCGAATCTGGCACAGCAGTAACGCCAGTGCATGCTCAGTAGCATTTAATATCACAACAAGGCAGATACAATTCAATGCATGAGGAATCTCCAGTCGCTAAGAATCTTCAATGACCACCCTATTGATTGATATAGCATATGTCCAGCAAGCGAGATCTTCCTAAATTGTAGGTCTTAAATCATCTGCATGACAACATTAGCATGCACAACAACTGCATATCCATAATCATCCTAAAGTGGCATTCATTGATCACATGCAAAGTTAACACAAATAGTCCACATAGCATATCGATATCATTTGAAAGCTTATGAAAATAAATTCATGTCCAAGGACTATGGTTTCAAAGAAATATTATGAAAGATCATCTTTCAAGCATCAAATTCTTATGTAACTGCAGTAAATGGACAACAATCCTATCAATATTTAAGCCATAAACTAGACTCATCAAGTGGGTTGTTACAAGCTATCACATTCTTGATAGCCATTCAATGCCCTAACCTAATACTGAAATGCATTAATCATTATAATCATTGAACACGAGAATTGAGAACAAATGATAACCGAATGGTAGTGAAAATTTAGAGGGCTACTTTGCTTCTTGTCTAAGAATCTCATAGAGAGAAGTCTACACAAATTTTGATTTTACTTCTTCATATTGTTCTTTTTTGGAGAAGAAAGGTCTGTTGGGTCTCAAAAATACAGGTTTGAACCATGAGAGGTTGTCAAGCTCTCACAATGCTTTTGGCCAATGTACAAGGCCAATTGATGCAATTGAACCTTCTTCTCTTCAGGCTCTACAAAACCTAGGCGGGTGCACCTATGTGTATGTTGCAAATTTAAGATGTATTTCCTGATGCAACAATCTACCCACAATGGCGAATGGAAGTGGATAGACAAAATCACTAAAACTACTCCTACTCCTACTACAAAAATGAAAGGTTTTGAAAAATGTTATTTGTATGATATCTTATCTTTGGGTTGAGGCAGATCAGTGCCTTCTATCCACATGGGCAATGGAGTCAAATTATCAAGAATTGTATGTTTTTCCCTCTCTGTCATAATTCTAGTTGTTTGGCACTTTGAAAAATGAAACCTAATGACTGGCACATGACTTCATTAATTTATGGCTTGCATAAATAGTGCTGGAATATTTTCTTATTGGGTTCTACTTCAACAATCCAAAAGAAATACTAAATCACTTTGACTTGTTTAAAATAATTTAACTCTGACTTGCAAACACCAATCAACCAAATCACACAGAGTGAAATTTTCACTATGATAAATCAAACATATGCTTGATATATTAATTTAAATGATTTAAGACTTCAAGTTGGAGACAGCCCATATAAGAAATATAAATTATTATATCACAACAATTGAAAAGAGAAAAAGTTTTACCAATTCAAAATGATCTATCCATTGATCCACTTCAAAAAGGCTCTGTCATTATTTACATTCCAGTCCCCTCTCGGGAGAAATCTAACTCCTACTCTAAATGCCCGCCTTTTCCCTTATCTCAATACATTTTATACAGCAATATTTGAAGATTCATGACCCTACATTTACCCGTTACAACTATATGTATTTTATCACAGAGATTAAAATATTTAATTATATTACCTCTCGAAAAATTAAATATTTTTTACAATAGTTCTGCCTTTTATTTTTCACTTTATAGATTTTATATTTCTCTCGCCTCTATTTACTTTATTCCTCGTGGCTTTCTTTATCTTACCGCTTTACCGTGGTCAAAATGTTGACTAGCCGTGGTATCGTGGTGTGACTGTCATAGTCTCTTCTTCTCCCAACCACCTTACCGAGGTTTTCTTTTACACTATGGCGGTTGCATGGTATTTGACTTTTCATGCTACCTCCTCCTCACTTTCCTGTTAACGCGCCACCGCGGTCACTATGTTAACCACACGCGGTATAGCGGTTGGAATTTCTTGTTATCTTCCCTGTTACCATGGTTACCGTGGTCTATAGTTTGACCGCACGTGGTACCACAGTATGCTCGTTGCTGACCGCTAGCCACTTACCACTATCACCACGGTCATTGTTTTAGCGGCTACGGTATCGTGGTAACCGCTACTTGTTTGTCATCTCCCTTTTCCATCTACTAACCACTGCCACGGTCACCTTGATAACGGCTAGCGGTAGCGTGGTAAGCCCTGTCCACTGCCTGCATGATTTTTCTTCAACTGCCACCGCCATACCGTGAGCCCCTTAGTGGGAGGCTGTGGTAAAGTGGTAAAGACATAAAAATGATTGTTAAAGCAGTGGTATAAGATATTAGGTGTATGAGAAATTTTGGAAAGGAAAAAAAATGAATTTTATATGAAAAGGATAGGAAAATGTGAGGGAAAAATGGGGAAACCCTTAGTTTTTTATATGGATTTTTTAGGTTCTAACAGTGGCTCTTGTTGGGGATGAGTGATTTTTCAAATCACTACAAGAATCTAGAATATCTTTGGTAGAGTAGACCGAGTAAATGATATGAAAAATGAAAGCCATGGCAGATGAAGGGAATGAAAAAGTGAAGGACATGAAAATGGAGCAAATGGAGGGAATGAAAAGGATCCTAAACTACTATACATGGAAAAATATCTTTTAAACAAGGGAACTTCTGAGAATGTCCATGTACTGGAAAACTCAGATCCTCAAAATTTATTATGCATGGAAGTGAATGATTAAAGAGGTTTGTTAGGAATTGTCCATGCACTGGCAATCCCTAATCCTCTGTACCTACCATGGTTCCAAAATTTAAACCATAAAGGATGGCCCCAGGCCACCCAAAAGAAAAACCTGCATTTTCCTCTATCATAGACCTTATTCTATTTTGAGCTCACCAGACTTTTCTTGAAACTATCCATTACACCTGTCCTGCAACATGCATTTTCATTAAAAGCCTTCAAAAAAGAATTGTACTCAGCCTGATTCATATTCCTTTCACCACTCTGCATTTCATCATTCTCATTATCACATGGAAAATATTTATCACCCTCAACATACAAAGTGTATCCACATTCAACAAAAAATGCATAGGCATGCTCACTGTCATATGTTGTTGAATGATCAAGAAGTTGTACTAGGACTTGAAAATCTGAATACTCCTTATGGCAACCAAAAAATTATGTCTCATCAACATCTTTTGAAACAATCAAATCAAAATTATTTTCTATCACTAGTTGGCATTGACACATACCTATGATCCATACAATCATCCTCACACATACTTGAATCAACAAATGTTGAACACTCATCATCATGCAAACCAATATCTTTCTCTTGCAGGCCAAAATAATTTGAATCACATACCTCCCCTTGGACACAAATAGATTCATGATCATCTTCAAAAATTTCATCACTGTGAGAAATGCTCATGGAGTCATATGAATTGTTGCACACACTATCTTCACTGTCAAAGCATATATAGGCTGGAACAAAAACTCTAGAATCATCTTTATGTGCATACTTCTAGTACTCAAGAGTCAGTAAATCTAAAACTTGCTCACTGCTGAGTGAGCAGGTCTCTGCTTCCATATCTTCAACTATATCTCCAACCTCTTGATAATCACCTTGTTGTAGATCAACATCCATAACTTCATCCTTGCAATTTGAGTATTCAATGGATCCCTCATAACATACACTGTCACAATTTGTTATGCAGGAGATATTCTCCTTGTCTTCATTGTTGGAAGGCATGATATATTCTTCAATTTCAGCTCCTGAAATATTGTTGATGTACTCTCCAGATGTTGTGTCCCTATCATCTTCCAAATTAGTATCCATGTATATTGTCCCAAGCATGGAATCAAAAAATTTATTTGTTGCATCCAAGGCATACTACTTTGATGATTCTGGCCAATAAACCGATTCAGGCTTTGATGCTCTTAGAAGTTGTGCAACAACCGTGGATCTTGTAGGCCTATGATGAGGAGGTAATTGCATACAAATGTATACCATCCTATTGTATAAAGAACTCACAAATTCTTCCTTATATGTCCTTATGTCAAAAAAGGCATCGACAAGACTTTTGTTTCTTTCTTGAATTTGAAAATACTCATCAAAAGTGTTCTGATGTGAATAGAGTACATTACCTATATCACAAAAATTCTCAATTGCATCATGTGGTATTTATGGTTTCCAAGATCTCTTGGCACTTGTGTCTTCATTCTCACTATATGATAGCCTGTTTGGTGATGTATTTTGAGCACCTTTGACTCCTAATTGCAGCAATCGTTGGCTCACTTGTAGCATTTGTTGGTCCAATTGCAACCTTTGTTGCCTCAATTACTTCAACTCTCTTATTCACTATTGTCTTCTTTCTGCTTCTGCCATCTTGATAAAATGTTATTGCTTCACAACACCCATGCATTATTTATCAGATAAAATAGATTTGCCACCTACTTTTCCAAAAGTAGGAAAATGAAAAATATTGTTTTGGTTTTCCCTAGCGGAATCTCCAAAAATGTAAAACTTTGCTGACTCTATAAATGGAAAGGCTCAAAACTTTCTAGAATGTGTCCCCAGGAGAGTCGCCAAACTGTTGGGTCTGAAAAACACAAGTTTGAACCATGAGAGGTTGCCAAGCTCTCACAATGCTTTTGGCCAATGTACAAGGCCAATTGATGCAATTGAACCTTCTTCTCTTCAGGCTCTGCAAAACCCAAGCGGGTGCACCTATGTGTATGTTGTAGATTTAAGATGTATTTCCTGATGCAACAATCTACCCACAATGGAAAATGGAAGTGGATAGACAAAATCACTAAAACTACTCCTACTCCTACTACACAAATGAAAGGTTTTGAAAAATGTTATTTGTATGACATCTTATCTTTGGTTTGAGGTAGATTAGTGCCTTCTATCCACATGGGCAATGGAGTCAAATTATCAAGAATTGTATGTTTTTCCCTCTTTGTCATAATTCTAGTTGTTTGGCACTTTGAAAAATGAAACCTAATGACTGGCACATGACTTCATTAATTTATGGCTTGCATAAATAGTGCTGGAATATTTTCTTATTGGGTTCTACTTCAACAATCCAAAAGAAATACTAAATCACTATGACTTGTTAAAAATAATTTAACTCTGACTTGTAGACACCAATCAACCAAATAACATAGAGTGAAATTTGCACTATGATAAATTAAATATATACTTGATACATTGATTTAAATGATTTAAGACTTCAAGTTGGAGACAACCCATATAAGAAATATAAATTATTATATCACAACAATTGAAAAGAGAAAAAGTTTCACCAATTCAAAATGATTTGTCCATTGATCCACTTCAAAAAGGCTCTATCATTATTTACATTCCAGTCCCCTCTCGGGAGAAATCTAACTCCTACTCTAACTGGCCTCCTTTTCCCTTATCTCAATACATTTTATACAACAATATTTGAAGCATCATGACCCTACATTTACCCGTTACAACTATATGTATTTTATTACAGAGATTAAAATATTTAATTATATTGCCTCTCAGCAAATTAAATATTTTTTATAATAGTTCTGCCTTTTATTTTTCACTTTATAGCTTTTATATTTCTCTCACCTCTATTTACTTTATTCCCCATGGCTTTCTTTATCTTACTGCTTTACTGCGGTCAACATGTTGACCGGCTACTATATCGCGATGTGACTGTCACGATCTCTTCTTCTCCCAACCACCTTATCGCGGTTTGCTTTTACACTGTGGTGGTTGTGTGGTATTTTACTTTTCATGCTACCTCCTCCTCGCTTTCCTATTATCGTGCCACCATGGTCACTATGTTAACCACGCGTGGTATAGCGGTTGGCATTTCTTGTTATCTTGCTTGTTATTGCGGTCTATAGCTTGACCACACACAGTACCATGGTATGCTCATTTATGACCGCTAGCCACTTACCACTATCACCGGGGTCATTGTTTTAGTGGCTATGGTATCGCGGTAACCGCTACCCATTCATCGTCTCCCTTCGCCATCTACTAGCTGCTACCGCAGTCATGTTGATAACGGCCAGCGGTAGCATGGTAAGCCCTGTCCACCGCTTGGATGACTGTTCTTCAACCGCCACTACCATACCATGAGCCCCTTAGTGGGAGGCCATGGTAAAGTGGTAAAGACATAAAAATGATTGTTAAAGCAGCGGTATAAGATATTAGGTGTATGGGAAATTTTGGAAAGGAAAAAAATGAATTTTATATGAAAAGGATAGGAAAATGTGAGGGAAAAATGGGGAAACCCTTAGTTTTTCATATGGATTTTTTAGGTTCTAACAGGGTCGATACAGAAATGTGATTACCAAAGAATGGTTTGCCACATCTAAGAAGGGCAAGTCTTAACTACCAAAAAATTTGCACACGAATCACTTTGTAGACGAAATTTCTAACATAATTGTGCTTCTACATAGGTTAAGAGATAATGAGAGGGCTCATAATTTTGAAGAATGGATGTACTTATTTGTGTATATCATTATTCATGGAGATCAATTCATAGATTTGGCATAGCTTATCAATGAACGGGTACATCATATGATTGCCTCCTTTCAGGTAAACAAGTTCTTTTACATGTCTTCCTATTTGATTTATGTCAGTGCTTGAACTAGATCTTGTTCTAGATTGAGGCCAAGTGAAACTCAATGTCAAGAAGTTTCGATTTTTTTATTATGATGTTTTAATTGGGGAAAATCTATCATCATAATAGGAGAGTCAATGATACATTTACCATGAGGATGGTTTCAGAAATCCCAAGGGATATTGGTTTGAGAATCACTCTTGAGGTAATACAATTAATTGACACCTATGGGAGTCACTTTATATAATTTCAAAGGTTTTTTTACATTAGAATTGGAGGGTTTGATGGTCTCCCATTGAAGCTCCCTAAATATGTAGAGGATAAGTTTGTCCTAATAGAAGTGTGTAGACAAGTGGTAAAGTTAAAAAAAAGGTGCCAAGAAAGGAAAAAGGTTGGTATACAGTTCCCTATTGTACTTGGCCATTTTTCTTGTAATTCCATGTCAGAGGAACTTAATTTTGAAATAAACATTGTTAAACACACATTTAATTCTATGATGGAGGTTTCCTTTTGACAGTAAATATTTTGTGAAGAATAATTTGCAACTAGGTCCTAGATTCTATCATGTTCCAGACTTAGAATATTATTGGGTTGACTATGCAAATGAATATGAGGTAAGAAAGAGAAGTTGGATGAGGTTAACCTTGAGGAAAATAGTTTCATTTAGTTTAAATTGGATATCCAATGCATAGAATATGATGAATCTGATCTAGTGGGTCCCATCTATTTTAAACACATTCAGACTTAGCCCATTGTGTCCATGGATTTGAGCATCAAAGAGAATGGGACTATTGAGGCCAATATTGTGGTTGTATTAAGAACACAAGAGTGGATGGAAAAGAAGAATGTAGAAAAGAAAACTCCCCTTACGAGATCACAAAATACTCAACCACAAAGAGAAGGTATCCAACCACCTATAACCCTCGACATACAAAATCCTATTTCATAGTAGGTATCATCAGAAGAACAAGGTGGTGGAGATGGTGAACCTCTGGAGAGAAACTTTCTAGAGAAGACATGCAAAGAAGATTCTCTAGAGCCTTCTCATTAGGACAAAGACAAGGAGATATTTAAAGAAGAAGAAGAAAAAACAAACGTCTCTACTTCTCCCTCTCAAACAAGTGGCTATTCTTCTCCCAAATATTCTCCTGGTAGGGATACACATACATCTCCTAGGGTAGGTCCGACTCGTCCCTCTTCTCTTGAATATAGGCCATCTATTACTCCCCCTTTGAGAAGAGTGCTATTTGGTTCCCCTAGTTCCAAGTCAGATACTGCACCTACCACCTCTTCTTGGCTTGAACAAATTCTATCAAAGAAGAGAAAAATTGTTCAAAAGTGAACCTCCCAGAGAAAGACCTAGTTGTGGGCCAACTTATCTAGAGGACCCCTGAGACCAAGAAGTTGAAAACTACATCTAGGTTGTTGGAAGATGAAAACATTGGGAATGTGTGTGTAGAGGTAGCTCACCCTTCTATACAAAAAGAAGCAATCCAAGCCACTGTTAGTGATTTCAATATCACTAGAGTAAACTTGGGGCCATCCATGAGGGATGGGGATGTGCATAACTTTCAAGTAACAACAACTAAATTAGTGGAATAGATAGCTCAGGATAAGAAAAACAAAGATGAGCTAAAGGGTCAAATCAAGATTTTAATTGACTGCTTGAAATCTATATTTGACATTGTCCCATAACCAATTGCCCAAACATAAGCTATTTTTGACCCAAAATTATCAGCAATGAAGATAAGGATGAAGAAAACCTAAAAGGAATTTACAAAAGGATGGTCGACGACATCTCTAACAAATGATCACTCAATGCTAAAAGTCTAAGAAGATTTAATGGTATTGATTTGATCCTATTTCAGTTGGTTGGACTTGCAGCTACCTATGCAGGGATACTTGAAGTGGGAAAAGAGATCAAAGTTGTCTAGAAGCTCAAATCCAGGAATGTTACCATTCCCCAGAATGAGGAGATGCCACATGTCATGAAATATTTATCTTCTTTCCCAGTGAGAAGTTCCACGTCATCAATCGAATCAGCCGAGAGGATAGCAAGCAAACCGTCACCCCATTGACCTTTATGTTGCTTTTTGTGAACTTTATGTTTAGTTGAAAGTAATTTCTTTTTTTTATTGGATTGTTATTTTATAAAGAAGTGGTAATGTGTTCGCTGAGTATTTATGTGTAATTAAGATGAACCGAGATAACTCTTAACAACTCTTAACTTTTTACTAGAATTTTAATATAGCATTATATAATTGAAGACTCGGTGTGTCTATGTGCATTTAGTTTATCATTTTAATGAATGAATTTCTTTAAATTTGTGTGTTTAAATAATTCTCCTAGTTATGTCATTTCTATGCGAATGAATAGATTTTTCATATGGATGATTAGTTTTCAGTTTTGAAATTATATTGAATTGGATATTCTTTAATCATATGAGACATCAACCAGTAGTTATAATTTTTCTTTTTTCATTGTATTGAATACTTGTAAGCTTTCTAGTGTTGAATTCTTATGCCTTTCTTGCTTTCTAGTTAAAAGCATACAAAATCTTTAGATTTTAGTTTTGATAATTTAGTGAAAATTTGAGAGGGAGTTGTGCCTCTTAAAAATTTAGAGAGTAATAGTTCCTTATAGGAACAATTATCTCAACTGTTGGGAATTCATTGCATCTATTTTTGGGCAAAGAGTCGAATGTATAAGATAAACCATAAGGTGTAAATCTATTAGCCAAAAAATATGTAAGGTTACCTAGGTCATTTACTTTTTATGTCTCATTTCATAGGATCAAGAAACTCATCATGATCTTCATATGTGTTGATGATGTTTTCTGCATAGCAACAACTCAGACAGAATATGATAGCCTATCTCTCTTGAAAGGAAAATCTCTATGAACAAAGAGATAACCCCAAGGTCTCTAATGCCAGGTCTTGACAATGCAATGAAACAACTCACTGATAAATGTGAAAATGTTGGTAATCACAAAGGGACCTTACAAAACAAATGTTGGAAATTCCAAACTTATCAGATCTTGCAATATGTTGATACTCAAATTCCTAAATCTAAAAAGAAATAGCAAAAGAGATAAGGGTTCCAAAAATCCTAAAATTGAAATTACTCCTAAGACCAACAATATCAGTGAAAAAATACTTGGAATGGACCAAGCCCTTGTAACTAATTTCTGCTTAACCTAGGTTTACCTACAATTTAATAGAAAAAGTGCAATCTTCTAAGGAATTCCAGATTTTCAGATCACACACATTCATTCAAGCTAACCCTTATTCAACAATTAAAATGAATAAATACCCACAATTGAACGAAGCACATAAATGTTCAGTACAGTTTGACCTTGCACAGCAACCCAACAATCAAGAAGATGCCCAAGAAATGAATCGAAGATCGCTACAACACTCCAAGAATCAAACCACAAATACCATTGAAATCATTTGACTCTAGATCTATCATGCATTTAGATACTTTCAAGCAATTTCAAAAGATAGAATAGGAACCAGACAAGATAAATGGCTCCAGGAAACGTCATAGGTGTAAATTCCTTTCTTGACCATGTTGGGTACTATCAAAGGTTCATCAAGAGCTTTGCACAAGTATCATACCCTCTCAACTTATTGACAAGGAAGGGGCAACCCTTCATATGGACGAAACAACAAGACATTTTGATTTGGTGGCTCTGTTGGATTGATTTATCTTGTATGGTTCCTATTCTATCTTTTGAAATTGCTTGAAAGTATCTGAATGCATGCTAGATCTAGAGTCAAATGATTTCAATGGTATTTTTGGTTTGATGCTTGGAGTGTTGTAGCGATCTCTGGTTCATTTATTGGGCATCTTCTTGATTGTTGGGTTGTTGTGTAAGGTCAAACTGTACTAAACATTTATGTGCTTAGTTCAATTGTGGGTATTTATTCATTTTAATTGTTGAATAAGGGTTAGCTTGAATGAATGTATGTGATATGAAAATCTGGCATTCCTTAGAAGATTGCATTGTTTCTGTTAAATTGCAGGTAAACCTGGGTTAAGTAGAAATTACTTACAAGGGATTGGTCCATTCCAAGTATTTTGTCACTGATATTGTTGGTCTTAGGAGTAATTTCAATTTTAGGATTTTTGAAACCCTTATCTCTTTTTCTATTTCTTTTTAGATTTAGGAATTTGAGTATCAACATATTGCAATATTTGATAAGTTTGGAATTTCCAACATTTGTTTTGTAAGGTCCCTTTGTGATTACCAACATTTTCACATTTATCAGTGAGTTGTTTCATTGCACTGTCAAGACATGGCATTAGAGACCTTGGGGTAATTCTAGCTTCCTTGCTCTACTGCTTCAAAACTTAATCTTCTAACCGAGTCTAACTCTTACAAATGAGGCAACATGCCATATTTATAGAGATTACACAATTAGTCATCCCAATTAGGGTAACAAAGAAGGTCAGCCACAAAAATAGGTCGGCCAAGAAAGTCCCAAAAAATAAAACATGACATAGCATTAAATGCATGGGGTTCCCTCTAGGTTGGCTTGGATCATCCATCATAACATGTTTCAATGCAAGAAACAAAGGAGGAACTAATTGGAAGCACAAATTTTGAGGCAACTGTTGATTAGCTGGCTCCTTATCTTTATCTCGCCTCATTTTCTCTTGCACCCTAAGGAAAACACCCTCCAAGTCATCCAAAGGTGGAACACTTAATATTTAAAATCCCCTTTCAATAGACTTAATCTCTTCCCTGGCTTGCTTAATTGTCTTATCCCAATCCACCTTTAGGGTTTGATACTTTTCCATAACTACAACATATGTGGCCACATCATCAAGTTGGTGCATAGTAACTGCACCATCACCAACTGAAGCATAAATTTCATTCCACCATTTTCTCAATTGTTCCAAGCTCAGGTGTTTAGGTGCAAAATTCTTCCTCCCTGTAATGATCTCAAAAAATTAAATGCACCTATTATATACTTTAGTTAGGGTGCTCTCTATTTGTTTTCCTTGTTTGTGAACCTTCTTCAAAACCCTTTGCCTAATTTGTAGAGTCTCATTACATTCCCAGGGTTCAGCAACCTTTGAGGAGGGTAGAATTCCATCACCCACTAACTTCTCCTCTGTGTAATCCATGATAACCTTGGTTTTCTGCAGTAAGAGATCAACGTCTTCCTTATCTTGAGCCAACACATTCTTCAACCATTCCACAGACCTGCGAGCATATCCACTAGTTGATAAGAGGTCCTTGATTGCACCATCCCCTTGAACTTCAATTCTCTGCAACCAATCATGTGTGGCCTGTTTGGTGGCTTTCAACTTTTCTAGTTCAGAAATGGTCTCCTTAGGTAGAAGGCCTGCAATAGATGATGAGGAGCCAACTTGACTAATCAACTACAAGGGCTTCATATGATCCTGCAAATATCCTTTCAACTTCTCATTCTACATTTTCAATTCATGTTTAGATTGCACCTCCTTGTTCAATCTACTCAAAATTGTAGCACTGGACCCTTTGAATTATTCAATTTCTTGGATCATGGAGGTGGGTCCAAGGTTAATAGTTTGAACATTGTAGTCTTGAGTAGTCACCTCATCTCTGTTCTTGTTAGGTGCAGGAGTGGCAATGTGGATCACTTTTTTATTTCCTTCATCTGTGTCAATCCTGGAGATAACCTTAGCCTTCTTCTTTGGCTTTCCCTTTCCTATGCTGGCCAATAACACATCCCATTTTAGAGGAGTATCATCTACAACAACCTACTTCTTCTTCACCTTTTCATCCAACCAACTAGGGGTAGTAGAATATGGTTGTAGACTACTCTATTTATCCTTGTCAACCTGATCCATAGTAGATTCAAAATCCACATTATGCTCTAGAGGGACCTCCTCACCTTTTTTTCTCCTTCATCCCCTTGATTTTCATTTTCCTCATGTTCCACAGTTTCCTCCTCAACATTAATGGAAGAGGGAGTCCTTTCAAGTACCTTTTCTTTTTTTGCAGGTGTTCCTCTTCATCCTTGACTAGTGAATTATTATAAGATACTAGGGAGGAGGGAAAGATGTTACTAATATCTGTTTCTTCCCTATAGAGGTCTCCAACCTGAAACTCTTATATTTTTGCATCTAGGTGATCACTAACCCCTACATCCTTAGATTCATGCTAAACATACTATGAATCATGGAGAGGAGAGGCATCCTCCTATTGTTCAACCTCAGGAGAAATTGTGATAACATCTTCCTTCAATGTATTACCCTTTGGAGAAGGAGTCTTTGATTTTCTTGTATATAGTTGTGTCTTTTCTCTAGAGCTTTCTACTTCTGTCACTTGAGGACCTCCCATCCTTCTTCCTTGGAAGTCTCACTCTTTTTCTTTGAAGCTCGAACTAGTCTTCTTCTTTTAATCAGAGGCACACTATCCTCCTCACCTTCTTCATCCAATTCCTCTTTTGCAATGGATTTATCTCCCTTTCGAACATTCTTTCTCTTTTTGGCAATTGGTTTTCTAATCTTTTCTGCTTTTGTCTCCACTTGGGAACCTTTGAGTTTGATCTTGAAAGGAGATTCCACCTTATCTTTTCCTTTGGAATCTGGTTCATTTTCTTCAGAGGTGGATTGGGATTCCAATTCTCCCATCAAGTCATAGGTGTATTGCATGCCTCCACTATCTAGTTCCCATATTTTTTGTTTGATCCATAACTTGGTGTATTTAAGGACCGGGGTTGTGATTTGTTCTAGCTCATTTTCTCTTCCTCAAGCCAATCAACCTCTACTGATTTGTCCTTGATGGATTCACAGTCATGATTCTGGATAACATCTCCATCATCATCCACTTGATAAAGGATGGCCTTGACATTGTATAATCTAATTAAGTTAACTGGCAACCTTGAGAACCTCTTCCTTCTAACTTCAATCTCATCTCTACAATTAGCCTAGTAATCCTAAACGTCAACCTTGTGACTAAACTCCCTACTAGCCTTCTTTTGATCCTCACCAATTATATCAAATCTAGGCCTTTTGGAATTGAATGAAAAACCCAAGGCACCCATTTCTTCCTCAAAAGAATGTGCAGAAATGATAGAGGGACATGCCTCATTGCTTCCTATCCTGAGTGGGAAGTCATTATTGAATCCAGTTTTATGTTTTTCCTTCTTCACAATAGCATCAAAGTCACATATCTACCTGGTGACCTCCAGGAGTATGAGGTGATCAGTTGGATACCTGGGTAGCCTTTATGGAGCCCTCTAACAACCATCTATCCTGATGTAGGAGAAAGTGGGAAACTATATGAACCAGGCTCCAAATCTCCTTATCAATTCCTTTGCAGCATCTCAAATTCTAACATGTTCTACACCTTGGAGAAATCCAGTGATATACATGGTGAAAGAATCATTCACCCTCCTGTAGCTCATGCTTCCTAGATGCAAATGTGGATAAACCTCATAAATAAAATCCTTCCCAAAGATACCTCTCGCACTTAGTCCTTTATTGGGGTAAAATCATGCAAGTGCATAGACTAAGTAAGAGGTCATGGTGAATCTCTTGGTTTGCAACACACTACAGATTTCATAATGTATCAGTGCACTGATGGCACGTGGCCAGTGGTGATCTATATCTTGTTCCATTCTTACTATTATGTAAAACATCCAATTCTCAAAATACTCCTACACTTTTCAAGCCCACCACTCTGCTAAGGAGTGTGATTGCATCATAATATGGTGACTTGAAATTTTCCCCAAATAGTTATTTTTGCAACTTAGAAATGTGGGGCTTAGGCTTCTCTAACCAAGAGTTGATCACCTATAGAGCCTTGTTTGTATCATCTGCATAATGTTTCTTGGCTATGTCCATGTCAAAGCTCACCACATGAGATCTATCTGGAAATTCAAATGTTTGTGCTACCGAAGGAGGGGAGAAATTTTCCAACACTCTACCTTGTGGACCAATCACCCTCTGTGTGCCTCTGTCATAATGCCTAGCATGTTCTAAAACCAACTCATAATATTGTACTGTGGGAGAAAAACCAACTATGTGAGCCAATCCAGATTCTACCAATCTCCTAGCCAACAAAGGAGGAACTTGTATTGCCATTCTTTCCTTGGAATCCTCATACTCCCATTTACGCACATTAGTATCAGTGACCTCCGACCAAGTGGAAGCCAACTTAGACTCCGGGATCTTGCTCTTGATATCTAGCTTAACTCTTTTTGCCTCTGAGATAGAAGATCCTTCTGCACTAGGATCCACCTTGCCCTTAGCCTTACTAGCAATTACATTGCTTGAATCTTCCTGCACTCAAAGAATACCACAATAAGTACCAAATATAGCATGAGAATCCACGTTAGTCCATCACTTATAACCATGATCATCAAAGAAACCCAAACAACAACCAAAATTCCCTTAAAGTATCATGAAGCATCCTTTCTTAATAGTCTGGAATTTTCACACCTGCGTGGAATTCAACCCAGAGAGGAATTTCAGGGAATTCTGGGTCAGTCGGATTTTAGCGATGGAAGTACAGAAAACACCCAAACACTAATCATCCATCAATCAAAACTCGAGAAACATTTGCAAATTTCTTCAAATCACTCCAAGTTAATCATTAAGCGCAAATTCATTAACAATTAATTCATGCCTTCCCTTATTTCTTTATTCCTAACAAGTTCTCGGGGAATTCTGTAGGGGACAGAAATCCACGAGGTTAACAAGGCTTAGCAGTTTTTGGGTAAATGAAGGGACAATGGAAATTCAGAGAAATCCTGAGGCAGTGGATTTTCACGAACCAGCCAAATTTCTGAATTTTATGCGATTTTTGGGGAAACAACCACAGGATGGAAATTCAGGAAAATATGAAGGCGAGGGAAATCCGTGAAGACACAAAAAACCTAAAATCACAACTTAGCCAGGATTTCGCCCAAATTGATCGAATGATCACAAATTTGGGGATTCAAGCTTGGATTCGACCTACTTCAAATTGATCACTGATGGATCTAACTTTCTAATTCTCCCAGAGGGTGATCTATCAATATCAACAATGAATTCGAAATCAAACCCTCAAGTATCAAGATGAATGCACAATCACGACTCAATTCTGCCAAATGCAAAATGGATCCAACGATCGAAGCCCTATGCAAAAATGAAACCATACAGAAGACCAAACTTAGGATGAGGCAAAAATAGAAAAGGACACACCGATTTAGAGGGGCATCAAAAGATCAAAGGGTGAACCCTATTTTAACCATAGACCCTCAACATGCCAAAGTTCAGGTACAAAGCAAACCCCAGATACCACAGAATCATTCAAACTCATCAATCAAAAGTGAAGCAAAGGATACATACCATTTGATGAAGTGAACATGGTGATAACAACAACTGGAAGCAAAGTTCTATGCCCTAGCAAGCAACAACAAGAATGACTCCAAGATAATCATAGCAAATCCAAGAATCCATAGGTGAACACTCAAACCAAATAAAAGCACCCAAGCACAAAATCTCAATTCAACTGATGGCCAAAAGAAGTCAACTCAAAGCATAAAAGAGCAGCTCAAACCTCATTAAAACCAATTTGTAGAGTTCGTACGTGAGCTATTAATGCAGTGACAAGACAACCAAGAGGAGTTTGGGGATACGAGGAAGAAATGGAATTTCAGGAAAATCCGGTCGACGCATAATTTCATGAAGGACCAAAATCCCCAAATATAGCACATAAACTAGCCTCCATCGGGTTTTCAAGGAAACCGAGGAAATCTGCTAGAGGAGGAAAATCCTGAAACCAAGGAAAAACTTGAAATTTCCCCAAAACTCAAGATTTTAAAAGTGCTCCTCGGTAGGGGTTTTTGCATAAGCAAGATAAGTTATTTAGGAACATGCAAAGGGTAACAAAATCTCACAACCACAGGACCAAAGACCTAAAATAAAACCAAAAGAGCAAGAAAGAGGGTCCCTACTTTCAATGGGGCATGTGTGTGAAAACTGCAGAACAAATGGCGACTCCACTGGGAAATGCTCCAGAGCATTTCAATGACAAACTGGAATCAAGAACCCAGAAACTCTGATTTCAATCCTTACATCAGGTCACCTATGAAAAAAATTTCAAAAATCATAGGCAGGGAAACCTTGTCCTGTATCGGGGTCAAAGTGTGTGTGTATACATCTATTTCCCTTTCTTTAGTTGCAATAAGGACTAAATTTAGTCTAACTGGGATACATAAGAGTTATAACTCCAAAAGAAACCTAGATAGAGCCTCACTGCCAGTCAAGTGTCCATAGCCCCAATGAGGTTATCATTGTGACCCTCCCAAGCATATCTCTACTGCCAGCCAGGCATCTATAGCCCTGGTAGAGATACTAGGATACCCCTGATAAGGTGAATATTTCTTTTTCTTTTCTTTTTTCTTTTCCTTTTTTTTTTGATATTCTTCTGTAAGATCCTTTTAAACTTTCCCTTTCACCTTGTAAGCAATGAATCTCACACTCGGGGATGAGAAACATAGTGGCACTAGAGCAAAATATAAGATTTTTCACCTGGCCAAACCTCATAAGGACCATGCACAACCTTAGAATCTTTAAGATTGATGTGAAAATATAAGACCCAAATACATTACAGAATTTGACCTAAACATGTGACTCCAATTCCAAGCATAGCCAACATCAGATAAAGGAGTTCCACCAATTGATTCTGAAAAAATGACTAGATTTTGTAAGAGAAATCCTCAAAACAACCCCAGACAAGTAGCCTATTATGCAGATGCAATAAACCAAAAATAAAGTAAGAAAACCCAAAGCAAAAGCAAAATAGAAAGAAAAAACAACCCAAGCAAACCTACTCTAACCAAAAGCAGAAAATGAACAAATCAAAACAAAAGAAACCCTAATCTAACCAAAGCAAAAAAAAACTAGCAGAAAGGAAACCTAATCTACTATGTACAAGGAAAGAGTTGTAAACATATCGGGATTGGAAGTAATGTTTCAAATACTGCCCATTAACAGGCAGTGGGATATCCTCTCTAGTGAGAGTTTTCAAATAAAAATCATTATCTCCTAGAATCTCTGCAATCTAGTAAGGGTCAAGCCAAAGTTTGTCGACTTTTCCATGCTCCCCTTTTCGTTCATGTGCTTTATCCTAGTAGAGAACCAAGTCAGAGATTCTAAAGGCTTTCACCTTGGCTCTCCTATCAAACCATCTCTTCACTACACCCTAATGTTTAGCAAAATTCTCTAAGGCTTCATCTCTTTTCTCTTCAAGGTGTAATAGCTCAGCTAGACAAGTTTCACGCTTGTCCTCTCCATCATAATATTCATTAATGAATTATAGGGAAGGGACCTTTAGCTGAATATGAAATCCAGGTTCCAAACCATACAGTAGGTGATAAGGAGAGGTTCCTAGAGATGTCTTGTGTCTGGTACAATCTTCCCAAAGAGAAAATTTGAGTTGGGTGTGCCAATCCTTGGGATTCTTCTCTAATAGCTTACAGATGACTATCAAAATATTCTTATTGGAAGACTCAGCTAACCCATTACCCTATGCGTAGTAATTGGATGCAATTTTTTATGAAAATCCCATGATCAAAGGCCCAATTAGAAAACTTAAGTAATGCAAATACAGGACCATTATCACAAACCAAATCCAATGGACAACCAAAGCAATTAATGATACCCAACTCAATGAAATTAATTACCACTTCAGAAGTACACTATTTGCATGCAAGAGCTTCAGTCCATCTGGTAAAGTAATCAGTTATGGTGAGAATATACCTATGGCCCGTAGAGGAAGGTGGATTGATTAGACCTATGAAGCCCATTCCCCACTGAGCAAATGGTTTTACCTCTATGACTAGATGAAGTGGAAGCGCTGCACATTTTTCCTTACTTGTTACAGTCTAACATACATGGCAAGTTCTCACATGGTTGTGTGCATCTTTAAATAGGGTAGGCCAGTAATAGCCAACCCTCAAGATCTGATTGGTAGTGGATGGTGCAGAACCATGGCCTGTGCCATATCTCTCATGGAACTCAATCATCACTTTGGCCACTACTTCTTTCCCTAGGCATCTTAAGTAAACCCCCTCATGATTCTTCTTATACAGGAAAACTCCCTTCATCATAAAACTATCACTCTTCAAATGTAGATCTCTTCTCTACATGACATTAAGATGCTTAGGACATTGTCGGTTCAACAAATAATAAATGATTTCATCATACCAGTTTCCTAGGGAGACATCCTGAAGGTGGTCATGTTGAGCTGTGAGATTAGGGCCCATCTCAGCCATTTTCTATGTCATTCATTGCCTCTCACCAATTTCATGGGTTGGATCTCAATATCATATTCTTGTAACATGGTTACCCACTTAGCTCTACGTTCTCCTAATTCATTTTGCATCAACAATAGCTTAATTGTAGGATCAGGTACTATGGCAAAGACCTTGTTTCTTAGTATATAGTGCCTGAAATTTTTCACAGCTGGGACCAAAGCATATGCATGCTTCTCTACATTTGGGTATCTCAATTTTGCATCTTTTAGAGGGGCACTCGTAAAAGCTATGGGGTGCTCATTTCCTTGATCAAATTTCTGAGTTAGCATGTCGGCACAAGAATGATCTGAAGGAAATGAATAGATATAGAAGGGATTGGCATAATCGAGACTCACCAATACTAGAGCTTCAGCAATAGCTCTCTTAATCTCTGCAAATTCCTCCTTAACCTCTGCACTCCATTCAAATTTTGCTTCCTATTTCAACATTGCATTCAAAGGCTTAATTATTTATGCAAATCCAATAATGAAATTTCTGACAAAATTAATCTTCCCAAAGAATGATTTCATTTCCTTTTTGTTGGAAGGGGATTGAATCTTAGGAATAGCCTCTACTCATTTTGGGTCAATAGGAATACCCTGTTTTGAAATAACATGTCCTAACAAATTTCCCTTAGTAACTCCAAAAATGCATTTCTTGGGATTAAGTGAGATGCCAAACTCCCTGCATCTCTAGAATAATTTGCATAAATCTACTATGTGATCACCTCGCTTCTTAGAAAAAACTATCAAATCATCCATATAAATGATTATGCACTTACCAATGATGTCCTTGAAGGCGATATCCATAGCTCTCTAGAATGTAGCTCCAGAATTAATCAATCCAAAGGGCATTCTTTTGTAAGAAAAATTTCCCTTTTTTGTAGTAAAGCAAGTCTTATGTCTATCTTCATATTGCACCATAACTTGATTATATCCAGAGTACCCATATAGAAAGGACATCATCTAGGATCCATTGACAATCTGAAGTACCTCATCCAGTAAAGGGACTAGATAATTATCTTTCTCTGATGCTCTATTGAGATTCCTAAAATCAACACATTGTCTAATTTCTCAAAAAAAAATTCTTACTGGAACCAGATTCGCAACCCAGGTAGAGTGTCTTACCAAGAATATGGTTTGTGCTAAGAGCATCTTCTATAGCTCCTTTTGAATGATGGGTTCCAACAAGGCATTAGTTGGCCTTTGTCTCTACCTTAATGATTGAAGTATCATAAGTCTTCAGATCTTTGTAGCTCCATGCTATCACATCTTTGTATGTGTGTAAGGCATCAATAATTCCTCTTCTTTCCTTTGGAGTGCACACTTTACCAATAAAGACATTTTTCATATCCTCTTGAGTTCCCATGTTGTATGTTTCACATTGATTGCTAGGAGACTCCTTTCTAGCTTGTTGTTATTGATATTTTATCTTGTCTAGATCAAAGATTCTTTCCAATTGCACCATACCCCTGGGGATAGTATTAGTCTTCAGATTGATAACCCCTTCTAGGCTCATTTCAAATTCCTGGGGCCCTGCCTCATCGATCACCTGAGAAGTAAACACATCACAACTAGTGATAAAATCAAGAATTTTCTTATCATCCTCAAACACTTGGAAATTAGTCACGTTGTCAGGAATTGAGGGTACTGGAGTGAGCTCCAATGTGAAATTTTTCAAGCCTGAGAGTGATAAAGGCTACAGTGTGCTAGCTACTTGTGCTAATGAATCTGCAGTCTGACTCTTACAGTGAGGTATCAATTGAATGTTAAAGGCATCAAATCCCTCAATAAGATCCCATACTCTATGCCTGTAGTTATTCATCCTTCTGTCATGGCATGAGTACTATTTTCTCACCTACTTAACTACTAACTCTAAATCCCCAAACACTTGCAAGACTTTAACAATAGTCCATGGACCAAAGCCTCATACTCAGCTACATTATCAGTACACTGGAATTGGATTCTATGAGCAGGAAAATAAGTCATACATTTAGGGTTGATCAACTCCAATCCTGCTCCAGCACCTTGCTTTGATTTGGATCCATCGAATCTTAATATCCAACAACCATCAATTCTTGATTTCTTAGAGCTACCTCTGGCCTTACTGCTACCCAGAGGTTCTTCAGGAGCCATCGAGATTTTACCTTTAATATCATTTGGAATGCCTTGTATGTTCAATCTGACAACTGGGGTTCGATTGATGCATCTATGTATTTGTTCCACTGTTGTTTGGCATAGGCAACATTCCAATTATAGGTGAGGAGCATTGTGAAATCTACACCAATTAGGGAGAATTAGTTCCTCAAAGTTCATATTTCTTCCTAATTGAATTTGATCTTCTACACATTTCTGGATGAACTCCTGGAAATTATCCAGCAAGTTGAGTTTTCTATCTTCTCGGTCATCAATCTCATTTGTTTGTTCACTTAGTGTCTCAGAACTACCAAACTCTTATGTGAATTCACCAAGGGAATCCTGCGACATAAATATTTCTTCAGAACAGCTGGATTTTGATGGGGACTCATCAGAGGAGCTTTGTAACATGAAGATCTCTTATGTATCTGAAGTGGGGGCAACCAGTACATAGTTTCCCATGCTAGATTCTACTACCGATATCTCATTCAAAGTGTTCTTATATTCAGTGATCACATACTTCATCCTGGGTTCCCTTTCAATTCTAATCTGATTTGGGACTCCTTTCTAGGGAAGCCACATATGAGAATGATCTGTAGATGTGTATCCATTTAGTGCCTTGGTGAAATCTTGACCCAGAATCAAACCATAGGTGTCAGGAATGTCTACTACTTGAATATTAATCACCTGTTGTACCCTAGGATTTGATGCAACCTACATGGGAATCATGTTCAATTCTCCTACCATATTTACCTATGTTTTTTCCAATTGAGTGACCTTCTTCTGAGATGTAGTAGGAGTAATACCTAAAGCTCTATAGATAGTGAAAGGCATGACATTTGTAGAGGCCTTTGAATCTAGAAGAAAATTATGCAAATTATTTCCAAAGATATGAAGAGAAATTAGAAAAGGAGGAGTTTCCATTTTCCCCTAGAACAAACTTAACTGAGTTTCAACTTGTGCAACCTGACCTTTATCCTTTTCCTTACCTCTATCTCCAGGTTGTGTCTGAATCTGACCTTTAGTTTCCTATGAGTTAGGAGGCCTTTCGATCACTTCACTAACTATTCTTTCTTGAGGTGTTGTACCTGAACTAAAAGACCCCAGGACTATATTTCTGATAGCGGGAACTCTTAGCAACTCAAAAGAAGAGAGACTTACCTTTACTTTCCTGAGTTCCTCAGTCATGTATTCACCTAACTACTCCACATTCATATCAGCATGTGTTTCTTTGGAAAAACTGGTCTGCTTATCCTTTCCTGCATCAGCATTGCCTCCTTTTGACACCTCAGGTTGTCCTCCTTTTGCAAAATATTGTGTTGGTACCTAAGGATAGGATGGATTATTATTGGCATTCAGATCTGGTGGAGTAGTGAAATTGTTTGGAGGAATGGACGTGGTGAATGGGCCTCCAACTTGTGGATTCCTATTCGACCTGTTCCTCAAATCATCTTTCTTTTTAGGTTGTTGAAACATTTGGACTTCTTCAACATTAGCTTCCTCTTCATCCAAAGGGCCATTTTCATTCTCATTTCCTTCACCAAATAGCTGAGAAATCTCATCTCCATTTAGCACTTGTTCAGCCTCTTTATCTTGGTCACTTGACTCTCCCTCTGGCTCATTCTCTTCACTTTTTGGAAATGGAGCATGATTCAACACCAACACTACAGAATCATAAGGATTAGAAGGCACCATCTTCTAACTATTAGAATTATTTCCAACTTCATACTAAAAGATGGAAGCTATATTCTGGAACTCAAGACAATCCAACTCAAAATGTTGACTAGTGTTATGAAGTCTACACCATCCATACAAAGCCGCCTCTGCCAGGTACACACCGCTTGGGGATTTCTCTTGACTAGAAGGTTGATCTAATGGAGTGGGGACACCTTTGTTGTTGGGTATTGTATTCCATGACTTGTTTTGCCTGGGTGGCTACCTCCTCTTGAATCCTTGACCTCCTTGTTATCCTCTATCAAAATTCTAATTCCTATCAAAATGTTGCCCTCTGTTAAAGCCCCGAGTGGCATCTCAATTCTCCCAGTTGTAGTTTGACTACATATTCTTCTGAGTAGCCTGGAGCTGGTTGTTCTAGTTTCTCAAGTAAGTCACCTCCATATTCATTTTTTTCACTTGCTCTGTTAGCTCATCCAGCTTATCCTTATCAGGACTGCTATATGGCATCGAGTTTACATTATTTTGAGGATGTCATAATGCTCCTCCAGAACTAGTGGACTAATTCAACACTTCTGAATAATGCAAATATGTAGGAAAACTAACCTATTGTTGTGAATGAAGAGGTTGATTAGCACTTTCCTAGGGATAACTAAATGTTGGAGAAACTTGACTTATGGGAGGACCTAGGTGTGGGACTAAAGGAAATTGCAATATGGGGTTCATAATAGGAGTATGATTGGTTAGAGCCTGATTGAGTGCTTGAGCTTGCCCAAGATGAGCAGCAAGTCCCAAAGATGGTAAAGGTCCTGACAAATGTTGCCTTAAATCGGTGCTAACCTTGACAGCCTCTGTGTATGTAGTGAGCAAGGTGGTTGGGGGATTGTTCGCCATTTGAGGAAGGTGGATGTAATACTATAAAGGGCTTCATAGTAAACTTCTAGAGCATTAGAATCATCCACAACATAAGGGCCTTGTAATCTGGTGAAATCTTGATGAAACCTATTGTTGAAAGACCCTATAGGCTCATTAACTTCCCTCTTGATCCCAGTAAACTGCAAGTAAAGCTCATTAGCACTGATAGGGATTTTAAATTTCTACAGAAATGCAGTCTCAAGTCCAGCCCAATTGTGAATTGATGCAATAGGTAATTAATTTTACCAATAAAAGGAATCCTCTCCCAAGGAGTAAGGGAAGATTCTATAGGAAAAATCCTCATGTTTGATTTCCCTATCTCTGAGACAAGTCTGGAAGATCCGGACATGTTCCTCTGCTATCCTATTGGGGTCATTTGTGTGAAACTTAGAGCAAAAATTCCCAAGGTTCTTGGGCATGACATTGTAGTTATTGAAGGATAGAGGTGATGGGTTGTTTTCCAAGAAATCCATTGGTGGATGTGGAGGTGGTAAAATTTGAGCGATGATGGGTTGGGATTGTATGGAATCAGCCTCAAAATCAGATGAAGATGAGGTTAATGCTGAGGGTGGTGGAAATGATGAAGTGGATGGAGATTCCTCCCTTCTTCTAGTTCTTCTTGACCTTGTTTGAGGGGGTAACTCTTGAAATTTTGATTCTCCTGGTGTGGATCTGGTTCTCCTTCTAAGTCTCACAGTAGAAATGGCATTTAGAAAACACTCCAGCTTGTTTATTCAGGCCCTCCTTCTAGTGTCAATCTATTGATGATGTTTTCTACATAGCAACAACTCAGATAGAATATGATATCCTATATCTCTTGAAAGGAAAATCTCTATGAACAAAGAGATAACCCCAAGGTATCTAATGTGAAGTATTGACAATGCAACAGAACAACTCAGTGATAAATGTGAAAATGTTGGTAATCACAAAGGGACCTTACAAAATAAATGCTGGAAATTCCAAACTTATCAAATCTTGCAATATGTTGATACTCAAATTCCTAAATCTAAAAAGAAATATCAAAAGAGATAAGGGTTCCACAAATCCTAAAATTGAAATTACTCCTAAGACCAACAATATCAATGACAAAATACTTGGAATGTACCAATCCCTTAAAACTAATTTTTGCTTAACACAAGTTTACTTGCAATTTCATAGAAACAGTGCAATATTCTAAGGAATTCCATATTTTCAGATTGATAACATTCATTCAAGCTAACCCTTATTCAGTAATTAAAATGAATAAATACCCACAATTGAACTAAGCACATAAATGTTCGGTACAGGTTGACCTTGCACAACAACCCAACAATCAAGAAGCTTCCCAAGATATGAACTAGAGATTGCTACAACACTCCAAGTATCAAACCACAAATATCATTGAAGTCATTTAACTCTAGATCTAGCATGCATTCATATACTTTCAAGCAATTTCAAAAGATATAATAGAAACCATGCAAGATAAATCAATCCAAGAGAGGCCAACAAATCACAATGTCTTTAGTAGTATTGAATCACCAATAATAGCAACAATTCAAATATTTTGTGTCACAACACTTGCTTCAAAATAAAACTAACTCCTAATTCTAGCTTCCTTGTTGTACTACTTCAAAACTTAATCTTCTAACTGATTCTAACTCTTACAAATGAGGAAGTATGCCATATTTATAGAGATTACACCATTAGTCATCCCAATTAGGGTTACAAAAAAAATCTGCCACAAAAATAGGTTGGCCAAGAAAGTCCCAAAAAATAAAACATGGCATAGCATTAAATGCATGGGGCTCCCTCCAGATCAACCTGGATCATTCATCATAACATGTTTCAATTTAAGAAAAAATGGAGGAACTAAAGGGATGCACAAATTTTGAGGCAACTATTGATTAGTTGGCATCTTATCTTTATCTCACCCCATTTTCTCTTGCACCATAAGTAAAAAACCCTCCAAGTCAGCCAAAGGTCGAACACTTAATATTTTAAATCTCCTTTCATGGACTTAATCTCTTCCCAAGATTGCTTAATTGTCTTATCCCAATCCACCTTTAGGGTTTGATACTTTTCCATAGCTACAACATATGTGGTTGCATCATCAAGTTGGTGCAAAATAACTGGACCATCACCAACTGAAGCATAAATTTCATGCCACCATTTTCTCAATTGTTCCAAGCTCAGGTGTTTTGGTGCGAATTTCTTCCTCCCTGTCATGATCTCAAAAAATTAAATGCACCTATTATATACATCAGTTAGGGTGCTCTCTATTTTTTTCCTTGTTTGTGAACCTTCTTCAAAACCCTCTGCCTAATATATAACGTCTCATACCATTCCCAACGTTCATCAACCTTTGAGGAGGGTAGAATTCCATCACCCACTAACTTCTCCTCGGTGTACTCCATGATAACCTTGGTTTTCTGTAGCAAGAGATCAACATCTTCTTTATCTTGAGACAAAAAATTCTTTAGCCATTCCACAAACCTACGAGCATCTCCACTAGTTGATAAGATATCCTTGATTGCATCATCCCCTTTAACTTCAATTCTACGCAACCAATCATGTGTGGCCTGTGTGGTGGCTTTCATCTTTTCTAGTTCAAAAATGGTCTCCTTAGGTAGGAGGCCTACAACAGATGATGAGGAGCCGACTTAACTAATCGACTTCAAGGGTTTCATAAGATCCTACAAATATCCTTTTAACCTCTCATTCTCTCTTTTCAATTCATATTTAGCCTGCACCTCCTTGTTCAATCTGCTCAAAATTGTAGCACTAGACCCTTCAAATTCTTCAATTTCTTGCATCATGGAGGTGGGTCCAAGGTTAATAGTCTAAAAATTGTCATCCTGAGTAGTCACCTCATCTTTGTTCTTGTTAGGTGCAGGAGTGGAAATGTGGATCACTTTGTTATTTGCTTCATCTCTATCAATCATGGAGATAGCCTTAGCTTTCTTCTTTGGCTTTCCCTTTCCTATGTTGGTGAATAACTCATCCCAGTTTACAGGAGTATCATCTACAACAACCTACTTCTTCTTCACCTTTTCATCCATCCAGCTAGGGGTAGTAGAATCTAGCTATAGAATACTTTGTTTATCCTTGTCAACCTAATCCATAACAGATTCAGCATCCACAGTATGCTCCGGAGGGACCTCCTCACCTTTGTTTTCTCCTTCATCCCCTTTCTTTGGATTTTCCTCCTGTTCCAAGGTTTCCTCCTCATCATGGATGGGAGAGGGAGTCCTTTCAGGTACCTTTTCTTTTTCTGTAGGTGTTTCCTCTTCATCCTTGACTGGTGAATAATCATAAGATACTAGGGAGGAGGGCAAGATGTTACTAATCTCTTCTTCTGCCTTATAGAGGTCTCCAACCTGAAACTCTTCTATTTCCTCATCTGGGTGATAACTAACCCCTGCATCCTTAGATTCATGGTGAACATCCTATGACTCATGGAGAGGAGAGGAATCCTCCTGCTATTCCAAATCAGGAGCAGTTGTGATAGCATTTGCCTTCAATGTATTACCCTTTGGAGAAGGAGTCTTTAATTTTCTTGTATATACTTGTGTCTTTTCTCCAGAGCTTTCTACTTATGTCACCTAAGGACCTACCCCTCCTTCTTCCTTGGAAGGCTCACTCTTTTTCTTTGAAGCTTTGACCAGTCTTCTTCTTTTAATCAGAGGCAGACTATCCTCCTCACCTTCTTCATCCAATTCCTCTTTTACAGTGGATTTATCTCCCTTTGGAACACTCTTTCTCTTTTTGGAAATTGGTTTTCTACTCTTTTTTGCTTCTCTCTCCACTTTGGAACCTTTGAGTTTGATCTTGAAAGGAGAGTCCACCTTATCTTTGCCTTTGGAATCTGGTTCAGTTTCTTCAGAGGTGGAGTGGGATTCCAAATCTCCCATCAAGTCATAGGTGTATTGCTTGCCTTCACTGTCTAGTTCCCATATTTTGTGTTTGATCCATAACTTGATGTATTTGAGGACTAGAGCTATGATTTGTTCTAGCTCTATATTCTCTTCCTCAAGAAAATCAACCTCTACTAATTTTTCCTTGATGGATTCATAGTCATGATTCTAGATAATATCTCCATTATCATCCAGTTGTTCAGGGATGCCCTTGACATTGTATAATCTAATTAAGTTAACTGGCAACCTTAAGAACCTCTTCCTTCTGACTTCAAACTCATCTCTACAGTTAGCCCAGTAATCCTCAATGTCAACCTTGTGACTGAACTCCCTACTAGCCTTCTTTTGAGCCTCACCAGTCATATCAAATCTAGGCCTTTTGGAGTGGAATGAAAAACCCAAGGCACCCATTTCTTCCTCAGAAGAAAGCATAGAAATGATAGAGGGACATGCCTTATTGCTTTCTATCCTGAGTGGGAAGTCATTATCGAATCCAATTTTATGTTTTTCCTTCTTCACAATAGCATAAAATTTGAATATCTAGTTGGTGACCTTCAGGAGTATGAGATGATCAGTTGGATACCTAGGTAGCCTCTATGGAGTCCTATAACAACCATCTATCTTGATTTATGAGAAAGTGGGAAACTATATGAACCAGGCTCTAAATCTCCTTATCAATTCCTTTGCGGCATCTAAAATTCTGACATTTTCTCCACCTTGGAGCAATCTGGTGATATACATGGTGAAAGCATCATTCACCCTCCTATAGCTCGTGTTTCCTAGATGCAACTATGGATAACCCTCATAAATCAAATCCTTCCAGAAGATACCTCTCACATTTAGTCCTTTATAGGGGTGAAATCGTGCAAGTGTATAGACTAAGTAATAGGTCATGGTGAAGCTCTTGGTTTGCAACACATTGCAGAGTTGATCATGTATCACTACATTGATGGCACTTGGCATTGGTGATCTATACCTTATTCCATTCTTACTATGATGTAAAACATCCAATTCTCAAATACTCCTGCACTTTTCAAGCCCACCACTCTGCTAAGGAGTGTGATTGCATCATAATACGGTGACTTGAACTTTTCCCTAAATATTTGTTTTGGAAACTTAGAAATGTGGGGCTTAGGCTTCTCCAACCAATATTTGATCACCTGTAGAGCCTTGTTTATATCATCTACATAATATTTCTTGGTTATGTCCATGTCAAAGCTCACCACATGAGATCTATCTAGCAAGTCAAATGTTGTGCTATCGAAGGAGGGAAGAAATTTTCCAACACTCTACCTTGTGGACCAATCATCCTCTGTGTGCCTCTATCATAATGCCTAGCACATTCTAAAACCAACTCATAACATTGCACTATGGGAGGAAAACTAGCTAGGTGAGCCAATCCAGCTTCTACAAATCTCCTAGCCAATAGAGGAGGATCTTGTATTGCCATTCTTGCCTTGAACTTCTCATACTCCCATTTACCCACATTAGTATCAATGACCTCCGACCAAGTGGAAGCTAGCTTAGACTCTGGGATCTTGCTCTTGATATCTAGCTTAACTCTTTCTGCCTCTGAGATAGAAGATCATTTTGTACCAAGATCCACCTTGTCATTAGCCTTACTAGCAACGCCTTTCTTCACTTTGCCTACATTCAAAGAATACCACAATAAGTACCAAATGTAGCATGAGAATCCATGTTTGTCCATCACTTATAACCATTATCATCAAAGAAACCCAAACAACAACCAAAATTCCCTTAAAGTATCATTAAGCATCCTTTCTTCAAAGTCCAGGATTTTCACCCCTTCACGAAATTTAGCCTAGAAAGGAATTTCGAGTCTGTCAGATTTTAGCGATGGAAGCATAGAAAACACCCAAAAATCGATCATCCATCGATCAAAACTCGAGAAACATTTGCAAATATCTTCAAATCACTCCAAATTAATCATAAAGTGCAAATTCATTAATAGTTATTTCATGCATTCCCTTATTTCTTCATTCCTAACAAGTTCTTGGGGAATTTTATAGGGGACGGAAATCCGCGAGTTTAACAAGGCTTAGAAATTTTCGAGAAAATGAAGGGACAACGGAAATTCGGGGAAATCCTGAGGTAGCATATTTTCGTGAACTAGCCAAATTTTTGAATTTTATGCAATTTTCGGGGAAACAGCCACAAGATGGAAATTCAGGAAAATCTGAAGGCAAGGGAAATCCACAAAGACACAAAAAACCCGAAATCACAACTTAGCCAGGATTTCGCCCAAATCAATCAAATGATCACAGATTTGGGGATTCAAGCTTGGATTCGACCTACTTCAAATCGCTCACTAATGGATATAACTTTCTAATTCTCCCAAAGGTTGATCTATTAGTATCAACAATGAATTTGAAATCAAACCCTAGGTTATCAAGATGAATGCACAATCACAGCTCAATTCCGCCAAATGAAAAATGGATCCAACGATTGAAGCCCTATGCAAAACGAAACCATACAGAAGACCAAACTTAGGATGAGGCAAAACTAGCAAAGGACACACCGATTTAGAGGGGCATCAAAATATCAAAGGGCAAACCCTAGTTTAACCATAGAGCCTCAACATGCCAAAGTTCGGGTACAAAGCAAACCCCAGATACCATAGAACCATTCACACTCATCAATCGAAAGCGAAGAAAAGGATACATACCATTTGATGAAGTGAACTCGATGATAACAACAACTGGAAGCAAAGTTTGATGCCCTAGCAAGCAACAACAAGAATGACTCCAAGATAATCACCAGCAAATCCAAGAATCCACAGGCGAACGCTCAAACCAAATAAAAACACCCAAGCAAAAACTCTCAATTCAAATGATGGCCAAAAGAAGTCAACTCAAAGCATAAAAGAGCAGCTCAAACCTCGTTAAAACCAATCCATAGAGTTCATACGTGAGCTATTAATGCAATGACAAGACAACCAAGATGAGTTTGGGGTTACGAGGTAGAAACCTAATTTCAAGAAAATCTTATCAACATGGAATTCCATGAAGGACCGAAATCCCTGAAGACAGCGTAGAAACCAGGTTCCATCAGGTTTTCAAGGAAATCCGCCAGAGGAGGAAAATCTCGAAACCAGGGAAAAACCCGAAATTGCCCCAAAACTCAAGATTTTCAAAGTGCTCCTCAGCGGGGGTGTTTGCATAAGCAAGATAAGTCATTCAGGAACATGCAAAGGGTAACCAAATCTCACAACCACAGGACCAAAGACCTAGAAGAAAACCAAAAGAGCTAGAAAGAGGGTCCCTACTTTCAGTGGGGCTTGTGTGTGAAAACTGCACAACAATATGTCCTATGGTTTTTGTGAACATATAAATGTTAGCATACATAAAATAGTTAAAATACTAAATTAACCAAATCAATCCAAAAATATGCAACACTCAAGTTAAGAAAAAAGGAAACAAAACACAATGAAATAAATATAAAATACTCTTACCCAAGTCTCCTTGATACACTAAGCATATAGTGGTTGTTTCCAAGAATTGATGTTTAATAGAGTAGAATTTCAAGTGTTCACAATGTTAGGATAACATTATATTCAAGATTTGGATGTCAAATAGCTTATGGAGGCATCAATTAATAGATTTTTGGAAGGATGAATAGAGGGAAAATATGGATTAGAGAGATCAAGTTCTCTCATTTCTTGAGATTCTTGGACACATGAAAAGCCTCCAAGTGGTATGCTTGGAATGAAGGTCAAATGGGTTTATAAGATTTAATTATAATCAAGGGGCAAGGATTTGTCTTGGGGGGAGTGGATGATGGAATTGAAAAAGTAACTTTATAGAGGGATGTGGAAATCTTGTCCCATGCTCCCAAGTACTCCAAATGTACATGTTAAATGACACATATACCAACTTAGGGACTTGAGCACATAATGCCTTGATTATTCATTATTAGGTATGTGTAAATGATTAAGGGGATTAATTTATTTGATTTAGTTGACTAGTGAAAATTACATAGAATAGGCGAATTCAATAAATATTAAAATTTATTTATTTTTTGGATGGGGAAGAGATAAGGATAGATAAATAAATCTTCATAATTATTTATCTAAGGTTGAATCATAGAAGTAAGGGTGATAAGTTGTAGGGTTAGATGAATAGTGATGGATAATGGATGAATGGTGATTTTATTAATTAAATAATACAATTATTTAGTTGATAATGAGATAAAAATTGAAGAATTAATCAAATTTAAATGATTTATTTGGATTAATTATAGAGGGATTGAGAGTAATAAGTTGAAACAATAACATGCCAATTTTATATGTATGCAATTTTATATAGGGTTTCATCTGTGTCTTTTATAATGAGGGTTTCCTTATTATATATTGTACTAAATTTTTGCATCTAATGAATTATTTGGCTTCATTGCATTTCCATTGCTTCTCTCTTGTGCAAATATTTATTTTGGTTACAAGTGATCTTTGGCTACTTTGAGGTTGATCAACAACTCTTACATGATATTAGAGATCCAAATTGTGATTCTCTTCTCTTTTTCTTAAGAGTTCAACTAAGAGATCTTTAATAGTGCATCTTGATGCCACACAAACTTAATGGTTGAGATCATAAGGCCCAAAAACCTATAAATCCATATAAAACTTATAAGATGCAAAAAAAATTGGGGGTTAAAAGAAATTTTCCAGTTTGTTTTTTGTGATTGTATGGCCATACAAGTTGTACCACTATTGTTAAACGAGATAGCCACTGTTGAGAAAATTGGCATTGTTGTCACAGAGATTGCACTCAGATGCTAAGTTTAAATGCTCATCAATCTCGTGAAACATTGAAACATCTTCGAGCCTATGGGTATGCTCATAGTGAAGATGAATTTCCAGATTATGGGTTCGCTCCCTTGTGATTTTCTATTGAATAAATGGTTTCTTTGAAGGAAAAGGGATATGAGGGATTGAAGTGAATTGATAAAATTGAACTTTGAATGTATGGTGATGCACCTAAATTATAATAAAGCTTGTATAATTATTCAAATTTATTCTCAGAGAAACTGTTTACATGGCCCAAAAATGGTAACTTAATCACAAAAATATTTCTAACGAAGGCCAAATAGTTTGTTCCTTCAAAAGGAAAATAAATTTTCATAGTTTGAAGATCAAAATGAAAATAAAAAAAAATTTAGACCTATCATGGATTTACAATAACGAACAGGACAAAACTTAAGGGTTTTGATTGTTCAAACACAAGTTTCATCAAATCATTCATAAAGACACTTTGCATTTGGTGTAGGGCACCTAAATCTTCATGATGTAAAGGGAGTCTAATGTTGGTTTTTTGTGTTTAAGTCATTTTTTTGTTTGTAATAAGTTCATTTAAGACCATTTCATGTGTTTTGAGTCAAATTTAGGTTACTAGGTGGGTTGGTGAGTCCATTTTGTAAAATTTGCAAAAAGTTGCAAAAATTGTCAAGCAACTTTTGCAATTTTTGGCTTTTTGGGGAAGTTGAATGGTCAGGCTTTGGTTTTTGGTGAGAAACTGATTGGTTATTCTTGGAAATTTTTTAAAAGGCATGTGTGAACATTGAGAAGATGTTGGGTGATGAAGATTTGAAAATTCGAAATAATAAAACTCTATTTTTTTGCATTTTTCCATTGAATTTGCTGCTACATGAGATAGTACGGCCTTGTACGACATGTAAGTGATCATCTAAGAATTTGGGTTTATGAAGAATTTTATTTTATTTCATTTTCATTTGGTCTCATTATTTTTCATCAGGTTTTGATCATTTTATAACAATTTTCCTAAAATTGGTTTGAAACCCTTGTTTAACTACCTTGAAAGCAAGAAAAATGTAAAACCCACCATTCCACTAGTGAAATCTCGTGAAAATTGGTGAAATGTATGGTGTTATGGTTTTCTTGGTTTCTCAAATGTTTTATGATTAGGGGAAGGCATTGTGAGCAAGTTTGTTGATGTCGTAGGTTGAAAACCTCTCGATTTTGGGCATAGAATGTGCATAGGAGTTAGGGTTTTGTAAAAATTCATTGAGAAATTGTTGGTGGTAATTGGAAAGGTTAGGGAAGACCTTATTTAACATTTCTGATCCATTGGTATGTAGATTTGTGTTCTAGGTTTTGAAAACCTTATTGTGACCTAGTGGAATAAGCCTATTGGGCCTAGTTTCAAGTGTAGCAACAGATTTTTGACCTTTGTGTTACAAAACAGCCATACCTAAATTTTTAATATGTTTTATAAATCCAAAAAGGGTATCAAAAAAATATTTTAGGTTGTGTTTTTGAGTTTTTCCCTTAAATTTATTTCAAAAAACTCATTTTGTTGCCCCACTAGGCCTAGAGTCTGTTTGGTGAGGAAACCCATCAAGATAGGGTTCTAAGTTTGGAGATTTGGATTTTTTGAGTTAGTTTGAGGTTTTTTGTGACCATCCAACCTTTCTCTACATCAATATTATTCTGAAGAGGCAAACTTGATACATTATAAATGAAAACAATAGTAAAATTTTGCATAAACATAAAATTTGTAACTTGTAACCTACTGATCTGTATAAATTTGTAAAAAAAAATGAGTTACAAAACCTTCTCCAAAAGGAAAGAACTAAGAAAAAATACTAAGTCTTTTTCAATATATACAATAGATGGCTTCAAAGAGCTAGTATGTGGAACTAGTAGATATCTGAAAGTGAAAATATCTCCAAATATCTCTCCCATGAGCAAAGATGAAGACCCACAAAAAGGGGAGTTAGAACTGATGTAAACTAAAATATCAAGTGATCAAACTCTGTCTACATGATAGTTGACCCCAAAAGGCTCCTAAAACGACCCAAATCTGACTGAAATTTGAAGCAAAAAGACTCCAAGTATCATCAGGTGCATGTGAATACTTTAGTCTCATTGAAACTCAACTTTGTCTCGATCCAGTGCATGAATCCTGCATGAATCACTCCTTAATGCATGAAAATAATCTTTAGTTTCACTTCTCCTTTATTTAAATTTGCATGACTTGAGAACCTCAATGACACTTTAGTTAACCCCACCTAATTTTTCATTTTATGACAAATAATAAATTAATTTATAAATTGCTACTTTATTATTTGTTTACAATATGTGTTTGATTTCAAAACTATGCAAAAATTAGAAAGGAATTAATGATGTTGGAGTTAAAATTTTATAATTTTGCAAAGGTTAGTAAAGAGGTATACATGGCACCTAGCAATGGGTATTAGTTTGAAAGAGATAACATAAAATTAAGGAAAAAATTCCTTAAACTTGGTCGACATACTTAGGGTAAGAGAAACCCTAAGTATACTCGTGGGTTCTCTATCATTTTCACTTTGCATTTTCTTGTAGAGACTTCACTTCTCAGCCACCATAGAGCTAGGGTTTGATTGAACATTCAGGAACCTTTGAGCTTGATGAAGCCAACATTTTGTTTCTAACTTGATATTTCATGGAGTCCTCTTCTGCAGTTATGTGTTGGGACTGCATGGTAAGTTGCCTTCTTTTGCATATTCTGGACTTTGTTCGGCCTCTATTGACTTAAGATTTCTTGCACAAAAAGGAAATGAAATCTATTTTTATCTCTATAAAATGATGTTGGATCCATATTTTTGTGTCTTTATATTTCATTTGTAAATGGTATGGTATTAACATTCATTTCTGTGCTTTGAGGGTTTAAAAAAAAAACCCTAGGTCATAGCTCTAATCTTGATTTTTTTAGGTCTTCTTTCATTATGATTTCTTGTGCATATACACATTTCGTAGGTCGCGGCTACTGCCATTTTCATTTTCTTGAGACCATGGTCATGTCTATATTCTTTCACTAGGTTTATACCTTTTTAGAGTTCGTGGCTTGAATATCCGAGAGCTTCCCTTTTATGGGTTTCATGTTAATGATTTCACCTTTTTGTCTGACTAGGCTTGGCATCATACATTTCCATTACCTCCTGCAATAATAAAAAGAGAACTTGATGCAGAGTAGACATGAAATGATACCTCCTACTGACAAATTATTAATTGATGGAAGATTGAAGATACTTTGTATATGGGCACTATGGGAAATGAATACATGACACTTGGTTATCTTCCTTTTGGCTATGTATCTCTCTAATCTAAAAGAGACGTGTTGAAATGCTTCTCCAAATGCCTTGAATATTTTGATTATAGTTTCAAATGCTTGTAATAATCAGTAGACTTGTGGTTCATTTCCATACTAGAACTCTCCTCTGCACCAATATGTATTGACCTTTTTTTCATTTAGAACATATAAAAGGTTGAATCTATATTTTTGACAAATATACTCAAGATATCGTTCAACAAGATCTTGGAAAGAAAAGATAAATTTACAGAGATGGATATCTACCAATTGCAATAGTTACTTCACAAATAACCTCATTAATTTTCATTCTTTCTTAGATTTGTTGCAACTATTGAACCCACAAGTACCTCTCAGATTTTTCTTAATATCATGCTATCCCTGAGTTTATTGCACACCAACCCTTTGTAACACTCTTTTTAATTTCTCCTCTAGCTCTGATATCTTCAAATATGTATTTCAAGAAGTTGTGCTTCAGTAAGGAGATACCCTGCATTCCATTCACTGATGAGCCAGCTGGGATGAGGAGAAGGATTGACACACTCTTGTATTGACATGTACACAAATGCATTTGTTCCTTCATTATGTTTATGCTCTTGTTGCTACAAGTTATCATGTAACTTGATCATTCACTAATGTTGAACAATTGTAAAAATCGTGTTCCTGTAGTTGAGGTTTATCTTTGGCCACTACTTTATACATAATAGTCTTTATGTCACTGTTCTAGAACATGATTGCGATGATAACCCTACATCTTTTATAGTCATAAAGAATTGTCAAATATTTTTGTACCATGTCTTTATTATGATGTCACTCCCCATTGTCATATTGTCCTTTGACTACTGTATTTATGTAGCTATCCCTTTGAACATGTCTTGTTGTCCTAATAATGATAGCTCTTGTTGTTCTATAGATTAATATGCATCTAAATGAGCTCTTTGCTCATTTATGACTATCACTTCAAGGTGAAGGGATATTAAACCTTCAATACACTTCTTGATTTGACAGTCACAAATGGACAATGTACCCTATCACTTTATAAATTGTATTTCCAACTAAAAATGCTTTCATTGAAACAATTGACTTGTCTATTGCTTATTTTATATCCCTCTTAAGATTTAGAGGGCAGCATGTTGGGCTCAACCCTTGTGGGAGCCCATTTCTCTCCACATGCTAAAATGTCAAAAGAGGGACTATGAAATGAAAGATGAACTTGTACCCGCACAATGAGAAAACTAGTTAGATAAAATAGTGAAGTTCAATGTTCTTCCTGATGATTTGACCTTCATTTGATGATTTCATTTGGCTCCTTTGCATCTATCTAATAATGAATCAATTGATTTAACACATTGAATTGATGTAGGTTATATGTTTGTTGATGAAACATATGATGATATTTTGTGTCCCGAGCTCTAACAAAATATTTCAATCATCTGCAGGAATATTTGGAGATCGAGAATGAGAGGAGTTGGAGCTAGGAGGATCAAGTTGAAGATAGAAGGACTGACATCAACATCAACCATTAAGGTAATGAAGGATGTGATCTCTTCTCATATGTTTTTTCCTTTGCTTTATCTTCAGATGTATAGCTTTCCTTCCATGTTGTATCAGTTCAATTTAGTCATTCCCGTAGCTTGTGTGGGATATTTAAGCATTCTTTTGATCTCAATGTATGAAACAACAACATTTATACAATCTTGTAAGTACTTTTATTGCAAAATTTATAAATTATTGTAAATTATGCAATTTGGTATAGTTCCTTTCTATTGTAAAATATTGCATGATAGAAATTGAATTCCATTTGAAATCATCCTTATTAATGATTAGGATTAGCAAAAATTTATCGGAGTACCTTTCACCTTAGATGTAACAATTGTTTCAGCTCTACCAAATTGAGTTGTAGGTGAAGTTTTGGTAAAATTTCTGGCAATTTATGTTGAATGCTTGCCTACTAAGCATGCCAGACTAGTTGAATAAATAATCCCATTGGGCATGGAGTCAAACTCTGCCCTCCTCAAACTCAAAAAACCATTGTACCTCAATCGTTAGGAACTATACAACAGCAAAACAAAACTAAAATCAACCACCATAGCTCTTATTTAAGATAGAGCCAAAAAATAGTGCATCTGTACTTATTGGAAAACAAAACAAAACTAAAATGAATTGTGCCTAGAGCACTTATTAACTTGAAAACTACCCTACCCTACACTACACTACCCAGCAATGGTAGTGCTCAAAAATGACCATTCACTAGTTGTGAGAAATAACTTCCCTTTCTAATTAAGAAAGGTTGATCTGCGAGGTGATTTAGTATTGATAAGATAAGACCCATAAGAACATACTCTATAGAATGTTGTAGAACTTTCTGGAGAGCAAAAACAAACTCACTTACTATCTAAACCTGATCATAGATATTGTTGTTATTGGGTGAATAAATGATTTGACTCTATTGTTCTAAGGCTACAACCTCATCATTGGGTACATCAATAACATTCGTATCCTTATTTAGCTCTCTGTCAGCTAAATCTCTGATCCAGCATCCTCTTGAAAGGATAAAACTTGAATTTTTATTGTTGGCTTCCTGATTGAGATTTGTTACATCTTTTATATCAATTTCAGTTTCATTTGAAAGAGTTAGCTCATATGAATGAAATGAAGGAATGCTTGCCTCTTTGACCTAAATAGGTTGATCACATGTTGTTGGATCATACAGTACTAGCTTATCATCTATATTAGAACAAAAAAAATCTATGATACCTGAAAACTTGTTCTCATCGAACTCATAACTTTGCATCAAATCCAGATGATTTTTATCATTTATTTGTTCCATACTAGGCATATATGCTAGCATGCATGTGATATCCTCATTTTTACCAACAAATTGAGGAAGTTCATCAAACAAGTCAAAAACAAATTGAGATTCACTTTCTATTTTCTTTACATAAACATGTTCAATTTGATCTCGTTTTCCATCTAATATTGAAACAAAGGACTCAAGACCCTTCCAAAATAGGGCTTCTTCATAATCTTAATTACTTTGTGGCATGAGAGGACTTACCTTAGATTTAAGATCATCCTTTTGAAACACAAGTTTTGATCTACTTGCTTGTTCAATCTGGGAAACTTCATGCAAATCATTTTCATTAACCTCAAAAATAGGACTAACCTCTTGCTATCTCATATGGATTGAGGCTTCAATCTCATCTTGAACCAGTAGTACATCATGTTCTACAATATCTTATGGGTGTTCCAAATCAACTAGTAAGTCAGGTACCTACGTACTCTCTTCAGCTTGCTCAATAAAACTAGGTAGTTGGTCAAACAAATAAACCAATTATTCCTCCTCATGTGGTGCCTTCTCCAATGAGACTTGGGCATCTTGTCTCTGCAAGTGAAGATCTTTAATTGGTAATTTTGTACTCTACTTTCTTTCATCTTATAAACATCATTAGAATATTTTTCAAATGAATCAAAATACAAGGGGTTCAGTAGCAAGTTTGATCCAACATCCTCTTCAAATGTACTATGGTTATATTGAGTTGGGGACACAGTACAAATAGCAACAAATTCTTGCTTCTCTTATTCATTATTTTGTTGCTCTAATCGGTAATACTCTATAGCTAAATGTAGTGGATTTATACTTATAATCTTCTCCATGATCAATGGGCTACTCTATAACTATACTAGGTTGTACCTAATTACTTTCCTCAACTTGCAAAGGATGAAGGCTTGTGAAACTTGGAATTTCAAGCTTAGGAGGGTTAAGAGGCTCATTTTGTTTAAAACATGGAATTTCATGTTAGGGTTAGAAGGAAAATATATAACAAGTTAAATGTAGATTTGAACAATAAAATAGAGTAATTAAAACACACATAGAAGACAACACAGAGAATTTAACGTGGTTCACCCAATCTGGGCTACATCCACAAAACCGCAACCATCCAATGATTTTATTAACTAGTGCAAAACCTATTACAATATTGTGAATAATTCCATGCTACAACTCTCCATCCTAGCCGCTTATAACAAGCTTTTAGAAGATTCCAGAAATTAGGGTTTACAAAGTCGACAAGGATACATGAAGAGTGTACAATACTAAAAATGTACATTATAGCATGATCAGTCACCACAAACCAATATTTCATACCTACTAACCTCATCTTGAAAGGGATGATATAGAATGAAAGGAGTTGTTTGAATTACATGCTTTTGGGTAAGAAAAAACTTGATCTTCTCCTCTTTTGCAGCTAACTCTCTCTTGACCTTTTCTTCAAACTATATCCTTTTTGTCTTCAACTCCTGCTCATAAAGGTAGGCCTGATAATCTAGCTCTTATTCTTGCAAATCAAGCTCTTGTTGCCTCTTGATGTCTTCTATCTGCTTTGTGATGTCTAACAATGTGTCCATGATGTTATTCATGCTATTCTTCATATCCCTAACCTCTTGGGGCTGAATTTGAGCATGTGTAGGCTGATATGGAGGTTGAGCATAGGTGGGTGGGTGGTAAGCATGTTGAGCATGCTGATATACTACTATTGCATGGTTGTTTGGGATAAAACTAGCAGCATGATTGGCTTGATATGGCTCATAAGGTGATGGGTAGGTAGCATTCTCATGAAATGGAGGTGGAAATGTGCTTTTTTCATGAAAACTTGACATGTTAAAGCATTTGAATATTGAAAATTTTCTTGAAATCAAAGTGAATCAACTTTATTTTGTAAAAATGAAACATACCAGCACTTCATCTGCTTAAAACTAGTAGATTGAACTTTGAGTCGCTAGGTATACATTGTAACTTTTGAAAGGTAAAAATACTATTGTATATACCAAAACAACAACTTGCAATTTGAATTCTTTCTTTGAAGTGAGCTTCAGAGTCCCACTGGGCATGCCAAAAACTGTTGTCATGGAGACTACATCCAAATGCTAAGTTTAAATGCTCAGCAATCTCGTGAAACATTGAAACATCTTTAAGCCTGTGGGTATGCTCATAGTGAAGACGAATCTCTAGATTATGGGTTGGCTCCCTTATGATTTTCTAATGAATAAATGGTTTCTTTGAAAGAAAATGGATACAAAGAATTGAAGTGAATTGATACAACTGAACTTTGAATGTATGGTGATGCACCTAAATGATAATAAAGTTTACAGTATGATTCACAACTATTCTCAAAGAAACTATTTACATAGTTCAGAAATGGTAACTTAATCACAAAAATATTTCTAAAGAAGGCCAAACAATTTGTTCCTTCAAAAGGAAAATAAATTTTCACAGTTTGAAGATCAAAATAAAAATAAGCACAACTTTAGACCTATGATGGATGTACAATAATGAACGAGACAAAACTTAAAGGTTTTGATTGTTAAAACACAATAGTTTCATAAAATCATTCATAAAGACACTTTGCATTATTCTGAAGTGGAAAACTTGATAGATTCTAAATGAAAATGGTAGGTATATTCTGCATAAAGACAAAAATTTGTAACCTGTAACCTATTGATCTGTATAAATTTGTTAAAAAAAAGAGTTACAAAACCTCTCCAAAAGGAAAGAACTAAGAAAAAAGACTAAGTCTTTTTCAATATATACAATAGATGGCTTCAAAGAGCTAGGAGGTGGAACTAGCAAATAACTGAAAGTGAAAATATCTTCAAATATCTCTCCCACGAGCAAAGATGAAAACCCATGAAAAGGGGAGTCAAAACTAATGTAAACTAAAAGATCAAGTGGTCAAACTCTATCTGCATGATGGTTGACCCCAAAAGGCTCCTAAAAAGACTCAAATCTAATTGAAAGTCAAAGCAAAAAGACTCCAAGTATCATCAAGTGCATGTGAATACTTCAATCTCACTGAAACTCAACTTTGACTCGATCCAGTGCATGAATCCTACATGATTCACTTCTCCTTTGTTTGACTTTGTATGAATTGAGAACCTCAATGACACTTCAGTTAACCCCACCTCCTAATTTTGCATTTTATGATAAATAATAAAGTAATTTATAAATTGCTACTTTATTATTTGTTTACAATATGTGTTTGAATTCAAAACCATGCAAAAATTAGAAAGGAATTAATGATGTTGGAGTTAAAATTTTATAATTTTTCAAAGGTTAGTAAAGAGGTATACATGGCACCTAGAAATGGGTATTAGTTTGAAAGAGATAACATAAAATTAAGGCAAAATGCCTTAAACTAGGTTGGCATACTTAGGGTAAAAGAAACCCTAAGTATACCTACGGGTTCTCTATCATTTTCACTTTTCTTTTTTTCTTTTAGAGACTTCACTTCTAAGCCACCATGGAGCTAGGGTTTGATTGAACATTTAGGAACCTTTGAGCGTGATGAATCCAACATGATGTTTCTAACTTGAGCTTTCATGGAGTCCTCTTCTGCAGTTATGTGTTGGTATTGCGTGGTTGTTGGTATGTGGCAACTGATCATGCTTTATTGTACACATTTTAGTAATGTACACTCTTCATGTATCTTCACCTTTTTTCGCTTCGTCACCGAAAAAGAAAAAGGCCGACTTTGTAAACCCTAATTTTTGGAAGCTTCTAAAATCTTGTTATAAGCGGTTGGGATGGAGAGTTGTAGGATGGCATTATTCATGATATTATAATATTTTTTGCACTGGATAATAAAATCTTTGGATAGTTGCGGTTTTGTGGATGTAGCCCAGATTGGGTGAACCACATTAAATTCTCTATGTTGTCTTCTATTTTAGTTTTATTACTCTATTTTATTGTTCAAATCTACATTTAACTTGTTAGATATCTGCCTTCTAACCCTAACAGTAGTAAGTTGCCTTCTTTTTCATATTCTGGACTTTGTTCAACCTCTATGGACGTACGCTTGCTTACACAAAAAAAGAAATGAAATCTATTTTTATCTCTACAAAACGATGTTGGATCCATATTTTTGTGTCTTTACATTTCATTTTTAAGTAGCATGATATTAATCTCCATCTTTATACTTTGAGGGTTTAAAAATAAACCCTAGGCCATGGCTCTAATCTTGATTTTTCTGGGTCTTCTTTCATTCTGATTTCTTGTGCATATACACCTTTTGTAGGCTGAAACTATTGTTGTTTTTATTTTATTGAGACCATGTTCGTGGCTATATTCTTGCATGGGGTTTATACCTTTTTAGAGGTCGTGGCTTGAATATCTTATAACTTCCCTTTTCTAGGTTTCATGTTGAGGATTTCACCTTTTTGTCTAACTAGGCTCGGCATCATACATTTCCATTACCTTATGCAATAATAAAAAGAGCACTCGATGTAGAGTAGACATGAAATGATACCTCTTGCCAACTCACATTATTAACTAATGGAAGGTTGAAGATTATTTATATATGGGCACTATGGGAAATGAATACATGACACCTTGTTATCTTCCTTTTGGCTATGTATCTCTCTAATCTGAAAGAGACATGTTGAAATTCTTCTCCAAATTCCTTGAATATTTTGATTATGGTTTTGAATGCCTATAATAATGAGTAGACTTTTGGTTCATTTCCATACTAGAACTCTCCTTTGTACCAATATTTATTGAACTTTTTTCATTTAGAACATATAAAAGTTCAGGTCTTGATTTTTGACAATGATACTCAAGATATCGTTCAACAAGATCTTGGAAAGAAAAGATAAATTGATAGAGATGGATATCTACCAATTGCAATAGTTCACAAATAATGTCATTAATTTGCATTCTTTCTTAGATTTGTTGCAGCTATTGAACCCATAGGTACCTCTCAGAATTTTCTTAATATCATGCCATCCTTGAGTTTATTGCACACCAACCCTTTGTAACACTTTTTAATTTCTCCTCCAACTCAGATATCTTCAAATATGTATTTCAAGAATTTGTGCTTCAGTAAGGAGATACCCTACGTTCCATTCACTAATGAGCTAGCTAGGATGAGGAGAAGGATTAACACACTCTTGTATTGGCATGTACACAAATGCATTTGTTTCTTCATTATTTTTATGCTCTTGTTGCTATAGGTTATCATGTAACTTGATTGTTCACTAATGTTGAACCATTGTAAAAATATTTCTCATGTAGTTGAGGTTTATCTTTGGCCACTACTTTGTACATAATAGTCTTTATGGTGTTGTTCTAGAACATGATTGTGATCATAACCTTGCATCTCCATGTCTTTATTATGATGCCACTCCTCATTGTCATATTGGCCTTTGACTGTTGTCTTTATGTAGCTACCCTTTTGAACATGTCTTGTTGTCCTAATAATGATAGCTCTTGATGTTCTATAGATTAATATGCATCTGAATGAGCTCATTGCTCATTTATAACTATCACTTCAAGGTGAAGGGATATTAAAACTTCAATGCACTTCTTGATTTGACAGTCACAGATGGACAATGTACTCTGTCACTTTATAAATTGTATTTCCAACTAAAAATGCTTTCATTGAAAAAATTGACTTGTCTATTGCTTATTTTATATCCCTCTTAAGATTTAGAGGGCAACATGTTGGGTTCAACCCTTGTGGGAGCCCGTTTCTCTCCACATGCTAAAATGTCAAAAGAGGGACTATGAAATGAAAGATGAACCTGTACCTGCACAATGAAAAAACTAGTTAGATAAAATAGTGAAGTTCAATGTTCTTCCTGATGATTTGACCTTCATTTGATGATTTGATTTGGCTCTTTTGCATCTATCTGATAATGGCTCAATTGATTTAACACATCATTGACGTAGGTTATATGTCTATTGATGAAACATATGATGAGATTAAATGTTCTGAGCTCTAACAAAATCTTTCAATCATCTATAGGAATATTTGGAGATTGGGAATGCGAGGAGTTGGAGCTAGGAGGATCAAGTTGAAGATAGAAGGACCGACATCAACATCAACCATTAAGGCAATGAAGGATGTGATCTCTTCTCATATTTTTTTATTTGCTTTATCTTCAGATGTATAGCTTGCCTTCTATGTTGTATTAATTTAATTTAGTCATTCCCACGGCTTGTGTGGGATATTTAAGCATTCTTTTGATTTCAATGTATGAAACAACAACATTTATGCAATCTTGTAAATACTTTTATTACAAAATGAATAAAAGACTGCAAATTATGCAATTTGGTGTAATTCCTTTTTGTTGTAAAATATTGCATAATAAAAATTGAATTCCATTTGAAAGCATCCTTGTTAATGATTAGGATTAGCATAAATTTATTGGAGTACCTTTCACCTTAGATGTAACAACTGTTTTAGCTCTACCAAATTGAGTTGTAGGTGAAATTTTGGTAACATGCATATTTAGGTGCCTACATCATCCACTACATTAGTTGGGCATAATCACAAGTAAAAATTTTATGTTTTTTAATTTACTCACTGAGGATAAAGTCGTTGCAAGTGACATCATTGGTTAAGAACATATATTTTAAGGTTATTTGGCCCCCAATAATGTCATTGATGGGGGACAAGTGTTAAGTGGTAATCAAGAGTTCTTAGGGAGGCCAAATCCCTTGGTGGACTATGGCTAGAGGAGCCCATAGTCACCACCAAATCAAATGGGCTAGACCCTATAGCCATACCCTTCCCTACAACACCATATCCACTAAGATAATGCTACTCAAATCTCATCTCTTCATCAAGATGTTCACTGCTTATATATTAGTAGCACCACCCTTTGGTTGCCCACACAACACCCAACTTGCTTTTTTAATGTATAAAAGAATGGTTTTTTTCATGGATCATAACTTGGACATACAATATTTTTTACAAATTTAAATAGGCATTAGAAATTGGTTTTAAGCACTATGCAATCATTCACTTGATTTTTCATATTTTTTCCCTAAATACATATTATTTCAGTTTTCTTAAGTTTTTTTTTTTTTTTTTTAAACTTGTACTTTAAATATATTACAAAATATGAGACCATTTTTTTATCCTACCAAGGTTCAAATTTCATATTTTTTTCTCTAATTTGTTATGAGTATTCTATCTTTGTGATAACCTGCCATATGATGATGATATAGAAGAGAAACTTGATTATTTGGTAGGTCTTGATAGTTGTGATGACATTGAGGTTTCACATAATGCTCCTCCTCCTAGAAATATATCTATTGGTTCTTTCATTTCTATGACTCTTAATCTAGATTAAGATGTTTCATCTTCTTTATCTATGATTCATGTTATCTTAAGGTTGAGGACTTCTGCATCCCAACATTGGCGAATTCATCTCTAGGTGTTCATATTCAAACATCTTATGTGGACACATCATCATGGGATAGCTAGTATAGTTGGATGGCATACATTGAGATCACATCATCTCAATCTCCTATTTATACTTGGTACACCATAGTCTTCTAGATTGGTATGTTGAGATGAGTTCTTGATATATATTGCAAGTTTCAATCTCTTATTTATACTTGGTACACCATAGTCTTCTAGATTGGTATGTTGAGATGAGTTCTTGATATATATTGCAAGTTTATTTTTTGAGTCCCATCTTAGAGATTTGCTAGACACATTTGAGGACATTCATCTCCTCTTTGATTACAATCTCATGTCATAGTTGTTGTCACAACATCTTCATCTTTGGATTTTATTTTTCATTTAGTTGTGCATGGTTCTAGTTTGTCACCTTCTTTGTTTGTTGGTTTTGTACTTGATTTGATTGTGGCATTATTTAATCTAAACATGGAAACACCTAAGTAGAGTTTAGAGACATCATCATCATCATTTGACATCCTACATCTACACTTGGTTTTTTTCTTTTTAAGGGGAAAATTGTTGTTCAATGTTCACAAATCTTCATCATCATCCTTTGTTGAGAATCCACCATCACTACAAGAGATTATACATTGTTGGTGTTGCAAGAATGGAAAGATTGAAGGTGTTGTCATTGATGTCAACTGATCAACTAGTTATCAACTGGTTGTTGTTGGCTATATATGTCGAGGATATTGAGAAAATTATATTAAAGATATGTTGTAGGTGTTAAGTGGTTGCTTTGGGTTTTGCTTCAGATTTGATCTTATGTTTTTGCAGTTCAGATATGTTGTTCATGGGTGTTATAAACTGCTATATCCATATTTTTAGTTGTTGATTCATTGTATAGTGCAAGTTATGTTCACCAATTGTGAACTGTGGTTTTTTGTGTTTTTGATTGAGGCTTGAGAGAAATGTTGTTGGTTTGGATTTCTCTTTGATGAAGTCTTTTAACTTGCGGTTCTAGAGTTGAGTTGCTTTGATCTTGTTGAAGATAATTTTGGCATATGGAAGATTTGTGCTTAATGGTTCTATGTGTTTTACACTGGTTTGGCTAACCTTGTGTTGAACACTACCTTCAAAGTTGATGAAGCGTGTTGGATCTATTTGGGTCCCTATAAAGCATGTGTTTCAGTCGTCATCATTCTAATTCCACCCTAAGATGTTTTAGTGACCTAATTTGAATTTAATTTTGGATGGTCGACTTTGGATATGTTTCAAAGTTGAAGATGGTATAAATACAAGATGAGTTAGTGGTGAAGGATATACAAGAGCGAAGAAGAGAGATAAGTGAAAATAAAAAGAGCAGATATATGTGACATTGATGTTATCCAGTGTGTATGATGCGAGTGTGGCAAATCAGTGCGAAGCCTAAATTCTGAGTTTTTGGATGCAGTGAGCAAAAGGTGAACTCTATCATTTATACATGTCTGCAAGTGATTGTGGTGGAATCTTTTGTTGCATTTAGATTGTCTTCTCTCTGTAACAAGTCTTATTTTTCTTCTTTGTATCTCTGTGGCAATGAGCCCTCCGAGTTGTTAGCCCTATTGAATAGTGAGTCTTGTTCTAGACACTGAGTCCTTGTTTTGGTAGTGAGCCTCTTGTAATCGGTTCTAATATTCTCTATAGTGTGAGTTAATCCCCATGTGGAGTGCTACCACAATAGTGGTTTACAATTTTTGAGAGATTATGTTTTTTGTTGAAATCACATATTTTTAGAAAATATAATGATTTAAACCTTAAAAAAATCCATTTTAAGGATTCCACTTGAAGAGGCTTTGATCAAACCACCTTAGATCAAACCCCCTTGGATAGAACCTCGCTAGTTTTAAACCATACCTATAAATGAATCTCCTTTACACCTATCAAAATGTTGATAAAAAAATACTGTTGATTTACCTTTTGGGGGATCAAATTAATTCATTTAAAATTTATTTCAAATAATTATGTTAGTCCTCAGAACAAGCTATCCAATGAATATAATTGGGTGAAGCCATAATAGTGGTTTATAATTCCAGTGAAGAAGGAAAACTCACAAAAAATGACCCTATGGCAAAATTTTACATTTTGGGGGTTCAAACAAACTAGGGGGGTTCAAGCGAACCCATTAATTACATGCACAGACAAAATTCTCATGAAAACCCCTTTTGGGAAGGGGGTTCGGTCAAACCTGGGTTTGAACGAACCTAGGTTCAGTCGAACCCCTAGGGGTTCGCCTTGGTTTGAGCGAACCCCCCATTTCCCTGATGTTTGACAAAATTCACAAAAAAACCCTAATTTTTTGCATTTTGGAGCTCGATTTGAAGATGAAAATGGTGGAGACTTCACAAATCCAACTAGAATTAGGTAGTCCTCAGAACGGGCTATCCAATGAATATAATTTTGATATGTTTTGGTTTTATTATGTATTTATTTTTTTAGTTTTATTAAATATAGGTTTTCCATCGAAAATGAAGGTCTTTGTTCTGCACATGTGGAAAAATAGCAAATTATTAGAAAAAAATTTAAAAAATATGAGTGCACCAGATATTGAATTCCTTAATTCAAAAAAAAGAGAAAAATTGAATTTTGATATATACAAAAAAAGTTATGCGTTATACGATCGTGCTATGTATGAATTGTAATCGATTTGACTTCAAAACTTGATTAAAGAAAAAATATTCAATAAAAAACTATCTAACTAGGTGGAAACACTAAATATCGGAGTTACAAATCTAAATTCAAAAGAATTAGAATTTTATCCTTCATGGAAAAAAAGTTATGCGTTATACGATGTGCGTCACTTTTTAAAAATGTTTTTTTTTGAAAAAAATCAGTTTTCGTGGGAGATGGAATATGAAGTGCAATTTGATTCCAAAAATTTTGAAAAAACATATTTTTAAAATCTACAGATAAAATGTGATGAGACTCTAGTTTGCATCATCTTCAAATTCCTCACGGTCTAGCCGCTATAGGTGCCCGAATGTGAAGATTTAGTTAAAAATAATAATTTCAGTGTCCAGTTTGGCCAAAGATTGTAAACCACTATTGTGGGATCACCCAATTTTAATATGTTTTGGTTTTCTTATGTTTTTTTTTAGTTTTATTAAACATAGGTTTTTCATCGAAAATGAAAGTCTTTGTTTTGCACATGTGGAAAAATAGTAGATTATCAAAAAAAATTAAAAAAATATGAGTGCACCAGATATTGAAGTCCTTGATCCAACAAAAAAAAAATGAATTTCGATAGATACAAAAAAAAGTTACACATTATATGGTCGTGCTATGTTTGAATTGTAATTGGTTTGACTTCAAAACTTGATTAAAGGAAAAACATTAAATAAAAAACTATCTAACCAAGTGAAAGCACTAAATATTGAAGTTACAAATCTAAATTCGAAAAAATTATAATTTTATCCTTCATGAAAAAAACGTTATGCGTTATATGATGTGCATCACTTTTTAAAAATGTTGTTTTCTGAAAAAAATCAGTTTTCGTGGGAGATGGAAAAAAAAGTGTAATCTGATTCCAAAAATTTTGAAATATATATTTTTAGAATCTATAAACAAAATGTGACGAGACTCTAATTTGCATCATCTTCAAATTCCTCACGATTTAGCTGCTATAGGTGTCTAAATGTGAAGATTTAGTTAAAAATAATAATTTCAATGTCCAGTTTGGCCAAAAATTGTAAACCACTATTGTGGGATCACCCTGTGGTTTTTCTCTTATTGGATTTTCCATGTAAATATGGTGTTATTGTGTTTATGTGTTGGGTTTAAGTTTCTGCATTGGCATTTGATGATTAATCATTTAAGCAGTATTAAGAATTAGTTTCGATGATTGAATTGAAAGTTTAATTCTATGACAACTAATTCACCCCGCCTCTTCCCTCCTCCCCTTTCAGTTGTCCTATTCAACAGTGGGGGGCCTTCATAGTTTCTTTCTTTCTCTCCTATATGGGAAACATCTATTGTACATTGGTGACAAAGGTAGCCCTTGGTGGGTCAAGTTGAGTTATCCTTTCTTCTTTCACTTGTATATGTTTATTTGCATCTTTTCTCTTTTGGAGATGGTTTTTCTCCTATGAGTTTTTTTCTTTATTATGCTTGTGAAGAGATTTGTTTGCACAAGGATGCCTAACATGGCCTTAGGGCTATGATCCATTCTTGTATTCCTTATATTTTATCATACCTCTAAATTGCACTTAATGGATTGTTGGTGTGAACATGGTGTATTACCTAACTAGTTTCTTATTAGATCTTATTCACACTTGCATACTCAAGTTTATCTAAGTTATTTACTTTGTGTGTCTCATATCATAGGATTAAGTCAATTGTCATGATCTTAGTATGTCTTGGAGTTTAGGGTTTGGTTTTATTCTTATCTTTATAACAAGGGTTTGCTTATTGTATATTGTATCAATGTTCTTTTTGCATCTAATAAATTCTTTGGTTTCATAGCATTTTTGCTGCTTCTCTCTTTTGTAAAAAGTTACTTCGATTGTAGTTGATCCTTGGGCTAATTGAAGTTGATCAACATTTTTTACAGAAATAAAATGGAACTTACATTATAGAATATATGGTATACAAGAACATTTAAATCAAATACGCATATACTTTAAAAGTTGAATCTTATAACAGCTTGTTTGAAGAGGAGAATATAGCAGAAGTAACAAATTACTTGATCACATTCATAGCAAAGATCCAAAATTAGCAAAGAAATAGGGAACAATTAAAAGTAATAGTTAGAAAACTGTTGGGTGGAGCTTCTGGAAATTGCTGGTCTGATAAACATAATTAAAAACTTTCATTTTATTCCAATCCCCGCTTGCTTCATTAAAGAAATGGTGAGGTACTTTCCCCTAACCAGGAATACCCAAATAGCGGTGCGAATCAAAGGTATATTCTGGTTACCCAAATACCGGTGCGAATAAAAGGTTTATTTACCATCCCGGGTTCCAAGTCCCATGAATCAAAGGTTTATTTACCATCCCGATTCCCGGGTTCCAAGTCCCATGAATCTTGGAACCCATGAATCAAGATCATTCCTCCATTAGCCTCCTCTTCGTTCTCATTCCCTGTTTAAGTTGTAGATAAGACTGCAAGGTAATCAGCTTTTCCTCGGTTTGCCAAGGTAATCAAACTTTAGAAGATTTTTAATTTGTAGATAAGACTGCAATTTGCGGTGAAAAAAATGGACATCACTTTCAGGCAGCACTGAATGGAGTGGGTGGATTATACTAGTCAATTCAGGACACCTACATTTTTGAAATATGAGGTCTTCTGAATTGACGACCATTAAGACATGCTAGGGGTTGCTATTCTACAATAAATGCCTAGTTGTGGATTTGATTACTAGGGGCCTGAATTCTTTCTTCCTAACAAACCGCCCTTAATTTCTCTTCTATGAAACTTTTTCCATTTTGCTGTGCAACTAGAAAACAAAAAAGCTAATAAATACAGGATTCGTCACCATTTTGAAAAGATCAATCCCCTGTTTATTCATATTTGTGTAAACAACAATGAAACGAAAAGAAATCAAGCGGGTTCCTTCAAATTGAGAAATGAAGAACCAGCGTGATTGTAAACATAAGCTGTTTACTGATCAGCCCTTGCCAATTGCGCTTTGCTCGATATCCTCATAGATCATGTTTATCATTATACCTATTCACCTAGCATAACAATTCCTTAAGGGTCATATGACTAAATGTCACAATCCCAATAAAGGGTGTGAAAGAAGAAACCCTAGGTATAGATATCCACCTCTTCCCTGTGCTGCAGATGGTTAAAATAAAAGTTAAAAAATTTCACAGAAATCCCTCAAAACCAAAATGACTTGTTAGATTACATAAGTTTCATCAGATGCTACTCTAGGTTTAAAAAAGCTTCTTCTCAATATTCCTCCTCATTTTTGAAAATTTACTACATATCTTTTATTCATCTGACTCATATTCATACCTCTATTTATACAGGTATACCTCGTTCCAAATGTGAGGTTGCAATGAAGAGTAGTAAGGTAAATAAAAATCAGCTTTAAAAACTCAACGATTTTAAAGATGGTCATGTTGCAGCAGCCTATAGCTTCATAATTACTGGATTTAAATCACCATTAGCCTATATGGCTACCATTATTGCTTGCATGCCCACTTCTTTCTTTTGAGGCGTAGTTTGCATTTTCAACAGACAGCTCTTCTAATCATGAATACTTATTTCTGACCCAGTGACCTGTGAATGAATTTCTCCTCATTATATAAGTATAACCACACAGCGTGGTAGAAGGCAATACTTAAATGCTATCAAGTTTTATATTGTAGCATGTCCCAAGATTTATTTCCAATGAAATTCACAAAAGAAACAGACAACTCTGAAGAGATGTCTGCAGTAGAAGTAACCACCAAAACAGACAACTCTGAGGAGATGTCTGCAGTAGAAGTAACCACCAAAGATTAAGAATTAATGACAGCCATAATGGCTGTAAGCACTATCAGAAATGATATCAAGTGATAGAAAGTTCAAAATTTGCATATTAAAAATGGCATCAAGGCAGACAAAAATCTATATTTTGTTACAGATTCTTTCCTTGCGTGCAAAACCGCAATGAATACTGCTTTTGAAAGTTGAAATGACAAGAAGCTTTTCTTTGAAAGCCTACCATCAATCCTTAGATAGAACTAAAACATATAAATCTGGGAAAAGCTCGACGGTTCAAAGGGATTATGTAGTTCTCATAATACCAAATCCTAATGTAGAATAGTAGTATACAGATACCATTGAAATGCATCTTCATCGGGCTTGAACAGGGCTAGACCACTTATCTGGTTTTATTAAGAAAACTGTAAAAGATGACGATGATGCAACATATGGATCTGCTGTAACGGTAATAAACCCTGCACCCTGTATTTACAAGTTTCTTATTCCAATGTATCTTCAAAACAAAATTTAGAGGCTAAGAACTCACAGTTCCCTTCAAATAAAAGAAAACCAGTCTCTTTCTCCTTTGGAATCCATACTTCAAGAAGCAAACCATGATAAAGAAGACAGCTATGAACAAATTGAGTTAAAATTTAGAGGGAATCTACAACTTCATCCTGGTGCATGGCAAGATATCTCTCTCTGCGTTCTTTCTGCAAAGTAATAAAATTATATTCAGAATTGTTTTTTACTTATGACTTCACACAAGACCAAAACGTAGAAGGTAAATCGCATATACAGATTTAACAGTACAAAAAGACATCTTCAGGGCCTAAACTGACCCATTCATCTATAACTCCTTCTGGAGGAGCTGGTGATATTGCCGCCTTGTCATCTTGGGGGGTCTTTTGGGCCTGTTTAATAGCTTCTGCTTCAGCTATCCGTTTCTTCAGTTTCTCCAGTTCCTTCCCAATATATTTCAAAAACCATAATTCAGAAAAGGGATCAGCATAAAAAATCCTCATCCAAGAAAAAGATCAGAGAGTACCAACTATCTGATACCAATTATTGCATTTGAAAAGATTCTATATGCAGTCTAGTTGAGAACAGTTTGTACTTTTATATTTACATTAAGGTGAAACATTTATTTGCCTTTAATTATTAATTTTCATACTCTGTAACCTAAGGTTCTCATTATGAAGATCCATATTCAAATCTTCTAAGATGACATCTCAGCACCAGAGCACATGTAGGCTATAAGGTTCTCATGATGGAGATCCATATTCAAATCCCACAAAGTGGCATCTATGCACCAGAGCACATGTTGCAGCAGTATTCCCTCAGTTGGAATGGTATCCCCACAGTTGTTAGGTCCGTATTGGAATTGTATAATCCCATAGTGGATCTGTGGTCTTTGGTGGACAATTGTATACGGCATGAACCTTGAAACCAAACCCTTACTAATTAATCCTAAAAACAGAAGGGAATGTATTTTTAAGTCACAGCCTAACTGGAAATTCTCACAGGCCTCTGAGATCTTCTTTGGGGACAAAAAAAATCTCACTTTTAGCTTGTAGATATTGTTCAAATTTTGACCTCTTGGCTTTTAACCGTTTGACAAAGCCCGTGATAAATCAAGGCTTGGCAACCTGTCTAAGCTTAAGAAATTTACATATTCTACAGCTCTCAAACAGAGTACAAAATGTATGAAAGGCACAGGGGAATGATATGATTGGGAAAAATACCTGAGAAGGGCGTTCTGGATCAAGAAAGACTACTCGGAGCACTCTCTCCACGAACACCAAATCTTTATGCTCCTCAAACTAACACACAAAAGGCAGGAAGAATTCTCAAGAAAACAAAATCTATTTCGTAAATTGCAAGTTTTAAGGCAAAATTCAAATTGTTGAAATAAGCTGAAATCCAGGACAAAATATTGCTCACCAATTCAGGGCTATACTCTGTGCCCTCTTTCACTTTCAAGCTAACAATCTTAAACTTATCCTTGGTAGTCTTCTTTTCGTCCGGCTTATCTGGCAGCTCCACAAACTTTACAACTGCAGAGCAACTTTACCATGAGACAGAATGTACAGAGCACAAAGGACCAAGGTGGCCTAAGTGAAGATAACGATATTATTACCTGATGCGAGTATGGACTCTTTGGGAGCAAGAATACCATTAGGAGGTCGCATAAAACAACTCTTTGGAGCATTTGTTTGGAACTGAATCACAATCAGACCCCACCCACAGTCAAAACAAATCTCTTATTTTTAAGCAATTGGTGTTTCCACAGTACTATATTTGTAGATATCATTTGAAGGGATTAGGCATGGAGTAATTAGTAATCAATCTTCAATCTTCATTTCTGGTGACTGTCCATTTAATCTATGACAGATCTCTAATGAGCGTTGGCATAGTCTACTTAACACTCATGAAATCGAGTGCTAAAAACAGGGTTAAAAAAGCAATTCACAGATTAAACCCACCTTAAAAGCCACATATGAGCGGCTGATATTCTTGATTCTCACAGCGCTTGAGACTTGTTTACCAGGTTCATCTGCATATCCCATAATCCAACAATATCAAATTTAAGACCAAAAAAAAGAAAAAAGGAAGGAATAACAAAATTGAGAAAAGAGAGCTAGATTAAGCCTACACAGAAAGAAGAGCTTCTTGTCAGGATTAAGGCTGAGACTCCGCCAGGTAAGTAGAGAGGCTCTTGCCATGGTGGCCAAGGAGCGATGCCTGCGACTACTAGGATTGGAAATTTCACCATTGTTATTGTTATGATTATGGTTTTGATAGACAATTGGCTGTGTATCCTCCGGCTCTGATGGGTTGTTCCAGAAAGGCATCCCGAAGAGCTTCCAAGACACAGACGATTTTTTCGCCCCCATTACTTTACAAAAACATTACAAACCAATATAAATTCATTCATTTGCTCTGCTTTTCTCCTCTGTGCAGCGACCAGAGAGAATCGTAGTTTTGACCACCTTTCCCCCACAGCTTCGTCAACGATTCCGTCTTCCTCCGTGTAAGAATAAATCAGGATTTCATTTGGGAAAACTTTTGAAATGGGCCCATCACCACGTATGCTGGACCCGCTAAGTTTGTTGGTGGTCAATTACGCGCTTCAAAGTCCTGGTTTTAGTCCCCTTTCACATGTGTGGCAATTTCTGGTGGGCCTGCCAATTTCTAACTTTGTTTTCGTCGGTTGTTTGGGCATGAAAAGTGAAGCTGTGCTGTGTAAGTCGGTTGTCATGAGAATCAACAAGTGTGAACAATGACATTGAATGGAGAAGAGGAACGGTCAAGATAGAGTTTCTATGATTGTGCATGCTGGCAAGTCAGGTTCCAAGAAAACGTATTTCAGAAGAGATTTCCAAAATTAGCACTCAGGTAATATAGTTAATTGGATTTGAGACCCTATGGAGTTTTAGGTCAGAATGGAGAAAATTATATTATATATTTTCTTTTGGTTCGTTTAGAAGTATAATTGTGTATTATTCAAGATTTTTTGATTTGATTGTGTATCGATTTTTTTCATCAACGTTTCCGATCACATTCGGATCCATCATCTGGATGAAAGTAGAGAGCATAAGGAGAAAAAAATGCTCTCTACTTTCATCCTGATGATGGATCACAAAGTGATTCAAAACGTTGATGCAAAAAATTGACACAATCAAATCATGAAATCTTGAACAATATACAATATGGATTGTGGAAATTTGATATCATTAATTAGTATAATTGTGTGTGAAATTGGTTCATAATATTTTATATCTTGATCTTCTCTATTATTGAGTCTAGATTTTTGTATCTTGATTCTTAGATCTTGTGTTCACCACCATGGATCAAATCTTTGGGTGCATACTTGATTCAAGTCACTTTTGTAGTGATGGATCTTACCCCGCTTTTACAATTCAAAATTCAAATAATTTGATTCTTGATTATATGGACTTGTGTGTTTGGTTGGTGTATTCAAAACACGTGTTCACTCATTTGAAAATAATTTGATAAAGCAATGATATCTTAGATCATTCACTATTGTGTACTTCTACTCGAAGAATATGGCAAATATATCTACGTTTACAACAAAGATCACTTTATCCCAAGCTTTTTGCATGATTTCATGTTATCCTCGATCCTTTTGCTCAGAGTCATAAAGTCAATCTACTTACGAATTTGACCTAGGAGAACTTAACATTGCAATCTAGTAGATTCCCCAAATGTGTCTGATAAACACTACATGTCCTTACATCAACTTAGATATCAAGATCAAGGCAAGTGAATTAAATCATGTTAGATTCCATCAAATCAAATATGTGCACATTAGGTCAGGTCTCTGCAAAATATTAGGTAGGCACTTGTGGAGATTAGGTTTGTAGGTGAGAAGGTTAGGTCCACAAGCGTGTTGGTAAGCCAAAGAGGCAAAAAAATAATTTTCAAGATCAAAGATCTTAATCACAGACTACCCTAAAAATCTAGAACAAATGTTAATTAATTGGTAACATTTGGCACATCATTCCCCCATTGTCGAGCTAAGTATCACATTCAACTATATTAATTATGCATTTATTTACATTTATGACAATGATCAACCTCAAGCCCTTTATCTAGGTTAATTTATGCCTAATTAGATGTATTTATTTGAATTAGTTTGGATAAATTTATTAGGTGTGATATAAATCCTCACATTATTTAGTGAACATAATTCATCTTAGAGCCCCTAGGGTTTTGCCTCTTGTTGATTTTTGAAATCTAATTTTTTGAGTGCTTTATATGATTTTCATAATAGATTGTGGTTTGATGTGCCCTATAACTTTATTTTATTAGACTCAAGAGTCAAGAAAATAATAATTTTGGGAAACTCAAAACCATCAAATATAATAGGAAGTGATTTCATAATTGATGGTCGTTAGAATCATTTATGTTTGCATGATTACATAACTATGAGTTGGTACTATGAACATTGGGTGATAGAAAAATTAAGAAAGGTTGAAATGTGATTCTCTCAATAGCATTGCAAATGACATGGAGCAATTTTACCCAATAAGTAGTGATTTTGTGATGCAAAGTCAAAAACATAAAAAGAGTAAAGAAAAGGTTTGACTCTTGAGATTTAAGATGTTTAGGCTACTCTAGTGCATGGGAATTTTTTATTCTCCAACCTACTACTAGTAACTTTTAAGAGGTTGTGAATCTCTATAATCAAAATATACTAAGAGGATGGGCCAATGAATGAGAGTAATGTATCTTTCTTGTACTTTAGGCTTTTCAAAACCTAGGCAAGTATACCTCAAACAACACTAGATTTTATATGAACAATGGGTTTATCACAATAACAAGAGATAAATTTTTCATGCATGTAACTAAGGTTTTGAAATGTGATTCCACACTATCAATGTTCCTATTACCTATTATGATTGGACATGAACATAACATCTAAAATACTAATATACAACACCAAAGTGCAATTCCTCATTTTTTATTGTGTGAATGGATGGGGATATTGGAAAGGATCAATACATGTTCCTTGGGATAACAAAGTCCAAATATTGATTCATTATGATATTATAACAACATTCGGTCTTTAGGGTTTAACAATAATATCAATTCCTTACAATGATTTAAACCCACATAATTGACTTATATAAAAATATTATTCTTACTATTCTTCTACAACAATGCATACCACATTCACTGCCTAAAAATATTTATCACCCTTCTTGAAGATGAACTAATCAAACTACTGATGCAGGAGCATCCACAGTCATCTGCAATCTTGCATCAACCAAAAATATCTCCTTTCTTTGTTTTGTATTTTCAATAAGGGCTAATTTGTGGGGAATTAATTATTTTAATTTTCCCCTATGGTAATTTGTAATTGTAATTTTGGAGGTGAATTTACTTTGGCAAATGTTTCAAGAACAACCCAGAAGAATATGTCATCCTAGGTGTCCATTTCAAGGTGGGGACCACTCATCAATGTGTGTCCTTACATGTTGATTTGTACAATTTGCATACTCTTGCATGTTGGGGTGCCCAAGTTTGCATGTTGGTGCATTTTCTTTCATGGAGCCATCAGAGAATAATGAAGCACACCAGATTGAACAATTTTGATTGGCCATGTGATGCAGAGCATTAACACCTTTAAGAATGTGGAGCATTAATAGCTCCCTCATGTACGTGGAATTGGTTGGGAACTGACCAATCTTTGTAGGACTGTTACATACTATATTTAGGCTTCAATTTAGAGTACTTTAATGTTTTTTTAGTTGTGGTCCATTGATAGTTGTCTCTAGTTTGTTTTTAAGTTGAGTTAGTTTGGAGTCTTAATAATTGGGGAATTCATGAACAGGATACGTAGACAATAGACTCACATTTTTCTGGGGAAAACAAAAGAAACTCTGTTTTATTTTGTGTGGTGAAGGTTTTGTGGAAGAGGAACCTTTTTTTATTAATATAAGAAAGTATTTGTTCAGTTTATGAGTTCTATTAACTTTTACTCCTATTTGTGCCTTGTTGTACAAGGGATATGCTAATTAATTTTAGTTGCTCATGCTTATAGAAGATATAATTTTTTTGTGAAAAACTATTGAGGGTTACAGGTCTGAAGTTAGTGTTGCATCATTTTGGTATCAGATAAAAATGGCTTAGAGAGGAGCTCAAATGGCTTGGGGATGAAGAGGCAGGAGGAATGTCAAATGGAGAGGTAATGTAGTGGATGAAGTACTTAGAAGGTCGTAGGCCCTTGAGGCTAGATTTCCTCATGAAGATTCTGATGAATAACAAGAGGTTCAAAGAGGACGAGCAGCAGTCCTAGACCCAATGGAATGGCTTATTGAGGCCATCACAAAACAAGAAACTAGATTCAAGTTTAAGATACCATATTTTAAAGGTGATCTAGACCCCAAAGTGTTCTTGGACTAGATTCAGGAGTTAGAAAAATACTATGACATGGAAGGAATTGAAGAAGATGATCCACGAAGGGTCAAAGTTGCAGCATCAAAGATGAAGTCTCATGCAACTCTATGGTGGGAAAATCTCCATAACACTAGGAGGAGTCAAGGAAAGGAGAAAATTAAGTTGTGGCCAAAGATGCTAAAGCATTTAAAATCTAGATTCATGCCATCAAATTATCAACAAAAACTTTTTAGAGAATTTCATAACTTAAAGTAGGAATCCTTCATATTTGCCTACACTGAAAAAATCATGAAGCTACAAATCAAGACTAATTTGCAAGAATATGATGAGTAGCATGTGGCTAGATATATTAATGGACTTGGATTCTAGCTTCAAAATGAGTTGGTTCTACTCAAAATAAGCAGTATGGATGAAGCGTATCAACTAGCCTTGAAGGTTGAGGAGAAACTAAATAAAGTCAACAAAGTGGCCAAAAGAGGTGGTCGTAGCTCAAATAGAGGAAGAGAGGGTTCCTCCAAATCAACTACTAAAGAAGAGATCATGTTTAATGAGAAGCCAAACTTACAAGGGAGGGGTGACTTTAGAGGTAGAGGAAGAGGAAAACCATTCTTGGGAGGTTGGAAACCTTTGAGGTGCTATATTTGCAGTGAAGTTCATAGAGTTGTAGATTGCAATCAAAACCCCAAAAGAGCTATGATAACTCAAGAAGAAGAAGTTCCCATTGTAGAAGAAGTAGAAGTAGAGACATGAGAGAATTTGATGTTGAGAAGGACCATGGTAGTTGGGGACAAAGAAACAACCAAAGCTGACTGAAGGAGGAATAGTGTTTTTCAAACACAATGTAAGTGCAAAGATAAAGTGTGCAAGGTGATTGTTGATGGAGGGTCCACGAATAATTTGATAAGTATAGAAATGGTACAAAAATTTAATCTTTCTTGCATGCTCAAACCAAATCCTTATAAAAATTCTTGGTTAAAAAAGGATCATAGTGTGCTTGTGAGCCAGTCTTGCTTAGTTGAATTCAAAATTGGCCCATATGAAGATAAGGTGTTGTGTGATGTAGTGTCAATGGATGCTTGTCACTTGTTATTGGGTAGGCCTTGGCTATATGATAGAGATGTAATCTATCATGGTAGAGAAAATACCCATGAGATACAACATGGAGTAAAACTCCATATTTTGAAGCCTTTTAAGGAAAAAGGATCAACATGAATAACAACTTTATCACTATCTATAGTAGGGTGGAAATAATTTTTAAGAGAATCTAGGGGAGAGATATGTTTGTTAGTGTAATTAATTAATTAATTATTACACTAGCATAAGTTAACTTAGGGTTAATTAATCATATTAGTCCTAGGTTACTTTTTATCATTTAATAATGGTGTTGAGATAAGATTCCCTTCTAGAAGATGAGTTGTCTTTTCTAGAAGTTATCTCCATCTTGTTATCATTCCCTAGGCTAGGGTTTCATGTTGTCACATGAAGTGTGGTTTGTACACTTGGCAACATCTTATGCATTTTAGGTTTTGCACTTGCCTATTTAATCAGGCATATGTACTCTTTGTAATTAAGAATCCAGATCATCATAATAGAATCTCTATTTTGAATGTCATTATCATACTTTCTGTGTGGGTGAATATTTCTTCTTGGCAAAGGTCCTCCATTGAAGTCTGCAGCTTCATCAAGGCAACCTGTGTATCCAGCATTCCAACATGGTATCAGAGCCATTCCATTAAAGGTTCATCCCAGTATCAAGAAAGTTGGGCTACAGAGATTCTTGCAGGCTTGAAGGTTTTCTTTGCAGGCTAGTTGGTTCTGACCAAGCTGTTTTCTGGTGCAAATCAGGCTCTATCCAACCTCTCCATTGCGCTTAGAAGGCCTCAAAACCTACAGATCACCTGCCCATTTGTCCGATTTGGACATATTTCATCCGGGAGCCATTTGAGGTATCTAGGGTTTTTTGCATTTTTGTATGATCCATATAGTTTTTGCAGAAATAAAATATCTCCTGTCAGTCCTCCATCATGGCCAATTTTTTTTAGGTCATTGGGCATTTTTTATTTCTGAAAACGGACTATTTTTTCTATAAGACTGGCAAAAATTTCATTTGCGGGCGACCTAGCATTTTATTATACTGTCAGAATAAATATTTTTCTGTGGACTATTGCTTTTTGGTTTGGTCAGCATTAATATTTCTGCAAGTTTTTAAAAAAAAATTCAGTTTTTTTTGAATTGCCAATATTGGCATTATTCAAAAATTTGGGGGGTCGTTTGCTTTGGTTGGCCCACCGACCAGTCTGCAGACAGTTGGCCGACCGCTGTCACATCCGGCCGCCTGTCACCAATGTTCCCACCGACCGTCATGCCCCCGTCCTATCCGTGATCACCGAGCATCCTCAGGCCGGCCCTAGCATCAATCACCTCAGCGACTGACGGCTCCGCTCCATCCAACGGCGCCGCCCTGGAACCGCCCGAGATCTCCACCCATCTGCTACTCTGACGCCACCCGATCCAGGGGTGCATTTTTTTTTTTTTTGCCAGCTTTATGCCCTGCGGTCATATCAGCGACCGAGGGCCGAATTTTTTTTTCCCAGGGGTGCTTGATCTTTGCACCTACTTAGCCTGAAGGCCCTAATAGGGCAGATTTTTTCATTTTATCATATCTTTTCACCAGGGTATCAAAAATCTGCAAACGAGATACTGTCGGAAAGGGAATTCAGTGCTCTTTCCAGTGGTGACATCCATTCTAGGAAATTTTGTTTCCAAAACAATCTACAGTCAACTGAAGTCAAAACCCTAATTTGGACATAAAGGCTCATATCTTCGCAATCGTTGATCAAAATTCAGTGATTCTAGCAGCATCAGGAAGGTCATTCAGAGCTCTTTTCATCCGTCCATTCACTTTAACCAGTTTTAGCTCCAGGTACTCTTGCATTGGTTTTGTTCAATTTGGTGTATTTGTTCAATAACTTGGATATCCTGAAGCTTGGGAAAATGTATTTTGTTTTGGGTTGCATCACTTCAGTTGCATATCAGTTTTGGAAGTTTCTATTTGATATTGAAGGTCATTGTCTTTGTATTTTGGAGAAATTTGTTTGTACATTATGGGGCTTGCATATTATCCTTCTCTAACTATGTTGCACAAGGGAAACTATAAACAATGGTGAGATGGGATCATCCACCATCTCCAAACACTTGAATTGTTGCCACATTTGTATGGTACGGTTCCCCATCCAGGTCAAGGTATTCAAAAATTTGCTTGGAGTTGCAGTAGATATAATGTTTTAGCAGTGATTGCAATGCATGTTGATTATGATATTTTGGAATCTATTGATCATTGTGATAGTCCTCACATCCTTTGGACTAAGATTTGGGAGATATATGGAGATTCAGATACTCCACCCTTCCTTGATGGTCATGATTCAGAATGTCAAGTTTAAGATCAAGTACCCCATGATGATATTGCTATGCAGGAGGTTGTTTGTTTGGATTGCCTTGACTCTTTCGAAGAGGTTGGCAAGGTTGCTTCAGATGATTCTTCTTCTCCATCAGAGATAGTTGGCATCCCTTCACATTCAGTGATTCCTTGTCCAGAGTCATTGATTGAGGCTTCCATCATCATCATTCATCAGGACACATGCAGTTTTTCAGACTTGACATCACAGGATGGCTTTGTTTCAGGTATCACTGACTTGGCTACTTCTACAGGTTTGGAGGACATTCTTGAGGGGATATCACTCCTCTATTCAGATATTTCATATATGAGACTTCCTCCATCTTCATCGCAATTTCTTCTGCATCTACCATTAGATTGGATTCAGTCTTCTTTCAGTGGTTTTGGGGGGGGCAATCAAGTCTCCATCTATTCCTTTCCTTCCTTCAATTCCTATCCGGAATGGGAAGCATCTCTGCACTTGCACTTGGTTTTGTTTCTTCCGAAAGGGAGACAAGTTGTTTGTCGACATTGGATCATATTTTGTCTACATACACTTACATTTTCTTGCAGGTGATCACATCTTTTGGGGGGGCTATATAGTCTCTCTATTTCTCTCCTATGGGGGAATTTTCATTATATTGTATCCTTGTGATGATTGTTGTCCTTGGGGGGATGATGTTGAGTCCTCCAATCATCACTTTTCTGCATTTCATCTCCTTTTTTGGAGAGGGGTTTTCTTCCCATTGGGTTTTTCCTCTTTTCTCCATTTGTGGGAGATTAGTTGCTTTTTCATCCTATGTACATGGGTACCTAATATGGCCATCAGCCGGGACCCATCATCATCATCATGCATAATCATTGCATTTTCATTTCCTCCCTAAGTTGCACTTATGGGGGGGTGTTAGTGTAATTAATTAATTAATTATTACACTAGCATAAGTTAACTTAGGGTTAATTAATCATATTAGTCCTAGGTTACTTTTTATCATTTAATAATGGTGTTGAGATAAGATTCCCTTCTAGAAGATGAGTTGTCTTTTCTAGAAGTTATCTCCATCTTGTTATCATTCCCTAGGTTAGGGTTTCATGTTGTCACATGAAGTGTGGTTTGTACACTTGGCAACATCTTATGCATTTTAGGTTTTGCACTTGCCTATTTAATCACGCATATGTACTCTTTGTAATTAAGAATCTAGATCATCATAATAGAATCTCTATTTTGAATGTCATTATCATACTTTCTGTGTGGGTGAATATTTCTTCTTGGCAAAGGTCCTCCATTGAAGTCTGCAGCTTCATCAAGGCAACCTGTGTATCCAGCATTCCAACAATGTTATCTGTTGTACTCGCAAGGAAAAGAGAAATCAGATTAGAAAACAATTCCTTTGGAAATGTAGGAATTGCTACAACAATATTCATACTTGACACCAAGTGACCTACCAACTGGTTTGCCTCCCTCTAGAGGCATTACTCGCCATATTGATCTAATTCCTAGTGCTAAGCTTCCAAATCAAGTGGCTTATAGATTGACTCCTCTAGAAAATGAGGAAATGAGGAGACAAATAATAGAACTAATGGAGAAAGTATTTGTGAGAGAAAGTATGAGTTCATGTGCCATACCTGCTCTACTCTCCCCTAAGAAGGGATGAAAGTGGAGAGTATGTATGGATTCAAGAGCCATTAATAAAATCACCGTGAAGTATCAATATCCACTACCTAGGATGGATGAATTATTGGATTGCTTTTCAGGCACTAAGATCTTCTCCAAGATTGACCTCAGAAGTGTTTATCATCATATTCAAATTCAGGAAGGTGATGAGTGGAAGACTGCCTTCAAAACCCAAGATGGATTATTTGAATAGGTGGTGATGCCATTTGGATTGTCCAATGCTCCAACTACCTTCATGTGAACAATGAACCAAGTATTTAGAATGCACATTGGAAAATTTGTAATAGTATATTTTGATGATATCTTAATCTTTACTAAATCATTGAAGAAGCATGTAGAATATTTAAGGATAGTACTTGACATACTCAGGGCAGAAAGGTTATTTATCAACCATGAGAAGAGTGAGTTTTGCAAAGATAAGTTGGTATTTTTAGGAAATGTTATTTCATCAGATGGATTGAGCATGGATCCAGAAAAAGGTCAAAGCTATTCTTGAGTGGTCTACTCCTCTAAGTATTACTGAGGTGAGGAGCTTCTATGGTTTAGTAATTTTTTACAAAATATCCATCAATAATTTCAGCAGAATAAGTGTGCCATTAATTGATTGCATAAAAGGGAAGGTATTTAATTTGAATAAGGCAACTGATATTAGTTTTGAGCATCTCAAGAAGGTTACAAAATCACCTATCCTTGCTATACCTAACTTTGAGAAAATTTTTACAGTTGAATGTGATTCTTTAGGGGTTGCTATTGGGGGAGTGTTAAGTCAAGAGGGGAAACCAGTTGCCTTTTTTAGTGAGAAATTAAATGAAGCTAAAAAGAGGTACACCACTTATGATAAATAATTCTATGTTGTGGTACAAGAATTAAAATATTGGAGGAACTATCTCTTACATAAGGAAATTTTTTTCATGACTGACAATCAAGCTTTGAAGTATAAAAATTCACAAGGTAAGTTGTCCCACAAACATGCTAAATGGGCTTCGTTTTTGCAAGCTTGTACTTTTGTTGTGCAACATAGAAGTAGTAAAACCAATGTAGTGGTTGATGCATTGAGTAGAAGACGTCATTTATTGGTTGTTATGAGTCATGGGCTAGTTGGTTTTGAGGAGATGAAGGAGGAATATGCAAATGATCCTCATTTTAGCAACATCATGACAATTTTAAACAATCCAAACCATACTCATTTGCAACCATTTGAAAACTACATGTTGTTAGATGGATTATTATTTAATGGATCACAACTTTGTATTCCCTTTGGATCACGAAGGGAAAATCTTGTAAGAGAGATGCACTCAAATGGATTAGGTGGGCACTTTGGAAGAGATACGAATTTTAGATTAGTAAGTGAGAAGTTCTTTTGGCCCAATATGAGAAGAGACGTGAACAATTTTGTTGTTTCTTGTAGGGTGTGTCAAACAAAAAAAGGAAGAAGTCAAAATATAGGTTTATACATGCCCTTACCCATGCCAAAGGAGCCATGGATTGATATCTCTATGGATTTTGTTTTGGGGATTTCAAGAACCCAAATAGGCAATGATTCAGTGTTTGTAGTGGTGGTCCATTTTTCTAAAATGTCCCATTTCATACCATGTAATAAGACCAATGATGCAAGTCAAGTGGCACATTTTTTTTTCAAAGAATTTATTTGGTTGAATGGTGTTCCAAAAATAATAACAAGTGATAGATACCAATTTCTTGAGTCACTTTTGGAGGGTTTTGTGGAAGAAATTGGATAGTAGGTTGCAATTTAGTTTTGCATACCATCCCCAAACAGATGGTCAAATAGAGGTGGTGAATAGAATCCTAGGTAATCTATTGAGGTGCTTAGTTGGGGAGAATCCTTGGCAATGGGATTTGGTGATACCTCAAGCTGAGTTTTCCTATAACTCTAGCATAAATAGATCAACAAATAAGTCTCCTTTTCAAGTTGTATATGATGCAAATCCTAAAGGACTTGTAGACTTAGCTGATTTTCCAATAATTCCACATAATAACCAAGAAGCTACATAATTTTTAGAGAATATTCAAGATATACATTATCAAGTTAGTCTTGAATTGAAGTCCATGAATGAACAATATAAAAAGAAAGCTAATTTTCATTGGAGAAGAAAAGTTTTTCAAGAGGGAGAATTGCTCAGGGTACATCTACACAAAGAAAGGTACCCCCAAGGAGCCTACAAAAATTTGAAGCCCAAGAAAATTGGACCATGCAAAATCATTAAGAGGATAAATGACAATTCCTATAAAATTGAATTACCTGCAAATTTGGACATTAGTCTCGTCTTTAATGTTGCTGACCTTTATACACATTCAGCTGGAACTAGTGAAGAACAGTTAGAAGATGAGAAAAATAAATGGGAAAATTAAAATTGGGCCAAGCATTTGCCAAGGAAGAAAAGAGAGCAGATTGAACAAGTAATAGATACCAAATAGGTGGCTACTCGACCCAGTTCTTATAAGTTGTATTTTGTTAAGTGGAAGGGCCTGCCTGATTCTTACAACTCTTGGGTCTCAAAAGATGACTTGCTTAAGTATAGAAAATATTTTCCTCCTCATGTACCAGAACCAGAAGAGCCAAGAGATCCTCACCTTCCTTTTAAAGAAGAGGAGGATGATGCAGAGCATTAACACCTTTAAGAATGTGGAGCATTAATAGCTCCCTCCTGTATGTGGAATTGGTTGGGAACTAACCAGTCTTTTTAGGACTGTTACATACTATTTTTAGGCTTCATTTTAGAGTAGTTTAATTTTTTTTAGTTGTGGTCCATTGACAGTTGTCTCTAGTATGTTTTTAAGTTGAGTTAGTTTGGAGTCTTAATAATTGGGGAATTCTTGAACATGATATGTAGACAACAGACTCACATTTTTCTGGGGAAAACAAAAGAAACTATGTTTTATTTTGTGTGGTGATGGTTTTTTGGAAGAGGAACCTTTTTTTATTAATATAAGAAAGTGTCTGTTCAATTTCTGAGTTCTATTAACTTTTACTAATGTTTATGCCTTGTTGTAAAAGGGATATACTAATTAATTTTAGTTGCTCAAGCTTTTAGAAGATAGAACTTTGTTGTGAATTTTTATTGAGGGTTGTGGGTCTGAAGTTAGTGTTGCATCACCATGGTTTAGGTGCCCATGTGAAGGCCATGTGAGAATTGAGTAATTTTTATTATTTTAAGATTTATTCTCTAAATGGGGCATGTGTTTTCTAAGGAGGTATTTTTCTTGCAATTTTGGAAAACCATAGTTTTTTTTCTCATTCACAAAACTTTATATATTGATGCCTTGTCATTGTGAGAAGTGGGCTCTCGGGAGTTATAGGTTTACATAACCAAAATTTGTTAGAATGGATATAGATTTGAAGACTCTAAAACTTGTAGATTTATGCACATAGAAAGCCTATGTGTAAAGGGAGCTTGTGAGCTTCCATGTTTTGTAATCCATATCAATTCAAAATAATATAATATATTGTTGCATTGTTGCAATTTGTTGTGTGGTTGTTTGTTTTATATTTGGAAGGAGGCATGGCTTTTCTTGGGCGAAGAGGAAAATATATTTTGTTGCAAGTTTTGAAGGTGTGTTGCAAAAAAAAATGGATTATGATGTCCATGATTTAAGATCAACAAAGTTGGTTGTTGAAGAATGTGGATTGAAGAGTCAATTTCACAATTCAGGGAGATGATAGGAAGAAGAGGAATTTGAGTTTGTATTTGATGAATTTTTTCTATCATATAGCATATTTATATCTGTTTTCTAATTATTTACATCAGCCCATATGGTTGCAAAATAATGTATTTTCAGAAATGTTAAGCTATTATGTAATTTCAGGAGATTTTGAATGAAATACAAAAGACTAATTATTGCATATTTTTGTGTTGTTTCAAACAATTTAGAAGTTTCATCTTATGTTTTTGAGAGTTTTTGATTGAGGGTTGGATCCTTCTACATCAACTAGAAACTCTTATAACAAATGTGCAAGCTGAAATTTTCTATTTTCTTTAAAAATGTACCTTTTCCGAATAACATGTAATAATGTATAGGATACAATCACATTCATAATTTTGTATTCATATCATTGTTATAGAAAACAATTGTTAGAATAAAGATACTAGAACATAATTTTTAAATTTCCATTATCCTTCATGAAAGGTGGAAAATTGTTTTGGCTTGCTTCTAGGGTTTATGACCTAGAAGAACAATCTTCACTAACTTTCACTCAAGAACAAACCCTTGAGATCTCAATGCAAAGGGAAAAGAGATCTTGCAAGAGAGTTGTTCTGGGGGCTAAATATAAGATAATAAAGGGTTCACCACCAAGTTTAGACTTGGAAAGATAAATGAAATGCAAGATGCAACACTAAACCCTAATTCAATGCAATGACCTATAAAATGACCTAGAAAGGTAAATGAAGCAAAACAAAAAGTAGTAAGATGAATGGTGTGCACTTGGAAATCTGGAAATGAATGGAAGGAGCTCTGAAACATTATAGAATTTGACTTTAATGCTAACTGGGACTCATTCGCCAAGCTAGGCGAGTCAGTCCAGAATCTTGGTTTTTGTCCAAGAACAAGAATCTGCCAAATGGGTATCTGAATCTACAAAAATTGAATTTTGACTGAAACTAGGAATCATTCGCCAAAAGTGGCAAATAAATCCAGTTAGGTATTTTTGAAGCTTCAAAGTTTGAATCTTCCCTCCTTAGTCTGCTTAATCTATTTCTACAAGTTTTTGGATCTGAATCTCTGTAAATCGACCTGTAGGTGTTCTCCAATGTTCTCCAAGGCTTAATGACAACTTTGACAACTTTATGCACTTTGAATTCTTCCAATATTTCTCTTTGATGTGCCTTCAATCTAGACCTACAATTACATTAAAAAAAGAGGGAAAAATATTGTTTTATTAGTGGATAGGGGTTTGCCTTGGTCAAACCCTATTTTGGTAATCAAACCTTGAAGTAGAATGAAATAAGAATGGAGAATGAACAAAATATGATGTTGCAACTCACCAAACTCTAGACATGAAGTGTTGTGAACATGTGTGAGATGGCGCCAATGGATGTAGATCTTGACTCTTGCTTGGATAAAATAGATCTTGAATTGAACACTTGCTTGAATCACAAAATCCTACATCACAATTGTTAGCTCAAAAACAAACATGCTGCATGAAGTCTTTGACATGATGATTGATGCTTCAATAATGCTCTAAAATTCTTCATAATATGCTAGGTTGAAGACTCTTGAATGCTCTTGTAAATGCTGTAATTCTCTTGTGAAATTAATTATGCTAGTATGAATGCTTTCACAAAATTCTTAGGTGAAAATGAGTGAAAAAACCTTGTATTTATACTCAATTATGCAAGAATTCCCGAAATGACAACACTACAAGCCGACACTAGATCTAGGAGGATAAAATCCTACCAATAATTTGAATTAATTTTGATTTTGGGCTACAGGAGACTCATTTGCCTAGGGTGGAAAATGAGTCCCATCAGGCATAATGTATGGGACCAAAATTTAAAAATTCTTAGAAATGTGTGGAACAAGGTTTAGGACCCAAAAATCTAGGTGGGAATCATTCGTCCAAGGTGGTGAATGAGTCCCAAATCACTAAATATGGGTCATTCAAGCTTGAAACACCTGAATTATGATTGGCTAATGATTTGTGTCGAGATTATCCTTGAAAAGATGCAATAAATGAGGCTTGTGGATGTAAAATAAGGCTAATTAAAGAATAAGAAATCCCAATTATTAATGAAAACCCTAGAAAAGTGTGAAAGTGTGTTACAACACTTTAAATAAGGTAGTATTAAGGTTTATTAGGTGTAGTTAATTAATAAAACCTTAGAAAAGTGTGAAAGTGAGTTACAACACTTTAGCAAGGTACCATTTAAATTAACTAGTTCACAAGGGACAAGAACCTAATGTGAATGTGTCAACCATATTACAACACTAAATCAAGGCATCACAATTTATCAAGGAGGGCCCAAACAAGTGTGAAAATGTCACCAACGACATTTTTTGGCACTACATTTAGCCCCCACTTTAGTGAGAGGATGAACTTGCTTCAAACTCACACTAAAGTAGACAAACATGCATCAAGAGGGGTCCAAGTGTGCCAATGCCGGTGAGATGGGATGAAAACGATCAAGAGGGGTGATCAAACCCCCAAGATGAAGATCTCATGGAAAACCAACATAGGCACAAAAGAAGACACATAAAAATGATATAAGGGCAACGACAAAGCACAAGCATGTCAAAGACATAAAGAGAATGAAACAAAATGAAAAAGAAAAAGGGAGAATCAAGTTTTGAATGTTTTTCCACCACGATGTGGATCATATCAAGGTTGTTTGTCCACAAAAAATCATACTCTCTCTCAGGCAACGAAACTTCAAGCTATCTATTGGGTGAGAAGTCCAAGAAGGTGAGACACATACACTCATGGCTAGTATGCACTCACACACACACACGAGTGGCTAATGGAAATTCATGCCCTTTTTGGCTTCCCATCAAACCATACCAAATTTATACCTCCTAATAACTTTGATAAGGTGCCATGCAAAAATGATCTTCGAGCTCCATGAGAAAATCAAAGCTTTGTATGCTTAGAACTCATGAACAAACCAGATGGATCTATAGGCATGTAAGCTATGTTATGCAAGGTGGCCATATAGCTAAAAATGAAAATATAGCAATAAGGAACGTTCAAATAAGTCTTGATTAATTCATGTGAGGTCTTTAACTTAGGGAATATTATGCCTAATGTCTCCAAGAGAGGACTAATCAAAGAATAGAAGATTCACAACTTAGGGGATGCAATGTGTCACATCAAGCCACTAATAGGAATGTAATATGCTAAGAGAGATCACACTCTTGAAAGGAATAACACCCAATGTCATCCACAAAGCATAAAACACGTCCTATTAAGTAAGAAGACTGCACCATGAACCATGAAAAAGAAAAAAATGCAAAATAATAATGCCAATGTATGCCCCCAATTTAAAGAAATTGTTAAACACCATACTGTGAGAAATTACTTTAAAGTACCAAATGATAAAGAAAATAGTAAATAAGATATGAGAGGAAACTTGGAAAGCCCTATTCCAAGTCATATGTTTCCAAGTAATGCTACACCATGCAAAAGAAAAGGAAAAAAGAGGGGTTTCCGCCAAAAATGAAAACACCAAACACATAAGGGATCTATGGATTTGGGGTTAGTATGTTCTAGCTACAATGTTTTTAGAGAGCATGAAACTATCATCATTCCCCAAATACACATAGAATTGGAAGAATAACACAGAGAGAGCTAACACAAAGAGAGCGAAAACAAAGAAAAAACTTTCAGGTCAACTTGGAAATGACATGAATGTCTCGATGCCTTGTCTCATCCCAAAAAGGAAAAGACAAGACAAATGAAAAAGAGAAAGAAAAAGAAAAGGAAAATCCTTTTGGGTCAACATGAAAGAGACATGAATGTCTCAATGCCTTGCGTCACCCCCAATAGGAAAACACAAGACAAATGAAAAAGATAAAGGAAATTTTTTTGGGCCAACATGCAAGAGACATGAATCTCTCAATTCCTTGCATCATCCCCAAAAGGAAAACATAAGACACATGAAAAATGTCTACGACATAGAGAAGAATGAAGGTACAAATATAGGAATGTCACAAAGAGAGAGATACATCAAACATAATAGCATGAGGGATCACAATACACACATGCAATCACACAAAAGAAAATGAAAAAGAAATAGTGTAAAGAGACTAGTAAGGCACATGCGTGTCAACCTAAAGCAGGTCATCTGCATCCAATTGTGTTCATTGTATATCAAAGGAAGACAAATAGCCAAAGGGACAATATCAAGTGTTGAACTAGGACCGTCACCAGGTTCAACACTCTTCTTAGGAGAATTGTCATTTAAGCTCATGGAAGAGGGAAAAATGTATTCAATTAATTATGCACCTCTTCATCAATTTCAACAACTTCCTCATTGTTATCTAAATTAATCACAACAAGAGTTCAAATGATAATTTCCAAGGAAGGTTTCAACTGTTGTTATGGATATTGTATTGGAGTGCTTTGTTTCGGTGTGGGGGTAGATTCATCATGCATTGCTTCAGTCAAGTTTGGATTTTGATTTTCTTTGTTAATTTCTTCATGTAGTCTGTGAGCAAGGGCACGACGTCTACGCCTACACTCTCTAGCACCTCTATTTCTTTTACTCATATTTTCAAGTTGTGTTTTATGTAGGAGTGGGTTGATCAACCATCAGTTTCTTTTCTTCCCTAAGGGGAGGAATGAAAGGAACCACAGGAGGTTGTCCAACCACTTTCTCTTTGACTTTGTAAACTTGTTTTATTCTAGGAGGTGTGACCGGATTGTTTTCGTTATCTCTTGGTCATTTATAGGAGGTAGGTGAAGGTTCTATCTTAGGTTGGTCTTGGTTGTTTGGAATTTCTTTAGGCTCAATCATGGTTTCATTTAGGATGGTAGGATTGGTTGTAGGTTGAGGCATGTTTTAGAGGGATAATTATGCTATCTTCTTTGCCTTGAACTTTTGATAGGACAAGAAAAATAAGTCTTCTCATGGTTTTATAGGCTCTATAGGCTCGGACCAAAAGAAATCTATGGAAAATTTTCCATGGGAGGACAAAGGGTTAAAGCTACTATGGTGGACAGTGAAGATTCCATTGTCAAAGGGAAACTTTAAGCATTTATGCACAACCGAAGGGATGACATTCATGGGGCGAAGCCATGGGTAGCCTAGCTTCACATGAAATTGGTCTGACTATGGGATGATAGAGAATGAGATATCTAATGTTTTTGGTCCTATTTACAAAGGAAGAGTGATTGATCACATTGTAGGGTAGGACAAAACCATTATGCATCTCGATTCATGCTTTCAGTTTATCACATATTTATTGATAGAGTTCATACAAAAGTAAAGATTCCTCTGTGATCACATTCTCTCCACATATGAGATCTATTAGTATCCCATTAGTGGGCTTATCATAGATACAACCTGCTATGTAAAGAGGGCCAACCGGCTAGGTACATCTATCACTCCTACCATATCATCCATAGGATCATAATCTATAGAATTATATTGAACAATATCATTATTATCATCATCTATATCAACATTCATCACATCATTCTTTGCAGTTTCGTTAGCTTTGACAAATGAAACGTTATGATTAGGCATGGGGTTGGTAAATATTTGAAAATTTTGGTTAGGAGGGGCAATAGACTTATTTCTATGATCATTAACACCTCCAAAAAAAATATGACCGAAATCAATGAGGTCTTGCACTAGATGTTTAAGATGCTTACAATGTTTTGTGTCATATCCATTCTATCAGTGATAATGGCAATAAGAATATGATCTAGGATTGTGTGCTTTAATGGGGGGTAGGGTAATAATATTTTGTTCTATGAGTTGTGAAATTATATTATGAAGGGTATTGAGTAAGGGAGTGAATTATCTTTTTGGGTACCCATAGCTAAAGGGTATCATGGATTTAATAGCAACTACTTGGTTATTGACATTCTGAGTTGTTTGTTGAGGGGGATTGAATTGTGGGAAACCTTTATGCTATTTTCTAAAAGGTTGGGAATTGTTTTGGTTTGTAAGCTCTGATTTCTCAATTCGGCTAGGAGTGGATTTTGTATTTCGACTACTAACCAAATTTTGATAATCACATAGGGAAGTACACAAGTGCATAAAGGATGGGAATTTCATCATGGTAAGCTTATCTTGTATCTTGCTTCATAAAAAATTTATGAACATCTTTTGAAGATGAGGGTCGAGAACCTTGACATCGATTTGAGAATAAAGCGATTGATAGCATGAGATAAAGTTAGTTATCTTTTCATATTCTTCTTGCTTGCATTTCATTAAATCGGCCAAAGTCATCTTAGGAGTCATATGCACTTGGAAATGATTAAAAAATTCCTCAACAAGTTCATTTAATGAAAAAATTGAATTGTTTGGTAATGAAGAGAACCATTCCAAGGCAGTATCTTTCAACCACCTAGGGAAAATCTTAGCCAAGATTTTATCATCAAGGAGAAAGTCACTACAAAATGTGGTATAGGAATTAACATGGTTAGAAGGATCTCCCTTTCCTCCATATTTTTTGAATCTAGGAACCTCTACACCTTGTGGAACTGGTGTTTGCAATATCTCTAAGGACAATGGACTACTTTTGACATAATATGTAGGTGGGTTTTTTTAATTGTGGTTGATGGTGGAAATTTGTTTTTGAAGAGATGAAATGGTTTGGAAGAGTTGATTTATGAGACGGTCATTGCTTGTGTTATGAGATGGAAGTGAAAATGGTGAAGGGGTGTATGTATTTGAGGGACAAGTGAAAGGAATTCTTATAGGTGGTAAGGTAGTAGGAGATATGACATGTGATGCCACAAAGGTACTAGGGATGCTAGCGGAAATACCCAAAGAAGGAATCACATTACTAGTTGGTTGTATTTTTTTTGTGATTTGAGGGTTGGTATAGGTAGGTATTGAGGCAATTGTTGTGGGAGGAGGAATTTGATTTCTTCCTTGTCTTGTGGCATTGCTTGTAGGTAAAGGAAAACTAGTGGTTGAGGTGAGGTGCTTTCCAAATATTTGAACCATGTTTTGCATAAGGTCAAGTCCATTTTCTCTTTCAAGCATGTGGTGAATGTTATCTATAGTAGGGATGGAAGTAGTTGAAAATTGTCATTTTTCACTTGATGTTGTAGGTTTTCTAAATCTTCATGGTTGTGAATTATTTTTTCTTTTGGGACACTATCATTACTTGTTTTAGCATGCATCACACTACTTGAAGGAAAAGAGTTGTTAAGGGTATGGTCCATACCTAGTGTACTAGTATCAATACTAGGAATGAAAGAGCTAGACAACCCAAGATCCAAAACGATTGTGCTATCATAGGATGACAAGTCTTGAACTTCGGCTCACTATAGTATTAGCAAAATGATACCAAATACTCATGCAAGGGCTTCTAAATACAATGTGAATGCAAATGCAATGTAAGCTAAGAACAATGAAATTCTTATAACAAAATTTTTGGAAATAGAAATAGAAAGGCAATAACAACAAACAAAAACTTGGAAATAGAGATTTAAATGCTAGAAAATGTAGTGCAGAATCTGCATTGGGGCTGATTTTCCCAAGGTGGCGAATGAGTCCCAATGAGATTTTTTTTCAAATTTTTTAGAAATTTTCAATTAAATTTTATGCTTTTTTATTTTTTATGATCCAGGTATCTTACATGCAAATTTAGTTTTTGTTTGATTTTCAATGAAATGAGATGCAAAAATGTAAGCTATATGAGCTTTCACTAATGCAAAATTTGAAACCCTAGAATGCAAATTAACCAATGCAAATCCTAATGTAATGTTAATGCAAGAAAAATCTAGGATGATAATGCACTCCGAATCAGAATTATGATGTTCTAAATGCAAGTTCACCAAAATGAAAGGTGGAATTTTTTTTGGCTTACTTCTAGGGTTTAGGACCTAGAAGAACAATTTTCACTAACTTTCACTCAAGAACAAACCCTTGAGATCTCAATGAAAAGGGGAAAGAGATCTTGCAAGAGGGTTGTTCTATGGTCTAAATATAAGCTAATAAGGGGTTCACCACCAATTTTAGACTTGGAAAGAAAAATGAAAAGCAGGATGCAACTCTAAACCCTAATTCAATGCAATGACCTATAAAATGATCTAGAAAAGTAAATGAAATAGAGTAGAAAGAAGTAAGATGAATGGTGTGCACCTAGAAATATGGAAATTACTAGAAGGAGCTCTGAAACACTAGAAAAATTGGATTTAATTCTGATTGGGACTCATTCACCAAGCTGGGTGAATTAGTCCAAAATCTAGGTTTCTATGTGGGAACAAGAATCTGCCAAATGGGTATTCGAATCTGCAAAAATTTGAATTTTGACTGAAACTAGGACTCATTCTCTAGAAGTGGAAAATCAGTCCAATTAGGGATTTTTGAAGCTTCAACATTTGAATCTTCCCTCCTTAGTCTGCTTAATCCACTTCTGTAATTTTATGGATCTGAATATCTATAAATTGACTTGTAGGTGTTCTCCAATGTTCTCCAAGGCTTAATGACAACTTTGACAACTTCTTCCAACCTCTCTCTTTGATGTTCCTTCAATTTATAAATGAAATCACACACAAAAGAGAGGGAAAAATGTTGTTTTATTAGTGGATAGGCGTTTGCCTTGGTCAAACCCCATTTTGGTAATCAAACCTTGAAATAGAATGAAATAAGAATGGAGAATGATGAATGAAAAAAATATGATTTTGAAACTCACCAAAATCTAGCAATGAAGTAATGCAAACATGTGTGAGATGGATCCAGTGAATGTAGATCTTGAATTGAACACTTGCTTGAATCACAAAATCCTACATCACAATTGTTGGGTCAAAAACAAACATGATGCATGAAGTCTTTGACATGATGATTGATGCTTCAATAATGCTCTAAAATTATTGATAATATTCTAGGTTGAAGACTCTTGAATTCTCTTGTGAACTTAATTATGCTAGTATGAATTCTCTCAAAAAATTCTTAGTTGAAAATGAGTGAAAGAACCTTGTATTTATACTCAATTATGCAAGAATTCTCGAAATTACAACACTACAAGCCGACACCAGATCTAGGAGGATAAAATCCCACCAATAATTTGAATTAATTTTGATTTTGGGCTATAGGAGACTCATTTTCCTAGGGTGGTGAATGAGTCCCGTCAGGCATAATGTATGGGACCAAAATTTAAAAATTCTTAGAAATGTGTGAAACAAGGTTTAGGACCCAAAAATCTAAGTGGGACTCATTCGCCCAAGGTGTCAAATGAGTCCCAAATCACTAAATTTGGGTCATTTAAGCCTGAAACACCTAAATTATGATTGACTAATGATATGTGTCAGGATTATCCTAAAAAAGATGCAATAAAAGAGGCTTGTGGAAGTAAAATAAGGCCAATTAAATCATAAGAAAGCCTAATTATTAATGAAAACCCTAGAAAAGTAATAAAGTGTGTTACAACACTGTAAATAAGGTAGGATTAAGGTTTATTAGGTGTAGTTAATTAATGAAACCTTAGAAAAGTGTGAAAGTGAGTTACAACACTTCACAACACTTTATCAAGGTACCATTTAAATTCATTAGTTCCCAAGGGCCCAAGACCTAATGTGAATGATTCAACCACACTATAACACTGAATCAAGGTATCATTAAGCTCAATTCAGCTAGGAGGGCCCAAAAAAGTGTGAAAATTCCATCGACGACATTTTTTGACACTACACTTCATAAAAATATTACAAGATTATTGTTGTCATTTCATGGCCCCCTTCATCACCCATCAATCATAACCAATCTAAGAGATTTGAAATGGTCCATCTTCTCAAAATGGTGTTTTTGGTTGTTGTATTGATCCCCCCTTTCATGTCTTAGTCAAATACCCAAGTTGAAAAAACAAAATAGCTAAGTATTATTTTATCGGAGTTTCAAAGTTTTGGGGTTATCCATCCTTGCATACCTTCCCCTTTTATCCTGACTCCCCACTCTAATCCTTTCAAGATTGGCTAACTATTATTTAGTCAAAGTTTTAGAGTTTCAATTTTTTTCATCCCTATATTCCTTTCTTATTGCTCCCGAAACCCCACCCAGAAGCCTTGTGAAAGTTGCCTAAGTGTTTCTTATTGGCCTTTTGGCCTATTTAGTTTTCCCTTACACTCACGCCTCCTTGAAGCATCCCCAATCCTCAAATTAGAAAGTGTAAAATTATGCCTAAGTGTTAAGATGTTGTAGTTTCAGAGTTTCTCTTACCTCTCTAGCATTACTTGAAGTATTCTTGATCCCTAAAGTTGAAACATAATGATTCCTATGTGTTTTTTTCCGACCCTTCAGATTGACAAGGTTCCCCTTACATGTGTGTCATTCCTGGGCTTTCTCAACCCCCAAAGCCCAAAATTCTTCAAAATTCCTAAGTCCCTTATATCTATCAAAATTTTGAACTTCTTCATCCATCCATCCATCCCTTTTGAACTTGTCATCTCAATCATTCCTTCCCAAAATTTCCAACTCCCCAAAATTACCCTTAGTCCACTCTAAATTTATTTCCTCCATCCCATAGAAAGGTTGTTCAATGGAAGCCCAATGTCTAATGGGTAGGTGTTTTATCATGATATCGAAGGTGGACATTCCCACTTCATAGTCTTGATAGGTATGCAAATCAAAGGGAGCCTGATGGCCCAATAGTATGATAAGACATGAGCATTAAAGGTTCATATCGAGATATCGAAGGTTTTCATTCTCCTCTCCCAAGTTTAATGGTCAAATGGGTAAGTGATGTCTTGATACTCTAACAAATCTACTTTTCCTTTGTTGGAGGTTCACAAATTTTAATTTCATGACTAGGACATGGGAACAAAATCTCATCATAATAATTTTGATGTTATGTGTATTAACTCACCCACCTACCTACATCCCTTTTCCCACTAACATACCATATCCAACCCATCATTCCTTTTCTAAGAAAATTTAATTTCAAAAGTAAAATTTGCAGAAGGGGGATGGCCTCCCATACTCCTTGGGAGCATAAACACATGGTTGAAGGAAAATTTAGGTTTAAAAGATCATAAAAATCTAACAAGAAGACATGACCACCATGTCATGGAAAAATATAGCTATTTCCTAAGTTCCCAATGCAAGTTTGCACATTTCTTCTCTAGGTGACTTTCAGAATAATATATACATATTTATTTTCATTTCAAAGGGGTTCCTTCTCAATTTATCTACCAAAAAACTTACATTTTTACATTTTTCTACTACTGTAAATAGGCTCAATTCCCTTTAATCAATAATATTTCTCATTCCATCTCTTCTTAGTTCTAATAATTGTGTAAATTATGCTTATCTTCATGTCTAAATGAGTTTTACTACTTTTCTAGATATATGTTGTGTAAGAATGGTTTGTATGAAATATTCATGGATTATCTCTTCCCTCCTAGTGACTATTGAATACCTTACCTCCATATTTATTTGCATAAAGTGGTAAAATAGAGAACTGTTTGAGTCTTTCTAGTAGCTTTCATTGATTCCTTATGTTTTTTTGAGCATGGAAACCCATTTAATCTTGGTGCATCACCTCTTTTCCTCTTTTGAATTCTCCTCTCCCTTTTCCATGGAAAATAAATATAATAGTATTAGTTTGTAGGTTTAATATGTGTTGGGTTGGACCAAATATGCATCTAGTTATCAAAGGAACCAACCTTCTCTAGAGATCTGATTTCATTTGTAGGGTCCCACACCTTGAGATCATTCCCATTTTTTCACTAGATTGTCAAACAATAGATTCAACAAAGGGTGCAAATATAGGTGGTAGTATTTTGTCATGCCCGATGGGATAAGTTTTATGAGCTTTATATGATCCTACTGAGAAGATTGGTGTGATCTTAACAACTTCAATCATTGGTGTCAATTCTAAACACCTAATGACTCCAATCTCTTGTTTTCAAATTGAGTTGACTATTCATGCCAAGTATAAAAATGAGAGCTTCTACAAGAGGTAATTTTTAGTTCAATGAAATACCACCTTTTACTTTAAGAAGGAATGAATTGTTTATATCACTAGTTAGAAGAAATAGAAGCTCTGTATTTTCATATCCAAGAGCCAAATCTATGCCTCCATCTAATAGATTTCCTTAGCCAAAGAAACGTGCTACTAGTGGTTGTAGGACACTATTCCATACTATTCTTATGGTCATACCATTAAATCAAGTCTTTGTGACCTTCAATGAGGGTATCCCTCTTAACCTGCAACAATATGATGATATTCCAATCACAACCCTAAAGATAATCTCTTATTTCACTGATGAAAATCCCAACACCCCTACATAACACATTCAAGATGTCACAAAAATCTACTAAGTTTATAATATCATAGAGGATAGCGTAGTTTTTAGGCTCCTTTCTTCCTCCTTAAAAATAAAATTTCTTCAATGTTGTAGTGGATTGTGGCCCGATTCAATCCACAAAATGGATGAACTAGGTGAAAGTCTTCATGAATAGTTTGAAGAGAAAAGTAATCACCTATACTTGATAGAAAAAATAAGTACCATTAAAAAAGATCCTCATGAATTTATGGGAGAATTTAATTTTAGGCTTCATAATACATAGGATAGGATTCCTAATTTAGTGAAGCCCTCCCCAAACCATGCACTTTTATATTATTTATTTAGGATTTAAGCAATGATGTTGTTATGATATAGTCTATGGTAGGAGAAACCTTACCAAATGTATTTGACATTGCTATCAGAGAAAATAATTATTTAATTAAGGCAAAGAAGATAGCTCCTAGGCCTCCAGTGCCTTTGTTCCCATGATTTTCACTCATCCAATCCATCTTGGCTCCTATTCCTACAAAAATCAACCAACTAAGTACTTTCACTAATCCTTCTAATGAATTGCATGAAGTCAAGGCTTTGTTATAGAGCTTTGAAAATGATTCGGTGGCTCTAAAGAGGTGGAAATCACAGAACAAAAAACCATATTAGCCTTACAATCTGGCCTATCAATAGAGTAGGTAGCCTTACCAAGTAAATTATTAAGGGAAAAATAAAATGAGCTATGTAAGGCTATTGAATACCATAAATCTAAATAATGCAAGCTCATAAGGGTCCTTGTTCTAGCACAAAATAATTTGGCTCAATAACATGAATGGTGTAATTCATGTAATCAAACCCACAATAAAAATTCATGCAAAAATGAGGTACTTATCCAAGCTCTAATGGTTCAAGGCACAACAATTCTCCTACAACAATGGGTTGAATCATGTCATGTAGGAGTGTTAAAGTGAGAACATGTGCAAGGTGAGTCAATTTTGATGAATTGGGAGGAGGATATTTTTGGTGACGTCGATCAATAATAATTTATAATCTTTAATGAGGTCGATGATGATTTCTAGTCTTGTGATGAGAGCTATCCCATTTATGTACATCATAGTGATATGAACAAGATAGTGTATGCAACACAAAAAATATGGATGGATCAACTCATGGAGATATTTATTCAAATCCCATGACAAAGGTGGTGGACAAGAATTTTTTCTTGTTTGATTCCTTACCTTCCTTTGTTCATTTTTCTTATGTAAAGGTTGCTAAAGTTTGTGCACATGAGGATGACATAGACCATCGTGTGCCTAAAAATGAGACCATAAAAATTGACACCATTGCAACAATAGACATGGAGGATGATTTGTGTCATGGGTTTGGATGTCTAATGAGAGGTCACCAAGAAGAAGAGATCGAAACAAGGAGATAATTTGAAGAGTTTAGTTCTTCATTTGAAGTGTCTCATGGTTTCAACATTTGTGCTAATGAAGATTGCATCAATACACATGATAGTGATGAATTTTGGTTTTCTATTGTTCCTAATATTAGCAAGGTTGAGTACGATGTTTTCATCCAAGATGAAGATATGATCTCTTGCATTGGGGATGATGATGTTCCTGAATTTGATTGTTTCACTTGGAACCAACATATTTATATTGACAATGTTGAGCAACAACACATGGGAAAATATCACCCTGTTTCTCAACTTGATAATATGATAGAGCTTAAGAGTTTTTCATTTGATGTGCATGAGGAAGAGCTTCCCTATGTAAATCAATAGGCAAATATGACATATTTTTCATTGCCATGTGATTTTGAAACATTCTCTTTTTATTTTAGCTCATGTCATAAGGAGGTTAGTTGTTGTAACAAAAATGTTCCCTAGGGTGTAGAAATATTTTATTCCTCCACAAGTTGTATTTATTTTGATGCTAACCTATTGCAAAAAAAATTACTCATGTTCCTATGTACATGCTTGATGCATCATCTTATGAGTTTGGTCCTTATTTTTTGTGGCTACTCTACTATGATAAAGTTGACACTAAGCTAACTCTTCATTACAAAATAAATAGTTGCTCTTGGATGCATGCAAGAAGAGAGATTCAATGGTTTTAGTTGGGTAGTGAGTGCAACTGTGGTCAAATGGAGATCAAATCCTTCAAGAGACTTGTCTTTGATAGAGGCAAGTTGTGATGGTTTAGCATTTGGTTTTTCAAATCATGTACATAATAGATTTTTTGTTTTACAATAAGTTCTATTGGACACCTTGCATTCTCATTAGGATAATGTATGATTTAGTTGTCTATTTTTCTCCAAGTGTAGTCTACACACGTGTTTTTTTCATTTTGTTGTGCTTTGAGGAATTTTATAGTTTGTTAGGCTAGTTATCATTTTTGTTGTAAGGTCCCTATGAATTTTTTATCCTTGAATTTAGATGTGGTCAATTCCCGGGATAACCCCTATGAAACTTGTCCATTTTGTAGCCTACAAAATTTAAGCATTCAAAATGAGGCAAATCATACTTTCCCTTGTGCGTGGCCCCAAACCTCAAAACACCATTTTGAATGTTAACCTCTTTCAATTTTTTGAAATTTGCAAAATGGACAAAGTTGCAAAATTTCAATTTTCAATGTTCATGTTTTCTCGCTCATGTAGGAGTGTTGAAATTCAACGCTCCTACATATCCAATGCAAAAATAAAACATGCAAGGTCAGTGAATTTCACCGACCTTGCATGCCATTTATCAATTTTTTTAAAAGTGTATGCATGTCATTTTTCAACGCCCCTACAATTCAAAGTCCACACGAGTTGTAATTAATGCAAGTTTTAATTGAAATTTGAGGGTGTTTAAATTTTTTTTGTTTACTTTATTTTTCATTTTAATTTTTTTTAACCCTCCATTGCTCCCTACGAACTTTTTGTGGCATCTTGGTTTAATCGTGCTTGGATCACAAGAGGTTTTTCTTATTGATTCGAGCTAGGGTTTTCATTGATGACTTTTCTTTTTTGGGTATGCTATTTTCTTCCACCTTCATTTTTTCTAGGTTTTTGTTTAGGGTTTACATGTTGTCTTGGTTTGTTTAGTTTAAATTTTTTTTTTTTCCTAGAGTTAGTGTCAACTATGCTTGCAATTTTTTTATTTTCATTGTTTTCACAAACCCTAGTTGTATGTATTCATTCCCTACTTTTTGTGCATGTATATTACCTTGAGGGGTTTTTTTTTTCCATTTAAACTTCATCTCATTTGAAATGTGATCTACCAATTTTTTTTCATATGGTTTTGAGTGTCGAGTGCAGTTTAAACACCATGATACCCTTGTCCATCATGGGTATTAAACCTCACATTGCACAAATAAATTATCACAATCCAACATTAAAACTTTGAGAACCTTTCCCATGTCGATACATCAAAGGCCCACAAACATGTGCAGTTGTTTTATCATTGTTGTATCAATAAATTTCACTAATTATGCAATGAGCATTACATGCAATTTCAAGGATTTTTTCGAACATTACATATAATGTTTTTCATGCACAAGATTCTCCCCGTGTAGGTGTGATGAATTTCACCACATACCTTGCAAATATTTACCTTTTGATGCAAAGGGAGTGAAGTTCGCCACCATTCCATAGTTAAAACCAACCCATCAAATATGTCATAGCGCCAAAATTTCATGCTTTTGCATAAGATGCTCATGTGCAAATGCATGGTCATAAATTTTTTCCAACCTTGCACTTTGCAAATTCTTCCCATGTAGGATCGATGAATTTCATCGATCTTTCAATTAATTTCTTACCCCCATGCAAGGTCTGCAAATTTTTCTCACATTGCAATTGAAGAAGTGAATCATTCATTTAATTAAATCTTATTCACACATATGGGGATTTTTCCCTAACCCTAATTGAGAGTTTCCTTATTGAATATTGACCTTTGATTCTAGGGCATTCCCTAAAGCTCTCATCTTGCCTATCCATTCAAGATTGCATTTTCTATAAAATGACAATCTTGATCTCATTTTCGGATCCATGATCATTTGCTTAATCTACTTTTATTATAGGAATTACTCATATCTTAGGATTTTATTTACTATTTGCATATTAGGATTGATTTTGCTAATTGCACATTAGTTCATTTTCATAAATCCTTCAAAAGCTTCGTTGAGAACTAGACACATAGGAATTGCTCACAAATCTAAGGGAATTTATCATTAGCAGCAAGCTTGAGGAGGTGCAATGGAAGTCAGCCATGGAATACTAAATGGGTGAGACCTTTTCAGTTTTCCTCCATTTATTTATTATTCCTTTGCATTCTATTGTTTGATATGTTATTAACTTGTAGGTATTACTAATCATTTGTTTATCTTGCAAAACATTTTATATCATTACATTGGTGAACTCGACATTCTAACGAACTTTTGCAGGTGTTGTATGACTTTGGATTGTTTTTTCTGCAGGAATAGTACGAAACGATACATTTACACTCTCGTGCGATGCAAACGCTCTGCTGCACCACATTCGTATTCTAATGTGACGCAATTGATCTTCTGCACCGCATTCACTACACAGAAAGCTGCATATGACATGACGCATTTTCTGAGCCACATCCAAAATACCGTGACACAAATGATTGGTAAAGTTCATCTCTGAATTGTAATCTAGATCCGACGCATCTGCGACCAGTATTTGATTAATTTAGGGGATTAAAAATGAACCAATCCTAGGATAAACACATTAAAGGCAGTTTATCAATCCTAGGATAGACATTTAACTTAATTGGAATTTACCAATCTAGGATAGTCACTTCATATACTTTTGTTTGGTTAAAATGAATCCCATGCATGTTGTGAAGCAATATCTTCACTTAGATTAAAAACCTTTTATTTGGGCTTAAAATTTGAACATCTTTTTGTTGTGGTTGTTGGGTAATAGGTATATGCTCTCCCCTTTACTGGGTGATCAAAAAACCAGACTTACCCATTTTCTTTATGCATTCATGCTTTATTAAATCCTTTAGAAGGCTTGTCTTAGTGGGAAAAAGTACTCACCCTACGGGAACAACCAAAGCCAGGTTTTCCAACCCACTATAATCAAAAGTGAATTTTGGGGAAACCCATATTCAACGGCAGTAGACAAGATAACCATCCCCAAAATCTTTGTTCTAAATATTGGGAGGTCTCCTGAGGGAGTTTATCTATTGTCATGCCAAATGGAAACCTTGACTAAGAACCATAGTGTAGAAGCCAGCCATGTCAGTAACCAAAGATTGTTTCAGTCATAGTGCACGGGGATGGAAGAATCTCCCCCCAAGACACTCACCATATAATCACCACGAACTATTTTTTCTCAGGGGATTCAGTATCCACTTCCGTCACCTTGAGTATGCACCTGGAAAAGACAACAACATGGGTGCCCTCTAGGGGGTGACATGGCTATGTGAGTCGACGTGATTTTAAGTTGTGGGCTATGATCGTTACAATGACCTTTTGAATATTAAGAGTGAGTCTACTTGAACATGCACTTATGATTTTAATTTTTGTGTTTTCCAAATATTTGTAACAGACTTCAACAATTTGAAAATCACAAATCTGAACCAGAAAAACTTGTCAAAACTGCAAAACGGTGTTCAGTTTTTTTTCCAAAAACTTGTCTATTACGATGCAATCCACCTGCTGCACCACAATCGCCAAACGTTGAGCCGCATTCACTCTAATGGGCCACATTTGAGTCATCTTGAGCCGCATTCGCTCTGATGAACCACATTTGAAAGATACAGAGCCGCATTTGCCAATATTAAACTGCATCTGGTAACTTGAGCCGCATTTGTGAAACATCAACCCACATTCGCAAGACTATGTTGCAATTGACACTTCCTAAACCGCATTCGATTCCGTGAGCCACATTTTCTCTGTCGTACAACATTTTTTGCGATGCATTTGTGAAAAACTGTAAACAACTTCTCACTGTCAAAAATAGAAAGTCCACAACTTGTCTTTAAATTCAATCAAGTCTTCCTTCACTGTTATAGTCCAAACTAGACCCTAAATTGCTTAATTTGTCCTCAAACATTTCATTTTAGGTACCATTTTAGGCTCACAATAGGTTTTCATTTTGCCTTCCATTAGATTGCATTGATAGCTTCACCATCTCCTTAGAACACTCACTTTTGCAGATATTAGGAGTTGACTCTTACCATTCATTGTCCAAACTTTGCATTCAATAGTAGGTTATCATTGGACCCAATTACCTTTGTCACTTTTTCCATCCTTTTGTGAAGCATCTCCCACTCAACAGTCTTGTGTGGATATTTCACTTTGTCCTATTTATAGTCCTTCTACAGTCCATTGGTCTTCCAAAACTGAATCATTGCAAGAACTTTGTTTGCCCAAGTTTGTCCTCTTTAGATCTCACACTAGTAAGTACATCTTAAGGATCATTTATTGCATATCATTTGGCATCTCCATTTAGTGTCACACCACTTGCATTCACAAGCCTTTAGTCTTACTTGCATTTCATAGCATCCTTTAAAAATCCAAAAAGAAACCAAAAACATAGTCTCATACTTAGATCATTTTCCTCCATCATCCCAAGTTGAGCAAAACCTTGTATTGTTGAAACTAGATCACATAAAAAGAAAAGACTTATGGATTATTTTAGATAAGATACCAACTTTCTTGAGTTCACAACTAACATGGACTCATTTCCTAATACCATGAAAAATCCTTGTTTTGATATGGGAAATTCCACAATCAATCCTTTTAGTGAGATGAACATCCCATCATCTCCATCACATCTTTTTGAACCATTTATCCAGCGAGATCAAAATGGGGATGTCTTTGAAGAAGACATACAAGTTGCTGCCCAAAACCCAGAAGTGGCCTCTCTCATGGAAGAATTGGTCTTAAATGACTCATCCAGATTCCTAGCTATGCTCCTTGACCAAGGGGCTAAGTTACCAAAGGGATTTGATCTTAACACTCTTAGAGCAACTTCTCCCACTCCAACATCACACAATTCCTCCATGGGAGCCTCTTCACAAAATATCATCAACACAATCAATGCTACCTCCCTTGGTCATACTACCACCACAACCAACACAACATCTATTGGGGGATCATCTTCCCAAACCAACACCATGTCACAATCCATCCCCCAACAAACATCCACCATCCCCTCACAAACAATGGGAGCAACCACATCAAACCTCTTTGGAACTACATCTAGTTCCATGAGTACATCAGCAAACCTATTATTAGGTTCTTCAAATGCCATGGCAACCAACTCATCCAACCCATTTGGGAGAAATAAATGAAGAGTTTTCATTCAAGGCACCCAACCCACTTCATCACAGGTTAATACCAACATTCCTGTGACCCAAAACACGAACATTCCTCAAGGCCACAATCTCTTATTTGGGCAAGGCAATCAAGGTGCTCACTCCTTCACTCCATTTGGGCATCAACAAGCTCAAAATCAACAAGGCCATCTATCTTTCACTCCATTTGGACATCAACAAAATCAAAACCAGCAAGGTCCTCATATTTAGTCCAACATGGTAGGATATCACATCCCCACTTATACCTCTCAAATCCATACACAACAACACATCCCTCATCGAAACACTCATTTCCAACAATCGCCTAATCACAACACTCATTTTGCTCACCGGAAACCCATTCCAAATCAACACATCTCCTCACAACATTTGGGGACTCAAGCTGCCCCTATCACCAACATAGGTGATGCTACCAACCATCCCATGGTGGAAGCACTCACACTCCAACTCACTGCTCTTAAAACACAAGTGGAGACCTTGCAGCAATCCAATAAAAATTCATACATGTCACATGACTTGTGTCCATATCCGTTTGACACAACCTTGTATATGCCATCGTTTCCTCATGGATATGTGGTCCGTCATTTTCCCAAGTACAAAGGCAAAACAAACCCCATTTAACACATAAGAGAATTCACCACTAGTTGCATTGACATTGCGTATGAGAAAACTTATCTCATGAGACTCTTTTCTAGAAGTCTTGCAGGTCATGCACTAGAATGGTTCTCACTTTTGCCTAAGGGAATAAAAACATGGGGCGAATTGGCAAACAAGTTTGTCAAAAACTATGCTTACAACATTGACATAGACATCGACATCGCCTCCTTATGCAAACTTACCCAAGAGGATGCAAGAGAGAGTTTCATTCCATTCTTTCAAAGATGGAGAACCTTAGCAAGTAGATGTCCGGTCAAAATACCTGAAAAAGGAGAAAGTTACCATGTTTGTTCAAACTCTCCTAGGACCGCTAAGGTATGGCTTACAAGTCCATTGTTGCACCACCTTTGTTGACCTTGTGGAAAAAGGTGTTCAACTCGAGAAAACCTTGATCGCCAAAGGTGAGTTAAAGTATGGTGGAAAAACTATAAACACCACCACAAATAATAACCCGAGTAGCTCAAATGACAAGAACAAATACTGGGTTAAGAACAAGCACATCACAAGCAACAGTGTAGTTGATGCAAAAGCCGTCAATGCAATAGGTCATGTACTCACAATCAAAGGAGTACAAAATCAAAACACACTTGTAACTACACCAACACCAAATGCTAATGCTATCCAAAGCAATCATACACAAACAAATCAAAGGAAGTTGCGTCAACCCCGACAATTCCAAAAATGAGCGTACACCCCTTTGGATGAACCAATTGAAATTTTTTTAAAGAAACTTCTTCAAAACGATGTCATATAGTTGGAAGAGCCAAAACCGTATGACCCGGGTCAATTCAAGACGTCATGATGGGATGACAGTTCATTTTGTGATTACCATCGTGCCAAAGGGCACAAAACTTCCTCTTGTTACCAATTGTGAAATCTGGTGCAAGACCTCATAGAGAACCACACCATTGAGTTGGGTGGTCAATCTTTTACATCTAATGCAGATCATACCATACACAAAAACCCACTGCAAGATCATGGTAAAGCTTCCTCGTCTGGCACAAAGCATACCAACAATCAATCCAACCACATCCGTTTGGCCTATAATACTGCTCGTCATACATACAGTTATCCCAATGGTACTATTATCAACAATCTTTGCATTGCTGATGAAGATGCATGTGTTAATACCATTAACATTAAAAAGGCCCTGGAATGCAATGTGACTACACGTAAAGGCAAGGTCACTATCCCAGGTCCTTCTACCCATCAACCAAAGGTCACCATACCTGGTCCGTCCGCTAGACAGTCCAACCCAAAACCAGAGTTCAACATTGTTGAGCAGTTAAATAAAACACCTGCTCAAATATCCATTCTCGAACTACTCTGTATTTCACCTACGCATAAGGCCATCCTAGATTAAGTACTGCAAGAGTCATCCATCCCAACCAACATCGATGTCAACCACTTTGAGACTATGGTCAGATACCTGAATTCACCTCACCACATCACCTTTTCAGACAGTGACTATTCCTCACCCAAACCCTCACATAATGATGCCCTTCACATTGAGGTTTTTGTCCATAAGCATAAGGTTAGACGAGTCCTAGTAGATGGCAGAGCAGGATTGAACATCTTCTCTCTCAAATTGGTCAAAGCTCTTGGTTTTTTTGATGCATGTGTAGATGCTATCAAGAGCATCATCATCAAGGCATATAATGATGAAGAACATGCTTCTAAAGGCGTAATTACCATTCCACTCCGGGTAGGACCCGTCATCATAGACACAACATGCCAGGTCCTGGATCGTGACATACACTATAATATCTTACTTGGTCATCCATGGATTCATGCTCTAAAGTCCATTCCATCCACGTACCACCAATGCCTCAAATTCCCTTTTGATGAAACTGAGATCACTATCCCAGGAGATCTCGATCCATTCCAATACTGCACCAACCTGTGAGCCACTGCTGAGCACCAAGTACCCATCAATCGAGAGGCCTCATCTTCCACCTCATCCAAATATATTGACCCATCGACACTCATGAAATCATCCATTCCATTATCTTCTACCACACCATCTCCATTGGCCTCCATCCCAAGTAAAGACTTTCAGATCCAGGACCTTGGTTGTGGAGAGTTCAAATTAAATACGGCTTACTGTATAACCACAATACCGAAGCCACCTAAGGTCTATGGTAGACCATGTTTTGCAGTAGAGCCCAAAATAACTTTCAAGGTTCCACCAAAAAGTGTTTTTACACAATGGGGTGATATGGGTAATGAGATCATTATTGACATGGATAAATGGATCTACAAAGACCCAATAGAGTTATCTCCACTACCATTGCATCTCTATGGAAAAGGGTATGATATATGCAAATCCCAAGGTTTTGATGGTACAAGCGGCCTTGGAAAGAACAACGGAAGACGAGAACCTATTATCATGACGGCAAGACCAAGATACATAGGGCTAGGGTTTGACCAAGTCGGAACTGACGATCAACGTACCCTTGAACTTTCAAGTAAATTTGTAATGGCTACAGAAGGTGTTGAGACATGCGAAGAATCCCTTACTGAAACAGACTCAAATGAATGGGAGTGGGGATCTGACAAAATAGTTAGTGACTATGACATTGATGAACTATTCTTGGAACCTGGCCAACTTTCCTTTGAAGAACAATTTTTCCAAGAATATAACATAGACCCTATTGACCAACATTCTAAAAATAAAGAATGGGTACGCATTCCTTGGAATCCAAAGGAACATAAGGTATCATCAACAATACTTGAATCATCCCCCCCCATTCTTGAGCCCACCCATGAGCCTAACCTATCTGATCCCACCAACCATACTTCAGAAAAGCCTACCACTAGTCACGATGTTGATAATTTTATCCCATATTATGACTTTGAATTCAATTCATCTGACTCGGAGTATGGACCATCCATTGCATCAGACACGGAAGAGGAAATTGATAACTTTTCCTTTACACTCAAGGCATAAATTTGCACACTTTCTGCATCCTCCCCACCCTTCACCAACATTGATGATGAGATCCCTCCTTTTTTTCCATAACTGATCAACTGGGACCAACAAGAATCACCGGTGATGGACATATTTCAAAATGGCAAGGCAATTCCAAAGTTCATGGGGCTAAGAGAAGGTATTCCATGGGGTGATCACAAAATAGGGTTCTCCATTGATCTAGATTGCACAACTTACTTCGGGGAGACTATGCAATCCTCTAATCGCAAAAATACAAAAAATAAAAAATAAAAAGAAATGCCTTTAGGTGAAAACCGCAAGGCACCTTCTAGCAATAAAATAGTAAAAAAAAAGGACGTATCGGAAGGTGAAAACCTCTCTGAGGTGCCTAAGGATGGAGGATTGGACTTTCTTCCTGTAACACAGGAAAATTCAGCTATGCTCATTGAAGACATAGTGGAAGTTAACATAGCCACACCAGAGAATCCCAAAATGATTCTCTTGGCCACATCATTGTTAGACGAAGAAAAACCTAAATTCAAACAATTCTTCACAGACAGGAAAGTTAACTTCGCATGTTCATATGCTGATATGTCAGGTCTTGATCCAACATTGGTTTTACATCATCTTCCTCTAATCCCAAGAATCAAGCCAGTCAAACAAAATTTGTGCAAGATGCATCCACAGATTGCACTACTTGTCAAAGCTGAATTAAAAAAATTATTGGATGCTGAGTTCATAAGGTCAATAGACTATGCTGATTGGATATCCAATCTTGTCCCTGTTACCAAGCCAAATGGATAAATCCGTATTTGCATATATTTCAGAGATTTAAAAAAATCTTGCCCAAAGGATGACTTCCCCCTACCAAACATAGACATGATTGTTCACCTCACAACAGGATATGAGATGCTATCTCTCATGGATGGTTTTTCAGGCTATAACCAAATCCGGATTGCAACAGAGGATCAACATAAAACAAAATTCACTTGTCCTTGGGGAACATATTGTTGGAATGTCATGCCTTTTGGCCTAAAGAATGCAGGTGCCACGTACCAAAGGGCTATGGCAACAATCTTCCATGACATGATGCATATTTTAATGCAAGATTATGTAGATGACTTATTGGAAAAATATTTGACAAGAAAAGATCATCTCCAAGTCCTAGATAAAATCTTTAAATGGCTTGAGAATTACAAGATTCGATTGAACCCAAAGAAATGTGTTTTTTGAGTCACTTCAGGCAAGTTGTTGGGATACATAGTTTCGCACCGAGGCATTGAGGTTGACCCTGCAAAAGTAAAAGCAATTCTGGACATGCCTCCTCCAAGAAGAATTAATGAGTTATGAACACTTCAGGGCAAATTGCATTCTATTCGCTGCTTCATAGCATAGTTCGCAAACAAGTGTCAACCATTCCAATATTTTCTCCGCAAAAGCATTATGTTTGTATGGACAGATAAGTGCAACATAGCCTTTGACCAAATTAAAGAATACCTATTAACACCACAAGTGTTAATGTCGCCTATTAAGGGAAAACCATTGATCCTACATGTCTTTGCAACAACAAATGCACTGGGGGCATTACTGGCACAAAATGACCATGAAGAAAAATAAAGAGCCATATATTACATCAGTCGTACATTAAGTGGATATGAGCTCAATTACACAACAATTGAATAGGCATGCCTAGCAGTTGTCTTTGTAGCGCAGAAACTAAGACACTATATGCTAAGCCATCAAACACATTTCGTAGCAAAGATTGGCCCATTAAATTATCTTCTGAGTTGAGCAGCATTGACAGGTCACTTGGCAAAGTGGGTCATGATACTGAGTGAGTATGACATACAGTATGTGGAGTGCAAGACTATAAAAGGTCAAGTAATAGAAGATCAACTAGCAGATGCACCAATCCAAGCCACTCATCCGCTGGTAACTGATTTTCCTGATGAGTCTATATTTCACATAGAACCAACCTTACCATGGAAACTATACTTTGATGGATCCCACACCGGTCACGGTTTAGGAGCTGGTGTATTATTTATCACACCACAAGGGGATTCAATTCCTAAATCATTTCGGATCGCTTTCCCTTGTAAAAATAATATTGCAGAATATGAGGCATTGGTCACAGGTCTCAAGATAGCAATTAAATGGAAAATACAGACATTGCTCGTGTTAGCTCTCAAAAACGCAGACAAGATTCCTCAAGAGGATGCCAACCTCTTAATACGCTTTAGGGTAATAGACAAGGTTAAGGGAACTCAACCTTCTACTCTTTAGGTGTTGCTAAACCTAGGCAGGTGTACCTAATTGAATTGACCAGACTTTGACCTTTCATCTTCTCCTATTGCCCTAATTTGTCCACAATGGCAGAATTGAAATGGACAAAATAAAACAAATTTGGTATAAATCATATATCAATATCCCAAAAACTAAATCCCTAACAGATGTAGAAAACGTGAATGAAACTAAAAATGAAAACAAAGACCAGTGCCTTATAGGGTTTATGGAGTCAAGAAAATCTAAAACAAGTTTACTTGTTCTGGCAGACATTCAAGTTGTTTAGCATTTTATTTGGTTTATAACTTGTATAAACATGCAATACTATGATTATTGAGTTCTTCTTAATAATCCAATTGATATTCCCTAATTACTATGATCAATTCAGAGAATTTAATCTTTACTGGAAAGAAACAATTAATTGATCATACAGATACAACAAATGTGCATCGATGAACTAGGTAAAAACTTTTTTACACTAATTCAAATAACCAAAAAACACCATTATGAAGACAACTTCAATAATACCCTTCAACAAATATCATAAACAACTGATGCCAAAAAAATCGCGCCATCATATTAAATTTTCATTGATATCTCCATGATTTACATATTCTACCAATCTCATCTTCTTTAACAAAGTTATATCTTCCTGTATTTTCTCTATCCTCTATCTTATTCTACCTCATTTTTTACATTGCTTTTAAAATGGACACTTATACATTGAGAATATGAAAGGACGCATCCCTTCGGAAAAAGGAGAAAACAAAACATAAAACAAAGATAGAGAATAATTAAGCTCTAGTTAACCATAAGTGAGTCATAGCAAGATAATCCAAATAATCTTGGCAGTTAAAAGTATCTGCATCTTCAACAGCATTCCGGATCGTGATTTCCATCCTGATCATTTCCTCATTCTGCTCGCTCACTTCTTCTAGTGTTCTACCCTCTGTGGAAGATGTCTTCATGATTTCCTTTAGCACTATATCACATTCATTCCTCCACCTAGTGGCATCTTTCAACTCCCCTTTACTATCAAAGAGCGCACTCACAATGTTCTTGGTAGCTTCAACTAATCCCTTTTTATCCCCCAATAATTCTTCATAGAATTTTTGATGGCGATTGACAACATGATTTGTAGCTTCAAGTGCAGCACTGCTAATCTCATCACGTGGGGCCAATTCATGAAATTTATCCATAAACCGCTCATTCATCCTCTCATGCTCTTTCAATGCATCCATAGTAGTAGAATACTTTCCCCATAATTGATTTAACCAAGATGTCAAATTGTCCTGTCTCTTCTTAACAATGGCTACAATTACATCATAATTTCCCTAATTATAAGCACTTGACCCGATCCAATGATCTTTTGTTTGAGAGCTTTCTCCTTGAGTGAGCACTTTGGCTAGAACTATTGGAACACCAACCAAGTCTTTCAGTCTATCATTTTCTCTTAACATTCTCTCATTGTTCGCCTTATACATTTCTCTTTCTCTTATCAATGCCTCAATCTGTGCTTTATTCAATTTTGCAATATCTATCCCAATCTTTGCAGTAACCATATGATTAGCCTCTCCAACCTTTAGGGTCATTACATGGCCAAATGCCTTTTCTGTATTAATCACCACTGATTTCCTATGTGGTGGGTACAAAGCCCATATCATCAATGATCCCTCATCAGTATCAAACTTAGAGCCTGCATATACCTCTGTCACCTTTTCCTTATCAAGTTTATGTGTATTGTTACTATCTCTTAAGAAGCTATCAAATACCAATGCATAATTCAAATCAATTCTAGGAAAGATCATGACACTAGCATTCTCCAACATTTTCCTCCCCTTTTCAGGAGTCATATTTATCATTTCATCATCCACACATTTTCTCAATTGATCCAATAAATGCTCTTCATTCCCAGAAGTGATAGCACCAACACCTTCTCGTATTTTTTTCCCTTTCTATTTGTACAAGAATGCCTTAAACTATGGAGAACTTATAAACTCATCATCTAAAACAAAATATCTATATTCCATATGCCTTGCATCAACATCGCCACTTTCAATACTATGTTCCCTAATTGGGAAAACATATTGCTGAGTCATTAGCCTAGATACTCTCTTTGTTTTGCTTTGTGGCACTTTATCCGTTGGGGTTTCCTCACTCCCACTGGACAAATTTCCTATATCTTGCAACCACTGGTTATAGCTTTCAACCACTGCCTCTGTTTCCTCTTTATCTAGATTTCTAATCATATCATCAAAAGGATAAGGTACATGTTGATACGTTCCAAAGTTAATCCTTTCTTTGGCTGAATTGATGTATCCTTCAGGGTCAAAGTTTTTCCTGGGTGGTCCACTTTTCATATTATAGTGCAATAACCTATCATGGAGTGAATTATATCCCTCCTTGGCCAACACAGTGAAATCACCAAAGCATAATGTACTAGGCATAAAAGCCTGCTTCCCATAAGAACTTAAGATCATCACACTGCTGTAATCCATTTGTCTAACAATTTCCAAATATGGAATTCTATTTGGAATTGTCCTTGGTAGAATAAAAGGGGTACCTTCAAATCCATACACCCAGATCATTGTAGCTCCTTCCAAACAATACCAGTCACCCCAGTTATGATCAATTGACCCATTGAAATCTTTTGGCCATAGAAACCTCTTGATCTCATCAGTTAAAGAATAGTTACAAGGATACTTATACAACCTGTATAAAGTTTTGATAAAGCATTCCTCATAATGGATGAAACTAGCATTGGCAAACCTGCTATCCCAAATAGCATTCCACAGTTGAACAGGCAATGCTTCACCCTCCCTACCAATTTGAGAAACTCTCATTTCTGGAGGCCAAACTTCCAACTCCTGTCCAAAATACAGTACCAAGTGCATCAACAATGAATAATGCCTGAGATGAACAATAGCAGCTCCACTCTTTATGGCTACCAATCTTGAATCAAGCTCCCTAGCAATACATGAAGCATAGTCGAATGGCCTGAAGTTATGATATTGAATGTCTGCTATGATAATCATTGGCACAATTGACATGAGTTCCGGAGCATCCATCCCCAACACTTGACACACTGAGAAATATGTGTATTTCATGTAAGGTTCAAATAAATCTACATGATAAGGAGGCCCCTCACTATCTTACAAAGGTTATGACTTGTTACCCTGTTTAATTCTATGGATAGGTAACCTCCAACCCTTATAAATTGTATCCATCCTTGCAAATTCCTTTTCCAACTCTTCACAATTGATCTCCTCATTGCAAAACCCTTCCAATTTGAAGACCTAACCTATTGCTTCTTTAGAGACATATATCTGTGGTTTTCTAGATGGGTCACATATGGCCTTCTGTTTTGAATCATAATTATCTACGAGCAATTTTACTAACTCTGTATTTACAAAAACATTAGGGCACACCAGTTTCCCTACATTCAATTTCCATGGGTTACAGACTGGTTCAAAACGGTTTCTTCTCTGGTAATGGAAATTGAAAAGCTCATAACCTCTTATGGCAGTCCAGACATCACCTATGAATTTACACTTGTCATCTAACTTATCAACTTCTACCCTAAGCTATGCAGACCTTCTAGCTTTTGGGCCCGATCCAAGTAATTGATCAATAAGGTCTTGGTTCAACCTCCTTTCAGTTCCCTCATGCTCTGTATCAACCTTTTGTTTCTTTCCTTTCAACAAACTACTCACAACAGGTTTTCTACCCTTACCCTTCCCAGAACTAGAGGACTCCATTCTCAAGCTTATAGAACCGAAATGCAAAAACCAAGGAATAGTCACTTACAGTATTCCGCTCTAGCTCCTCAAACTAAAAATCGTCCTGGTTCTCTATTCAACATGCCAATTCACCTGCAATCAATCCGGAACTGAAGAATTGATTCAATCTTTACTATTATATCCCATCACGCCATTAATGAAGCACGAATGAATACCCATTTGAAACTAGCACTATCATATCAAGTGTCCTTTCGATGAGATATTTTCAAATCTGGTGTGAAATCCCTTTTCAATGTCTATTACACCTTTCACCAAGACAGAATGCAATTTTATCGACACCTGGATTCCAAAAATTGATGATTGTTGCTCTTTTTTTTTATATTGCTATAACACTTCTGAGTCGGGGAGATGTCACATAGACTTCATTGTCTCATATCGATATGTATTTCTTCAAGTCATAGTCGTTGAGACAAAATTACCCTTTCACCGATGAATTCGCATTTTGGAATGTCCATCAAGTTTTCTCACCGAAGAACTTATCAATAAAATAACACTTTCGGTAAGACATAATGTCTTTGGGAAGACTCATACCGATACCAGATATCTTACCGAAATCATCCCTTCAGACTACTCTTATTCGGTAAGATTCACCCTGAACTACTTTTCGGTAAAATAATCAAACTTCGGTGAAGCTTATACCGAAAAATTCTTCTCCTGGTGATGCACATCTTTGTCGGCATATCTTCTGAGTCGGCAAGTCCCCAACACTTTCTCCAATAGTCTTTTGAATCCCCTTATATTAAGTTCAGCAAGACAACAATCATCTCACCCAGACCTCCACAAAAGCACATAAGTCTTACCAAAACATTTGTTTGCAAGCCAATCAGTAAAACAAAATGGTTTCACTATGACATCCTACCGATACCAATCAGTTTAGCCGAAATGATCCCTCCACATGCTAGTCAGAAAGATCAATTGAATTCGTCATGACCTTATAACGATGCCCCAACACATGCCGATACACTTTCTACATGCCGGTTAGCAAGAAAAATACTTCGCTATAACCTTACCCTGAAATGCCATTTTCTACCGATATGAATCTTTGCAGTCACTGAAACAAAAGAAAAGTCCTATCAACCATCTGCAACACATACTTGTTAGTCAAAATATAGGTCGGGGAGACCTTTACTATGTCTTGTCGATCTGGATCTTTTAATCAAATATGAAGAGGTAGACGGACTCAAATGGGTTACATGACAAAACATAAGCAAGAAAATGCAAAAGGGGATTTTATGTTTATGATGAGGACTTAATGCTGGAAATTCTAGAATACAATAGACTATAAAATTTCAAAATTTTACAGTTCTAATAGTGGCTCCATCTGGGGATGAATGATAGCAAGATTATTGCAAGGATTCAGATTTCTGGGTGAGCAGACCAAACTCAAAATGATGGAACATGTGAGCATGATGGAACAAATGGCAATGAAAAAGAATGAGACCCTATACTACTGTACATGGAAAAGAGTTTTGAAAAAGGAAAATCAGGATTGTCCATGTACTTGCAAATCCTATTTCCTTTATATCCTAGACTACTGTGCATGGAAAAGAATTTTGAAGAGAATCATCAAGAGTTGTCCATGCACTGGCAACCCTCAATCCTCTGTGTTATCTTAAGAGAAAAAATGTTTCAGAAATTGCCCATGTACAGGCAATTCCTGATCCTCACCAGCCATTATTTGCAAGTAGTATGAGTCTTCACGTTTCTTTCCAACCACAACAATAGGCCCTAACCACAAGGCTTCAAACTTCCCATGTTTTCCCTTCTCCTGGCACCTTGAATTCCACATCAATACCAGATCACTTTCTCCAAATTTCCTAACCCTTGCCCTTTTACCAAATAAATACTTCATCTGTGTCTGCAACTTTATATTCTAATTTTGAGCCACCCTCCTTATTTCATCCAGTTTAGCTAGTTGCTCCATTCTTTCCTCCATAGGTTCAGGAATATCCAAATCTTCCCGGAGAACAAACTTGTAGACTGGTAACAAATTTTGCAAAGGCATCCTGGCTTGTGCTCCATACACTAGCTCAAATGGGGACTTCCCAATCGCCTTCTTCACCGTAATTCTATCAGCCCATATAGCCAGTCTTAATTTTGCATCCCAAGCTTTCTTGTTCTGACCTAGCATCCTTCTTATAATCTTTAGAAGACTTTTATTGCTAGATTCTTCTTGTCCATTTGTCTGTGGATGATAAGGAGCTGCATAAGAAATGACAATACCATATGTGCTATTAAAGCCTCTGAATTCATCTGATCTGAAACACATTCCATTGTCAGTGATCAACCTCATTGGTGTACCAAATCTAGTAATGATATTATCCATCAAGAACTGTGTCACCACCTTACTTGTAGCTTGTTTAGTTGGAATGGCCTCTACCCATTTGGTAAAATAATCAGTGGCCACCAATATCCATCTATGTCCACCACTTGATTTTTCTTGTATTTCCCCGATGAAATCAATTCCCCATTGATGAAAAGGGGCATCAGTCTGCATGGGTCGAAGTGGCAAAGCTCCCTGATACTTCAGTTTTCTAGAAAACTTCTGGCAAGCTTCACATTTTCTCACATATGCAAAAGAGTCATTAAAGACTTTTGGCCAATAATATCCTGCCCTGAGAATTTTTTGAGTAGTTGTTTTTGCTGAGTAATGTCCTCCACAAACCCCTTCGTGCATTTCACTCAAAACATGTTTAGATTGAAATTCATCCAGACACAACAATAATATACCATCCCTGTTTTTCCAAAATAGATCTCCATTCATAAAAACATATTTGGACGCCTGTAACTTCAACGTTCTTCTCTGGTTGTCATTCATTCCCTCTGGACACTTCATGTATTTAAGATAATGCATAATATTTGTATACCACTGAGTATGTTCAATGCTTGCAATTACATTTTCTTCGTCTATATTGCAAATCCGATTTGCTTCAATATTTGCTTCTGCCATTAGTTTAGCCAAACCCTGACCTCTGACGAGTTTAGTAATTTGTACCTCTATGTCAAATTCTTGGATTTTGTTAATCCATTTGCATCTTTTACCTGTTACTTCAGACTGTGTCAAAATATCTTTGACTACTGCATGAGGAACATAAGCAACTACCTTAACTCCAACGAGATATAGTCTGAAAGCTTTTACAGCTTTCACCAGTGCAAATGCTTGCTTCTCCATTATATCATACTTTAACTCGGATCCCTGTAATGACTTACTGAAAAAAGATACAAGTTGTTCATGACCATCTTCATTTTTCTGTAGCATAACAGCTGCAACAGTGTGCATTGAGGCAAATGAAAAAATATGAAAAGGTTTTGAAAAGTCAGGAGACTTAAGAACAGGAGCCTCCTTGATGGCTTGTTTAATAGCTACAAAAGCATCCAAAGCCTCTGTAGTCCATTCTATCTTTTGTCCTTTTCTCAACATTCTGGCTATGGGTTTAACAATCTCAGCAAAGTTAGAGACAAATCTCCTAATAAAATTTATCTGTCCAAAGAATGATTGTATTGCCTTAACATTTTTAGGGATAGGTATTTTTTCAATGGCCTCAACCCTTTCAAGGTCTATCCTAACCCCTTCCTTTGAAACAATATGTCCCAGAAGCTTACCCTCTGTGACTGCAAAATTACACTTCTTGGGGTTTAAGCTGATACCATACTCAAGGGCTTTCAAAAATACCTTTTCCAAATGATGAACATGATCTTCAGCCTTCTTGGAGTAAGCAGTGAGGTCATCCTGATACACCACCATGGGAACATTGATCAAATCATTAAACACCACATCCATGGCTCTTTGAAAAGTCGCCCCTGCATTAGTAAGACCAAATGGCATTCTTAGATAAACATGCGTTCCCCAAGGAGTCATGAATGTTGTTTTGTACTGTTCAGATTCTTTAACCTTGACCTGATTATACCCTGAAAATCCATCCATCATAGACAAAAATTCACAACCTGTCACCTTGTGCAGTATAGCCTCCATATTTGGCAGAGGATAATTGTCTTTAAGGGATGCTATGTTTAGATTTCTAAAATCTACACATAATTTGATATCTCCATTCTTCTTTCTGACAGGGACCAAATTTGAGACCCACATTGAATGTCTGATAGGCTTAATAATTCCACCATCTCTGAGCTTTACTAATTCCTCCTGCATTTTAGGCCCTAGAGTTGGATTTATAGGTCTCTGCTTTTGTCTGAATGGTTTAGTATCTGATTTTAATGGTATTTCATGCTGAAACAGATCTTCTCTATATGCTTTTAAATCTTCATAAGACCAAGCGAATACATGTTTATACTTTCTCAACAATTCAATCAGCATTTTCCTAATTGTAGGACTTATCGTTTTACCTATGTATACCTTTTTTGGTGCCATCTCCCCAAAATAATTTCCTCAATATCATTTTTTCTAACTAGTGTTTGTTTCACAAAAGATCAATCATTTCCATCATATACCCTCTCAAGTGCCACCAACCCTTTAGGAAGTTTATTGGTTTTAAGCTGCAAAATCTCTTTACCAAATACTGTTTCTTTTCCATCGACTTCTTCAAAAAAGGCATTGAAGTCGATCTCTTGGGTTTCATACTGGTCTATACAGTGAAGGAATTTCAAAAGATCAGTGTCATCATTAAAAACTTGCCAATTATATACATTATCAGGTACAACAGGCCTAATCTTGAGTTCAATTTGTGATACTCCAGCCAACGTAATATCATCTTTCTTCAATGCTACATTAGCTAGAAAATCTGCCATTATATTCTTCGACCTGTCTATCCACTCAATTGAAAAGGCGTCAAACAATTCAATTGTGTCCCATACAACATTTCTATACTACTTTAGTCTTTTGTTTTTTGCCATATATTTTGACCTAACTTGCAAGACAACTAACTCTGAATCTCCTAGGACAACCAACAACTTTATTTTATGTTTCACCGCTATATTCAGTCCAGTTAATAGAGCTTCATATTCCACCACGTTATTTGTACATTCAAAATTTGATAGGAATATATACTTAAATGTAATACCTTTAGGCAAAACAAAGACTATCCTAGCTCGATTGCCTTCCTAGTTGCAAGCTCCATCAAAGTGAATTTTCCACACACCATTGTGGTTTTGTGTAGCATGCTTCTCAATAGGATCACTATTAGTCAATTCTGGTTGTGCTGGCTCTATACTAAAACTCCCAAGATCAATATCACAAAAACAATTGATTTGGTCTTGTGGCACATAATCAATAAGTTGATTCATCCTTGGTTCCCTGTACAACTTCACTTCTTGGCCATTTATCGAAATTGTTGCATAAGATAGATCGAACTAGACATTTCCACCAATAGTTGTTGTCCACTGTCTTGATAAAAGCATACTGAATTGAGGAGGGGTGTCTATCACTGTTATATCAATATTATAAGCTACTTGAGGATAAGCAGCTAACTTGACTTCCACATCTTTCATTATACCCACCACAGGAACAGGTCGGTTATCCATTGCATAACATTTTCCTTCATATGTATCCACCCACATGCCTAGTTGTTTCATCACTCCTACTAGCATAATATTCATGGCAGCACCAAAATCTATCATGCAATTCCTCAACAATTTGTTATTTATGAGTAATGTAGTAAAGAAAGGATCAACTTGTGGCGGACTTGTCAACACATTACTCAAAGAAATTTCTGGAATGTTCACTTTATCCTACTTATTTTTAGCAGTCACTTTATTTTCACAAGCTACATGTTTTTCACTTTCATTTGTTATCAATTGTACTGCACTATCCCTGTATTCTTTAATTTTCATCATTTCAAGAAGTGGGACAGACATCTTTACCTGAGATAAAGCTTGAGTGAAATCAAAAGAAGAACCTTCTACTTTAATCACTTTCTTTTGTTCTGATGTTTCTCCTTTGTTCTCTTCCTTTTCTTTCCTACCTGATAGATCTGTCTTTTGAATTTCTTTGTGTAATTCTTTTACTGCCTCCTTTTGGATAGGATTCTGTTTGCTTTCTTCATGTTGTTTGTTTTCAGTCTTTTTTGATACTCCTTGTACAACTTTCTGATCTTTCATAAAGATACCCCTAGGGACACCTTCCTTCTCATTTACTATCCTATTTCTCAACCAGTATTTACTCTTTGCTTCCTCAACTACAGCAATAGTTAATCTCTCTATTTCCTCATCAGTGAGTCTCCTCACACTACTGTGAGAGGGAACCTCAATGGGTGGTGGTTCTACATAATCATCCTCAGAATCAGAAAAGACTTGCTGCTCAGCCATATGGATTTTGTACCTTTGCTCTGCAACATCATATTCATAACCTTCTTCCTCCGATGATGAATATCTCTCCTCAATATGGTGAAGAGCATTTGAAGTTAAGTAGACCTTGTGATTTTCTCCACCATCTCCCATCAACACTCCCTCCTCTTGCATCTTCTGGGCTACAACATAATATTCAGGGGAATGTGGCTTATCACAAACTTCACAAAAATAATTATTATTCACCACATACATTCCCTTTTTTCTCAATGGATCAGGAGTATCCTTGTCTCTAGGCCTATCTGTCATAGGTTTTCCATCTTTCCAATTTGTGTTATAAGGCATATCATGCAACCTAGGCCTATCCTTCCTATATGTGTTCTCCTGCTTATATTGATAATTATTGTTCTATTGAATAGCCCTAGGGTTGTCTCTCTTATTCATTATCCCAACAGCCTTTCTATTGTTCTCAATTTTTAATGCTATCTTTTGTGCTTCAGCTAAGTCCCTTGGGAACCTGTTTCTCAACTCATACCCTATTTTAGGGTCAAATGCATTTAGGTAAACACTTAATGCTACGAAATCCGGTAACTTTGATCCATGAGGTATTCTATTCTGTAGTTTATTGAATCTTCTGTTAAAATCAAAGATTGAATCATTCTGACCCTTCTAAATTCGCATTAGTTCATGGAGAGCAACGTCTAGTGCACTCAGATTCCCAAATTGTTCAAGAAACTGATATTGAAATATCTGGAAACAATATATAGAAGCTGTTGCTAGACTGTTGAACGAATCCCTAGCTTCCTCAATAAGGGACATCATGAATAACCTCATATGCAAATCTTCATAAGGTACATCCAAATCCTGAATAAAAGCATTGAAACTCCTCAAATGATCCTCGATAGTGATTGCATTACTCCCCATGAATTTAGGCACCAAAATTCTCCAAGAACCATCCATAGGATAAGGGCACAACTGAAACCCTGCCAAATCAAACTGTCTAATCATAGTAGTCTATTGATACTAGTACATAGGGTTATTATATTGTAAATTTTGTTGTGGTACATGATGCTGACCAGGAGGTGGATAATTATTTATATAATGTGTGGGAATATGCGGTGGACGATTTGGCTGTCTATGTTGATTCCCAATTTGATGGTGAGGGATCTTTGGTGGTTGAAAATGCCCAGCACCATGATTATTATGTTTATGGGGTGGTATATACTTTGGGGGAGAACCAGATCCCTAAGGAATATTATGAGCTTTCTGCAACTTGAACTCTTTTATTGCTTGAATCATTTGGGCCTTTTCTTGCTCTTCCCTCTCCCTTTTCTGAGACTCAAACTGTGCTTTAATTTCATCATAAGTTAAAGATTCATAATCTTCTTGATGAACTTCCTGATTAGTAAGTTCATTTTGATTACCCTGTATCTTTTGGTCATATTCATATTGAACTCTAAGTCATTCAGCTTTGAGTCTAGCTTCAAATTCGGCTTGTTTTTGAGCGTTGTAAAAAGGATTCCTCAGATCCTCTGGGGTAAAAGGCTCTTTAGTTGAACTATCTTTCCATTTGTCAAAACAATTCTCACCAAAAGGTATTGATGATTTGTCTTTATTTGTCAAGAACATGTCCCCACTTTTCCCTTTACCCTTGTCAACCTTATTATCTTTATGCATCCACCTACTATCGCCAGGAGGAGCTCCAGAATGACCCCCCCTAAATTGAGATCTTCTTCCATTCATATTGCAATGCTCAAATCAGAGTCGCCACCCAATTTTAAAAGTGAGAAAAATATTGTTACTTACTATTCCCAGTGGAGTCTGTATATAGGACTTTTGACTCTATGATTTAGGCGCAGATTCTTTGTTGTTCCCCAGCAGAGTCGCCAATTTGTTAGCTCTCAAAAATATAGGCAAGATGCCTCAAGAGGATGCCAACCTCTTAATATGCTTCAGGGTAACAGACAAGGTTAAGGGAACTCAACCTTCTACTCTTTAGGTGCTGCTAAACCTAGGCGGGTGTACCTAATTGAATTGAGCAGACTTTGACCTTTAATCTTCTCCTATTGCCCTAATTCATCCACAATGGCTGAATTGAAATGGATAGAATAAAACAAATTTGGTATAAATTGTATATCAATATCCCAAAAACTAATTCCCTAACAGATGTAGAAAACGTGAATGAAACTAAAAATGAAAACAAAGACCAGTGCCTTATAGGGTTTACGGAGTCAAGAAAATCTAAAACAAGTTTACTTGTTCTAGAAGACATTCAAGTTGTTTAGCATTTTATTTGGTTTATAACTTGTATAAACATGCAATACTGTGATTATTGAGTTCTTCTTAATAATCCAATTGATATTCCCTAATTACTATGATCAATTCAAAGAATTTAATCTTTACTGGAAAGAACAATTAATTGATCATACAGATACAGCAAATGTGCATCGATGAACTAGGTAAAAACTTGTTTACACTAATTCAAATAACCAAAAAACACCATTACGGAGATAACTTCAATAATACCCTTCAACAAATATCATAAACAACTGATGCCAAAAAACATTGCGCCATCATATTAAATTTTCATTGATATCTCCATGATTTACATATGCTACCAGTCTCATCTTCTTTCACAAAGTTATATCTTCCTGTATTTTCTCTATCCTCTATCTTATTCTACCTCCTTTTTTACATTGCTTTTAAAATGGACACTTATACATTGAGAATATGAAAGGACGCGTCCCTTCAGAAAAAGGAGAAAACAAAACATAAAACAAAGATAGAGAATAATTAAGCTCTAGTTAACCATAAGTGAGTCGTAGCAAGATAATCCAAATAATCTTGGTAGTTAAAAGTATCCGCATCTTCAACAGCATTCTGGATCGTGATTTCCATCCTGATCATTTCCTCATTCTGCTCACTCACTTCTTCTAGTGTTGTATCCTCTGTAGAAGATGTCTTCATGATTTCCTTTAGCACTATATCACATTCATTCCTCCACCTAGTGGCATCTTTCAACTCCCCTTTACTATCAAAGAACGTGCTCACAGTGTTCTTGGCAGCTTCAACTAATCCCTTTTTATCCCCCAGTAATTCTTCATAGAATTTTTGATGGCGACTGACAACATGATTTGCAGCTTCAAGTGCAACACTGCTAATCTCATCACGTGGGGCCAATTCATGAAATTTATCCATAAACCGCTCATTCATCCTCTCATGCTTTTTCAATGCATCCATCGTAGTAGAATACTTTTCCCATAATTGATTTAACCAAGATGTCAAATTGTCCTATCTCTTCTTAGCAATTGATACAATTGCATCATACTTTCCTTGATTATAAGCACTTGACCCGATCCAATGATCTTTTGTCTGAGAGCTTTCTCCTTGAGTGAGCACTTTGGCTGGAACTATTGGAACACCAACCAAGTCTTGCAGTCTATCATTTTCTCTTAACATTCTCTCATTGTTCGCCTTATACATTTCTCTTTCTCTTATCAATGCCTCGATCTGTGCTTTATTCAATTTTGCAATATCTATCCCAATCTCTGTAGTAACCATAGGATCAACCTCTCCAACCTTTAGGGTCATTACATAGCCAAATGCCTTTTTTGTATCAATCACCACTGATTTCTGGTGTGGTGGGTACAAAGTCCATATCATCAATGATCCCTCATCAGTATTAAACTTAGAGCCTGCATATACCTCTGTCACCTTTTCCTTATCAAGTTTATGTGTATTGTTACTATCTCTTAAGAAGCTATCAAATACCAATGCAAAATTCAAATCAAGTCCAGGAAAGATCATGACACCAGCATTCTCCAACATTTTCCTCCCCTTTTCAGGAGTCATATTTATCATTTCATCATCCACACATTTTCTCAATTGATCCAATAACTGCTCTTCATTCCCATGAGTGATAGCACCAACACCTTCTCGTATTTCTTTCCCTTTCTATTTGTACAAGAATGCCTTAAACTCTGGAGAACTTATAAAATCATCATCTGAAACAAAAGATCTGTATTCCATATGCCTTGCATCAACATCGCCACTTTCAATACTATGTTCCCTAATTGGGAAAACATATTGCTAAGTCCTTAGCCTAGAAACTCTCTTTGTTCTGCTCTATGGCACTTTATCTGTTGGGGTTTCCTCACTCCCACTGGACAAATTTCCTATATCTTGCAACCCCTGGTTATAGCTTTCAAACACTGCCTCTGCTTCCTCTTCATCCAAATTTCTGATCATATCATCAAAAGGATAAGGTACATGCTGATACCTTCCAAAGTTAATCCTTTCTTTGGCTGAATTGATGTATCCTTCAGGGTCAAAGTTTTTCCTAGGTTGTCCACTTTTCATATTATAGTGCAATAACCTATCATGGAGTGAATTATATCCCTCCTTGGCCAACACAGTGAAATCACCAAAGCATAATGTACTAGGCATAAAAGCCTGCTTCCCATAAGAACTGAAAATCATCACACCATTGTAATCCATTTGTCTAACAATTTCCAAATATGCAATTCTATTTGGAACTGTCCTTGGTAGAATAAAAGGGGTACCTTCAAATCCATACACCCTAATCATTGTAGCTCCTTCCAAACAATACGAGTAACCCCAGTTATGATCAATTGGCTCATTGAAATCTTTTGGCCGCAGAAACCTCTTGATCTCATCAGTTAAAGAATAGTTACAAGGATACTTATACAACCTGTACAAAGTTTTGACAAAGTATTCCTCAAAATGGATGAAACTAGCATTGGCAAACCTGCTATCCCAAATAGCAGTCCATAGCTGAACAGGCAATGCTTCACCCTCCCTACCAATTTGAGAAACTCTCATTTCTGGAGGCCAAACTTCCAACTCCTGTCCAAAATACAGTACCAAGTGCATCAACAATGAGTAATGCCTGAGATGAACAATAGCAACTCCACTCTTTATGGCTACCAATCCTGAATCAAGCTCCCTAGCAATATACAAAGCATAGTCGAATGGCCTGGAGTTATGATATTGAATGTCTCCTGTGATAATCATTGGCACAATTGTCATGAGTTCTGGAGCATCCATCCCCAACACTTGACACACTGAGAAATATGTGTATTTCATGTAAGGTTCAAATAAATCTACATGATAAGGAGGCCCCTCACTATCTTGCAAAGGTTCTGACTTGTTACCCTGTTTAATTCTATGGATAGGTAACCTCCAACCCTTATAAATTGTATCCATTCTTGTAAATTCCTTTTCCAACTCTTCACAACTGATCTCCTCATTGCAAAATCCTTCCAATTTTAAGACCTCACATATTGCTTCTTTAGACACATATCTGTGGTTTTCTAGATGGGTCACATATGGCCTTCTGTTTTGAATCATAATTATCTGCAAGCAATTTTACTAACTCTATATTTACAAAAACATTAGGGCACACCATTTTCCCTACATTCAATTTCCATGGGTTATAGACTGGTTCAAAATGTTTTCTTCTGTGGTAATGGAAATTGAAAAGCTCATAACCTCTTATAGCAGTCCAGACATCACCTATGAAGTTACACTTGTCATCTAATTTATCAAATTCTACCCTAAGCTGTGCAGACCTTCTAGCTTTTGGGCCCAAGCCAGGTAATTGATCAATAAGGTCTTGGTTCAACCTCCTTTCAGTGCCCTCATGCTCTGTATCAACCTTTTGTTTATTTCCTTTTGACAAACTACTCACAACAGGTTTTCTATCCTTACCCTTCCCAAAACTAGAGGACTCCATTATCAATCTTATAGAACCGAAATGCAAAAACGAAGGAACAGTCACTTACAGTATTCCGCTCTAGCTCCTCAAACTAAAAATCGTCCTGGTTCTTTGTTCAGCACACCAATTCACCTGCAATCAATTCGGAACTGAAGAATTGATTCAATCTTTACTATTATATCCCATCGCGCCATTAATGAAGCACAAATGAATACCCATTTGAAACTGGCACTGTCGCATCAAGTGTCCATTCGATGAGAGATTTTCAAATCTGGGGCGAAATCCCTTTTCAACGTCTATTACACCTGTCGCCAAGACAGAATGCAGTTTTATCGACACCTGGACTCCAAAAATTGATGACTGTTGCTCTTGTTTTTTATATCACTATAACACTTCTGAGTCGGGGAGATGTCACATAGACTTCATTGTCTCATATCGATATGTATTTCTTCAAGCCATAGTCGTTGAGACAAAATTACCCTTTCACTGATGAATTCACATTTCGGCATGTCTATCAAGTTTTCTCACCAAAGAACTTATCAATAAAATAACACTTTCGGTAAGACGTAATGTCTTCAGGAAGACTCATACTGATACCAAATATCTTACCGAAATCATCCCTTCAGCCTACTCTTATTCGGTAAGATTCACCCTGAACTACTTGTCGGTAAAACAATCAAACTTCGGTGAAGCTTATACCGAAAAAATTATTCTCCTGGCGATGCACATCTCTGTCAGCATATCTTCTGAGTTGGCAAGACCCCAACACTTTCTTCAATAGTCTTTTGAATCCCCTTGTATTAAGTTTGGCAAGACAACAATCATCTCGCCCAGACCTCCACTAAAGCACATAAGTCTTACCGAAACATTTGTTTGCAAGCCAATCGGTAAAACAAAATGGTTTCGCTATGACATCCTTCCGATACCAATCAGTTTAGCCGAAATCATCCCTCCACATGCTAGTCGGCAAGATCAATTGAATTCGTCATGACCTTATAACGACGCCCCAACACATGCCGATACACTTTCTATGTGTCGGTCATCAAGAAAAATACTTCACTATAACCTTACCCCGAAATGCCATTTTCTGCCGTTATGAATCTTTGCAGTCATTGAAACAAAAGAAAAGTCCTGTCGACCGTCTGCAACACATACCTATTAGTCAAAATATAGGTCGGGGAGACCTTTACTATCTCTTGCCGATTTGGATCTTTTAATGAAATATGAAGAGGTAGACAGACTCAAATGGGTTCCATGACAAAACATAAGCAAGAAAATGCAAAAAGGGGATTTTATGTTTATGATGAGGACTTAATGCTGGAAATTCTAGAAAACAATAGACTATAAAATTTCAAAATTTTACAATTCTAACAGCTCAGATTCGGGGATTCTCAACCGGTCATCAATCAAGTGATGACTATTACACAAAAGATGAGAAGTTGCTTCCTTACAAAGGAATGGTGGATAGTTTCCTGATGATGATTGCATTTGAACAAATCCCGAGGACACAGAATACAGCAGTCGATGCAATGGCTACCATTCGATCTCTCCTAGACATTCCCAAGAATGAGTCACAATTTGAATTCTTAGTGGAACAACTATTGATGCCTGCATAAGATATTCCAGAGTCAAAAATAGTGTGTGAGATTGTTGGTCCTAGTTCGCCTTGGTACTAGGACATATATGACTATTTTAAATCCCAAACCCTCCCACCCAACCTGTCCAACAACCAACAAAAATCCTTTATTCGAAAAGTGGCTAGACATACCATCATCAGTGACACCTTATACCAACATGGCTTTGACAACACCCTTCTTTGCTGTCTCGACACTGATGAAGCCCAAACGAATTTACGAGAAGTACATGAGGGTATATGTGGATCTCATTCGAGTGGTCCAACCTTAGCTGGGAAAGTCACCAGACTTGGATACTACTACCCGACATTGGAAAAAGATGCTCTACAGTTTGTCAGGAACATGTCAGAAATGCTAGGTGCATAGTGATCTGATTCATGCACTTGCATAGGAGTTGAGACCTATCACTTTTCCATGGCCTTTTGCACAATGGGGACTCAACCTCATGGGTAAAATCCATCCATCCTCTTCCAATGGCCATAAATTCATAATAACCGCCACTGAGTATTTTACTAAGTGGATTGAAGTGGTCCCTCTCACCTACATCACCAGTAAACAAATATCCAAGTTCATCCTAAATTACATCATTTTCCGGTATGGTGTCCCACAATCCATCATCACAGATAATGGCAGTCCATTCAAAAATTAGGACGTTCGTGAAATCTGAGCGATTCCACATCCAACACCATTTTTCCACTCGATATTACCCACATGGTAATGGCCAAGCTGAGGCGTCCAATAAAACAATCCTTTGCATTCTGAAGAAGACTGTCAACGACGCTGGCCAAGACTAGCACCTACAACTTAATCTTGCTTTATGGGCCTATCGTACCAGCATTCGTACCCCCACTAGAGCCACTCCATTTACCTTGGTCTACAGATCTGAGGCCATATTACCCATTGAGGTCGAAATTCCTTCTCTCTGAGTCCCTTTGAAAGGAATGATTAATGACGAAGAGTACATACATACTCACCTACATGAGCTGGAAATGTTACAAGAAAGATGGAAAAATGCCTTAAATCATCTGCAGGCATATCAAAATCGTCTTTGCTGAAGTTATAACAAAAGAGTCATGGTGAGAAAGTTTGAAATCGCTGACTTGGTTCTCATGCAGAACCCCAGAAATCAGGTGGACCATGAAAAGCCGGGTAAGCTTGAGGCTAACTGGCTTGGTCCTTATATCATTACTGCCGCATTCAGTTCCGGAGCTTATCAACTCACCACACCTAATGGAAAACAGCTGATGGAACCCATCAACAACTTGCATCTGCGAAAATTCTACACATAGCATCAAAGAGCTAGACTAAAAACCTACAAAATACAAAAAAATTGAAAAAGAGAAAAAAATCATCCCTTGATGAAAACCTAGCAAATAGGCATCTTGGTGACGTCAAAAAAATTAAAAAAATGGCAAAAATAGTAAAAATAAATGAATTCATCCAATAGTGAAAACCTGGCAAACAGGCGCGTTGGATAAGTACCATGGTGAAAACCTGGCAAACAGGCGCCATGTGTAGTCGATCGTTGCTTCACCATCTACAGTTGCTCAAATCGACCTTAATTCCTTTATCATAATCACAAAGGCCTGACAAATTCATGACATCCATCCTAAGTCTCGTCGATTCCGACCATGGTTAGCATTTGGTTGACATCATCCCTTGCATATCCTTTCCTTTTGTTTGCGTATCTCCATATCATTGAACTTGGGTATTCCCTGACCTATCTGGGGGCAAGACCTTTATCATGCAGCTACAGTGGGTACTGCACATGATCCTGAATTCTTAAAATGTCGTGAATTAATCCTAAAAATTTGAAAAAGTCCTAAAAAAAATCTTTAAAATGTGAAAAAGTCCTGAAAAAAAAAGACATAAAAATTTGAAGGCATCCTGAGAAAATACAAAAACATCCAAATCGGTGTCAAAATCCCAAAATCAAGGTCAATCTGATCAATTCAATCGATCATATCATTTCATTTTTTTGTCACCATTTGAACTACGTTGTCTCTACGCTTTTGCTACATAGGAAAGATTCATCTTTGAATCCCTGAGACATTAGGTCGGTGCTTCTAGGTTTGTTGCAAAATAAATCATGATTCATCTTTTAACCTTCGAACAACGTCATTGGTCGTGTTGAACTACGAGGTCTCTGAGTGCACGATGTAGGCAAGGCCATCAATCGATGGACCCCCAAGGCCGTACTAGGTCAGTCCGTTAGGGTTCCTAGCACTACGCATTCACACACGTCAACCTATCTTCATATAAAGCGAATTTTATGTCAATCTTGAATTATCAATCTATCGAAAATCTGTTTTGTCAAACACTTTCAGTCAATTCAACATGTCAGCAATGACATGTAGTTAAAATCATATCAAGACAACTTATCATGGCAAAACTTGGAGTTCTTCTTCAAGATGTATCCTTCTGAAGAGCAACTCCCGTCACTTCTTTATGCTTTTGGATGTGTCCTTCCTAAGCATCATGATCACCATCTAGCATTTTGATGGATTCTCCTAACTCCGAGAATCGATCTCCTAGATACCAACGTCATTCAGGATGTGTCGTCCTGAATTTGATATCGCTCGGCATTTGACAAACACCTGACATTAAAACACTTGACAAACACTTGGAAAACTTTTTTTTTTCTTTTGATGATTATCATGATATTAGTTTCTTAAGTCCTAGGAACCACGACATATCATGATGATTATCCTTGTCTGCTTATCACTCTACTATTAGTTTCTCCAGGATATCCTCACTTCAAGATTTAGAGAAGCAACGACGTAGTACGATGATTTTACTGTTTGTTTTTTACTATCATGTGGCTAGTTTCTCAAGGATGTCCTATCATCAGGATTTAGAGTAGTGACATCTCATGATTAGTTTGGTTTTTCTTGGCGGTTGGTCATGATAAAGTGACTAGGGGAAATTGTGTTCCTTACATGAGTCATGATCATCCTTTGTCTGAGACTGTTGATCTACGTGATGGTTCGACCTTGCACACTATTGATCTATGTTATATATAGTGTTTTTCAACCATCATGACATTTTTTCCCAATTATGATTAAAGAGAAACCACTAGAATAAGCACTATAGCAAAGCTTTGAAGTATTTTTAATTTTTTTCTGCACTAACATAGATATCTTTCTTCGCACTAACATCCATATTTCGTCTTCTCTTCTCTAGTTCTCTGACGACATCCTGTGACATACAAAAAAAAAAAAGTTGCATACATACTAGCATGAACATTTCATATTCACATTGCATAAATACTATCACTTACATCCATTCATAAAACCATCATTTGCATCAACATATAAGCATCATAAATAAAAATTTGCATTAACATATAGGAATCACATCATCATCACATTACACAATGCATACATAACCACGTCCATAAATGCATTCATAAACATAAGCATAAATACACCTCATAGCATCATAAAAGCATCACAACAACATCTCATAAACATTAGAATACCATAACGCATAGCACCATATAAGCCACATCAAAACTACATCGCATATATATATAATCTCAAAATGTCATGTCACAGGATAGAGTCATATGATATCCCAAAAATAGAGCTCGCAGGCTCAAATATCAAAATACAAATGTCTACAAACAAGTCCTAGGATGGCCCTCCTCCATCTCGTGGAGGTGAACTGTGCAGTGGCAGTGTCTGACCAACCACGTGAAATGTGACCTGAATGGGAGAAATGTCCTGCGTCTGACTCTATGATCCAGAGGCCTCGGTAATAGGAGGCTAGCTCTGCTCTGTCTGCTACCCTGAAGACACTGATCTATGACCATGCTCTGACCTGTGATTGTGCCCTGACAAATGCCTATGAGAGCTATGAGACCTATGACCTGACGACTGCCCTAATGCAGTAGACCCCCCAACACTAGTGTAACTACTACTATGAGACCTGTTGTTGTGTGTCCGGCTGCCACTACCTGTCCTACTATAGGATCGGGACAACCCTGGGTCTCGTCTATCTGGTGGAACAACCTACTCATATAACACCCTGTATTGGCCCCTGCTCTCTGCCATCCTGGCTAGCTCCTGAGCCATATCCCCTGTCGGTCCAGAGCACAACTCTGCAAACTCAGTCACCCATCGATCTGACTCCTACCGTTGGAGAATAGCCTGATCTCTCTCCACCTAGGTAACCTCTAGCTCTGCTGCTAGGGACTTCTTCTGAGACAAGGCCACATCAAGTCTGCTCTGTAGGTCTGTGATCCGCTGATCAATAGTAGCATCAGTAGGCAAAATGGGTGATTTGTCACCCTCATCATCTCCGAAAATCATGCGCTCCCACAGTCATTGTTCTACCTCATCCTCATCCTCCTCCTCCTCATCTCTCTCCTCTCCACCCCTCACCTCCTCCACATCTATGTCAAGAGGGTGTCCCCCAACAAGTGGATCTACCTCTACTCTCTCCTCCACCACCACCTCCACCTCCTCCTCAACCACCACCTCCACCTCCTCCTCTAACCTCCTTGGCCCTCGCCTCTGGCTCTCTCTCCTCCCCCTCCTCTCGAATGGGTGACAATGGTACACCACCCACTCTTTGCCTGACTCTCCTAGGTTGCCTCCACCCTCCACCATCCCTCCTCCTCCTCGCACCCCTCCCATCTCCTCCACCTCCACCGTCTCCTCCACCTCCTCCATCTCCTCCACCTCCTCCATCTCCCCCCCCTCCTCCGTCTCCCCCATCTTAGCCTCCTCTTTCCCTACCTCCATCTCTACCCCTGTTACCTCTGCCATCCCTCCCTCCATCTCTACCACCCCTACCTCTCCTCGGTATCTATGGAATGACTGATCTACGATCTATCAATGGTGGACCATCTGGATCTGTCAAAGGGATAGGCCTTTGAACCTGCCACCAAGTGTCAAACTTAGCAGACGTCCCTGGATCAGTTGGACCTCCTCTCCATACCCACTGAACTGCCACAAGGTTGTCAACCTACTGCTTTGCTACTGTGACTGATATGGGTGGCCCCCACATGGTCTCCCTGGAAGACTAAGCATACTCTGTTGTGCCTACTGGCACAACCTGCTACTCCCCAAACTACCGTAATAACTGTTGGGGCAGGTACATCTCAATAATCCATTGCATCTACACCGTGCGGCCAATCCAATATTAGAACTGTCTACAAAAGGATAGGTGGTTGTCCTCATCTGACCACTAAGCGCAATCTCGGTAGGGTCTCCAAACGAAATTGATCATTGTGTCAATCTAATGATGCCAGTACCCAGTATCTCCCATGCGAGTCCAACTCACTGATCCCGCATATAAGTAAACATAAGGCATCCCATCACCGAGTTGTTGAATCTGCATCGGTGGTCGAAAATCGGGAATACGCTCCCATACCCAAATCATCAAGAGGGTAGTGTTGTAGTTGATACTATGCCCCGGGTGATAAACAACCTCGTGTAATTGGTGGTACAACATGGCCAACAAGCATGGCCCCCAAGTGAAAATAGTCCTCTATCCACACATACAAATGAGAACATCCCCCCATCCAATAGGAAATCCATGACCATGACGATCTAGGATCAGTAATCCAACGATTAAGGTCATGAGCATGACATCAAACCTAGGAAACCGATCAGCTACAATGTCCTAGTCGATCTCATAACCGTCCATGGCCAACTGCGCACCATCGACACCCTCATACATCTCTAATAGGGCCTGTCGCCCTCGGTGTGGATAATAGACCACCCTCGCTTCGCTAATCGAAATCAGGAGAATACTGTACACATCCTCCAAAGTCATTATCACCTCTCCAATAGGAAAGTGGAATGAGCAGGTCTCAGAATGCCACCTCTCACAGAGGGCTATCAACAAACCTCTATTTTCCTGAATAACGGGCATGTAAGTAACATGTTATAGGCCTAGGGCCATCAACCGTTGTCTCTGTCTATCACTAAGATGATCTCTAAAAGCATAGGTCGTTGGTCGAAACTCTCGGGTATAAATGGGCACAAGCTGACTCTGCACAAGGAAAGGCCAAGGATTAGCACATATTGAGCAACATTATGGAAATTTTATGACTACTGGCAAGTCAAGGATACATAAAAGTTAATCTCGGCACAAGGTCAACAAAATTCAACTCTGGTCAACTGCAATTACGTCGCGTTGACCACAAATGCATCACAACCAGTCAATTGCGACTCTACGCATGGAAAATGTGTTGCAATATGTCGAATGTGTTGTTATGACCAAAAAATGCGTGATCCAACAACGAATGCATCATTGTAGATGGGAAATGCGCGATCGAACAACGAATGCGTCATTGTAGATGGCAAATACATGGTCCAACAACGAATGCGTTGTTCGACTTGTCAATTGCATTGCAAGATGACAAGTGTGGTGCAAAAGCCTCGATTGCATTGCAACTTGGCAATTGCATCGTTTCACTTGACGATTGCTCAATCAGACAAAAATATAACCTACCCATCATGCTTGCATCGCGATGCAATCAAATACAGCGAACGCGAAGGCGTTTGTGGCTTTCCCGATAGCATTTACGTCACACCGCATTTGTTTTCCCCCCATTAAACCCTAATAAATGTAGAAAATTCAAAATTTGACAAGTTGGATAAGGTACTTACCGATGCCTCTATGCCCACGGGTCGTCGAAATGTGCACACGTGGTATCCACGGTGTGTAGTCGTTGGAATCACCATCGTCTCTCAGAGCTCTGGTTTCTGAAATGTTCTATATGACAAATGAGAAAAAGACATTTGGATTGACCTTTTCAACCTATTTATAGGCTAAAAATTAGGGTTTTGACCTAGTAGGTTCTTCTGGAGGCTCATTTGACCACCTTTGATCGACATTTTGGCTAGCTTAACGTCCTTCGTTTTCAAGATCGTTTGCGCCATTACTTATCTGGTCATTAATTTGACTAGTCAGGATATTTTCCAAATTTTTCTGACCCCGAGTCGAAATTCAAAAATTTTCCCAAGGGGGCATAGGCACTTCGTATCTTCACTGGGGCATATTTTGGACTTGTTTTCTTTGCCACAATGCGACATGCTGCATTATGACAAAGAGGGGCAAATGTAGACACATAAAAATGGCCAAGACCTGCAAGCACTATTTTACCACCTTTCGTCATGACATGATTATAACATTTTAATTATGTTTCTAACCCACATTCAACTATTAATTAAATGATTTATAATTATTTAATTAATTCATAATCTCTCATTCTTCATGATTATTAAATAAATAAATCTTATTTATTTATCTAATATGTCACTAATTATCAAAGTCTTCTCGCAATTAAATAAAATCTTATTTATTTAATTAATCCTTATCATAAATGTCCTCCTGATTATTAATAAATATATTTATTTAATGTGGCACTAATTCCTAAATCCTCTTAATTAAATAGATTTGCTAATTTATTTAATTAATTAACCACTTCTTCTAAATTAAATAATTATTTGTAATTATTTAATTATTATATGTGACACTTCTATATTTTTAAATAAAACAAATCATTTAAAAATATCTCACATACTTAACTGATTCTTCATTTAGTAATTAATTTCAAAACTCAATTACTTCTTACCTCACAAAATCCCTATTTTGAATTAATTTAATTCAAAATGGAATTATTCCTCTACAAATCAAGTAATTTCTAAAATTACTGATTTTCTAAAATCCCATCCTCTTGTCTTCTGATTTTTACTAATTTCATCTCAACTATCACATTCAGTCTTGATTTAATTCATTTAATTAAATCTTATTCACACATATGGGGATTTTGCCCTAACCCTAATTGAGATTTGCCTTATTGAATCTTGACCTTTGATTCTAGGGAATTCCTTAAAGCTCTCATCTTGTCTATCTGTTCAAGATTGCATTTTCTATAAAATGACAATCTTGATCTCATTTTCGGATCCATGATCATTTGCTTAATCTATTTTTATTATAGGTATTACTCATATCTTAGGCTTTTATTTACTATTTTCATATTAGGATTTATTTTGCTAATTGCACATTAGTTCATTTTCATAAATCCTTCAAAAGCTTTGTTGAGAACTAGACACATAGGAATTGCTCACAAATCTGAGGGCATTTATCATTAGCAGCAAGCTTGAGGAGGTGCAATGGAAGTCAGCCATGGAATACTAAATGGGTGAGACCTTTTCAGTTTTCCTCCATTTATTTATTATTCCTTTGCATTCTATTGTTTGATATGTTATTAACTTGCAGGTATTACTAATCATTTGTTTATCTTGCAGGACATTTTATATCATTACAATTGGTAGATATTCTATCTTGACATCCCCAAAAGCTAAAGCTATAGAGTTTGAGATGCAGTGGGTCACCATGAAGACACACAAAAGAGGCTCGATTTTGATTTTCAGGGGATGAGAGATAAAATTAAGAAGGCCTATGCTCACATACAAAGAATTGAAGATGTGTGGGAAGATTATAGAATGGGGGAGGAGATAAGAAAGATGGACTATTGTCGATTAACCCTAGAGAAAATTTAAAATCTTGATTTGGTTGATATTCTAGAGGATATGGATGATGATGAGGACATATTAGATCCAAATTACGAGAGGAATAATGTAGAAAGTACCCCTCTACCACCAATTGAATGGTCTAACAACGAGATGATATCAACTAGAGAAATATTTGAACATATCCTGGCTAACACAAATGTATGGCTAGAAGAAAAAGGGATACAATTGAAACCTTTTAGAAGTAGGTCAAAGGGAGGGGAACCTAAAGGACAAGAAGGAAGGAAATTTGAGATAAGGAAAAAGAATAAGGGATATGTGCCTAGATCAAGCAGGACTTTCAAACCCAAGATTACATTCAATGTAAAAGGGGGTAAAATTCAAACAACTAAAGGGCCATCTACAGGTACAAAAGAGGAATCAGTTGGAGAAGAAGGGTGAGAAGAAGAGGAACAACATGGGGAAGAACATGTATCTCCACATGAGAATGTCCCATAGGATGCACCTGTTACTTCTACTCCCATTGTTACCACCATGTCTATCCCCATTCCTCCCACTATTTCTATTGGACAGTCTTTACTTGTCAATGTTATAGTCATTCCTACCATGTCTATCTAGTCAATTATTTCATCCCCATCTTTGGGTCAAATTTTTAAAGTTCTAAATATGGTTTGGAAAATGTTTTGGAGTCTCCCACTTATTTTCCAAGTATTTCATAACCTTCTTTTAACAAATTGGGTCTTGCTCAATTTCTAGGGTCCTTTGGTGTTAGAGTTGAGCTTTTATTTTCCACATGTAAATTTATCAAAATGTCATACATAAATTATGTAGGTGAGTTTTTGTGTCTTGAAAAGGTTGATGACAATAAATGCAACAATGTAAAATAGATCTGCAAACTCCCTTCAATCCTCTTCAGACCTGTAACCTGCACATTCATAAAGAGGGAAAATGATGTGCCATATAGGGACTTTCTTCAATCAAACCCCGTGTAAGTGTTCCCACTTCCACAATGGTAATGCCAATGATAAACCGATAATGGAAAGAAACAAAATGATGAATGAACACAATGCTACAACTCACCAACCTTCAATGACTTCCTTGAAGGACTAAGTCAGACACATCAATTCAAGGATTTGAATCTTCCTTGATATATTTTATTGAATGCTTGGATTCTTGAAGACCTACAACAATGTTAGCCTTCACAAAACATGAACATGAACATGCATAGAATTTGAAATTATGTTGGATCTTGAACTGTTGTAATAAACTCTGATAATGATTCTCTTGACATGCTCAATAATTCTCTTGACAATTATTTTTTCTCTTGAATACGTGTTAATTTCAAATGATAAAATAACTAGGTACTTATATGCAATTGTTCTAATTTCCTAGAAAATGGATTCCAAAAACCAACACTTTATATTTGAATTTTGGATGTTAAAATACCACCAACAACATAGTTAAACTTGGTCTTGGATAAGAAGGGGGACTCAGTCGCTCATGGTGACTGTTTCTTGCCCCAAATTTCTAGGACAATCAAAGTCAGGGATAATTTAATGATTGGACGAACTTGTTTAGTGCTTGTCCTTCAAAAATGGTAAAAAATAGGCTTTGGAATGCATAACTTAGAAAATTAGGAGCTTAATTAAGTCCAATAATTTAGGGGGGGTAACATAATGTGAATTTATTAAGGTATACAATTATCTACACTACATTTATCCCCCACTTTAGTGATAGTATGAACTTATGCCTAGACTCACACTAAAGTAGAAAAATATCTCAAGACAAAGGATCATGGAGTATCTCGTTGAAAACCAACATAAGAAAAAATGAACACACACATTTTTGATATGCAACAAGACACAAACATACATGCCAAAATGAAATGTAAAAAAAAGGTATGCACTAACAACTTTTATTATGCTAGGATCCATACAAAGGCGTTCATGACTCGCACAATAGAAAAGTCATATATTTTCTATGTGAATCAATAACTGTAAGGAACATAGGCTAGTGAAGTTTGATATTCAATAGGCGAGCCCCCAAGATAGGATGGGAAACACACTAGGTCTACAATGTGTACCCATAATGGTGGAAAAATAGAAAATACACACTAGGTCTACAAGGCATGCCCAACTATACCAAGAGTTATACTCCCTTATAACCTTGATAAGGTTCCACAAGATGCAATGCTAATGCTACATTAAATTCAACTATTGTGAATAAAGTGAAGTAGGAAAATGTCAATGTCAATGTCAAGTGTTAATTTTAATGAAACACTAAGTCTAGTCTGTATGAACAAAGTGAGGCAAAATAATGCCAATGTATGCCCCCACTTTAAAGAAATTGCAAAACACCATGTTGTGAGAAATTAATTTAAAGTGGAAAATGATATATGCTATGCAATAAAAGATCATAAGAGCTTATTTGGAAAGCCATATTCCAAAGATATGTTTCCAAATAAAGCCACATAACGATAAGAGGTTTCCCCCAAAATGCAATACGAAAAACAGCATGGAAAGGTACACTAAGCGATCCATGGATCTAAGGTCAATATAAATATTTTCTATAGTGATATAATAGAGCTCAGAACTAACATCATTCCCTAAATACTCATAGAAAAATGAACAAAAAGGAGGAATGACACATAGAAAGAGAACACACAAAATTTTGGGTCAACATGGAAGAGACCTAAATGTCTCAATTCCTTACATCGTCCCCAAAAGGAAAACACAAGACAAAGGAAATATAAATTTTACAACATATAGAAGAATTGAGATACAAATACAAGAATGTCATGATAGGTTAGTTTCCTCTGTATCCTTACGTCAACAGAGCAACAAGGGTCACCCAAAGAAAACTCACAGCAAGGGTCATCCAAAGAAGAGTTGTAAACATAAAGACACACCAAGCAACACATTATGGGAGATCACATTACATGCAAGAAAACACAAAGAAAATAGAAAGAAAACACACAAAAGAAGTACTTCACATGCAAGTCGACTCGTTTTCATCCCAATCTTGCATATCATAAATAGAAGGCAAACAACTAGCCAAAGGGACTACAAAAATTTCCATACTAGGAGTATCTCCAGGTGTAACACATGGTGGGTCACTCTCATCAAGAGGATCATCACGTTTTCTCCCATCCAAGTTCATTTACTTTGAAAATAAAACATTAAGCTCATTATGCACCTCTTCATCAATTTTATCGATTTCATCTTCATCATCCAAATTGATCACAATGGGAGGTTTCATGACAATTGTATTTGAATTATCTTATTTATTTTCTTGTTTTAATTCTATGTCTTGTTTTGGTAAAATTTGGATTTCTTCTCGAGTTTTTTTCATGGGTGTTGGATTATCATGCACTATTTTGTTCTTTTCTTCCAATTGGTGAGCAATAGTGCAAAATCTACGCCTACACTCTTTAGCATTTTTGTTTCTTCTTGCACAATTTTCAAGTTTTGATTAGGTAGGAGTGGGTTTATCATCCATGGGTTTCTTTTCTTCCCTTAGGGGAGGAGCTAAAGGAACCACCAAGTATTGGGAAACCACTATCTCTTTTTTGTCTATACACTTACTTTATCTTTGGAGACACAAAAGGAATCATTTTATTATCTCAGTCTTTTATAGGATATGGGTGAAGGAACTACATTATACTTATCTTGGTTACTTGGAAGGAACTTTGGCTCAATCATAGGTTCATTCATGATGGTTTGGGGAGAAGGAACAACCATAGAGGTCTATCACCTAAAGGAATATTGCTAAGAGATAACTCTGTTGTACGCTTTTCCTTGAAATTTTGATATGAATTGAAAAATAAATCTTCACAAGGCTTTATAGGTTCCATGGGCTAAGGCTAAAATAAATCAAATAAAAAATTCCCACTAGAAGACAAAGGATTAACCCACTATGGTGCACTATAAATATCTCATTTCAAAAAGGAAACTTTATGCACTTGTGAATAACCGATGGGATGACATTCATGGAGCATAGCCATGGATAACCTAGCTTCACATGAAATTGTTTTGATAACGGAATGATGGAGAATGAGACATCTAATTGTTTAGGTCCACCTTTAAAATGTGATGGAACCAATCGTAGGGTGAGAAAAACCATCATGATTTTTTATCCATTGTTTTGATTGTTCATAGTTATCTTGATAGAAATCTTGCACAAACAAGAATTCCTCAGTGATAACATTTTCTACACACACGGGATCAATAAGTATTCCTTGTGTAGATTTTTTATTGATATGACCAAAAATGTAGAGAGGACCATCAGGTGCATATCTAAGTGCATCATCATTAATGAAAGCAATGTTAGGTGGTATGGTAGTTTTTCCCTTATGAGGTTGCACATCCACAAAACCAACCATTGTGTATAGACCATTTGCATTATTGTTGTAATAATTAGTGGTGTTATTTGGTGTATCGATATTCATCTCATCATTCTTAACATTACAAGCTTGAAAAAATTTGGTTGAATGGTTAGGCATAGGATTGGTAAAGATTTGTAAATTTTGATTAGGGGGAAACAAACTTATTCCCTTTATTGTTAACACCACCCAGTTTAATGTGATTAGAATCAACGAGGTATTGAACTTGATTTTTAAGACACATACATAATTATGTATCATTCCCAATTGTGTGGTGATATTTTCAAAAGGCACTCGAATTAAAACTTGGGGGTAGAGGGTTGGTTGTATCCATAGGTCGAATTGGAGGAAATCAGATTAAGTTCTTACCCAAAAGTTGCAGCATAATTGAGTGGAGGGAATTAGGCAATGAGGTAAATTTCCTATATTTTTCTCTAAATTGGTATGGGGTTGACCTTATGGAAGCAACCTGAGGCTCAACCTGATTTATTTGGGATGGGTTCATCTTTAGAAATTTCTTGTTTGGTTTATTGAATGGTTGGTAATTGTTTTGATGTAGAGTCTCAGATTTCTCAATATGAGCTGATGAAGATGTTTCTTCATACTTATCGAATTTTGATAGTCACAAATCATTGTACACAAGCTTATAAAGGATGGTAATTTCATTAATAGGGATTTTTACCTTATATCCTTTTGCAAGTTGTCAATGAACATTCTTTGTATTTCTGCATTAGGAAGAGTTAGATTGACTTGTGATAGTATCAACTGATAGATGTTCATGAATTCTATAACCTTTTCACATTGTTTTTATTTACATCAAAGTAAATAGGTTATGTTGATCTTAGGAGCAATATTGACTTGGAAATGATTAAGGAAAGCATCAACAAGCTCTTTCATTGATTGAATTGAGTTATTGGGCAATGAGCAAAACCATTCCAAGGTCATGTCTTTCAATGACCTAGGAAAAAGATTATCTAGTAGCTTATGCTCAAAAATGAAGTCACTACACATGACAGTATATGTTTTTATGTGGTTTCTAGGGTCCCCTTTACCATTGTACTTGTAAAATTGGGGGATATTTATGTTTTGTGGCATTTGTGCTTTCAATATCTCAAGTGACAATGGGCTCCTTTTGATATACTGTGATGGTTTTCCATTTTGGTTTTCATTCATTGTTGAGATTTGTTGTTGGAGTGATGTCACAGTTATTAAAATTTGGTTTATCACAAAATTATTGTTTGAAATGTTTTTGGAATGGGGTGAATATGGTAGAATGGTGTATGTATTTGGTGGGCTGCTATGTTGTGAAGTTATGAGTGGGAATGGAGCTTGAGGTGTGACATCTGAAGATCCAAAATCATAAGGATTTCTAATGAAAAAACCTATTGTTGAAGTTATCCCAATGCTTGGTTGTATTGTTGAAGCAATAGATGGATTTTTGTATGAAGGAATAGAGGTTATAGTGGTAGGGAGGGAAAATTATTTTCCTCCTTGATTTTGGGTGTATCCCAAAGCTTGAGCACAAATAGCCATTGCAGGTATATTATCATCAACTATATGGGCTAGACCATGCACAACCTCTAATCCATGATAATCATTAAGAAACTTCCTCATGTTGTCAATTATAGGAATTAAAGTACCAAAAAAGTGTTAGTACTTACATATTATTTAAGTTTTTCTAGGCCTTTATCCAATTTTATTAGTTTTTCATTAGGAACATGTGCAACCATAGTCTCAACATTGGTAAAGGTAGGTGCTTGTAAGGTTGTCATTGGCATGGTAACATCAAGAATAGAGTCCAAAATGGATTGAGTATTGACAAAAAAAATCATGAAAGGGTTGGAGAACTCAAGATCCACAATGGATGTACCAATAGTGTGAGATTACATGAGTCTCAAACTATGTCTCACTGAAGTATTGGAAATAGGACACCAAGTTGTGAAACTCATGCAAGTTTCACAACATCAAAATTGCACCCAAGATGAACAACAAAGTATTAAATAAGTATAGAAAACACTCAGAAACATAAGGTAGAAAGAATAAGAAAATAGGAACCACAATAACAAAGGTCTTAAAAAACTTTGGTTTGGCCAAGACAAGTAGGACAGGATCGCCCAAGGGCATTTGAGTCCTAGTCAAGGGTTCTAAAAGTTCAAAGTTTGATTGATGACTACAGTACTTAAGAATTATGATTTTACTTGAAAACAATTGAAACAGTAAATAAATTTCTAGAATTTTCTTAATGTATCCCAATTTGATGCAAAATATAAGTATGCAATGATGTTGAAGATTTTTGAACAATTTTTAATGCAATTTTTTAGAATTGAAATGTAATAATTTAATGATTGCAATATGTAGAGACCTGAAAATGATGCTTTTGATTGAAATTTTTGACCTTAAACAATGTAATTTATTTCACTAAATTAACTAAATGCAAAATGTTTTATAAAATAGAGTTATTGATTCCAAATAGGGATATGCAAGTATAGTAAAACTGAGTAGACAAAAACAAAAAAGTGTGAGAAAACTTGTTTAAGCACCTGTACAAGGACAAGGTCACACAAGGGTGATTAAGTCTTTGTTTAAGGTTCTAAAAATTTAAAAACCAAATGTTGAGATTGATTTTTAAGGCTACTATTCCTATCTGCAAACAGATTTGACAATGATTATTCTTCTGAACTTTTCAATGTAAAGGAAATACAAATGTGTGACAATTTTAGAACAAAATGACACTTTTTTTTAATAAAATTTTGAAACGAAATCTGATCTAAATGACTGGAAGATACTATAATGCAAGATATGATACAATATTTATGCAATATTTTTGGATTTGTATAAAAAAAATTGATGCAATATGCAACCCTAAATGAGAAACATAATGATGCAAAACCTAGATCTAGGGTTTGAAATACTACCAAATCAAAAAGTTTATGATGTAAGAATTTCAGATTCATCAAAATGAAACATAAAAATTTTGTGACCTTAAGTTTAATATCCAAAACCTAAGGTCATTAGGCCATCATTTCTAGGATTTCATTAGGATGCAAAACAACAAGGTGCATAGATTGACTTTCAACCTCCAAGGTGAGTAAATCAAACCTGGTTCTACATATTTTTGAGTCTTAGGAATGAACTGGAAATATTTTAGAATGATTGAACTAATTAGACTATATGACCTAATATGATAAATACAACTTCTTGATTACTGATAAATAAAAATAGTCAAGTTCTAGCAGATCTAGAAGGTACAGATGACTATGTACCTACCTAGAAAAATTGGTCCAGCTATGCCTACAAGGACTAGTTTTCCCAATGGTGACTAGGTATTTGTAAGGGGTTCTTGCTCAATTTTTAGGGTCCTCTAGTGCTAGATTTGAACTTCTATTTTCCACTTGCAAATTTGTTGGAATGTTGTACATAAATTATGTAGGTGAGTTTTTGTGTCTTGACAAGGTTGATGACAAAAATGCAACAATGTAAAATAGATATATAAACTCCCTTCAATCCTCTTCAGTCCTATAACCTACATATTTACAAAGAGGGAAATGTTGTGCCATATAGGGGCTTGACTTAGTTAAACCCCATGTAAGTGTTCCCACTTCTAGAATGGAAATGTCAATGATAAAATGATAATAGAAAGGAAGGAAATGATGAATGAACACAACGTTGCAACTCATCGCCCTTCAATGGCTTCCTTGAAGGACTAAATTAATGCACATCACTTGAAGGATTTGGATCTTGATTGATAGATTTTATTGAATGCTTGGATTCTTGAAGACCTACAACAATGTTATCCTTCACAAAACATGAACATGAACACTCATAGAATTTGACATGATGTTGGATCTTGAATTGTTGTAACAATCTCTGATAATGTTGCTATTGACAATAGTTTTTTCTCTTGAATGTCTGTTAGATTTCAAATGATAAAATAACTAGGTATTTATATGCAATTGTTCTAATTTCCCAAAAATTAGATTCCAAAATCCAACACTTTATATGTGAATTTTGGATGTTAAAATACTGCCAACAACATATTTGAATTTGGATCCTATCTAAGAAGGGGGAATCAATCACCCATGGACAACTAGTTCTTGGCCCAAATTTTTATGACACTCAAATTTAGGGACAATTTAATGATTGGATGCATTTTTTAATTCTTTTACTTCTTCGAAAAATGGTAAAAATTAGGATTTGGAATTCATGATTTGGAAAATTAGGAGCTTAATTAAGTCCAATAATTTAGGGGGGGGGAACATAATGTGAAATTGTTAAGGTATATAATTGTATACACTGCAAAGGAAATTTCAAGAACGAATGAAATGTATCCCTATCAATCTTGGTGATAACTCTATTATCCTAAGTCTTCACCTCCCTCGTATGAGGGTCATAGTGATTTATCTACATTCTAGCACCAAATCTAGGCATTAGATTGTGACAAGAAAACTAGTAGCTTGCAACAACCCACTTTCCACCAACCTTTGAGTAACAGGGAATCTATTGCCCACATTCATCCTTTCCCAAATTCCTTCAAATCAACGTGCCCTAGCTTGGTGTCTTTGATTTCAAGCAATGAGCTCTCTAGACTAGAAAGGTGCTCATATCCCATATATTTGTACTTCATTTTATCTAAAATAATATCATATAAATGTTTAACCAACTTGCTAAACACACAAATGAATATATCTAAAGGAATTTTAATTTCAAGTAAAGAATTGTGTATTTCATAGTTATTCATGAAAAATTCCTTTCTTAACACAAATTCTCTTTTAAACAAAATACTAATGGAAAAATTATGTAACTTTAACTTTAGTCTTAAGATTTTATATTGCAAAGCCCAAAATTTTGTCCAAAATCACTTCTTAATCGCACCTAAAATTATCCTCTTCACTTTTGCCTTCTCCCAAAAATTCTTTAAGAAATAAGCTCAATTAGAGAATGAATCCTACATTATAGGTGGATAATAAATGTTTGTAGGTTTCAAAACTGTATTAATTGTGCCTTAAATGTTAGTGCATGCCAATTTTCACTTCCTTCTGAAAAATACTCTATCCTCCTCAAATTTTGCTCCATCAAAAGTTCAAAATGTTTTCATAATTAGAGCAGCCTTCGACGTAGTTTTCAAAACCACTTATTTCTCCAAAAGCATATTCAATCCCTTAGTCACTTTGAAATCTTATTATTCCACTTGTAGACACTGAAAAATGTCTTGGTCTATGAGGATCATTTTTCTCGGTCTTTGTCTCTGCAAAATTAAATAATTTGAATTATTTAATTATCCTTGATCACATTCCTCTATTAATTAAATATTTTTAATTATTTAATTAATTCATCTCTTCACCTTTATTCTACCTTGATCAATTAAATAAGTTTAATTGTGTCACTAATACCTCTTTCTTCAATAATTAAATAAATTACCATTTATTTAATTATTTGCCTATCATCATTCGTCTAGAGTTAAATAATTATAATTAATTATTTACCTATTCATTAATATTTTAATTATTCTATAGTTACATAATTGTCAAAATTATTTAATTATCTCTCAACACTTCTCCCTTATTAAAAAATTAATCTAAATTAATTATTTAATCCCCTTTTTCCATTTCCTCCTATTTAATTAAAATGCTTTCATAAATCATTTTAATTAAATTCCCACTTACCTTTTCCTCAAATAAATAATCTATGCTCCACTTGTCTAGAGATTCCTTCTCATGAATTAATTGATTTCAATTTTTAATTCCTCTATTTTCTTCCTCCACTGTCTCATTTTTAAATCTGAGTCGTCAATTGACTATGGACTCTTTCTAATATTGGTTGTTCATTTCGTAACCTCCACTCTTGTGTGTTGCATGTCCTCTTATTCGTTAATCTTGGAATATTTCTAGAAGCTCAATCCTGACCATCCATTCAAATGGTTTTCTATAAAATAATCCTTCCTCCTCCATTTTTGATTTAACAACCACTTATCTCTGACTTTCAGGCTCACTATTTGCAATTGTTTAATTTGATCTTAGGGCATATTTGGAAAGGCAAATTTAGGAGTGACAAGAGAATCTATTCAACTTCAACTATGGGGAGTGCTTTCACTTGAATTTTTTTAATTTCCTCATGCTTTTTTTCTTTCTCTTGTTTTAGATTGGGTTATTAGCTTAGATAGTGATGTGGTTGTCACTAGAATCTAGGCTGCTTGATTTTCCCAATCTTACACCACTCATAAAGCCCTCCTTTTAAAATATGTTTTTAAAAATTAAAATGGTTATGAGAACATTTTTGGCCTTTGAAAAGGTTTTTAAGAACCCCACCAACTTTCGAAACGATATTGATAACCTCTTTTAATATAAAAAAAAAATTCAAGCTTCGCATGTTTAACCATCAACCTTTTTGTGAAAATTAAATTTTCAGCTTTGAGCTTGGTTTTAGAAACTCTGTTAGCTTCCGACAAGGTTTTGAGAACCTCATCTAACTCCAAATCACTATATCAATATGAATAAAAGAGGGAGGAAATTTTGAACACCTTGAAAATATAACACAAGATACACCTTTCACTTTAAACATAGGTTACAAAAACTTCATTGAATTTTGACATGGTTAGATTAACCTCATCAACAACCAACAAGGTTTTAAGAACTTTTTAAAGGCTGAAAAGCTTTTGATGCTTCATAATTAGACTAGACTTTTGAAACTTGGGATAGATAATAATAGAGAGAGGACCCGAATAATTTCTTTGAGGATCACATAACAAAATCAAAGCAATTTTTAGTAAAGGTATGGATGCTAGATTTAGTAGCCACTAATAATGAAAGGTTATATGACATTAGAATCTAAAAAATGGAAATAAAATAGTCATTAGCATCCAACCTCACATAAAGGCATGCTTTATATAACAATTAATTTTTTGTATGTGTGTTTAAATTAGCATATGCACAATATATTTATATTTGGATTTTTTAATTGGGTGAAAGAGCTTTAAAGATTAACCTTTTTATGTTTTTTATTTTAGGTGCTTAAGGAGGTTCTTTTGTGTGAGTTTTTGTACAAATAATATGTAAATTACCTAAGTTTATAGTTAATTAGATTAACCATAATTTAAAACTAAATGATTTGGGACTATCAATTGGATTGGAAACTAGAAAAACTATACAAACTTAGAACATTCAATTCTTGGAAATCAACAAACAAAAAATTTGCCAAGTATTGGAAACAAAGAATAGTGAATAAGTGGCTCTAGATGCACCTATGAGAGGGACTAATCCAAATAAAATTTTATTATAATCATGTACTAATGCTAATTGTGAAATTTTGGAGTCCCTAGTTATGAAGACAAAGTTTCCCTATGCAAAACAATCTACTTGAGTGCATTGAACAATCCTAATAGCCATCGAGATAACAATTTTCATGGGCCAACCTTGACTAGAAAGAAGGTACAAATTAGAAATTTGTCAATTAGATTCTTGAATTTTTTTCCAAATTCCTTAGAATTTTCACCTATCAATTACCAATATAAGGAATGCAATTACAATAAATCTTAAGAGGTCCTAATAAACATAATTAATAATGATAGTGCAATTTGAAGAATTAAAAACATTTCACCTAGTAAATGGAATGAAACAGACTTAAAATTGATAGGGATTAGTGGTGATACCATGAAAAATAATCCCAAGAGATTTATAGTCCTAATCTACAAAGGAATCGTAAGAATATATTGAAAACATAGTGTTCCCAATTCATTAGAAAATTGATATAAAATGAATGAATTGGAATGGTTTTATTAAATAAAACTCTGAAATTTTAGCATTTAGGGAGCTTTAGGACTAGTATATACTTCTTAAAAACACTAGATAAAATAAATCATCATAACTAATCCTAAAAAAAGGAAACAAAAACTTATAGGATGGACTTGATATCTCTTGAAAACCACAAGACAACCTTGACCTCTTAGGGTGACCTTGACCATGCCCAAAATTACTTTGTAACTTTGATTAGGAGTTCTTTAAATGATTTAAGAGTACTTGATTTATTTATTTCTTTTTAAACTTTATATAACTTTATGAAATTTCCCTTCAAGTGCACTTTTGTGAGAAGGAACCTTCCAAAATAAAGGTTAAGGGGGAATTTACCTAATTTATTCCCCTTGTGGGATTTCAAGAATGATTCCACACTAAAATACTAATAAATAATAGATCATAAAATAAATAATTCAATTAATTTACTACATATCAAATCATAGACATAAAAATTGTAGGACAATTGTAAGAGGTGCATGGAAACTCAAAAAAACAACTAGGGTGGGACAATGGTTTTGAGGACTAGGTGTTGGTTTAATTCAAAAGGGTCACAACTCCAAAAGGTATTAAACAAAGGCTTTAATTCATAGATAATTAATGAAAAACACTATAAAATGACAAAATGGCTCCATGGCAACTGTTATGACCCTAAACCTATAGTGTTTATTGGGTTATGAGTAGACATATTGTGGCTACCTTAAGTCTTAAATAAGTTGCATAATCATTATTATAATCATATATAATTATTTAGGTCATTCTATGGGTTATAATTAAGTATCTTAGTTAGGTGTGGCAACCAATGCATATATATATATATATATAAGAGTTAGTGGCTAGTTAGTATCATATTATCGAATATTGTTTATTACTAAAAACTATTGGAGGCATCCCACTCGAAGTGGATTAGGAGGTTACCCCCTTGAAATGGAATATTATTATGAATTATTTGTAGAATATTTCATATTCTATTCTTCTACTTTACAAGTTATTTCATTATAAGTGATATTAGAGCACGATCTTAACAATTTAAAGGCAAGAACAAGAAGCAAAAGAACAAGAAAAAGAAAAAGAACAAGAAGTAGGAGGATAAAAAAATAAGAAGATGATGAAATATAAGCTACATAATCATTAGTATAATCATATATAGGTATTTAGGTCATCTTATGGGTTATAATTATCTAAGTTGGCCTAGGTAGCAGCCAAGGCTTTATCATGTATATATATGAGTTAGTGGCTAGTTATTATCATCATTTTGAGTATTTTGAGTATTAAATACTATTGGAGGTATCCTCTTAAAAGTGGATTAGGAGGTTGCCCCCTCAAAGTGGCATACTATTACCAAGTATTTGTAGAATATTTAATATTCTATTCTTCTATTTTACAAGCTATTATGTGACCCCATTAAGGAATGGAAATGAAAGGATGAGATAAGGTATACAAATTTAGGGCATGAAGGAGAGTTGATGATGGATTTGAGAGAAACCAAGTGTGAATGAAAAACACTAAGGTAAAGGCTTTACTAATGGAATTGAGGGGATGGGGAGATGAAAAAATGGATTAAAAAGGGAATAAAAATGAATGGATATGGATTAGAAGGGTGTGAAGGAGAAGTGTGAAGAGGATCACATCAAAATATCTATTAAATACACTTATTTAAAAATTTAAAAAAATAATGTAAATGACTCACCCTAATGAAATCCTTAAAAATCCAACAAAAACTATCAAGAATTTGTTGAAGATATTTTTTTCAATAACACACATTCTATTCATAATGCTCTTGATAAAACTAATGCTACAGTAATGCTAGTAACTAAATCCACTCCTCAACAACAGATCCTACTATATAGGGTCTGTGAGGATTTTCATTATTCATGGAATGAGAAAAACTTATAAAACAAATGTCAACTCTTCCTCAAGGATAGGAAGAGGACTTGATTTTTTTTAAATAGAAAATAATAACTGCTTGAAACAGGAGTAGAAAAACCAAATACGGACTCTATGTCCAACAACTTAACCACTCATAATAGAAACGTGTTCAAAAGATAAATTATTTTATAGCTCATCCATGTTACAATTAGACTCCTCCTTGTTGTCTCATTGGTAGGCAAGAGTGATATTAGGTTACTCATGAATTGATCAGTAAATGATCACCTCTATTTTCCTCTAAAAGTGTCACACCCTAGTTGGTTGACTTCTTTACAACAATCTGTAGTCCTTAGATCTAGGATCACTTTTCCTACATTACAAATAAAAATAAGTTTCCCATTGAGAACACCTAGAATTTTGTATTAAAGACTTATGATTTTAATTAAAATTGATGAGGAAATTTTAAAACCAATGGTTGAGAAGATTCTCAAAAGTACTTACAAAACAAATTTTAATAAAATATGGATTTTTTTAATAATCTACCTCAATCATTCTCTAATTATTTTCATCTATCTAAGTGGCAAGTGTGTGAAAAAGAAATACAAAGTAAAATCTACATTATTGGATCATACCTTTGTCAAAGGAATTGAAGTAAAAAATGCTACAACAATGCTCACCTCCATTGTGCCATGAATATTAGGAGGGATCTGAACCGATGTCATGAATTCAAAATATAACTTTATTTGACCAAAATCTACCTAATAATATTTATAAACATAATGATTAAAAATGCTATAATTTACCTCAATACAAGTTGACACATGACCATGCCATCAATAGGGACTTTATCCACTTGTATAGATCATCAAATGTTAGTTTTAAGATTACCATTTCAATATATGGAAAAAGATTGCATGTAGTAAATTTACTATTTGATTACAAATTACATACCTATGTACTTGACATGACTACATAATAAAGGATTTGAAGGGATGGCATATGTAGGATGAATACTTTGACCCTATAATTTTTTTACATATGATGTTTTATATTAAATTTCGTTCATAATAGATTACTATAGTTAATATTATATTCAAAAATAAAATATAATATCTTTTGTAACCTTATTGGAGCTACTTGTAAATCAATGTCATAGGTCTTATCGAGCAACTCATTCAAACTTGATATTATCTAATATATATGTATCCTTCTTGTGGCCTTGTCTACCATATTCCTAAAACTTTTGACCATCCTCTATAGTCTGCATATCCTCAACATACTTAGACTGGCAAGCATAATCACAAATAGATCCACAATTATAACACAAGTGAGGTGAGTTTCAATTCCTAGAAGCCTCACCCTCAACACCCTTTTAAAATGGCCTCCTATGTTGTACTAAGGTTTGTGTGAGGAAACTACTTGATTGTAAGGTCTTCGCCTCAACATTCTCCTTCACATTGGAAGGTATCATCACATGTTGAAAGTTTTGAAGAGCACAAAATATACTAAGAGGGGGGGCATGAATCGGTATATTAAAAAAAAATACCCTCTCAACTTTATCCACTTTAAACTCTAACACAATATCAACCATGCAAGAATATAACAATATGAACAATTTGACACCCATATTTTATGTGGAAACCCTTACAAGAGAAAACCATGGTACAAATAATTTACTTTATGAATTATATAAGTATTACAATGAATGTAGGCACCAACCTACTTGAATCACCAACTCTCACACTTTAGTAGGCACCAATCCACAAGGAGCATCAACTCCTATCTTTGATTTAGTAGGCACAAACCTACAAGGAGTACCAAACTCCCACTTTCCAAACACCAACTTAGCAAAAGAATAATCATTGATGAATAATACTCCACCTTCAATGTTGCTTCAACGAATGATGAACAATTAAGATCTCTTCTTCAATACCACTTTTCTCAATCTGTTATGAACTCTTCTTCAAAAACTGCTTTAATCCCTTCAATTTTATCCAACATGCTTCGATAATATGCACTAAATATTATTCAATAGTCTGCCTCATATATTCTTATAAATCTTCTTCACAACTTTGCTTCAGCTACTGTCATAAATTTTCTCTTAAATTCCTTCACAAATCTTCCTTGAATTTATGCTCCCTTAACCTTCGCTCAGATCTGCAATATGATCTTCAATGATAGCTCTCAAAAGATTTGCTTAAAACATATCAGCAAATCTGTAATATACGTGCTCTTGCATAAATTCACCTTCAAAGTTTGCTCATAGGTCTACAATAATTTATCTTTAAAGTTTTCCCTTAGGTATGCAATAATTTATCTTCAAGGTCTACTTCTAATACTGTGCTTCAATGCTTCTCCAAATCTTGCCTTCAATATGACTCTTCAATGTTCTTCATTTTCTGTAGATCTGCTCTAGAAGTTTGATTGATATTCAATGAAGATGGACTTCATATTTCTTCCCTTTTAACCTTTTCTCAATCTACTCTTCAGAACTATTCATTTTCAAACTCCACACCACACTCCTGTTTGTATGATGTTTCATCTACATTTCACCACTTAATTCTACTCAAAAAATATTTCATTTGATACATGCTTTTTATTCACATTATCTTTCTCATCTTATATCACTTCAAATGAAGTGTCTTCAATGAATGAATTTTATCCTCTTCCTCAACTTCCCTTACTCATATATGCTCCATTATTCCATCCTTCTTAGAATCTGCTTGTTTTTAGATGATATATATTTTATTCCTCATGCCTCTACACTCTTCACGTCTGATAAACTCATGCTTATATGTTGATCAAACATTGTAGCCTTTTTTATTTTTTTTAGCAACATGTCTTTTTGAACTGCTGTCCTTTTCAAACAGATCGCGCCATTTGAAATCTAACTTCTTAAACTTTATTATTTGCCTTAAAAGGTCACACTAGTTCACACCTTTTGAAATCTGATTTTTTAATTGTTTTCCTTCACAAAATAATCACAACCTTTAATTTTTCTTTATTTAATCTGAGTGAATCGAACCACTTCATTTATGAAGTGAAATCCACACCATTTGGATTAGATGCATTTCTTCATGAACTCGTGTCTTTGTTATTATTGAAGGATTGTAACTTTTTATCTAATCATAATTAACTTTGTTTGGGTAAATCTGAAGTTATAAACATAAATCACACCACTTTATGTATAAATATAACTCGTGCCATTTCAAGTGGTAATTGATTAATTCCGACTTATCATTAAGGTGCATCCATTTTGTTTATCTCAAACACTTTTAAAATGAATCACATCTTCTTGCAATCACACCTCTCCATATTAAATTATTTTAAAATAAATCAAGGCAAATCTTAAAGTCGCGTCTCTTCTTAAATAATCGCATCAATTTACATAACTAATATGTTAAGATATATCAACATTCAGTGTGACCATTTGTTGTTGTCGTAAGATCATTTAGGAATAGATCATTCTTTCTTAGGAAAAAGTAACTCCTCTCCTTTATTTTCGATTCACATCTCTTGATTAACAAATTGTTCTTTCTCAAGAAAACACAACTCCTCTCCTTTCTTTTTGATTCGCATCTCTTGATTAAAAAAGTGTATTTTGTCATTAATTCATTGCTTGTAAAGTGTATTTTGTCATTAATTCATTGCTTGTATCTCTTCAAGGTTGTCATGGTTTTGTACATTCAACCTTGCATGTTGATATTTAACACATTTCAACCATTATTGTTAACTTTGTAATCTATTTCTTGATATCAAATGACAATAACATCAACAATCTTAGGTGACTTGATTCTTTGTATTCTGATTTTGTTGGGAACAATCTTTCTCTATGGTTTTTCAAAAAATTGTCTTCTCTTGTCATGATTCTCAAGTTAGGAACTTATTGATCTCATCACTATCTCATGCATGTTCAACTCTTCCTTCTATGTTCTTGGCTGGTAGATTAAGATCATCAATTTGTATCTTCATGAGAGTCTTCTAATCTCAAGGATTTTTTATTGTCCCTATATTATTTTGATATCTTCTTGCATACAAATGATAACTCCTTATTTAGGATCTTCAATCTATTGTAGTCTTTCATCATGTAGATATCAATCCATTACTTATTTTTGCTGCTGATATATTGTACAAGTGACTTCTATTTTTAGGCTTTTCATTTGAAGGTCCTTTCCCTTGACATCAATGCAATCATTTCCTCCTTTTTTCAACTTTTCATCTCATCATTATATCTTTTTTGTAATCCTTCTTTCTTCATATTCTTGATGAAATAATTCTCATCATACATCCATGTCTTCTAAGGTATCAATACTCCATTAATGTGAAGTTGAACATAAATAAAATTATCTAACTTTTCCACTATCAATTTTTATTTTCCAACACATGCTTGCAAAGTGTGAATATACAAGCATACTCTTTTTCTTTTCACATCTTCTCATTTTTCTTTTCATGGGGTAATGGACACAATCATACTTAACTCCCCCTGAAATTCTACTTCTTCTTACAAACTAGAGGATGTCACTTATGCATGGAGTGAATAGTGCATACTGCTAGATTCATCCTCTTAACTCTTCTTATAGTCTTGGTTTGGTTTCTTTCTCCACACTAAATTAGGTCTTCCCTTTTGTTTTATCATGGTGTTCTTTATCTTGTACTCTGTAAGAGATTTTACTAACTCATATCTACAATGTAGTGCTATATGTCAATGGTTATTGCATTTGTAGCATATAGCATCTTGAGGATGATAGTTTTTACTTGTCCACCTATGATGATATATGTTTTTGTTCCATTCTCCATAATGTTGTATTTGTATTTTACACTTCTTTTCCTTATGACCAAAATTGTTGCACTTGTAGCAATAGCCATTGAAAGGATAATAGTGTCTAGTTACATGCACTTGCCTTGGTGGAGGCTTTTTGAATGTGGCATTCTTCACTTTTGGAGGTGTGCCTTTATTTATGAAGTTTTTTGGTGTATAAGCATGTCCTTTTTTATTTTCTTCACTTGATTTATTTTAAGGTTCTGCAATCTTTGAATTTGACTCTTCTTTGGTAGCCTCTTTAGTTTCTTCAACCCCAAGTCCACACTTGATGGAAGATAATCTTTGAGAATTGATTATCTTTTAAAACTTAGTGCACTGATTAAATTTTCCATTTGATTTCTTTAATTCCTTCTTTATGGAGATGATCTCAAGTTCTAGCTTCTCACATTCAAGAACCTCTTCTTTTAGTTTTTTCCTTACCTCTTCCTCAATTTTTTTGGCCTCTTTGATTTCCATTTTTTATTCCATGATCACTTTTTCTGATTTTTCTTTTGTTTCCTTGTCCTCTTGACATTGTGATTTTAGCCTTTAATTCTTTTGCTTGAGTTTCTCAATCTTAAAATAGGCATACTCAAGTTCCTCCTCAAGATCTACTTCTTTATCTCTTTCATCATAGTCTTCTTCATATGCATCAAATCTTTCTTTGAGGTTTTTGTCAAAATGAACTTTCTTTGCATCCAATTTATTGCTCAAGTTATTGCTTGAATCATCTTTTTCTAAGTTCACCACTTCAATGTTCTTTTCTCCTATTTTCTTCTCCTTTATTTCATGTACAAGTTCATCTTCATTTATCACTTCATCATTTTCTATCTCCATGATTATTCCAAGTGTCACTTCATCACAGTTGTTGGCATCTATGATATCAATACAATCATTACTAAATATAGAATGGGTTTCTCTTTCAAAGAAAACATTTTCCATTACTTTATCCCTTGTACTTGATACTTTGTTACCAATACTCTTCTAAGAATTATTTTTTCCTTTATTTCCTTTTCTTTTTCCCATGTGTGCTCACACGATCTACCTTCAAGCGATTAGGCTTTATAGAAGGAACCCGCTCTGATACCAATTGAAGAGCACAAAATATACTGAGAGGGGGGCGAGTGTACCAATATATTAAAAAACATTTACCCTCTCAACTTTATCCACTTTAAACTCTAACACAATATCAACCATGCAAGAATATAACAATATGAACAAGTTGACACCCATATTTTATGTGAAAACCCTTATAGGAGAAAACCATGGTACAAATAATGTACTTTATGAATTATATAAGTATTACAATGAATGTAGGCACCAACCTACTTGAATCACCAACTCTCACACTTTATTAGGCACCAACTCACAAGGAGCATCAACTCCTATATCTGATTTAGTAGGCACCAACCTACAAGGAGTACCAAACTCCCACTTGCCAAGCACCAACTTAGCAAAAGAAGAATCACTAATGAATAGTATTCCACCTTCAATGTTGCTTCTTCAACAAATTATGGACAATTAAGATCTCTTCTTCAATAACACTCTTCTTAATCTACTATGAATTCTTCTTCAAAAACTACTTTAACCCCTTCAATTCTGATCCAACATGCTTCAATAATCTGCACTAAATATGATTCAATAGTCTGCCTCAGATATGCTTATAAATCTTCTTCACAACTTTGCTTCAGATATTGTCATAAATTTTCTCTTAAATTCCTTCACAAATCTTCCTTGAATTTTTGCTCCCTTAACCTTCACTCATATCTACAACATGATCTTCAATTATAGCTCTCAAAAGATCTGCTCAAAATATATCAACAATTTTGTAATATATGCGCTCTTGCATAAATTCACCTTCAAAGTTTTCTCATAAGGACCTACAATAATTTATCTTTAAAGTCTTTCATTAGGTTTGCAATAATTTATCTTCAAGGTCTACCTCTAAAATTGTGCTCCAATGCTTCTCCAAATCATTCATTCAATATGAGTCTTCAATGTTCTTCATTTTCTATAGATCTTCTCTAGAAGTCTGATTGATATTCAATGAAGATGGACTTCATATTTTTGCCCTTTTAAACTTTTCTCAATCTACTCTTCAGAATTATTCAGTTTCACACTCCACACCACACTCATGTTTGTATGATGTTTCATCTACATTTCACCACTTAATTCTACTAAAAAAATATTTCATTTGATACCTGCTTTTTATTCACATTATCTTTCTCATCTTATATCAATTCAAATGAAGTGTCTTCAATGAATGAATTTTATCCTCTTCCTCAACTTCCCCTTACTCATATATGCTCCATTATTCCATCCTTCTTAGAATCTGCTTGTATTTAGATGATATATATTTTATTCCTCATGCCTCTACACTCTTCACGTCTGATTTGAAACGCATGCTTATATGTTGATCAAACATTGCAGCCTTTCGTTTGAGCAACATATCTTTTTGAATTTTTGTCCTTTTCAAACAGATCACACCATTTGAAATCTAACTTCTTAAACTTTATTATTTTCCTTAACAAGTCACACTAGTTCGCAGCTATTGAAATATGATTTTTAATTGTTTTCCTTCACAAACTAATCACAACCTTTAATTTTTCTTTATTTAATCTAAGTGAATTGAACCACTTCATTTATAAAGTGAAAATTGCACCATTTGGATTAGATGCATTTCTTCATGAACTCATGTCTTTGTTATTATTGAAGGATTGCAGATTTTTGTCTAATCATAATTAACTTTGTTTGGGTAAATATGAAGTTATAAACATAAATCGCACCACTTCATGTATAAACATAAGTCACACCATTTCATGTGGTAATTGATTAATTCCGACTTATCATTAAGGCACGTCCCTTTTGTTTATCTCAAACACTTTTTAAATGAATCACATCTTCTTGCATTCACACCTCTTCATATTAAATTATTTTAAAATAAATCAAGCCAAATCTTAAAGTCACGTCTCTTCTTAAATAATTGCATCAAATCACATAACTGATATGTTAAGATGTATAAACATTTAGTGTGACCATTTGTTGTCTTAAGATCATTTAGCAATAGATCATTCTTTCTCAGCAAAATGCATCTCCTCTCCTTTCTTTTTGATTTGCATTTCTTGATTAACATATCTTTCTTTCTCAGGAAAATGCAACTCCTCTCCTTTCTTTTTGATTCACATCTCTTGATTAACAAATTGTATTTTGTTATTAATTCGTTGCTTGTATCTCTTCAAGGCTATCATGGTTTTGTAATTCAAGAATGTTGATATTTAACACTTCAACCATCCAATTTATATTTAACTCTATACAATCTATTTATTGATATCAAAGACAATAACATCAGCAATCTTAACATCAAAAGATTTTTGACTTATCATCCTTTCAAGGTCAGGTCATATGTATTTCTAATATTGTATCTTCTTCATCTTATGTCTTTCTTTTCTCAATTTTGATGCTTACGTAAATAGCTGAAACACCTTCATTTTATGTCTATCTTCTTGTTGAATTCTTCTGTGGAATTTTTCCTTGATGTCAAAACTGCCCTAGGTTGGTGCCTAGGCATTTCACAGTCTGGTCTTATTATGGCATTTGATTGCCATAGTTGATATTTGGTATTCATTTGACATTGGCATACTTACTTAATTGTTGATATATAGTGGCTTGATCCGTTTCTAGCTTCATGAAATTGTTAATGGTTGTTGATCATATTCAGAGTCATCTTGCTCCTTCCTCTTTCAGGTAATGATCTTTGGTTCTTGATGCTTGGATTTGTGAGATACAGTTTAATTTTCATTTTTAAGAAAACCCTATCGGGTTTCCTTAACCAACTAATAATGGTTTGGGCATAAGTCATAAAATATTGTGTCATGGGCATTTGGTTTATGGTAACTGGATGGGAGAATGGCATTGTGAAATTAGCATATTTTTAGCCTTCAGTTCACTTCACAAGGCTTTGGAAAGTATTTGACATTGGACATTAAATGGCATTGAATATTTATGAGGAGGAAAATTGACCTAGGGTAAAGGTATTCAAATTGTTCTCTAATTTGCATTTAAATCGGGTCCAAATGATTAATTTATTTGTCACATTGGAAGTGACTTGGTTTGAATTCTTGGAAACATAAAATGTCAATGGCAATCAACATTTGGTAGCAATAATGCATGGCATCATATTTGTCGGCAAGCTTGTCTTTGGTAAGGCCACAAACGTCTTACTGCGGTACTGCTGACAGCTAAGTTGCTAACCGCGGTAGTGCGGTGAAATTTGTTAGTGACAAGCAAGACAACTACCGCTACACTGCGGGCTATCATAAGGGAAATCATGGTAGTGTGGTGAAAACGGTTAGCGGCAAGCAAGACAACTACCGCTACATCATGGGCAGTCATAAAGGTAACCGTGGTAGTGCGATGGAAGCGGCTAGTGGCATGCAAGACAGCTACCGCTATATCGGGGGTTGTCAGAAGTGTAACCGAGGTAGCACGGTGGAAACGGTTAGCAGTATGCAAGGAGCTACCGCTATACCACGGGTATTCCAAAGGGAGACCATGGTTGAGCGGTAAAGGAAGCAGTAACAGTCAATGCTAGTCACTGCTATACTGTGGGTGAACAGAATGATGGGTGCAGTAGCGCGGTTGAGGAATAAGATCGTGTGTTGGTTATTTTGGGAAGCTTAGGTCATTATTTCGCTTCTCTTGTTCGAAGGGTTTGGAACCCTAGTCTGGCTGCCACCATGGAATCACTCTCTCGATCATTTTACTGTGCATGTTGCTAGTTTACTGACAACATATAGGAAAGATTGGAAGACCATGACAATGGCCGATTCACCTGTTAGTCTCCTGCCATCGAGTAAGAGCTCGAATAAGGGAGAAGCTCGGGCTGCTTAGCTACTTTACAACTCTAGTAAAATTGCTACATGCAACATCTATTTCGATATTCTCAGGTACTCAGTTTTTTCAATTGGTTTGCAGAACCGTTCTAAATGGAAGGTGGAAAATTGGTTTTAAATCTTTTTCTTTGTCAGTTTTAAAACTATTGCATATAATAGTAACTACATTTTACAATAGTTTTATCAAATCAGTTTTATGAAACAGTGGTATTTGTTTGGGGGAAATCATGATGACTTCGAATCTGTTCAGTCTCTTACCTGGATTCTTTCATAACGGTTATTGGATGCATCATTTTGAATTTTCGGTTACATTGCATTGGATTCTTTGGTTACACTATTGTTGTAGTCAGTTTTTCGAGGGTATTGTTCATGAATTTCATACATGCTTTAATGGTTCTTGTTTTTAGCATTGCTTGTGCAGGTTGCTTGAGAGGACAGGTTTCAGTCTGCCTTCTATTTTTGCATAATGCTTGGATATTCCTGTCAGAAGAAATTCTTCATATTGATCTTTCACACATGGACATGGCAACACCTGACATTGTTGGTCGGCTGAAGGCTTGGTAACCTGATAATCATCTTTGTTTTATTCTCTGAAATAGAAAAACAAGCAACTATTGTAACCTTCCTTGAATGTAATGATGAAATCTATAATCAAAAGAAAAAAGAGAGATTAGGGCTTTATCCTTACTTAAAAACCTAAAAACACAATGAGACAATAGAAGTGCAATATATAATAGTTTTGTATGAGATATAGTTAAGAATCATTTTGCTGGAAAATTTGGAAAACATAGTGTGTTAACTATTTTGAGCAGTATCATGAGAAAAGAATAAAAATAGAAAGAGAGAGTTAATTGTTTGATGAAGAACAATGAGAAAAGTATGAAAAAAAGGGAAATAGAGAGATCCTATGTATCATTGCATGATTTACTAAAATAGTAAAGGGGTTGGTGCTCCTTGAGATTGGTGTCTCTAAATGAGTGGATGGTTCTCCTTGAGTTGGTGCTCAGAAATTAGCCTATAAGGCATTGTAAGCATTGATTTTGAAATTAAGCCAATATGGCAGTTTAGGAGTGGTTTTTCTACCCTAGGAGGGTTTTCCACTCGGTATTTTTTGTGTCTCTCATTTGTGTGATTTATGTTTATCTTGCATACTCTTTCTTACAGTCATTTTTGTTATTTTGCTCATTCAGTTGGTCAATTCTCTAATACTTTAAGGTTGTTTAAAAGTTTAAAGTCATTTTGCTCAAGTCTGTCATGCAAATTTAGATTGTGCAAATATGATGCAAAATGTCTTTCATCAAGTGAATTAACTTCTACATTTTTTGCTCATTATATGAATGCTCAAAAGTTTTTCAAAAGCAAGTCAAAGTTGTATTTTATGAAGTTTTATAGTTTTGTTGATAAAGCACAACAAGATTGTTCATAAAGCCTTAATTGGACAATATCATATGATGCTTTTAATATGGGCTATAAATGTTAGTCAAGTCTCATGTCAATCTGATCTAAAGTGTTAATGTTCACTTGCTTACACTAATCTGTCACTTTGGGTTAAATGAGTAAAATTTTCATTATGATTTCAAGGTTAAAAGTTAAAATTACTCCACTTTGATTCACCCCCTCTCAGAGTGAATCCACTTCCAACACTTCTTACCTTGACTTGACATCAATGACAACATTTTTCTTCTCATATTTGACATCAATGACAATATTTCCAATATTTTTGGCAAGCCTAAGGGTCTTGGTACATTTTTCTAGGAATGATGTACCCCTCTCTATCCTATGTAAATCCTTTGTCTCTACCTTAGAAATATCACATGTAAAAATAATCTGGAATCTCATTGAGAAAAATCTCACAATAGAGTTTTCCCAAGAAATATTATGGTAACTCATTATTGTTATGTGGGGTATGATAAAAAACCATCCACCACCTATCCCATTTTTTTCCCTTATTCCTTGTTGTTGGCACCAATGAATAGGGAATGTCTTACAAATTTTGTGCGAGGGTGCATTGGTTCTCAAATCAACGAAAAGTGCACATAAATCAAATTTATTTCTCTTTTACTTGTTTATATGAAAACTTGTAGAATAGAATTTCCATGCATTATCCCTATGATTGGACCATATGCTTATTTAGCCACTACTGGAATCTATAAGAGAAATAATAAATTTCAACAATATCATGAGGGCTCTTTGATGTGAACTAGTTGTATTAGGATTTTTTAATATATCAATCAATTTTTGGATTTCACTTTTGTTGGTTTCAATTTGACCTAATAGATTTGCTTGTGTGTCATGAGTTATAGGAATACGTGGAGTTTGAAGAGTGTTAGGTTCTACTTACTCTCCAAGAGGAATTATGTCCACATGGTTTGGTGAATTAGTGTTAGGGGGTGTTGAAGGATTTTTAATTCTCGAAACTAAAAAAAAGAGTGGAAACAAATTTAAATCACTAAAAAGTATTAAAAAAAATTAGCTCATCAACCTTGCACATGTCATGGCATCATCATGTTGGCTTGATTCCACTCAATTAGTTTGCAAACATACTCACACCTTTCGTCACTCACATTAGGGAAATTGGAGAAATATAATCAAGCTCAAATAATCTTGGACTTGTTTTAACATAGTTAAAACATGAGCATGTTTTGGTAGTAACTGGCCTAGGATCAATCACTACCAAGCCATAATGTGAGCATGTCATAATGCACTCATTTTTTACCTTTGATGGACAAAAAATTAGTTATGGCCACTTTTTTATTCCCCCATATTTATGCACACACCCTACAACAAGACATACAATAACAAAAAATATTCCCATTCATCCTCAATAAATCTAGCTAGGGGTAATATGCCAAATAATGTGTAGTCACCACAAATAAATTCCAAAAAAAAATATCCTTTCAGGAAACCCTATGGTGTGGAAGTATACATGCAATTAGATTTATTTGACACTCCAAATTACCCTAACCCAATCCCTAAATAAATTGAAAGAAAATATTTGTTTTAGGAAAACAATGCAACGATTGAGGAGGAACACTAGAGGTATTTTATCAATATAATTGATGAGTATGAGACATAGCATGAATATGTGTTGATGAAGATCTTCATGCATTATCTAAAGGAAAGTGCTAGAGAGTGGTATACAAACCTTCTTGATAACAATATTGATTCTTGGGAGGAGTTCATGAGTGTCTTTAAAGAACAATATGGGAATAGAATTGATCCCAAGTTTGTTATACATGAGCTTATTACTATCAAGAAGACCATCAAAAAACCATAGTGTATTTTAATCACACATTCATTTTTATCGTGAGAAAGATACCTCAACACCTTAAGCAAAAATATTTTTTCTTAAATTGTATTGTGATACATTTGACTCAAAAATTTGGTTATTGTTTGAGACAAAAATCACAAAATGCTCAAGGAATCCTATGCTACAATCATTAATATTGAAACTATCATGAGGAAAGTTTATAAAAACATCAAATTTCTAATACTTAAACTGAAGAAAAGCTTGATAAGATAATGGGAGTAATGAAATACCTATTTTATACAGTAGAATGAAATGAGAAGGGTGTGCCACCTCATGGTGTAACAACTCATTTTAATGAAGGGAAGAGGTTGCACAATAGGCCATATAACATTTATTGGTCTAAGAGACCACAAAAAAGTGATAATAGTTTTCCTCAAAGAAATTCAACTTCAAGAAAAAAGATAGGGACACATTGGATCCATCAAGCAAAGAACATGTGAACTTTCAAGAAATCATGTTATGGTGCAAGTCTTATTTTCTTCCTCATGATAATTTGAATTGTGTTGTTTACCTTTTAATAAATCAAGATGAGGAATCTCCAAATGATAAAGGAGGTGTTGAGTACTACAAGGAATACATTGAATAAATGGATGGTTTTGTGTATAATTCATTCAACAATGAACCTTGTCATAGTGGTTCCAATTTGAATAATCAAATATTTCAATATGAATGCAATGCTAATTCAAATCAGTATGAGTTTCCAATTTATGAATTTGAGCATTTGAAAGAACTTATGAGATAAATATGCAAGATAAAAAGGCCATTTGAATAAGAAAAAAATTCCCACTAATGTGCTATGATGTAGGTCCAAGGTGGTTACCAACTACGAAATAGATGTGTTAGTGAAGGGGTAGCTTGTTGATAAAAATAATGTAACTCCTATAGTTAATAGTGATATACAAAGGGGAAAGTATTGAAACTAGAGGTAGTGCACTAGCTAGGGATATGGTGGAGAAGAAGAATTAAGTACATAAACATGTATGAAATAAATATATGCCCAAATTCCAAAGGTAGATATATGCAGCAATGATACTAGTCCAAAACCAAAAGCTCTAAATGACAAGGATATAAGGAGTGATCAAGTGGCACACCCAAATGAATCAAATTGGAGTAGGGAGATACACAAGAAAATAAAAGGTAAATATTATGTCTTGTATTCTTATTTAATCATGTCTAGTATCATTTATGCAAGAAAATTAACTATGTTACCAAGCACAACGCTCTGGATTATGCCCCTACTAATATTGCATAGGCTCTTAATCAAGATAGAAATTCATTGTCATTAAGGCATTAATGATCCATGAGCATAAAGATAGAGCCATATCTTTCATCTTCATCTCAAATATAAGGGTTGTTCTAGTTTCACCTGATGATGGGGCTTCCTCAAAATAAGCCTTGGGTGTAGGGGTTCTATTTTCTTAGGTGATTTATCCAACATTTTTGTTTGAAAGACTAAACCTATCTCAAAAATTCTCAAGGGTTGGTGATGCAAGAGCATCATTTTATATTGTTATATTTTTGCATTAGAATATATTTTTAGGTGTTTAATCATATGTTAGGAGGCTTTTTTAAACTTTGGACAAATAATTAGTCATAAAATTCAAATTTTGGTGTTTTTTACTCAACCCCAAGTACCTAAATAGGGGTGTCAGAATGCTTAATTTGTAACTTGGGTTTATATGGGATGAGGTAAGTAGTTAGGGTGACATTTAACTTTGAAAAAGAAAAAGAAAAATCGAGTTGGATGTCATTTTGGAAAAAAATGGAATGAATTTTTTGTTTGCAGGTATGTTGGCAAGGTGTTACTAGTGTTTTAGACCTCCATTTTTGTAAAATAATTATATTTTGGAGTTACTAGTTTGATATTCTTGTTGTTGTATTTGCTAAGGGTTATACAGACCTAATGCATTTGGTTTTTTTACACCCTAATTGTGTAACTACCTAGTTACTATTACTATGTAGGGTAAATATTACATGTGAGTGTATTTTGAATTCTGATTGAGAAATATGCATGCTTGCACTTTCTTATCAATGAATTGGGAAATGAATGTTATTTAATTTAATGTTATGTGATGGAATGTATATATGTGAAATAGATGGTTATTGAATTGGATATTCTAACTGTGGAGAAATATTATGTGAAAGCATATGTTGTTGTACAACTAACTATCGTGGAAATGTGTTAGTTGGATGTAGGTACATGTTCATTCCTCCAGGTGGAGGGGAAGTATCACTCGGGAGAAGAACTTGGTTGGGTAAGCAGTAACATAACCTAACTGAGCTTACACATACACCCATAGTAGAATGGTTGAGTCAAGTTAATGTGTATGGAATTGGTAAGTCATCCTTAGAATGATGTGTTTGCATTAGTAAGGGTCTTGATTAATATTGAGTGCATTCTTGGATGATGTTTATATGTTTAGAGATTATGATTTCTTCCTTATATTACTATGCTTGTATTGATGATTTGAACACACGTGGAATGTATGTATATGTATACATATGCATGTTGACGATAGGCCATACACATGAAGGAACACATAAATGAGAGTACATAGGTAGACGTACCTATGCACACTTATGAATGGGTTTCTTGTGAGCATGGAGCTATTGAATGGACAATACGACATGATTGTGTATATGTATTAATACCCCACATGTCTATTCCTTATCAACACGATAGTAATTGTGTATGTGCTTGATTGTGAAATTGAATGTATATATATATCCATATGTATACATGTGTCGATACATACGTATCTTTGGAAAATAGAAATGTCCATACATATATACCAACATATGTAAACGTGCGTATACATGTAAATTGAGGAATATATAAATTTATATATATACAGTCAATATGAGTATTATTATTATGTGAATGTTAACTTGTTTGTATTCTTTTATCTATTGAATGTATACATATTTGATTGATATGGTATATATATATTAGTATATATACATATACATATATTTATATGTAAGATGGTGTTAATGTTATTTAAATAACATATATAAATATATATTTATATATTTATATATAAATGTGTAATGCTTAGAGGTTGATTTATATATAAGAAACATAGGCCAATTTGTATATTATAAATGAAAAATATTTAAAGGTCGAATAACATATATGTTGACATTGAATAAAGGCCGAATCAAATGTAAAGTATTGGGCAGAAATAAAGGTCGATATGGAAGCTAAACCTTAGTCGATACTATTAAAATGCATCTTCATATTATTAATAGCAAACATTGGATGCTTTAATACAAAGTGATGGAATATATAATAGCTGCAAAATAAAATGTAAATGCATAAGAATAGGAAAATGTACAACATGTTGAGAATTGGTAAAAGCAACCAAATATATGCAAAAATGGAGGAGCGCTCATCTTATCTCTATTGCTCAATGAAACCATGACCAAGTTGACTTTGTGTGAGTGTAGCATGAAATTAGAAGACTGTTTCAAGGTATTTAACCACTCCAAAAGCTAGGAACAGAGGATGCAACATGATACAAAATTGAGGAAGCTCTATTTCCTGTAGAATTCTATTTTGTAGCAAGTTGATTTTCATCATCTAACCATATGCAGATTGAACTAGTCTTTTACTGCTATCAACCATAGAGGTCGATCTGTGGAATTAATATATGCTAAGTATACTCTTTGATTGTTGCCACCTTTCAGATGAGTAGTATGAGTTGATTTTCATGGTAAAATGTGTCAACTAGAATGCCTCTTATGTAGGTTGCAATGTCTCATTTTTCTATATAAACAAAGTGACAAGCTCTCTTATTTGGAATGCATTCTTTTGCAAACTTATTATGCTGCAATTATTCTAAGAGCTGCTTATTTTGAGAGCTAAGAGTTATAGTGTGAGAGTTGTGAAATACTTTGTGAGTGCAAATTGTTCTTGAGAGAGAATTCATAGTGAATTGTTTCTTTAGAAGGATTTAGTGAAGCTAGCAAGTTGTTGTTGGAAGTTTGTGCATCAAGTCAATCGATTGGATTAAGTGTATACAAGCATGAGGATCTAGTCTTCTCTTATTTTTCTTTATTCATGAAAGATTGAGTTTTGTATGGTTTGTTTTGATTGCATGAGAATACTTGCTTTAAGAAAACATAGCATTTTCTTTGGAAAGGAAAAGAAGCCTTTTTATGTTTGTTTGTGAATTTTTTTGTATTTAATCTATAATAGGAGGAATTTTTATCATAGATATAAGTATACTAGATATGATTAAGCAAGGATAGCTTATGGGTTATTCATAGCTAATTTATTTTAACATATTAGATAGCTTATAAAGTTACACTTAGGGTTCGATTATCCTTCGAAGGGAGGGTAGCTTATACTTATTCTTTATGAGTAGATATACCATTAAGTTGTGGGAAAATGGAATAGGTTGTCTCTAGTATTAAAGATTACCCATTGAAGGAAGAACCTATGCATAGAATATAGTGGAATTAAGTCAAATCGAGCTTGAGTAGTGTATGTGAGTGGGATGACTATCACTTGAACTACTAGGTGAGAACACTTTGGCCAAAGTAGTGTGATTGCCTTTGGCTCCACTATCAATTCACTATAATCCATTTATATGCATGCTAGTCCTAGAGTGTGGGTTTACAATTTCTAGTCATGTAGGACACACCACTAAGCTCATATTGGTTGTCGTTATGTGGTTACTCTACCAATCTCTTCATCGAAGGTTAGGGCCATCTATCAAACAATAGATGTGTGAAGGACCATATATGAGTCTGTGGTTGGTGGAAAAGTGTTTGAGTGATGCTTCTCCTCCTCAATAGGCAACAAGAAGACTAAGATTTGAAAGGAGGTTCCTGGACTATCTATATATATTGCTTTGAAGCTCAATTGAGCTATGTATGTACTTTTTACATATTCTTTGGAATATTGAAATCATGAAATTATTATATTGGAATGGAATCATTGTTGATTATTGTTAAGACATCTATGTTCATTTTTTCTCTATAAAATAAAGAACTTTTTTGTAGCATTGATTAAGTTACATAGTTTATTTACTTGCAAGGTGAAAACTTAGGAAAAATTACTTTAGTGAACAGTTGACATGTTACATGTGGTATCAAAGCTACCAAGTTTAGCTCTAGAACCTATGAGCTCATCATAGTTTCCATCCAACACTATGTAATGTTTGGGAATTCTTGTGCCATGAAGGTGCATCTCAAGTTAACTGCAAGAAATTCAATAATAAGAAACAAGCACTACCTAAAGGACAAGAAGGAAAGAGATGTCATCGCTTGAACAATTGAGGGTAGCAACTACAACAATTCCATCTAGTAAAGCAACACTAAAACCTTCAGTCATGCACTTTCTCAAATTAGTGATGTAAAGAGAAAAATGAAGATGGAGGCTCAATACAACTATTTACCTTCCATCTCACTAGAGAAGTCTGAGTCTTTATCACTTTCCAGTGATATTCCCTCGAAAGGGAGGATCAGTCTGATATTTATCTTTAGTGACCCTAGATTTCTTCCAATGGTGAAAGTAATTGTAATTTCCTCAAGTAAATAATCAGAGGGTTATGTACCTCACAACTATGTATCGAATGACAAGTCCAAAGGTTATTATTCATTTTGGGATTGGTATGAACAAAAGAGAGATGAACAATCACAATTTGTAGGGTATACCCCAATGAGTTATGTGTTTGAGAGTGAATTTGAGGGATACTCTCCACTTGAATATCTAAATAGTTACTCCATGTAATTGAAAGGATATTGAAATTTGTGTGAATTAATAAAATCATGTGTTTATCAAGAAGCTTGTGCTTAAGTCTTATGTGAAATTCCTTATGTGTGATTAAATGCTCATTTAAATGTTTTCCATAAGATAATGATAACATGATTAAATCTAATATGGATGAACCTTAAAGTATAGTTTGTTCTTGCAAGGATGGTGAGGATACGAACCAATCCTGACGGAAGCCAAGAAGTTGGGCAAGGACCAATAGGATTTGAAGCTAGATTATATCGAATCTTGACAAGATTGGGAAACTTAGAGAAATGAATAGGGTAAAGAATAGAGTTGAGAGGGAAGTTCCAAACAATGAGAATGAGGGAGAAAACTCTTCTCACGAACATGATCAAACCCATGATCATAAAAGAGAAAAATCACCTTCCCTATTTGAGAAGACTAATAGGAAACGTATGGATTTTGAACTCTATAAGCATATGAAGAAAATCACCCCACCTAAGTTTGAAGGAAGCACTAGTGGAGATGAAGCTAAGGCTTGGTTGGTCCAAATGGAGAAATATTTTGAAATTTAAAATTATATTGAGGTCACCAAAGTAGTTTGGGGAGCATACCAGTTAGCAGGAGAAGCCTCTAACTGGATGAATAAAAATATGGAACTCAATATTAACTCATGGAAATTGACTTGGAGTGAATTTTTCAAAATTTTCCATAAAATATAGTTACCACAACTGTATTTTGACCAGAAACTCATAGATTTTCAAAGTCTTAGAAAAAGTGAGATGATAGTAATGAATATTGGGATAATTTTACCCATCTGCTATGTTATGTTCCTATGTACCAAAAGGATGAATGCTTACGTATAAGAAATTTTATCATGGGACTTAATCATCAAATCGGGGGGGTGTTCACAGTCCATCTACTATTGATCTTTTGTATGAGAAAGCGGTTAGACAAGAGTAAAAAATCAAAGCTATATCCATCCATAGGAAAATAGAAACCGTAAGAAGATTGTGAGAGTTCAAGACAAACCAACCCCAAGGAAGGTTGAACTTGTGAAAAATGTGCCAAAGCAAAGGGAAAAATGATCCCATAATAGTGGGAAAGAGTCAAGAAGGAAACATAGGAATAATGGTTCCAATGGTGGAAATGCTAGTAAATCTGGAGAACCTATGAGGAGGAAGGGACCGACTATTAGATGTTTCACTTGTGGAGGAGACCACTACACTAGTCAATGTCCTAATAAGTCTTTGGGGTCATGATCTTATGGAAATCCACTTCCTACCCAACAAGCAATGTTCCAAAACAAAATTCATGTTGTTGTGGGTGATCACCAGGCAGAGTATCAAGTGACTCCGATATTGACTCTAGGTATTTTGTTTGGCTTACCAATTTCTATACTTATAGATACTGGAGCAGCTAAAATTTCATTTCACCTAGAATAACTAAACAAATATATAGAAAAGTTGGTTACATGGAAAAGTCTTGAGATGTAGAATATGCAAAGTAGACAAGAGCAATGGTGGAACAATGTTTGTTCAAATCTAGGATTTTGCTACCTTGTTTTTCTATAGAAGTGAACCTATATGTCACAGCTTTAGGATCCTATGATGTTATCTTAGGTATGAAGTGGTTATGGAGACATAGGGCCGAGGTAGATTTCCATGCCAAAATAGTAGAATGTTTAGATGATCTTGGTAACCAAGTGAAGTTTCAAGGGATACCGAGGGAGGTTAAGATTCTTCAAATCTCTTCAATGCAATTGTTAAAGGCTAAGAAGAAAGGGTACAAGATATTTGCTATCAAGATGGAAAATCTAGAAGAGTATAAGGTATCAAATTCATAAGAGAATCTTGATAAATTTGGATCACAAAACTTCAAAGAGATGGAAGATGGTGAAATGGATGAAATTGGAATTTCAAATATGGAGAGGTATCATATTCAAAGAAATTTTTCAAATGTATTTCTAGATGAATTATCTAGGTTACCACCGAAAAGGATATTTGATTTCTCAATAGATATAGTTCCAAGATCTTAACCTATTTCCAAGGGACCTTATAGGATGATGACAACTGAACTAATGGAGCTTAAGGCACAATTGGATGAATTATTGTTGAAAGGGTTGATAAGACCAAGTGTATCACCTTGGGGAGCACCAATAAACTTTTTGAAAAAGAAGGATGGTACTTTGCAATTGTGAATAGATTATCATATGCTTAACAAAGATACGGTAAAGAATAAGTATCCATTGCCACACATTGATGATCTATTTGATTAAATGAGGGGAGATGTATTTTCTAAGATTGATCTAAGATCTAGATATCATCAGTTCAGAGTTAGGGATGAAGATATCTTTAAAACTGCATTCAGAACTAGATATGGAAATTATGAGTTTATTGTTCTACCCTTTGGTTTAACGAATGTGCCTGTAGCATTTATGATCCTTGTGAATAACTTATTTAGTGATTGTCTAGATAAATTTGTATTGGTTTTCCTAGATGATATCATAATTTACTCAAGGAATGAGGAGGAACATTGTATACATTTAAAGATAGTACTACAAAGTCTTAGAGAACATAAATTGTATGAAAAAATCTCTAAGTGTACCTTCGTTTAGAAGAGAGTCCATTATCTTGGACATGTGATCTCGATAGAAGGTATTTAGGTAGATCCAACTAAAATTAAGGTAGTGTTAGAATGACCAGTGCCAAATAATGTATTTGAGGTTAGGATTTTTATGGGTTTGGTGAGATACTATAGAAAGTTTGTTGAAAACCTCTCCAAGATAGCCTTTCTAATTAATTCTTTGTAGAAGAAAGGAAAGAAGTTTGAATGGATAAAGAAGTTCCAAGTAGACTTTGACCTACTTAAGGAAAAGTTGAATACTGCACCTATTTTGAAAATACTAGATCTTGAGGGTACTTTATTGTTATCACGGATGTATCAGGAGAAGGTTTAGGAGGTGTTATAATGCAAGAAGGACAAGTATTTGCTTATGATTCAAGAAATTTGAAACTTTATGAGATAAATTATGTGTTGCATGATTTGGAGTTAGCAGTAGTGGTTCATGCATTGCAAATGTGGAGGCATTACTTGTTAGGGAAACCTTCCGAGATGAAACCTAATCATCATGGGTTAAAGTAACTATTTACTCAACCTAATCTAAATGCAAGATAAAGGATATGGTTGGAGTTAATAGCTTTGATTATGACTTCAATATCAATTATATTAAAGGGAAATAAAACTGGGTTGTCGATGCCTTGAGTTGAAGACATCATAGTGCCTCGATAGTGACAATTCAAACTGACTTTAAAGGTCAGGTATTGCAAAAATGCAAAGAGGATGAGTACTATACATAAGTTAAGAAAGCACTCACAAGCAATCCGCAAGATGCTAGGTATGAAGGTTTTCATTTTGAACCTAATGGATTACTTGGGTATAAGGGAAGAATGTATGTACCTGACATAAAAGAGTTAAGAAACTGGGTATGGAAAGAAGTTCATGAAGCACCAAAATCTGGACACCGTAGAGTGACAAAAATGTTGCCAGATGTAAAGCCACTATACTTTTGGAAAGTTATGAAAGGAGATGCTGCTAGATTTGTGGCAAGGTGTCTTGAATGTCAAAGGGTGAAGGCAGAGAATCATCATCCTCTAGTTTTTTTATACCCACATGATATACCGGAGTGGAAGTGGCAAGTCATAAGTATGGACTTTGTGCAAGGATTTCCTATGTCAAGAAATAAGCATAATTCCATTCTTTTGGTTATAGACAAGCTCACTAAGGTAGCACATTTTATACTTGGGAATATAACTAATGGAGCTCTTGTCATAGCAAGGAAATTTTTGCAAGAAGTGTTTAGGCTACATAGAATTCTAAAGATGATAATCTTGGATAGAGATGCATGAGTCACTTTAAGGTTTTGTAAAACTTATTTTCTACACTAGGGACTCAACTGAATATTAGCTCAACATATCATCTGAAAACATATGGACAAAAAAAAAGGGTAAATCAAGTATTGGAAGACTTATTTAGAATGCACTACATGGATCAACAATATAAGTGGCAAGGCTACTTACCTTTTAGTAGAATTTTCTTACAACAATCCCTACCATTCCATAATAAACATGACTCCTTTCGAAGAATTATATGGTTGGAAGTTTCAAACCCCTATAAGTTGGGATAGACTTGAAGATACAGTAAGCCTTGGGCCAGAAATGTTGGTTGAAATAGAAGAGCAAGTGAGGATTATTAAGCAAAGGTTAGCTAAAGCTAATGATAGGCAAAAACGTTATGTTGATGCAAAGAGAGTGCCCCAAAATTTTGTAATAGGTGACAAGGTGTTGTTGAGAGTGAAACCACGCAAGAGTTCAATCAAATTTGGGAAGTCTTCGAAATTATCTCCATGATACATAGGACCTTTTGAGATTCTTGAGGAATTGAATTTGGTACCTTATCAAATTATGTTGCCACCAGCTCTTGCAAGGATGCATAATGTATTTCATGTGTCATACTTAGAGAAGTATGTGCTAGGTGATAATCATGTGATTGATTGGAATGATTTATAGGTACAAGACCCCATAGTGGTAATTCTCAAGCTTATCAGGGTTCTTGGAACACATAAGCTTTGCTTGTGTAAAAAAGAACTTTTGTAGTGCAAATTCTAGTGGAACCAGTATGCAGAAGACTCTACTACTTGGGAAGACTATTTTGAGATACGACAAAAGTTTCATCATGATTTAAATGCATTTGAAAGTACTTGAAAATGATATTTTGTTTGTTTGATTAGTTTATGTTGCTACATAAAAATCATTGAGGACGATGATTCACAAGGGGGGGAGTATGTTACACCCCAATTGTGTAATTACCTACTTACTATTACTATGTAAGGTAAATATTACATGTGTGGGTGTATTTTGAATTCTGATTGAGAAATATATGTGCTTGCACTTTGTTATCAATGAATTGGGAATGAATGTTATTTAATTTAATGTTATGTGATGGAATGCATATATGTGAAATGGATGGTTATTGAATTGGATATTCTAACTATGGATAAATATTATGTGAAAGCATATATTGTTGAACAACTGACTACCATGGGAATGTGTTAGTTGGATGCAAGTACATGTTCATTCCTCCAAGTGGAGGGGAAGTATCACTGAGAAGAAGAAATTGGTCGGGTAAGCAGTAACATAACCTAACTGAGCTTACACACCCACCCACAATAGAATTTTTGAGTCAAGCTAATGTGTAGGTAATTGGTAATTCATCCTTAGAATGATGTGTTTTCATTAGTAAGGGTCTTGATTACTATTTAGTGCATTCTTGGATGATTTTTATCTCTTTAGATCTTATGTGTTCTTCTTTATATTACTATGCTTGTATTGATGAGGTGAACACACGTGAAATGCATGTATATGTATACATATGTATGTCGATGATAGACCATACCCATGAAGGAACACATACATGAGAGTAAATAGGTAGACGTACCTATGCACGCTTATGAACGGGACCTTGCTTGTGAACATGGAGCTATCAAATGGACAATATGACATGAATGTGTATATGTATTAATACCCCGCATATCTATTCCCTATCAACATGATAGTAATTGTGTATGTGCTTGATTGTGCAATCAAATGTTTATATATATGATATATACATATATTCATATGTATACATGTGTCAATACATATGTATGCTTGGAAAATGGAAATTTCCATATGTATATACCAACATATGTAAACGTAATTATACATGTACATAGAGGAATATATATGTATATATATATACAGTCGATATGAGTATTATTATTATGTGAATGTTAATGTGTTCATATTATTTTATATATCAAATGTATACATATTTGGTTGACATGGTATATATATTAGTATATATATACATATACATATATATGTATATGTACATATATAAATATATATTTATATATAAGAAACATAGGTTGATTTGTATATTATAAATACAAAACATTTAAAGGCCAAATAACGCATATGTTGACATTGAATAAAGGTCAATATGGAAGCTAAACCTTAGTCAATACTATTAAAATGCATCTTCAGATTATTAATAGAAAACATTGGATACTTTAATACAAAGTGATGGAATATATAATAATTGAAAAATAAAATATAAATGTATAAGAATAGGCAAAGCATACAACATGTTTTGGTTAAAGCAACCAAATATATGCTAAAATGGAGTAGCGACTCATATTATCTCTGTTGCTCAATGAAACCATGACCAATTCAACTTTGTGTGAGTGTTTCCTGAAAGAAGAAGATTTTTTCAAAGTATTTTACCATGCCAAAAGCTAGGAATAGAGGTTGCAACATGGCGAGAAATTGAGGAAGCTCTATTTCCTGTGAATTCTATTTTGTAGCAAGTCGATTTTCATCATTTAATCATGTGCAGATTGAACTAGTCTTTTGTTGCTATCAACCATAGAGGTTAATCTATGGCATTATATGCTAAGTATACTCTTTGATTTTTTCCACCTTTTAGTTGAGTAGTATGAGTCTATTTGCATGGTAAAATGTGTCGACTGACATGCCTCTTCTGCAAGCTCCAATGTCTCAATTTTCTACATAAATAGAGAGACAAGCTCTCTTATTTGGAGTGCATTCTTTTGAAAACTTATTATGCTAAAATTATTCTAAGAGCTATTTATTTTGAGAGTTGAGATTCATAGTGTGAGAGTTGTGAAATACTTTGTGAATGCAAATTGTTCTTAAGAGAGAATTCATAGTGAAGTATATCTTTAGAAGGATTTAGTGAAGCTAGCAAGCTACTGTTGGAAGGTTGTGCATCAAGTCAATTGATTGGATTAAGCGTATATAGGCATGATGATCTATTCTTCTCTTATTTTTCTTTATTCATGAAAGATTGAGTTTTGTATGTTTTATTTGGGCTGCATGAGAATACTTGCTTAAGAAAACATAGAATTTGCTTTGGAAAGGAAAAGAAGTTGTTTTAGGTTTGTTTGTGAAAGTGTTTCTATTTACTCTGTAATAGGAGGAATTTTTTTCATAGATATAAGTATACTATATATGATTAAGCAAGGGTAGCTTATGGGTTATTCATAGCTAAGTTATTTGAATATATTAGATAGATTATAAAGTTACACTTAGGGTTTTATTATCCTTTGAAGGGAGGGTAACTTGTATTTATGCTTTATGAGTAGACATACCGTTAAGTTGTGGGAAAAGGGAATAGGTCGTCTCTAGGATTAAAGACTACCCATTGAAGGAAGAACCTATGCATAGAATATAGTGGCCTTAAGTCAAATCAAGCTTGAGTAGTGTATGTGAGTAGGATGACTATCACTTGACATATTGGGTGAGAACACTTTGGCCAAAGTAGTGTGATTTCCTTTGGCTCCACTGTTAATTCATCGTGATCCATTTATATGCATGCTAGTCCTAGATTGTGGGTTTACAAGTTCTAGTCATGTAGGACACAAGTTCTAGTCATGTAGGACACAACACTAAGATCTAATTGGTTGTCGTTACGTGGTTACTCTACCAATCTCTTTGTTCAAGGGTAGGTCCATCTATCGAATGATAGGTGTGCAAGGGACCTCATATTAGTTTGTGGTTGGTAGAAAATCACTTGAGTGATGCTTCTCCTCCTCAACAAGCGAAAAGAAGACCAAGATTTGAAAGGAGGTTCCTACACTATTTGTATCTATTGCTTTGAAGCCCAGTTGAGCTATGTATGTACTTTTTACACATTCTTTGGAATATTGTCATCATGAAATTATTGTATTGGAATGGAATCATTGTTGATTATTTTTAAGACATCTATGTTCATTTTTTCTCTATAAGATAAAGAATTTTTTTATAGCATTAGTTAAGTTACACAGTTTATTTACTTGCAAGGTGAAAACTTAGGAAAAATTACTTCAGTGAACGGTTGACATGTTACAGGTTTGAGGTCTTGAAAGTATATATTCAATCATAAATGAATTTTTTTCACTTTTTGCCCTATCAAAACCCTGCCTAGGGTCTTAAGCAATAAATTTGAGTTTTGGGAGAAATACGACTACCCAATTGATAAAATTTGGTTTGTAGGTTTTTGGTAACATGATTTAAGTGTTCAAATAATTTTCGTACCAGTTTGGAATTTGTGAGGTCATTATTTTTGAAAACTTAGTTCTGGCAACTTGGAGGGCTAATTAGGACTGATAACAGTCTATTTTAAAATCCTTTTGTTTCATTTTGGAGGATGCCATTGTAGGAAGAATTTTATCTCCATAAAGGGTATTTGAAGTGTAATTAGATTCCAAAAAACCTCCACAAAAATTTGTCCCCTTCGATTTGTCAAAAAGTAGGACTACTAGGAAAAGACAAATTTTCAAACAAGTCACTGATAATTGATGTATTTGAAATGGTATCAAAGTAGGTTTTTTACCTGAAAGAGATAAGAAATAATTGATTGTGTGTTAGGAAGTTGCATTGAGAAGTCAAAATGCCACCTATTAGAGGAATTAGAGGAGGTGGAAGAGGAGGTATTTAGATGAGAGATGTCATTCTTGAAGAGATAAGGAATCTGAGAGTAAGTTTGGATGCTAGACTCACAATAGTAGAGGAACATCTGAAAAGAGGAGTCATCATAGGAGATGTGAGTTAGAGAGGACAAGCCACACACATATGGAGAAGAAGAAGAAGAAGAAGAAGAAGAGGCTGAAGATCCTATAGATGAAGGAATAGATAGATTTCTCAAGGTAATCATGGGACAAGGGTCCAAGCCAAAGGTATAGATCCCTACATTTATAGGAAGTTTAGATGGAGAAACACATTGATTGGGTTACATAAATGGATAAATACTTTGACTATAAAATGTTCTTGATGAAAAAAAGGTGAAGTTTTCTTGTACCAGATTGAAGGGCCATATAGCTCTTTGGTGTGATTTCATACAAGATGAGAGGAGAAAGAAAGGTAATCATAAAATTAAATCTTGGGATAGTATGGTAGAAAAAGTTAATGCAAAATTTCTTCCCAGTTATTATCAAACTAACCTCTCTAAGAAGTTATAAATTCTAAAACAAAAAGAGATGAGTGTTAAAGAGTATACAAAGGATTTTTATTATAGATTAACCATTAGGCCTAGACATAGGGAAGAAGACATGGAGAAGATAGATATGTATCTCAATGGGTTAAGATACAATATTTAAGATGAACTTAGCCTAATAAATCCAAGGAAAATAGAAGAGTGTTACTAGTTTTCTCTAAAAATAGAAGAGTGTTACTAGTTTTCTCTAAAAGAAGAAGATAAGTTGAATAGAAAACAAAATCAAAAAAATAGAGGTAGAGGAAAAAATTTCAGAGGTAGAGGACATCAAGGAGGAAAAAATTTAGTTCAAAAATAAAATTCAAAACCAAGTCTTTTACAAGAACAATCACATAATCCAAGAGGTGGATTCAAAGGAAAAAGACCTTATTCTAGGGGTGGAAACACATAAAGAGGTAGTGGATTTACTAGTAAATGCTTCAAATGAAATAATTTTGTAGGCCATAGGTTTTGGGAATGTCTAGAAAACCCTCAAGCAATTAGCTCAAGGAGTGACGGTAGAAATCAAGTAGTCCAAGTAGAAGAAGAAAGTGTAGGATCTCCAGCCCATGTATAAGAACATGAAGTTGGAGAGTCTTTGTTGATGAAAAGATTGTTGATCAAACTACCCAAGGAGAAAGAACCAACCCAAAGAAGTAATTTTTTCAAGACACCATGTAAATCTCAAGGTAAATGTTGCAAAATAGTTATTGATTCATCCAGCACTCATAATTTAATTTTCGTAGAGATTGTAGAGAAGCTTGGGTTGAAAAGAATTCCACATCAAACTCCATATAAGGTTTCATGGTGCAATAAAGGATGACAAGTGTTATTTAATGAACAATGTTGGGTATACTTTCATATTGGAAGCTATAAAGATAAGTTTCTTTGTGATGTAATACCAATGGATGTGTGCCATGTGCTATTGGGAAGGCCTTGGCAATATGATAGGAAAACTATTCATGATGGGAGAAAAAACACTTGTACTATTGAAAAAATGGGAGAAATCATACCTTGTTGCCTTTGAAAGAAGAAGATAGAAAATTGACTATTCCTAGTGTCTTGATGGTGAGTGAGAAGGAATTTTTGAATGCAATGGAAAAGGAAAATATGGGTTTTGCACTAGTAATCCAACCTAGAATTGTTATGACAACAACCAAGTTGAATGAGATGCCTCAATATATACAAAAAATGTTGGAAGAGTATGTTGATATAGTGGTGAATGAGTTTCCCAATGAGCTACCACCTATTAGGAGTATTAGTCATCATATTGACTTAATACCTGGTGCAAGATTTCCGAACAAAGCTTCCTACAAGATGACTCCATAAGAAAATGTAGAGATAAAGAAGAAAGCGCAAGAACTATTGGAAAAAGGTTTGATAAAATAAAGTCTTAGCCCATGTGTAGTACCAATAGTATTGGTGCCAAATAAAGAGGGTGATTGGAGGATGTGCACAAATTTAAGATCAATAAACAAGATTATTATCAGGTATAGGTTCCCTCTTCCAAGATTAAATGATTTGCTTGATTGTTTGTGTGGATCTAATTATTTTTCTAAGATTGATCTCAAGCGTAATTATCATCAAATAAGGATAAGGGAAGGAGATGAATGGAAAAATACCTTTAAGACTAATGACGGGTTGTATGAGTGGCTTGTTATGCCATTTAGTCTTAATAATGCTCCAAGTATATTTATGAGACTAATGAATGAAGTTATAAAGCCCTTCATAGGTAAATTAATGATTGTTTATTTGGATGACATATCGATCTATAGCTCAAGCAACGAAGAACATCTCAAACATCTTAAGATGGTAATGTAAAGATTGCAAGAAGAAAGATTGTTGATTTATATCAATTTTAGTGTTTATTCGTGACAACAAAATTAGTGTACCTTGGTTTTGTGATTTCTCAAGATTGATTAAAGATGGACAACGATAAAGTGAAAGCCATAACTGATTGGACAACTCCCAAGACAAATTATGAGGTAAAAAAAATTCATGGTTTGTTAAGTTTTTATAGGAAATTTATTAGAAATTTTAGTGGAATTTGTGCACCACTCTAGATACTATAAAATGGGTTAAAATAAATTTTGTTTGGATTGATGTTTCTGAAAGAAATTTTCAATTTTTGAAGAAGACAATCACTAAACAACCTATACTAGCACTTCTTGATTTTAACAAGGTTTTCCAAGTTGAATGTGATGTAAGTGGGGTATCCATTGGAGTTGTCCTAAGTCAAGAAGGTAGACTTGTTGCATACTTTAGTGAGAAGTTAAATGATGTTAAAAAGAGGTTTTCAATTTATGATCTTAAGTTTTATGCTTTGGTTCAAGCCTTAAGGAAGTGGAGACATTGTTTGATGCCTAAGGAGTTTGTTATTTTCACTAATATCATGCACTACAATTCATAACCCATCAACCAAAATTAAGTCAAATACACATGAAATGGGTGGACTATTTACAAAATTTCACTTGTGTTATCAAACACAAAAAAGGACAAGCCAATAAGGTAGAAAATTCTTTGAGTAGGAGAGCCATACTCATAAGAGAAATTCAAATAGAAAGTGGAGGAATAGAGTCTCTTAAGGAGTTGTACAAATATAATTTGGATTTCTAGGAAGCCTATGAGCAATGTAAACAAACAACTATAAGGAATAGAGAACCTTGGATGGACTAAATGTTGCAAGATGGATTACTTTTTAAGGGATCATAATTATGTATACCAAGGAGTTCAATGAGGGAGAATTTAATTAGAGAGAAGCATTTTGATAGTATTGCTGGTCATTTTGGCCTAGATAAGACTTTAGCTTAGATAAGTGCTCATTAATTTTGGCCTAAAATGCAATCATATGTGAGAAATTTTATAGAAAGGTTAAAATTGTGTCAATATGCCAAGGGAAAGAGTACAAATGTAGGTATTTATCAATCTTTACCAATCCCAAATAGACCTTGGGACTCCATTAGTATGGATTTTATTTTTGGTCTACCTACAACCCAAAGAGGCCATGATTCAATATTTGTTGTAGTAGATAGGTTTTCTAAAATGTCTCATTTTATAGCATTCAAGACCACAAGTGATGCTACTCATATTTTTTATTTGTTCTTCAAATAATTGGTTAGATTACACGAGATTCCACTAAGCATTATATCATATAGCGATACTAAATTTGTGGGTCACTTCTGGAGGACATTGTGGAAGAAGTTGGGCACTAATTTGAATTTCAATTGACCATACCACCCTCAAAGTGATGGACAAACAGAGGTGGTCAAGAAGACTTTGGGTAATCTACTAAGATGCTTAACAAAGGACAATCCAAAATAATGGGATCTCATCTTACCACAAGTAGAATTTGCTTACAATGATTCACCTAATAGGAGTACATGTATGAGTCCTTTTCAAGTATTATATGGTTCACATCCTAGAGGTGTTTTTGAGTTGAGGGATTTAGGAAAAATGGAGAAAAAAAAGTTTTGAGGGAGAGGACTTTGCCATTGCTATAAGTACATGAACAAGTCAAGAAACAGTTAGAGGCAAGTGTGAGTAAATACAAGAAACATGTAGACCTCAAGAGGGGTGAGGTAAATCTTCAAATTGGAGACATGGTATTAGCTCAATTGAGGAAGGATAGGTTTCCAAAAGGTGAGTATAACAAACTAAAAAATGAAGAAACTTGGTCCTTGTATGATTTTAAGAAAAAAATTTAATAATGCTTATGAGATAGACTTGCCAAGTGGTGTTGGAATCTCTCCTATATTTAATGTTGAACCTTGTATCCGTAAAAATAAGGTGATAATGAAGGTGACACAACTGAGAGCAAGGAAATATCAGTTAGGAAATGGGCAAACCAATTGTCAAAAGCCAACAAGGAAGAACTAGAATCTATTCTAGAAAAGAATGTTTTTTAATGGACAAGGGATAAATATTACTACCAGTACTTAGTGAAGTGGAAAGGTCATTCAATAGAGGATTCTACTTGGATGACAGGATTGGACATCAAAAAGGTGGGAGTAACCTTGAAGACTTCATGAGTAGGAGCTCATGAGCTAACTTTTTTCTCCTTAGGAGTATGATATAGGAGAATCATTTTATATAGTTATATTTTTACATTATAATATAGTGTTATGTGTTTAATCATATGCCAGGAGGCTTTAATTTAAGTTTGGAAAAATAATTGGTCATAAAATTAAAATTTTGGTGTTTTTACTCAACCCCAAGTACCTAAATAGGGGTTTTGGAATGCTTAATTTGTAACTTGGGTTTGCATGGGATGAGGTAATTATTTAGGGTGATGTTTAACTTTGAAAAAAATCAAAAAATGAGTGGGACATCGTTCTAGAAAGAAATGGAATCAAGTTTTTGTTTGTAGGTATTTTGGCAGGGTGTTACTAGTGTTTTAGACCTTCATTTTTGTAAAATAATTATATTTTGAAGTTCTTTGTTTGATTTTCTTGTTGTTGGAGTTTCTAAGGGTTTATACAAACCTAATTCATTTGTTTTGAGGTATTGAAAGTAGATATTCAATCAGAAATTACTTTTTTTTCACTTGTTGCCCTATCAAAAGCCTACTTGGGGTTTTAAGCAAGAAATTTGAGTTTTGGGACAAATGCGACTACCCAATTGATAAAATTTGGTTTGTATGTTTTTTGGTAACATGATTTATGGAGGAAATTTTGTTGCTAAAAGTACTACTCATAAAATCCTCAAGGTAGTGTATTGGTGATGTAATTTATTCAAAGATGTGTCTTAGATGATAAGAAGATGTGATGCTTATTAGAGGTTTGTTGGTAAGTTATTTTTTTCTAGTTTACTTCCTCTTTTATCTCTTATAGTAGACACTCATTTCATTTAATATGGAATTGGTTTATAAAAGAGATACATGGAAGATCTAGTAATGGATACAAGTTTATTCTTACATAGCTACTAATTACTTCACCAAGTGTGTTGGGCTAATTTCAAGCCATAATGCAACATCTAAGGTGGTGGTAGATTTATTAATCAACAACATAATAACTAGGTTTGGTGTACCTACCGATATTTTAGCTAACAACATTTTTTAGATCTCAAGACATTCTAAACAAATATATTCAATTTGTTATCTAGATCTAATACACTCATCTTTTTATCATCCTCAAAGCAATGGACAAGTTGAATCAAGCAATAAAATCATAATAAAAATTATAAGGATAACATTAGAATTAAATAAAAAGTGATGGGATGACAAGTTAAAGTATGTTATATGGGTTGAAAATATGTCCTTCAAGCATGTCATAGGGAAAATCCCATTTGATTTAGTGTATGGGACAAAGGCTATAATTCTTCTCAACATGGAATTACCTATGTACCAACTACTACACAATGTGAAGGAGGGTAGGATGGTGTTGTCTCTACAAGGATGATGGATTTAATTGAATTAGATGAACATTAGAGGGATCCACATACTAGACTTCTCTTGTTTAGATAAACAATGAAAAATTTATATGATAATATCACCAAGGGAATTTTAGGTGGGTGATTTAGTCTTTTGTGGAATGCCAAGTTAGAAGATAAGGGAAAGCATGGTAAGTTCAATCCTTTGTGGCTTGGACCATATGAAGTAGGTGAGAGGTGTAAATGAATGTATTATGTCTCATGAATTTGGATGGAGAACTCATGGAGCTGTCCATGCATGATCAACATTTGAAGCTCATTAATTTTCATAATTAATGAAGCTTTTTTGACTTGGTGATTCCAACATTATCTCTTTTATGTTTTGTTTATTGTCTCCTTGAGTAGTCTTGATCTCTATTGGTATGATGATGTGTTATTATCTTGATCTCATGTGAATATTTTTCTCCCTTCTTTTGGTTTTCCCAAATATCTAATTTCTCACTATACCAACTAGTGCCACACATCCCCAAATAGAGCCTATTGGGACTCAACACCACTTTTCCCTTTTTTTTTCTTGATTCCTTTTTCATCAATGCACTCAGTAGGTTTCATTTTTCCCATTCTATATAATTGATCTAAGATATTTCTAGTGGGTTCCCACAACTTATTATACCTATCATTATTTTTCTTTGCATTCCATGTGCCTATTTCTGTGTTAAATGCTTCTAAGATATCTAAAACCCTAAGTCACATGATTTTTTACCTTTTTATCGTGTTTTCCCTCAAATCACTCAAGATTTTTCCCACCACTCCCATTATTGCCCCTAGTATGTCATTAATCAACTTTTAAATTGATCCAAATACCAAAGTTGAATTTGTAATAGTGTATGGTCAAGTGAGGGTGGATTTGAACACGAATGTGATTGATTTGTGAAGGCAACAAAATTTTTATGGCATTTGTGTGTTTGATGAAACAATAGGTGTCAAATGAATTTAATTTAATTTCCATTATTACACCTATATTTTTTAATCAAATCACCCATTTTATGATTATTTTTATTGGAGGGTAGGTTACATTATGTGTATGCATTCAAGTGTGACATTTTTGGTACTCATGGACCCTCACAATTATTCTTGAGCATGATTTGGGCTACATTCTTGGGGAAATTCATCCCTATTTTTAGCTAGACATTCATTGATAGGTACTAATAATGCACTAAATTATTCCTATAATTGATTATCTCATGAGAGTTGTTTAAGGTTTCATTTTCATTCATTTTTGTGGTGGGTTTCTAGAGTTTGCAAGTGATTTTAGTGCATGAATATCTAGGGTTTCAACTACAGTAAGGGTATTCACCATTGGAGTTGCTCTCTAAGTTGCAAAGAGATAGTTATTGTAGTAGATGTATCTAACTATATGTCTCCTTGGTTGGTTACTAATATTTTAGGGAGTTTTAGGGCATATATGTGCGGCAATCCCTCTTCTTTGTAAAATTTATTTCACCATAGTTTTTAGAGTGGTTATATTAGACATTTGAAGAGTGTTGAAACAATCCAATTTATTGTATCATGTTAGATGCAATAGTATTTTGTTTGATATGAATCAATGGCAATGAATTCAAAGAAGGATCACTAAGTAGATATTATTTGTATGCATCACATATCTACTATTATTTATTGTGTTGTGCTTTTCACAGTTGAATTCTACTTTATAACCCAATAAGGCACTCATCTTGAAAGCTTTGACCCTCCACCCATATTAAAACCATAAAAACAAATCACTTGTTATTATAAGAGTTAGTCTTAGGATTCATATATGTTGTTCATGATTTAATATCATAAATTGGAGAAAACCTCAAGGAAAATTTGATTGTTAAACATTTCAATGAGTCATGTGTTCAATGTATTTATACTCTACCAATGCCTACAAAAACATAATTGAAATAATTTAAAGGGATCATAATGTTGTTTTATCTATAGATGCATGTGTAAATCATTTATCATTTGTACAGAGGTTTTAATGCAAATAGTTCAACTTAGTCTAGTGATAGTTTTTGAGGTTAAACTCACACTTGGGTATATTTATTGTGAAGTGTGTTGGAATATGAAGTCAATTTTATTGTTACTCCAACAGTGACGAATAGTCAACATTGATATCTAGCATTCATGGTATGTGCCCGATGCGTATGAAGCCCTATTATACAACCGAAGGTTGTAGTGATAGGGGGTCTTAGGGGGGTTGTTGTAGCCCCCTTGCATGCCGAAGGAATTTACAATTAAGCAACCACAATGAAGGTGTTTATTATAGGCAACCACGCTGAAGGCATACATCGAAGGCATTTTTGAAGCCAAAAAACATTTTGGGACTCTATTTTTGGCCGTTTTTCCAAATGTTCGACATGCAACTTTATGAGTCGCACTTTCTATTTTTGGAAAATTGTGTTCAACAAGGACTTTGCAACTCATAATTCTCATACTCTATTGAAGTCATATTTTCTATAACTTTTCAGAAGATTGTTGTAATTGCGAATTTCTTGAGAAGTAAAATACAAAATACATTTTCCTGTAGTTTTTTCTTGGTATAATTTTACCAAGTTTTCCACGTAAATATTGTGTTAATATTGTGCTTATTGTTTTTCTCTATTTTTGCACTATAAATTTTCCTATAGAGTGCAGTAGTTATTCATTACATGGGTGGGTGCATGGAAATGGGTAGCAATTCAGTGGACACCCTCAAAAAAAAAAGTTGAAAACCATAACGTGATCACGTTATGTCTTCCGTTAAACCTAGGCAAGGTCCCAACGGCTACAACTACAAATCCATAACGCGAGCATGTTATAACATGCTCCCGTTATCGACTGTTAAAAGAAACAAAACAAATGCAAATCTCTCATTTTCATTTTGACTGGTTTTTTGCTACACCCACGGCCAAAAACCCCAAAATATCGTGCTGGCATTCTAGGAGAAGAATTTCTTCACCAAGAATTTGAATTTCTTCTCAACGATGGTGCCACGACGAGGAGGAGATGTAAGAGGTAAGGATTCTATGCTTTTTGTTTTGATTTTGTTAGTTTTAGGTTTAATTTGATATCTATTTGTTTAAAATTTTAGGAGATGCAAATCAACCTGCAAACCCTCAAAATCCTCAACAGGAGGACCAACCAAATCCTCAAGATCAAAATCAACCACAACATCAACCTCCTCCACCAATCACTCAATCCCCTCCTAGCACTCAACAAAATTTAATGAGTAAAAATTGAGAACAACAAAAAACAAATTGAGGATTTGATCAATAGGTTGAGTGATCCAAATGGTTCAACCACAGAAAGAATGACCCTAGCAAATTCATTGAAAGATATGTTAACAAACGTAGATTCAATTAGCAAACAAATAACTGGATGGGAAGATAGGAGGCAGGCGGCTAGGGAGTATTATGCAAATAAACTATCATACAAGGATGTGAAAGATTTAAAAATAACAAAAGGTGATTTGTGCTCATTATTCACCGACCCACACACAAATCAAAATCTTACCCTCAATGCGAAGAGGTTTCCTATCCATTGGTGCCACCACCAACAAATGAAGGAGCAGTTTTATGATAGGTGGTACATGGTGTTCGATTACTCACCATGCAACAATTGTGAGGTCCTACAATATTTCCTTAGGAAACTACAAAGTGAGTTCATATTGAACAAAATCCCAAATTATTTTGATATGAGGGATTTCTAGGGGAGAGGTGGGGGGTCAACTCAGGATAAACCTGGTGCACATCCAAATCCTACGCGGCAAGGTAGACGAGCTCTCGCTAGGCCACCTCATGAGCACATTGTCATGCCTTCTGTCTTGAAGGAAAGTGCTGACGTAGAGACATTGTAGGCAATCAGCACTTTGACCCAGAGTGTCATCCATCATACTAGCCCTATTCTACAGCGCCATCCAGGGGAGTCTTCTAGTGGTGGTCTTCGAACACATGTGTGTCAATCTTGCGGGGCTACTTGTTCACATGACCCCACCGACCCTCAGGAGATTGGTACACAGGATCCATCTGCAGCTATGGAGATGGAGAGGGCAACTGACATTTTGCATGAGGCATATGGCATTGATAGTCAGGTAAAAGTTAGTGTATGTGTTCATTGAATTTAATTTATTAAATTTCAATTTTGAAATGCAAGATTAACTAAAAATGTTTTATGATTTTAATAAAATTGCAGGGTCACAGCATTGAGACTGGATACACCGACCCCCCACCAACCTATTTTTGCAATACACCTATCACTAGGCTATGTAACTAGTAAACAGTTATAAGTTTATTGCATATTAATGGCATTGTTTTGCGAATGGTAATTTGATATGCAATTTTGGATGTTGAACAGACTAATATTGGAGGTTTTGATGGAACACTTCCCAGTGGTGGTGGATTTACTCAAACATTCACACAAGTAATAGAATAAAGAGTTTAACTAATGAATCAAGTACTTAATAGATTTGTGTAGTTTATACATGCACATCGTTGATTATGTTGAATAATTTGTTGTTTTAGTTTTAGTTGTTTCGAGACGATACACCTCTAAATATGACGAGGGCAATGGATATCGATGTGACATCTTCTATAAAATCCTTGATGGCTCTGACAAAAGAGGTATGAGGCAAACTAGTAAATTTTAATTTACATTTTTTGTTATAGATGTTAGTTAGTGAGAAATCAAACCATTATTGATTCGCGTAGTTTTTGTCTATTTGTATGGTTTATACAGGGCTTAAGCATGCCTAAGCATGGGCATGAGGATATTTCCCTCGTGGAGAGAGATTGTGAGATGGCTGTAAGTGATTATTTTGTCAAATATATCATTTTTTATAATGTAATTTCTATATATTCATGTCTTTACTTCTTATTGTAACAATTAAAACTTCACCATGAACTAAACCCTAGGAGGAGTAGCAGGAGCACTCCACAAGCGCAGCAAAAATGAGTGACAGACCTATCGCCATTTGAGCGAAAAGGAAAGGGAAAGATTTTATTTTCTGGGCATGGAGAGCAATGACTTTTGATTCCAGATTCCTTTATTGAATGCCTGCATGGCAGTTTTGTACATATTTTTTATTGGACATATTTGACATTGTATGCCTAGATGGCATTCACGTAAGCCTATATGGCTATTTTGTACATATATTTCATACTTATATTGAGATATATTTATGTATACCTACATGGCTATTTGGTTAATACAAATATATTTTTTCGATGCCTGTCCATATTTGCATTCTAAATTGATGGTTCAATAGATATGAGTTATGTATATTCAAGTGTATACTTTACAACTTACGTGTATACTTTGTGACTTACGTGCATTCGAGTGTATACTTTGTGGCTTACATGTTTTCATTCATATACCTTGTATTCATGCATATACTTTGTTTTAATTTGTGTATACTATGTATTTGTGTGTGTACTTTTTGAGGCTTACGTGTTTATGAGTACTTGTAGTTCCCTTATTGACATGTAAATCTTTGACTTATTCACGTGTATAATTATTAATTGGTTAGCCCTAGCATTGATCTATGTCATCCTCAATGCATGATCCTTGAGATGGAGTAAGTACACCCTCAAGGTCAAAAGGAGTTTCACATGCATTCTTCATAGGCTCATTTTGGTAGTGAAACCAAAAACCTCTTGCATCATTGAAACGAAAAAAAAAATCCTTTATAGCAGGTCTGAAGCCATTATCATTCTCCATCAGTTCTTCATGTATCCACTCCCCATTAATGGTTGTCTCATGACCTTCATGAAACCAAACACTTATCTCATTTGTGATAGAATAAATGTATGAAGATTTATCTTCCTCCTTATGAACCATTCATTATCATGAGAGATGGGTTCTTGTGAACCACTACTAATGAATCATGGGTCAATGATTTTGACTTGTAAAACTACACAATTGAATCCTGATAGCAATATCACAATATTTATATATCTAAATGTGTTATTTCCTTCAGCTAAAATTTGTGCTTATACTTATGTGATTGATGTATGTTTTTGTATGGGATCATAGTAATTTCTATTTGATGATGCTATTGTGTCTTTAAGGTTTATTTATTCAAGGGTGCATGAAACAAATTTTAAATCCTTAAAAATCTTTGAATTTCTTAGGTTTTTCTATTTGTCGAGTCTAGGCTCCGAGCCCGAGTCCAAGTCAAAAATTAGCTTGTCAAGTCTGAGGTGAGTCCTAGTCTTGTAACACTGGTGTGAACACATCGAGGAATAATGTATATGCTGATGAAGAGAGAACCCATCCTTGTTTCCAAACAAACCATGGTATAGATATGGTTGGTCGAGATAAAACATCACTGTCCTGGATAGTTTGAACCATAATCTTTCATGGCTACAAACACACCTTCATTATGTGTGTTCTTGACTGAAGAAACGGTGGAACATGTTGTAGATCAAATATTGCAACCCTAAGTCCACAAGAAGGTTACTTGTCCTGATTTCGCAAATGTCTTTAAGATGTTCATCCTTCTTGAGTAATCTGAACTATTGATGTTATCTAGATCTTTAAAAATATCCACAATCATGTACAATATTGTAGAAGCTAGAGATTTATCTAATACTACAAATGATTGCTCAATGGAATCCTGATAGCAATATCACAATTTGACACATTGTAGAAAATACCTCCTACTTATCAATTGATGAGCTAAAGTGATGGGGAGTCCTATCCCTCAAGAGCACTCTTGCTCTTCCCAAGACCAATTCTCTAGTCTTCCTAGGGTATTCCTCTCTACCCTACTCAAGGATCACTTCTAAACCCCTCTCACCACGTAAGACTCTCCACCAATTTCAAATTCTTCTCCATCACTCCCAATCCACCACTAAGCTTCCTTGGGCTCCACAGTGACCCAAAGTGTCCTAACCACTCCAGGGCTAGGGAAGGGTATCCTAGTTTTCCCTTTGTTGATTTTTCTCCTCACTGATCCATATTATTGGATTCTTTCACCTTTTACCCATCGCTTTCTTGAAAAACTCAATTTTAGGCCTTGTAGCCTTCTGCCCCAATTTGGCCTCCTAGAACCTGTTTTCTTGACTTTTCTCACAAATAGTCTTAACAACCCCCAAATTTTTTTGTAGATACTTTCTTTTGAGCATCAAGGCTCCAAGATTTACCAAGCCTTAGGTCCTACAAGTGTCCGTACATATGATTGTCCTCAAACCCCCTATTTTCAAGGGTTCCTAGGGTTTTTGGCTCTTTTTCCTTCTTTGAGGGCTTCGAAGACCTCCTCATCTCTCCTCCTGGCACACACATGACTGAGATACATGTTCCTACACTCCCATACTATTTATTGGCACAAACCAATCCATTTATCAACTCTCCTTGCTGCTATCCTCTCCAAGCTACTAGCCAGAATGCACTTGCACTCACCTAGTGCTTGATGATTTCATCACCTTCCTTGCAAAACAAGACCCCAAAACCTATATGTACACTATTTACACAGTCCCCAACTTGATTCCAAGTGGCCATGAGAGGAAAGCCACGGGAAGTCAAGTACGACTCATTATTCACAAAACTGGCCTGAACCGGCAATGAGACCAAGAACACCAAAAACTTGCAAAAAGATAACCAGTCGGTCTAGATGACTAATCTAATGCTACACAAGGTAAGTAAGTGACACAAATGGAAGAATCAAAGCATCATATAAGTCCTTTCAATCCATTCTTGACTGGATGAAGGCTCAAACACAGAAATTCAATGAAAACTTGATCTCTTCAAATCACAAAAATGTACTCTCCAAGTCTCAATTCATGAAAACAATCCTCCAACCCATTTATTAGGGTTTTTCTGACCTTATATACCTTTCTCCCATATTCTAGGACCCTTGGTTCGGGCTTAGAGCATCATTAATGCCATTTTCTAACTTTTAGGACAAATAGCCAAGGCAACATTGCTCAAAATGCTCACAGTGTCCAAGACTTACCCAAACCGCAAGCCCCTAACATACCTATTTCCAATTCACTCATCAAAAACACTCTTGGGACTTTACATCATAGTCCTTATTCCCTTGGTGGTTGGCTAGAACCACGTACAAGCCAAAATTGTAAAGATTCTCCAAAAGACCTTAAGGTGCTCCTGCACCATTCTCCCCCTGCAACAAAGAAGTTAAGGAACCTGTGGTGTCAAGAGCTCCTCACTAATTCCATGCTTCTTAAATTCACTTTCTGCTATCCAAGTAGCCTTTGACTCTGGTTGATGTCTCCACTTCATTAGGTGCTCCATGTATGTCTTGTGCCTAGTCTTCTTCTTCACCCTTGAGTCTAGAATCTTGTCCACTTGTGGTCTGATTTGATCAGGTACCTTGAGTTCATCCACATCCTTACTCACCTCAACACTATACTGTTCCTCATCCATTTCTGGTCCTTTATACTTCACCAAGTCCTTCACATTGAAGATAGATGAAATGGACATCTCCTTGGGTAACTCCACCTTGTATGCATTGGATCCATTCTTAGCCAACACTTTACATGGCCCTATCCTTTTCATCTGCAGCTTACTTGGTATGCCTTTCTGTAGTCTTTCCTTGTTCAAGTATACCATCACCAAATCACCTATTTCAAATTTTAGATCTCTCTTCCCTTCATCTCTTTTAGCCTTCAACTTCTGGTTAGCCTCCATTAATGTCTTCTTTACCTGCTCATGAACCTCTCTCATTGACTGAGAAAAATCATCAACATGTCCACTAATTCCTTCATAACCTTTTAGGTCTCTTAGCTCAAGTACACCCCTTGGATGTAACCCATATACAATTTCAAATGAGCTCTTACCAATAGACCTGTTTGTGCTATCATTGTAGGAAAATTCTGCCTGTGAAATGACTTGTTCCCATCCTTGTCCATACTCCTTAGTTAGACACCTCAACAAGTTACCAAGTACCCTATTTATCAAGATTTATGGTGAGCTTCTCCTCTTGAAGTTTCTTCAACACAAATTCTAGGTACTTCATATGTTATTCTTTTGTTTTACTAAAGATGAGGATATCATCTAAGTAGATTACCACAAAGACTCCTATAAATTCCTTCCAGACCTCATTCATCACCCTCATAAAAGCGATAGGTGCATTTGTAAGCCCGAATGGCATTACTAACCACTCATATAACCCCTCTGTGGTTTTAAAAGTTGACTTCCATTCATCTCCCTCTTTCATCCTAATCTGGTAGTAGCCACTTTTCAAATCAATCTTGGCGTAGTACTTAGCACCCCCTAAACAGTCCATTAAGTCTTCTATCCTAGGAATAGGAAACCTATATCTAATGGTTATCCTATTTATGGCCCTAGAATCAGTATACATTCTCCACTTATCTCCATTCTTAGGTGCCAACACCACTGGAACAACACATGGGCTTATGCTTTTCAACCCTTGGTCCAAAAGTTCTTGAACTTGCCTTGCTATCTCCTTGTTCTGCTCTGGTGTCATTTTGTATGCAACCTTGTTAGGCAATCTTGCTCCTGGTACAAAGTCAATTTGATGACTAATTTCCCTCTTAGGAGGTAGTGTAGCTGGTGTGCCTTCACAAATGATATCCCTGAACTGATCCAACAGTTGCTTCACCTTTGCTGTCATAGGTAGCTGACTAGGTGACTCCTCCTCCTTTGGCTTCAACATGATTGCATAGACAACTCCTTCTTCCTCCTTCATGTCTCTTAGGAATTCCTTTCCACTCATCAAAAGTACACTGGATTTTTCCTTTCCCACTGTGCCTTCTTGGGGAAAAAACTTCATGGTTAAGCGCTTGAGCTAGAGTATACTGGAATGGGTGACCTCCCGGGAAGGCCTAGTGCCTCACCTCTATGAGCATCACTTAGATGCAATGAGTGCTAAGTGGGCCATTCAATATCATTTCAAATTTGTTGCTTTAAGTAACTTACAAATTTGCAACTTAAGACTCCTCCAACCTAAGGGATTGATCTGATGGAACATAGCTCAAAGCGATTCCATGTGTTTCAGTGTAAAAGAGGACCATGCCTAGTGTAAACATACCTATTTGGATATGTTGGAACAGTCCGCTTGGTCACACAAGTTGCAGAACGAAAGTTGCACCACTCTACAACTTTGCATTGCTTGCATTTGATGTTTTTTCCATCAAGTGAAAATTCACCACCACTAGAAAACCACTTCGAGATAGCCAAAACCGAGAGATTTTTTTGTATACACGCTCAACGTAATCCTATAGGATCAGATGAGAAGTTTCTAAGCATCAGGGCATCTAAGTAATAGCATGTTGAAGTTTCCAGCTATTTTGCACTTTGGACCCTTAAGGGATCGATCCGGTGGAACATAGCTCAAAGTGATTCCACATGTTTTAGTGTGAAAGAGGACCATGCCTAAAGTAAACATACCTATTCAGACATGTTGGAATAGTCCACCTGGTCACAAGAGTTGCAGAGCGAAAGTTGCACCACTTTGCAACTTTGCACAGCTTGAATTTGACACATTTTCCATCAAGTGAAAATCCACCGCCAAGAGAAAAACACTCCAAGATAGCCAAAATTGAGAGAGGTTTTTCTAGAGGGGTCCAACATCTTTCTGTAGCATTAGACGAGAAGTTTTTAAGTGTCACAATATCCAAGTAATAGCATGCTAAAGTTTGCAGCTATTTTGCACTTTGGACCCTTAAGGGATCGATCCGGTGAAACATAGCTCGAAGTGATTCCACGTGTTTCGATGTGAAAGAGGACCATGCTTAGCGTAAAAATACCTATTTGGACATGTTGGAACAATCCTCTTGGTCACACGAGTTGCAGAGCGAAAGTTGCACCACTTTGCAACTTTGCATAGCTTGAATTTGACACGTTTTCCATCAAGTGAAAATCCGCCGCCACAAGAAAACCACTCCAAGACAGCCAAAATCGAGAGAGATTTTTCTAGAGGGGTCCAACGCCTTTCTGTATGATAAGACGAGAAGTTTTTAAGTGTCACGGTATCCAAGTAATAGCATGCTGAAGTTTGTAGCTCTTTTGCAATTTGGACCCTTAAGGGATCAATCTGGTGGAACATAGCTCAGAGCGATTCCACATGTTTCGGTGTGAAAGAGGACCATGCATAGCGTAAAAATACCTATTCAAATGTGTTGGAATAGTCCACTTGGTCACACGAGTTGCAAAGCGAAAGTTGCACCACTTTGCAACTTTGCACAGCTTGAATTTGACTTGTTTTCCATCAAGGAAAATCCACCGCCACAAGAAAACCACTCCAAGATAGCCAAAATCGAGAGAGGTTTTTCTAGAGGGGTCCAACACCTTTCTATAGGATCAGAAGAGAAGTTTCTAAGTGTCATGGTATCCGAGTAATAGCATGCTGAATTTTGTAGCTATTTTGCACTTTGGACCCTTAAGGGATCGATCCGGTGGAACATAGCTCAGAGCGATTCCACATGTTTTGGTGTGAAAGAGGACCATGTCTAGTGTAAACATACCTATTCGGATGTGTTGGAACAGTCCGCTTGGTCACACGAGTTGCAGAGCGGAAGTTGCACCACTTTGCAACTTTGCACTGCTTGAATTTGACACATTTTCCATCAAGTGAAAATCCTCCGCCACGAGAAAACCACTCCAAGATAGTGAAAATTGAGATATTTTTTTCTAGAGGGGTCTGACGCCTTTCTGTAAGATCAAACGAGAAGTTTCTAAGTGTCACAGTATCCGAGTAATAGCATGTTGAAGTTTGTAGCTATTTTGCACTTTGGACCCTTAAGGGATCAATCTGGTGGAACATAGCTCAGAGCGATTCCACGTGTTTCGGTGCAAAAAAGGACCATGCCTAGCATAAACATACCTATTCGAACATGTTGGAATAGTCTGCTTGGTCACAAAGTTGCAGAGCAAAAGTTGCACCACTTTGCAACTTTGCACAGCTTGAATTTGACACCTTTTCCATCAAGTGAAAATCCGTCGCCATGAGAAAACCACTCCAAGATAGCCAAAACCGAGAGAGGTTTATCTAGAGGGGCCCAACACCTTTCTATAGGATTAGATGAGAATTTTCTAAGTATCACGGTATCCGATTACTAGCATGTTGAAGTTTGCAGCCATTTTGCACTTTGGACCCTTAAGGGATCGATCTGGTAGAACACAGCTCAAAGTGATTCTACGTGTTTCGGTGCAAAAAAATACCATTCCTAGTGTAAGCATACCTATTCAGATGTGTTGGAATAGTCTGCTTCATCACACGAGTTGCAAAGCGAAAGTTGCACCACTTTGCAACTTTGCACTACTTGAATTTGACACTTTTTCCATCAAGTGAAAATCCACCACCATGGTGGGTCCACTCCAAGATAGCCATAAACGAGAGAGGTTTTTCTAGAGGGGCCCAACACCTTTCTGTAGGATCAGATGAGAAGTTTCTAAGTGTCACGGTATCCAAGTACTAGCATGCTGAAGTTTACAACCATTTTGCACTTTGGACCCTTAAGGGATCGATCAGGTGGATCATAGCTCGGAGCGATTCTACATGTTTTGGTGTGAAAAAATACCATGCCTAGCGTAAACATACCTATTCAGATATGTTGGAACAATCCACTTCGTCACACGAGTTGCAAAGCGAAAGTTGCACCACTTTGCAACTTTGCACTTCTTGAATTTGACACTTTTTCCATCAAGTGAAAATCCGCCGCCACGAGAAAACCACTCCAAGATAGCCAAAACCGAGAGAGGTTTTTCTAGAGGGTCCCAACGCCTTTCTGTAGGATTAGACGAGAAGTTTCTAAGTGTCACAGTATTTGAGTAATAGCATGCTGAAGTTTGCAATCATTTTGCACTTTGGACCCTTAAAGGGATCGATCCGGTGGAACATAGCTCGGAGCGATTCTACGTGTTTCAGTGCAAAAAAAGACCATGCCTAGCGTAAACATACCTATTCGGACATGTTGGAACTATCTGCTTCATCACACGAGTTGCAGAAAAATGTGTACAAATTGTTTACATGACCTTTATATGACCTTTTTCACATTGTTTACATTTCAAAATTCAAAGTTTGCAAATTTTCCTACTCAAGGCATTTACAGAACAAGGTGCTACTACACCAAACATGAACTTCAACCTTACAATATTTGAGTATATCTCATTATGTAATTAAATCTTATTACAATGCCTCTGGCACTTCATTCTCTCAGATCTTTTACAATGTCACTCATACATTCAAGATTCTCTTTAAATGTCTACATCATAGGTGCTCATCATGAGGTTAACTTCAAATGAGTAACTTGAGATTCCCTCGCTAAGCTTCACATGCTCTCTTATAATGGCTTGAAATCAAAATTGAGATTTTTCAAAATCATCAAAATAAGTATGTTGCATTGCTTTTTTGGCTGAGATTTTCTTTGATGGCTCTTAAATCAGCATTTTCTGCAATGAAAGATCAATCAACCCTTAGTAGTTTACTTACAAATATGCAAAGTAAAAGAGAAAAATAAAGAGCATCCAAAATGGAAATGAAATAAAAATAGATGGAAGGCACTTAGAGATGTTGCATGCAGGCATCAAAATAAGGATGTTGCATTGCTTTTCTGGTTGACATTCTCTTGGATGGCTCATATATCTGCATTTTTTGCAAGGGGACACCAGTCACTGTAAAAGAAGATGATAGCATTGGCATCAAACAAATTAAATATGCATACAAGTATAAATTAATAAGAACCAATGTGCATATACTTACAAATTAATCCAACGAACCATTCGGGTCTGCTCTACTCTTTATTGTGTCAAGTATTACCTCATGGTCAGACTCATGGATCTTCCATAATGTCTTGTTCAAAGGTCTACCCCCATATTTGGTCAAATGAACATTGGGTGCCACGACAAGGTTCGAGTAATGAAGAATCTTACGATGCATGTCAAAGTCTTGAAATAGCCAATGTTTAACACTTGAATGTGGGTACCTTCTAAGTCATGTTCCAGTAACCACAACTGAGCCTATAGGGTATTCGATGTTTTCTCCATCTATAACTGGGGCCTCCAATTTATTTTTGGCCTCAACACAATGACACAAGTAATAGTCTATTCCCTCTTCATTGTCTTCATCTGCAATAACTGCATAAACATGCCCTGCATTGATATGTGCAAAAAATCTCTTGAAATTTGTCAACATTATGAATACAGTACAAAGTAAGATCTAATGATATGGAATTTCAACAACTAAGAAATTAGATATATCACCTTGTTGAACTAGATCTGATATGTGGTCAAAGTTGACCGATGATTCTATCTGTGTCAGTTCCAATACCGTCAGAGGGTGATACATGTGAAGTGGGCTAAGATAACTTGTGAACCATTTTTCAACCCACTCCCCTGACTCACAATCATTCCAATCTTGCATTGTACATGAAGAACAAAAGCATGCCATCTTTCGTGTATCGATACTCCATGAACTTGTTATGAGCTAATGAAAGAGTGATACTCACTCGATCCTATTAGTGTACAACAGTCTTCATATGGTGCAATGTTAGTATCATCCATCAACCAAAAAAATATATGAACTGAAGACGTACCTTCATTACCTGGACCCATCAAAGCATTACACCACTCGATGATTGATTTTGCATCTGTCAACTTTGCATTGTCTTTATACTTTAACTCTTCTCGTGCTAATGCTCTTTTCACGCATGCTCCTGCACCATCATGCTCCCCCTTTCCATGTCCAACCTCACAAAAGTTCCACATATGTTGAACACCTATAATGAAATGCATCCTGCACAACTCATAGAACATGGGCAAGTTCTTGAACTGTGCTGCATAGTTATCAAAACATATTATATGTTGATCGTATTCTATGCCTCTCTGAGCCAAACCACTGTAGAACATCTGGAAGCAACCTTGCACGAACTCTGGAGAATGTGTGTGATCATCACTAATGTAAAAGTGGTACTCCCTCAATACCTTCCTTTGATCATCTATACTATCAGATGCATGAATGAATGCTATGTGCACAAATATCAAAACTTGTGTAGATTTGTAATATTGTGACTGCATCTCATGTTGTGGTTGTAAAGTGTAGTTCTTTGCAAATTCAACCACGGATACTATGCTTCCAACTGGAAAGGTGTCCTTGCATAGCTTGAACTGCATGTCCAACCATCAGGCTCTATGGGTATGCATTGCATACTCAGACAATATACTGTCACGAAATGTGGTCATAAATTTGTACACTGGAATCTTCTCAATAACCAAATCACACCTTTTTGCTTGAGACCCATCTTTTGTAGCATATGTCACCATTTTATACTTCTCGAACTCTACTAGTTTTTGTCCCACCTCATCTGTGCTTTCCATATGTTGACATACTGGTATACGTTGGAAGCCACCGCAATGCTCACATGAACCATCCAAGCATGTTGTCCTATAGAATATTTGGCCATCCTCTATTTCACATAATTTTTTTGATAAGAACTCTCTTGAATATTTTGGTGGGGCTTCTATGCCACAATCTTGCAAAACATCGTTAGTATACAAATCTAAACATATAGAACAATAAACATCGTAATGGTTAGAAAATTCAATATGTAGTCTACAACAACAAGTAGTGCGTGTCTGATTTATCTTGACATAAAAAGTTTAAGAAGTTCAAAAAATATTTGAGAAATACTAATTTGAGGATAATCATTTTCAAATTTCCGAAAAAATTTGGCTTGAGTCATATCCAAAATATGTTTTGGATGTGGCTCATGATTCTGGCTACTAATTCTCCTTCTTACTACATCCCTTTGATTCGGAGATGGCCTTGTGTTATTCTTCCAATACTCTTCAATTAGTGTTCTCAAGGCTTTGACAACTTCTTTATCTTTTCGTGACAGTATCCTCAAGAATGCCCATAATTCATTTGGATCATTGTCCCTCAATTCTTTTCCGCCTTTGAATGGCTCTTGATAAATTTTTTCTAATAATTCCCATTTTTTCACTAGTCTTTTTAATTAGGCGAGCTCTCTTTGTTTGACAACTTACCAAAGTCGATGTAATGACACGTCAGGATACATTACTATCCTTTGAGCGTGAGGTCTTACCCACACTCTCATAAGCATCCATTAGATTCTTCACAATAGTATCTTCACTTGATGCATTCGATGTTCTCAACCCAAGAGTCTTCATGATGTTCCTATACTTTACACCCCGCATCATTTCAACAAATAGTTGGCATCTTGCAATCTCATTTAGCCTTTCAAAGAATCATTCCCAAATCTTATCAGCATATCTTCTACAAATGAGTGTTGAAATCTTACCTTCCATGTGCTACAAAATCTCATCATCAATATTAATCAAATACTTTGGGTTTTTACGCAAAATTCTTGGTGGTGTTCTCCTAGGTACATCCATCTCAACATTAGGAATTTCATCAATATTTAATTGAGGTGGGCTAGATTACATACCTTCGATCAAGGGTGGAGAAGAATACATACCTTGAGGTTCACATGGGAATGATGGCATACCTTCTTCATCAATTTTGAGTGATGATGTACTCTCAACTTGAGATGTTTTGGATGGTGTCCAACAATATTCACTTGCGGTAAATGGTGTCCCTCCATATTCACTTGTAGTAGATGGTGTCCATCCATATTCACTTGTACTAGATGGTGTCCCTCCATATTCGCTTGTGCTTAATGGTGTCCCTTCATATTCACTTATCGTAGAGGGTGTGTCTCCAACTACGGTATTTGAATCTATCTTACGATGATTCTTTCGCATTCGTGCTTGTTGTGTTGCCAATTCCCATTCTCTTTTTGACGGTTGAGGTTCCTCTACAATCGGGTTGTTTTCATCAATCGTTTCCAATTTATTATTTTCATGATATGCCACCAATCGAACTCTCTCCTTTTCTTTCAAGGTTTCGTTCTCTTCGTCTATTAGTTGCCTCTTTGTCTTTTTCTTCGGCATGGCGGATAATTTTATTTGTACCATGGTAATGAGACGAATATTAGTTCCTAAAAAATGTATCCATTCAAGATAATTGAAAAATATATGTCATTGAAGGCTTCATTTAAATAATACTTACAATCATCGTGTACAAAATTAGGGTCTTTTATTATTGAACATGCCTTGGAATGAAACTAATGACAATAGGATATGTGGTTCTTAGCTCAAACAAGCACTTTTCCATGAGAATTTGAGGAACCAAGGAGTGATTTTGAAAAATTGTTGAAGGAGTGGTCTATGTAATGAAATTTTAACCTTGTGTAGGGTATTTTGAAGATGTTTGATGCTTTGGAATGGTCTGGGAAGGCCCGAGTATAGGAGTTTCTATAAACCCTCCCTCTTTGCATTGAAAAATGGGGGTTTTTGTATTGGAAGCCTAGTTGAGTGAGTAAGGTCCTAAGACCTAGAAATTATCTTATTTTGAGACCTAATTAAAGACTATTTTTGGGTTTGGAATTCTGGTGTGAAGATCTAAGGGTAGTTCCTTTGTAAAATTGGCCTATTTGGAGGCCTAAAATAGTGAAAAAGGTCATTTTTCTTAATGTTGTCCCAAAGGAGTCATGTGATGGGTTAAGGTATTTCTTGCAACTCTGAAATTGGTGCTACAATCATTCTTTTATTTTCCTGGTGTTTTCGAAATTTTTGGAGTTAAGGGCCCAAAACTAGTTTTCACAATAACTAGATTCCAAGGGTGAAATTTGGGAAATAATGTTTTTGTTTGTTGTCCAGCTTGGAGGAGTCCATTATGCCTTTTTAATCTTCTTAGATGGATCTTGAAGGCAAGTTTACATATTCAACGGTTTTGGGTCCTCTAACTCTGCATAAAAAAATGAGTATCACAGTTTGAAGTGTGTGCATGGTTTGGGAGATACATGTGACAGTTTGTAGATGCTTGGCTACTAGTAATGTGGACAGTGAACAAAGGAACTAAGTTTGTGTGTAAGGGCATAATTTTGAAATGTTTCATTTTTTTTGTACTAACTCAAACAAAGATTTATTAAGCAAATAATGGTTTGGTTGTGCCTTAAGAATTATAGTTTGTGTTTGTAAACAATGGTGCCATTATGGAAGATTTAAGACAACTTGTGAATGACATAATCATTAGCTGATGTTTTGAGGAACCTAGTTGATTGTATTCAGTTATTTTCAAGATTTTCAAGGTGTTTTGAAGGTCCTCAAGGAATTGGGAACTCTTAATGCTAATTTGAGAATACGATTCAAATGTTTTGTGAAGGGAAATATAATTGAATAAGTGTGTCAAGAAAGGTGTTGATTTCTTCCTTTGTACTGCATCAGTTTGTGCAGAGGTATTGGAAGGTGTTTGGACCCTTCAGAGGAATGGGAGAGGCTTGGAGTTGTCTTAAAGGATGAATTTTCGTGAATGGTTCTGAATTTCTATAATTGGCAAGTGTAAAATGGTAATTGGAAAATGTAAATAAATGTGTATATAATTTGGTAATTTAAAATGTGCATTGACAACCTAAGGTTATAATGACAAACAAAAATGAAAGCAAGCCATAATAGAATGAAAGAAAATTTGTAAAGACTTCACATACCTTAAAAACCAAGCTTTCAAATGGAGGAGTTCAACCCAATTATGTAGCCTTAGCTTCTTCTTTCTTCAAACTCCACAACAATTTGACTTGTTCAAAAGCTTGTTCCCTTCCACACTTCAATTGTATATCAGTTTTCAATGGAATTCAAACTTCAATTGATATTATATGTCTTTCAACGTGGAAACTCTGCTATTTCATGCAAAGGTGGTAAGAAGATCATGGAAAAGGTGATGGAATGTGAAAAAGATGCTTGCACACTTCACAACATCATCAAAAAGATATTTTTTGTTGGAGCACGTGCAGAACCAGGGGAATATACAGACTGTGGGCCTTCAAATCACGGGTATATAGATTTTTTTACCATTTTAGTGAAGTTTTGACGCGAGCGTATTATAATGTGCACGCATTATGACACGAGTGCGTTAAATGTGCACGCGTTATGACGCAAGCGCGTTATGTGAAATTTGGTTTTCTATGTGTATTTTTGAGAGTATAGGAGTTTCTGAGAGAGTGGGAGGGAGAGAGGGGGAGAGTGGAAGATAAGAGGGAGGGAGAAGGGGAGAGTGGGAGAAAGAGAGAGGGAGAGAGTGGGAGATAGAGTGGGAGGGAGAGAGGGGAGAGTGGGAGAAGAGAGGGAGGGGAGAAGAGGGGAGAGAGTGGGAGAGAGTGGGAGAAGGGGAGAAGTGGGGAGTGGGAGATAGAAACCTAAATCCTCAACCCTTAAACCCTAATACCTCAACCCCTATACCCTCTTAATCCCTCAACCCTTAAATCCTAATCCCTCAACCCCTATACCCTCTTAATCCCTCAACCCTTAAACCCTAATCCCTCAACCCCTATACCTTCTTAATCTGTCAACCCTCAACCCTTAAACCCTAATCCCTCAACCCCTATACCCTCTTAATCTCTCAACCCTTAAACCCTCATCCCTCAATCCTTAAACCCTAATCCCTCAACCCCTATACCCTCTTAATCCCTCAACCCTTAAACCTTAAACCCTAATCCCTCAACCCCTATACCCTCTTCATCCCTCAACCCTAAAACCCTAATCCCTCAACCCTCAACCCTTAAATCCTAATCCCTCGACCCCTATACCCTCTTAATCCGTCAACCCTCAACCCTCAACCCCTATACCCTCTTAATCCCTCAACCCTCAATCCTCAACCAATAAACCCTTATAATCCCTCAATCCCTATAATTCTCTTAATCCCTTCAACCCTCACAACCCTTAAAACCCTAATCCCTAACCCCTATAATACCCTCATAATCCCTCTCAACCCTAAACTCCTATCCTTCAACCCCTTATAATTCTTAATCCCTCACCCCTATCCTCAACCCTAAACCCTCTAATCCCTTTTTAACCCCTATACCCTCTTAATCCTTAAACCCTGAACCTTGAACCCTTAAATCCCAATCTCTCAACCCCTATACCCTCTTAATCCCTTAACCCTCCACACTCAACCCTTAAACCCTAGTCCCTCAACCCCTATACCCTCTTAATCCCTCAACTACTATACCCTCTTAATCCCTCAACCCCCTATACCCTCTTAACTCAATCCAACCCTAAAACCCTAATCCCTCAACCTTTATGCTCTCTTTTAATCCTTCAACCCTCAACCCCTCAACCCTTAAAACCCTAATCCTCAACCCCTATACCCTCTTAATGCCTCAACCCTAAACCCTAATCCCTCAACCACTATACCCTCTTAATCCCTCAACCCCTATACCCTCTAATTCTCAAACCCTAAAACCCTAATCCCTCAACCCCTATACCCTCTTAATCCCTCAACCCTCAACTCTCAATCCTCAACCCTTAAACCCTAATCCCTCAATCCCTATACTCTCTTAATCCTTCAACCCTCAACCCTCAACCCTAATCCATCAACCCCTATACCCTCTTAATGCCTCAACCCTTAAACCCTAATCCCTCAACCCCTATACCCTCATAATCCCTCAACCCTTAAACCCTAATCCCTCAACCCCTATACCCTCTTAATCCCTCAACCCTCAATCCTCAACCCTTAAACCCTAATCCCTCAATCCCTACAACCTCTTAATCCCTCAACCCTCAACCCTTAAACCCTAATCCCTCAAACCCTATACACTCTTAATCCCTCAACCCTTAAACCCTAATCCTTCAACCCCTATACCCTCTTAATCCCTCAACCCCTATCCTCAACCCTTAAACCTTAATCCCTTAACCCCTATACCCTCTTAATCCTTTAACCCTCAACCCTCAACCCTTAAATCCTAATCCCTTAACCCTACACCCTCTTAATCCCTCAAGCCTCAACCCTTAAACCCTAATCCCTCAACCCCTATACATTCTTAATCCGTCAACCCCCAACCCTTAAACCCTAATCCCTCAACCCCTATACCCTCTTAATCATGTAACCCTTAAACCCTAATCCCTCAACCCTTAAACCCTAATCCCTCAACCCCTATACCCTCTTAATCCCTCAACCCTCAATCCTCAACCCCTAAACCCTAATCCCTCAACCCCTACACCCTCTTAATTCCTCAACCCTCAATCCTCAACCCCTAAAAACTAATCCCTCAACCCCTATACCATCTTAATCCCTCAATCCTCAACCCTTAAACCCTAATCCCTCAATCCCTATACTCTCTTAATCCTTTAACCCTCAACCCTCAACCCTTAAACTCTAATCCCTCAACCCCTATACCCTCTTAATGCCTCAACC